>JAIUZE010068998.1:0-641354 GCA_022085475.1 Heliosperma pusillum | reverse complement strand
TTGGAAGCTAGCATCTGCGTAACCGATTGCGCATAGCTCAGTGTCGCCTCCATAAGTCAATACCCAATCCTTAGTCCTCCGTAGTTACTTAAGGATATTCTTAACAGCCATCCAGTGTGTTTCACCTGGATTGCCTTGGTATCGACTTGTCATACTCAATGCATATGCCACGTCTGGACGTGTGCATATCATGGCATACATGATCGATCCTATAGCTGATGCATAAGGAATCCGACTCATGCGCTTGACCTCTTCCGATGTCTTTGGTGCTTGAGCTTTACTCAACTGCATCCCAGAGACCATTGGAAGGTTCCCTTTCTTGGAGTTGGTCATGCTGAACCTCTCAAGAATCTTATCTATATAAGACTCCTGACTTTGGATAACATCCGTCGTGTCTATCCTCGGTGTACGGACCCCAAAATTCTTTTTGTGCCCTGTCCCAGACTTCATCTAATCTGGAAATGGTTCTTTAACCAAACTTTTACCGAAGTTAAGAGAGGTATGTCATTCCCACTCAAGAGTATGTCGTCGACATACAATATTAGGAAGACAATCTTGCTCCCACTCGACTTGATATATAAGCATGGTTCCTCGACCGATCGAGTAAATCCATTCTCTTTTATCACCTGGTCGAAACGATAATTCCAACTCCGATAAGCCTGCTTAAGTCCATAGATGGAACGCTTAAGCTTGCATACCTTCTTAGGATTCTTAGGATCAATGAAACCTTCGGGTTGTACCATGTACAACTCCTCCTCCAAATAACCGTTTAAGAAGGCGGTTTTCACATCCATCTGCCAAACTTCATAATCATGAAAAGCGGCAATCGCTAAGATTATCCGAATGGAACGCAGCATGACTACGGGTGCAAAGATTTCATCATAATGCAAACCGTGCACTTGAGTGAAACCCTTTGCCACTAGTCGTGCCTTGTATGTATCTGGTTGTCCTTCTACAGAATGCTTTATTTTGTAAAGCCATTTGCACTGAAGAGGCCGAACCTTATCAGGTAAGTCAACCAGATCCCATCGTCATTCTCATACATAGAGTCCATCTCGGATTGCCCCATCGGCATCAAGCCATAGCTTAGAGTCGGAACAGGTCATGGCACCTTTATAGGTAGCGGGTTCGTTACTCTCTATGAGTAAAACGTCATCTCTCTCATTCTCCTCGACCATACCAATGTATCTGTCTGGAGGAATAGAGTGTCTACCCGACCTTCTAGGTTCCAAAGGAATATTAACCGCAGCTGATGATGAAGGAACAGTTTCCTCCATTGGTTGCTCGGTTGTTGGTTCTTGAATCTCCGACAGTTCGAAGGTTCCATTACTTGTCCTATTCTCGAGAACTTCTTTCTCTAAGAACGTCGCACTAGCCGCAACAAAAACTCGATGTTCGGTAGGCGAGTAAAAGTAATGACCAAACATCCCTTTTGGATAACCAATAAAGTATGTCTTGACCGATCGTGGGCCGAGCTTATCGTCAGGTTTCCACTTGACATAAGCCTCGCAGCCCCAAACCCGAATAAAGGACAAGTTAGGGACCGTTCCCTTCCATAATTCAAATGGAGTCTTGTCTACAGCTTTAGACGGACTTCGGTTAAGTATTAAAGCAGCTGACAAAAGAGCATAACCCCACAATGAATCAGGTACAACCGTGTGACTCCTCATGGATCGAACCATATCAAGTAATGTTCGATTTCTCCGTTCGGACACACCATTCAATTGTGGTGTTCCAGGTGGAGTTAACTGCAGTACTACACCACAGTCTTTAAGGTGTCGATCAAACTCCTTCGAAAGATATTCGCCACCACGATTTGAACGTAGTGCTTTAATCATTCTATCCAGCTGGTTTTCAACCTTATTCTGGAATTCCTTGAACTTGTCAAAGGACTCACTTTTATGCTTCATCAAGTAGACATAACCATATCTACTCAAATCGTCCGTGAAAGTGATAAAATATCTATAGCCATCTCTAGCGTTGATTGACATAGGTCCAAACACATCAGTATGTATGAGTCCTAATAGGTCAGCAGCGCGCATTCCAACACCTTTGAAGGAAATTCGAGTCATTTTGCCTATGAGACATGATTCACACGTGCCAAAAGATTCATAGTCAAATGGGGAGATAGCCCCATTATCAATGAGCTTCTTCACGTGTTTTTCATTTATGTGTCCCATACGACAATGCCATAAATAGGTTTGATCTTTGTCACCAACCTTTGCTTTCTTACTACTCACATGCATTATATTTGTGGTTTGATCTAAAACATAAATCCCATTCATGGAAACTGCTTTACCATAAATCATTTCGTTTAAAGAGAAAATACAGCTATTATACAAACGAAAAGCCGTCCTTATCAAGTACGGAAACTGAAATAATGTTTTTAGATAAACTGGGTACATAGTAACAGTTATTCAGAAATAACTCTAATCCACTCGGGAGTTGGATTACATATGTTCCCACTGAAACGACAGCTACTCTTGCTCCATTCCCCACTCGCAGGTCCACATCACCCATTGTGAGAGTTGTGATGTTTCTTAGACCCTGCAAATGATTGCACAGATGAGAACCACAACCAGTATCTAGTACCCAAGTTCCGAAACTTGCATGGTTGATCTCAATCATATGAACAAAAGAAGAAGACATACCAACAGGAGAGACGCGACCTGCTTTAATGTCCTCTCGGTACACGAGGCAAATCCTCCTCCAATGCCCAAACTTGTGACAATGGTGGCACTCCACGTTACCTTCATCGCTCTTTGTCTTGCCTTGTGAGCTACCGCTAGACTTACCAGGCCCACTCTTGCCTTGCCCTGGCTTTTTGAATTTCGGCTTCCCTACAGCTAGGTTGGCCTTAGCCTTGCCCATACCTTTGCCCTTGTTGGCAATCATGAGAACGTCCTGTTTCAGACTCCCACTCAATTTCAGATCACTCTCTGTCTGTACAAGGAGTGAGTGGAGCTGATGAAGACTCTTCTTCATGTCATTCATATAGTAATTTGCCCTGAAAAGGGCAAAACCATCATGAAGTGAATGAAGAACGCGGTCTATGACGATCTTCTCATCGATTTTGCAACCAAGTGCCTCCATTTTCTCGACATTCTCAATCATGTCAAGAATGTGTGGGCTAACTGCTTGGCCCTTCTGGAGTTTCGCTTCAAAGAAGCGACAAGTATGCTCATAGCTAACGATCCTCGGAGCTTTCGAGAACTCGTTAGAGAGCGTGGTGAAAATCTTGTTTGCACCCTGGGCAATGAATCGCCTTTGCAAATTTGATTCCATTGAAAAGATGAGTACGTTCTTTATCGCACCCGCCTCCATCATGAAATCACTATAAGCAAGTGATTCATTGACTCCTGCATTGGGGCCTGGGTTGGGCGGTAGTGGCTCAGTCAAGTACTTGAGCTTACCGTCAGCAATGGCAGCATTCCGTAATGCCGCCTCCCAGTCCGCAAAGTTGGACCCGTTATTCTTCAGTCGCGTTGACTGATTCATAGTGTCTATGAACATCTTAAGCCAGGACTCACGTCCGAGCGTGGCACATGGCATTGGGTCATCAGTATGGCCAGCCATTTGTTATTAGCAGTTTATATCTGAATATATGACTGTGGAAAAAGAAAAAGAATATGATAAGTTTCATCGTTTTAAATTTGAATTTAATGAAAAACAGTTTAATTCGATGACTCGTGCATTTATACAATTGACCTCCCTCAAGAATTATATAAATGATCCCAAGACTCAATTTCTGTAAATTGATAAGCCAACCTCTTGGCTAATTCTACTTTTAAAATTCCTGGTCGATAAATTTCTGTAAATTCTATCTTTAGTCCATCATAATCACGAGATATTACTCGTACTATAATGTTGAGGTAAAATAGGTCAACACTCACTACTTACCCAACGTAGAAGGGGTCATATTATGACTTCCGACGAAGAAGGGGCTCATAGTAGTTTTCCCTATAAAGCCTAGTCTCAATTTTATTTATAGGGGAAGGTCCCATCATCTTAACTTAAATTCATTTTAAGTGAACGAATGTCTAGCAACTCGAGAATGATTTAACTAAGGTGATGGCCCTAAAAGCGAGTGACATCTGTATGTCCATGATAAAAATATTCAACCTATATGAATCATTTTACATGCATTTTATTAGGTGGTTTGGTTTAGGCGGAATATGATGCAATTACCTATCATGTGATGGAAAGCAAACGAGAATGAAAAACGTAAAAAGAAAAACATGTCCTAGTATGGCCTATCCTACCAAAAAGAATAAAATACAACTCGGAATCCAACAGATTGGACCCTCGAAGCTTGACTTTATCACCCTTCTTGGTCCATGCAGCGGGAGTGAGCTCCAATCTCCATCTTTAGTCTTCTTTGAAATTACAACAAATAAAATTACATAGATCCTATTTATTACATACTAATTTCAAAACCCAAAACTAAAAAACAATAATGGAGATTCGAGATCTCAAAATACATCCAAGACTATGTTACCATCATTGCGGTAACACAATCTACTAAGGTCACACTAAGTTACAACTGATTGTAAAAATACGTTAAAAAATTCATTCAAACATTCCAAAAGACATTATAAAAGCATCAACAAAAATAAAACATGCAAGACATAATACAGTTATTACGATGTTTTATTATCCAAACCACCCTTTAACATAGATTATAATTATGTGGTAATTCTGTAATTACCCACATCAATTACAATCCCGATTCATTTTACTGATAAAATGAACTATCCTAAACATCTCAAACTGCTTTAAAATGTAAGATATAAAGCATATGTGAACCGTTTCACATTAATTATACACAATCCGAATAATGTACAATTAAAGGCCAAAAACATGAACACGGAAAACATAAATTTTTCATCAAAAATTTTTTAGCAAAAATTTTTTTTAAGCAAAACGGTCCTTATCGACAAAATAGGGAAAAATTAATATCCTTTCAAATGATAAACTCATTCAACATCATTTTCATTTTCATTTTCATTTTAATCTAATCTTTATTAAATTAAAACATCTACAAATCTATTCTATGTTATTTTAACAGATTAAAATAACAAAATAAATCTAAATGAAAACGAATACGAAAGGAAATACGATTCTGTAAAATACTCGATCGAGAAGAAATTAAACAATAAAGTCTCTCGATCGACTAATTCTTCCTAGTCGATAAACAGGGACCACGATCGAGTATAAACATCACTCGATCGACCAAAAATTTGCTAAAAACCGCTCGATCGAGCAAAACAAGCACTCGATCGACCATGCAAAAAAGTAAACTGCTCGATCGAGCAGACAAAGGTACTCGATCGACCAAAACTTTTAGAAAACAGCTCGATCGAGCAAATAAAGCCCTCGATCGAGACAAACACACAGCGGCATAAACAGTTTCGGTTTATGAAATCAAATTAAAACAATTTCGTAACCTGGCTCTGATACCACTTGTGGGAAATCGGTATTACCACAATACAAATATTATAGGATTATAACAAAAAGTAATAATTTGATTATCGAGTCATAAACGAAAACAATGATAATAGTAGAGATTTAGAAATCAACCTCCGGTCCTAGCAATTGGCGTAAAGAACAGAGATATCAAAGTAGATATCCTCCTAATCGTTGCACCCAAGATGCTCCGAGAAATACCCTTTTCTTTTGCTAGAAAGTAAACCTTTTACACGATCTCACTGTTGAGAAGAAGGTTTTTGTGTTTTTGTCAAAAGTTACAGTTAACTTTTGTCTGTTGTGATGTGTATGCAGATGGGGGCTAGTGAGGAATTAGGTTAGAAAAAGTAAAAATCTGAATTTTTTTTTTTTTTTTTCTTTTCTCACGGCACATGGTAGGTATATATGAGGGGATTTTAGTCTCCTCAAACTAACTACCCATTAACTAAAACCCGAGTGTATCTGGATACATTCGTTTTTGTTTATTTTAGCTTCCAATATAATGTAATATATTATAATTGTGACAACCCTCGCGAATGCGGAAATATAAAACATACAAGCATGTGAATTATATAGCGGAAAATACGGTATTTTAAAAACTTTTATACATGCAAGATATATAACACGAGGTGTGTCAAAATATTACAAACTAAATACAGATATACAACAAAGAGACGGGGTCTCTTAAAATGTTAGCAAAGAACAAGTGTTTAACAAACTAGCTAAATTCGTCTAGAGGTGAACTTCCAGGGACAACGCCCGCTAGCTCACACCCGAACCCCAAAACATCATATCCAAAAAGGCATCCAAGCAAGCAACCTGTTCATTCATGAAAAACATGAACGCCACATCATCGTGGGAGTAACTCCGGGTTCTCCCAGCCATATCACATCAACCGTACATATAAGGAAATACAAAAGTAAAGCATGCATAATATATAAATAATGTGAGTTGCAATAAGAATAGATAGGCCAGTACGAGATATAATGATTTATAGATCATAGGGAAATCCAATCCGAACCATCATGCTATTCAAAGACTCGGGAAAGACACTCTTAGGCAATCGAATACGCTCACTAGGGCTGACATCTCACCGTTAGCGGTATAAGATTGATAAGATTGAGACTCGACAGACAAACCAAGTCAAGTCATGCGATGATCACAATAAATCCAACATATTATAATCCATTCACGAACTAAGACAATGACGGTGCCAAATCATGCAATGACCATGAACAATATCATGAAATCACGCATTCAAAGACGACTCAAGACGACAATCTCACGGTAAATGAAACGCACTAGCATCGTGTACATGGCAAGTATGATTAACGGCATCCACGGGATCACATTTCCCTGAACTCATACGCGATGCTTACATTTCGCCTATGTAGACACATTTCCTCCTGGTAGGACGACGATAATAAATACCCGGTCCTAGTCTAAATATGGCCAGAATCCCGAAATCACATTTTCCGGTTCGACATGCGATCACGTTTCGCACCCAAGACTCGGGCTTAAATAATAATAAATGCCGAGTACCCACATTCTCGGTAGATCAATTCACGAAAGAGGCGGAAAACGAGTTCAAGCCTCATAACATGCGGTACGCTACATGCAAATAACACCACCTCGCAAGTACACAACATTTGACGGCCGGGTCGAACAACGCATAGCGTTCAACTCCCAACAACGTCGTCATATGCCCACTACACATGCAATTAAGCAGTAGGATACCTCTCCGTTCCGACATTCCAGCCTTACGAACGGGAAGGTAGCCAAGGGAATGAGACTACAAAGCACAAGACAAAATAGTGCTCAAACCGACTCATTTGTAAAAACCGACTCAAAGTGGGAACATATCGAAAACCGTCACAAAACATGTGATACATGCGAAAGAGATATCATATATTCGAAACATGAATATTATAAGACATTACATAAAATTATACGATAAACGGATCATGCGAACTATTATAAATCACGAGTTTTAGAAAATAAAGGAAATGCATACAGCCGTGTTCCAGGCCGGGCAACAGCCCGGCGGCCGGTAGGCCGGCTCAGAACACAGGGCAAAAATCCAAAAATCACAAAAACAGAGAAATGTAGTCTAGGCCGGTCAGTAGACCGGCGGCCGGTGGGCCGGCACAGAATACAACACCAAAAATCCTAACATCACTACTGATGTGTTCTAGGCCGGTCAAGAGGGAGGCGGCCGGTACCCCGGCTCAGAGCACAACACTAACAAACACAAAAATCACAAGTTTGGAAACTATCAAAACAAGGGTCTACTTCAAATGGTCATAACTAGAGTTATAGATATGGGAATGCAGAAATTCCACGTCGAGGTGATAGCTTATCCTCTTAAGGTTCCAACGAGTGGTCACAAGCCCAAAACAAGTAAGTAACGAAGGAGATATGAGCATTCTACCAAAAAGGGTCGGTGCTGGAAATTCCTAGCCGGGCACTAGACCGGCTGCCGGTCCTTCGGCCAGAAATACAATTCCACCCGAGAACAACAAGCACCAATTCTATCATTTTCAATTCTCCTAATTCACTTCTAATAATTACCAATAATCAATATTCATCATCAACAATCAACAAATAACAACCATCATAAATCATAACATGATTCCTAAGCTTCTAATCGTATTCTAAATACGATTTCTAACATATAAAGCATGAAAAACACGTAAATGATACCGAGTAACCCTTCACCGTTACCTTTACGCGTCTTTAATCGATTACTAAGCCTTCCTAGTGGTCTCCACCTACAATTAGGTAATAAAAGATGAATATATTTCACCTTGAGAAAGACGGATAATTTAAAAAGCGAGAAAGACGGTAATTTTATTACAATACGGATAGAGGAAGCTAAGAGGGGAAGAATAAGACGAACTTACGTGAATTCCGACAAGAAACGAGAGAGCTACGATCATCCAAAGATTGGATCAAAGAGGGAGGCAAGGTTTTGGTTGCTTAAGGAAGAAGAAATTGTGTTGTGTTTGTGTTAGAATGAATTAGGTTAGGGTTAGGAGGGAGTATAAGTAAAGGGTGAGTCGGAAAAGTCAACGAAAGTCAAAGTTGACTTAAGAGTCAAGAAAAGTCGAAGACGACTCAAAAGTCAAGAAAAGTCAAAGACGGCTTAAAATTCAAGAAAAGTCAAAGACGACTTAAAAGTCAAGAAAAGTCAAAGACGACTTAAAAGTCAAGAAAAGTCAAAGACGACTTAAAAGGCAAGAAAAGTCAAACTCGCCTTAAGACGGGATTCTCATGGAATCTCGCGGAAATTCCAAATACGAACTCGGAAATTCTAAATTCGACTCGGAACATAAAATTATAAATTAAAACTTAAATTTGCTGAAAAGATTTCGTAAAATATTTCTACTAGAAAAAATAGGGTACATTTCCGGGTGTTACAATCACCCCACCTTTAAAAAAGTTTCGTCCTCGAAACTTGAGAGTAGAAAAGAAAAGTTATAAGGACCAATTCGTTTTCTCCAAATTGGTATTCAAAACATTTTCAAGGAAATGTATTTCAAAAGCATGACATTTTCCAAAAAGGGATAGGAAAAGTTTTCCAAAGTAACTCTCTTTTTCTGTGGAACGAAATTGTTCTTGTCGTGCACACAAGAACACCAGCATTCCAAAGTAAAGACAAGATTAAAATTAAATCATACGTTGATAAGTGCAGAACCAGTCATTAGACGTCTCCAATAACAAGTTCTAGCATCCAACTAAACGCTAAATCCAGTATAAAAGCGAAAGAAATATATTTTCTCCAAAAAGGAGGTACACAATCCATCTTTAAACTTCTTTGAAAAGTTAAATTAGAAATACAATATAGAAATTTGAAGGTTTTATCAAAGATAAAATCAAATAACACGACATTACACGTACATAGAGCGACTCAAACATCCAGTTCACAAATCACGATAACAAAATATATACAAAACATGCAAAAACAAAACAAATCGAACTCTTTGGGGATATGAAGAATCACGATGAAGTCGGCTCGAAGATCTACAAGAACTCGATAGTACCAACTCTACTGATACTCTAATCCTCAAGAGGATGTAATTTACCTCAATTACACTTTAACCATCCTAAAACGCCAAACTCCATAAACATTATTTACGACAATCACAATCGAAGTAACAAACATAATTATCTAAGATCTAACTAGCCTCAACCCAGATCTCATGACAAGGAAAATTCCACCATCCATTATCGATTATAATGATTCTTTAATACGCCCTAACATCCTTAATTTGATCATTACTACGCTCGAAGCCTCAAATATAAATAGTCAAATTAGCAAACTATGGAGGTTACTAATCCTCAAGATAAATGGGTTCACCATTCTATCTCTATAATCCATAACAACTGAGCACTCACTATCAAAAGCTTGCAACGAACATTTCTCAATCTCAAACTATGATTCCTTTAGAATAAAAGAGAATTACTAATTCCAAACCACAAATGGCCAATTACTTGACAATCAGACAACCATTCAAATCATCTAGATCATCTAAAACTCAAAATGAATCGATTTTCATTTATGACAATACTCCTCAAACTTTGGGTACCGACTCAATTTCCCTAAAGCAAAGTCTCTTTTAGAATCCACCAATTAGAGACATCAAATTCCCAAATGATATCCCAAGCAACCGATATAATACTCAACAACAACGAATATCATCTCGCTCAACTTGATTCCCAAAATAGCACTACACTAGCAAGCTCTGTGACACCCTCAAATTTGCGGAAAGAAAAAAAAATTAATTTATATACATAAAAGATAATAAACATAACGAAGGTGTCATAAAATAAAAAGGGTCATTACAAAACGGAAATAATATTCTACAAAAGAAATATACAAGACGGGAGACATATCTCCCGTATAAATACGGAAATAAAAGCGTGTATAATAATATACAAACTATGAACCGAATATAGGTCCAAGGTAAATACTTCGCTCGCTAGCTCGTCAATGTACCCCAAATATGCATTCACCACCTGTTCGACCGCATTAAATATAAACACGGAAGCCACAGTCAGTGGGGAGTAACTCCGAGTTCTCCCAGCCACGAAATGTCGAGTTTAATGAAACATGAATAAAATAAAAGCAATGTATATGGAAAATACAAAACTTAAACATATATGATATGCTTTTCATGTTATGAAACAATTAACTAACATATAACCTATCATATGAAAGCTATCATGTGAAACCGATAATAAAATATAACAAGAGGTAGGGAAGCTGGTATGCCAGCTCAGAGGTTACCCTGTAACATGGCCATGATACACTCAAACCCTAATCAACACGTAATCATGTGAATCAGTTAACAATCGGTAATCCAAACTCTATCAATCTTAGCCGGCTTGCATCTCACCTTCTAAAACTCATAGAATCATAAAAACATGAAAGACAAATACTTCTACAAACAGGCATAAGTTCTTAGTCCAGTCAATAGTCGACTTCTGTAACTCGAGGCTATACCACAAGGTAGGAAAACATCCTAGTCCTAGACTGATCAGACCTAGCGACAACAGCTATTCCATTCCCCGTCCCATGTCATAACCGTACATGAGAAACTCTACTAGGCGACCCCCTAAGCAGAGATGGCTAGTACTTAAGCTGGCTCCATTCACAACATGAAATAGGCAGCCATGCCCCGACTTGGAGATAAGCCCCCTAGGCCGTGACACAAAAGCTATCAAGCAGTGAACTCCATATGCTCGTTAAATATAGTACGGCCTATCAATGTCATGGTCCAAGATACTCATTTAGAATTAGAATGGTCAAGACGCCATATACTCATAATTCTCTATGGGTACTTAGTCAACACGACACCAACCATATAATCAAACAGTCACGGGAAAAACATCCTATCATGTGACTAATTGCATAAATATCATATTCAACCATCATATCGCCTCATATCTACTAAGGCTCATTCATTCATTCATTAATTAAAACCTTACCTGAAGACCAATCCCCGACCCGAGTCCCGCGACGGGTCATCAGTCAAAACGGGGCTGACTAGATCTTAGTTTGACCAAACCCGTTTGGTCAAACCGGCTAGAAACAGAGTCTTAGCCATCGAGGCTTGAACATAAGCATATCACATTCATTTCATGCTATTTCATTCAATTTCCAACATGTGAATTATTAATTCATACGAAAACCCGCTTGACTTAAAGGATATCAAATTAAACTACGGTCTCGTATTATAATTTCTAACATATGAGAAATAATAATTTTATAAAAACCTTTTAAATTAAATATTTTACTTATTAATATTTCCCACTTGCTAAATATTACAAACCACGATAAAATGGCAATAACTCAAAAACCGTCACAAGTCCAAAGAGGGACCCACGGGCTGATTTTGGGCCGAGACCAAACCGGACCTGGACTGGGCCCACGGGCCTGGTTTGGGCTATTTTGATTAAAAATTCTAAAACCGTTTCTTAATATTTTCCCCATGCTTAACATATTTAAAACCCGTCAAAACAACAACAAAACAATCAAACATCGACACCAACCCAAAGACCAAATCCCGGACCAACCCAGACCGGGCTGGACCGGCCTGAACCGGCCTGAACCGGCCTGGTTTGGGCTGGTTTTTCAGCCTCCTTACACGGCCCCAATACATCAACAAACCCAAATTATTTCCAACATGATTTTAATTAACAACATCCATTTTAAACATCCAATTCATCAATCATGCATACAAAAATCATGATTATGAACAATCATCAAATATGTCAAGAACACTAAACAAAAACAAAAGATATGTAACATTTATTCGTCGAGTAACTCGGAATCGTTACCTTAGCTAGCACAAAAATCAAGTAGCACCAAAATATAAGAACTAAGAAATAAGAACCCCGTCTTCTAGTCTTCTCCTAATATATACGAGTCACCAAACTCGTCTTCAAAATCTTCCCCTATAAGAAATGACAAGAATAATATTGTTAGAATTAACACTTGATTTTCCATAATTAAAGTGTTGAAAACGATTTTGTCGGAATTGAAAATAAACCGTACTTGAAGATGGAGAGCGAAGAGGAGATTCTAGAAATATAAGTTAGGACGGATTTGAATATGAAATGAAGGTTTTATGACGATTTTGCTCAAGAACGACGAAGAACGATGAAGAACGACGAAGAACGATGAAGAACGATTAAAGAAAGTATCAATTTGATCTTAAGTTGATTTATTGTAAAATGGAAAGGTTGTTAGTGAGTAAAGTGGGTGGGTGTGAGCCGTGTACATATAGAAGAAATATGGAGTCGGGTTTTTAAATTGTTGTTACGGAATTGACTCGGGTTTAATAATTATATTACGGTAATTAATTAGATATTAAGTTAATTAAATCAAATATCTAGATATTATGTTATATTAATGAAAAGAAAGGAAAATATCAAGCTCTATTAGAGGGCAAAGAGCCGTGTGGCTTGGTGAAGAATCGGGTCTGTTTTGTAAACGGTTTGCGTAATTTTCGTTGACGGATCGATAAAGTAATAAATATCTAAGATATTATTATTAGATTAATCAAAATAATGAAAATATCCCAAAAGTGAGTGGAAAAGGATGACATGGCGTGTGACTCATGCCAAAGTCGGGTTTCGGGTTTGTTTCGGGATTTAAGTGACTCGGGAATAGTTAAATGACGTTCGGGTTAAAACCGTAAAACCTTATTCTTTAAATTCCGAATAAATTCAAAATAATTATATTAAATTATCATAAATTCTAATAAATCTTAATAAAAATAAATTAAAAATATTATTTTTTTAAATAAAATTTCGGTCTTCAAAATTACAAGGCGAGTCGGAAAAAGTCAACGAAAGTCAAAGTTGACTTAAAAACGGGATTCTCATGGAATCTCTCAAAAATTCCAAATACGAACTCGGAATTTCAAAATTCAACTGGAAACAATAAATTCCACTTTAAAACTTAAACAGGCTCAAAAGTATTCGTAAAATATTTTCACTAGAAAAATAGGGTACTTTTCGGGTTGTTACATCACCCAATTTAGAAAAATGCTTGAGGGACTTGAAGTGACCTTACCTTTCACCGATGTTATACTAAACATGCCCACATACTCAAAACTTCTAAAAGACATCTTGACTCACAAGAGGACTTTGGGTACCCAAGATGTTATGATTATGGAGGCGGAGTGTAGTGCTCTCCTCATTAATCCTAACTCTTTCAAAATGCCAAAAAAAACTTGGGGACCCCGGAAGCTTCTCTATCCCTTGTGTTGTGGGGGGAGTCATGATTTCAAGGGCATTATGTGACAATGGTGCAAGTGTAAGTGTCATCCCCTTAACTATTGCTAAAAGAATTGGACTTGAAAGTTTAACCCACACTTCTATGACTCTACAACTAGCGGATAGGTCCGTTAAGCAACCTTTGGGTGTGCTTGAGGACGTACCCGTTAAAGTTGGCAAATTTTTGATCCCCACGGATTTCGTTGTCCTAGATATCCCGGAGGATAGCCACACTCCCATCATCCTCGGTAGGCCCTTTTTGGCTACCGGAGGAGTCCTCATTGATGTGAGGGACGGGCGGCTAACCTTTAGGGTGGGAAACGAAACCCTTGAATTTAATCTTCCTCATCTAGTGAAGGGACCAATGTTTCACAAAGCTTGCTCAGTAGAAGTCATTGAAGAAGTGGTTGAAAAGGTGCATGAAGAAGAGAAGTGTGAAGAAGAAGCTCTACAAGTGGCACTCCATGATGAGGAGATGGGAGATGACCATGAGGTAGATGATGAGCTATTGAAGAAGGTGGAGGGCCTTCTCCCTCCAAAGGTACAACTAAAGCCCTTACCTCCCTTACTTAAGTACTCTTTTTTAGGTGAGGGAGAGACTTATCCCGTTATCATTAATGCTAATTTGAGTGAAGGCCAAGAACTTGAACTTTTGAAAATCTTGAAAACTCATAGGGGTTCACTTGGATATAGCATTGATGATATCAAAGGCTTAAGTCCTAATCTTTGCATGCATAGGATTGTCTTGGAGGAGGGTAGCAAACCTAAGGTAGATGGGCTACGTAGGTTGAACCCTAAGATGGCGGAAGTGGTGAAAAATGAGGTGATGAAGTTGCTAGAGGCCGGGATAATTTACCAAATAACCGATAGCTCTTGGGTGAGTCCCGTCCATGTAGTGCCCAAGAAAGGAGGGGTAACTATGGTGGAACAAGAGGATGGGACTCTCTTAGCTTCTAGACCCGTGACCGGGTGGCGGATGTGCATTGACTATCGCAAATTAAATGCCGCCACCCTCAAAGACCACTACCCCATCCCCTTTATTGACCAAATGCTTGAAAGGTTGGCGGGGCATTCTTACTATTCATTTCTAGATGGTTATTCCGGGTTTTTCCAAATCCCCATACACCCGGAAGACCAAGAGAAAACCACATTCACTTGTCCCATAGGAGTTTATGCTTATAAGAGGATGCCCTTTGGGCTTTGTAATGCTCCGGGGACTTTCCAAAGATGTATGACGACAATTTTTGCCGATTTTCTTGAGAAGAGTATGGAGGTCTTCATGGACGACTTTAGTGTCCATGGAGACTCATTTGATCTTGGGCTAATGAATTTGTCTCATGTTTTGCAAAGATGTGAGGAGCACAACCTCGTCCTCAATTGGGAGAAATGCCACTTTATGGTGGAGGAGGGGGTTGTGCTTGGTCACATCGTGTCTAAGAGAGGCATAGAAGTTGATATGGCTAAGGTTTCGGTAATAGAAAACTTGTCACCCCCTACTAATGTGAAGGGAGTGAGAAGCTTTCTAGGCCATGCGGGCTTTTACCGACGTTTCATCAAAGATTTTTCTAAAATAGCCAAGCCTTTAACTTCTCTTCTTCTCAAAGACACCCCATTTGTATTTGATGAATTTTGCTTGAGTGCTTTTTGTAGGTTGAAGGAGGCTCTTGTGACGGCTCCCATAATCCGCTCACCGGATTGGAGCCTTCCCTTCAAAGTTATGTGTGACGCCTCCGATTATGCGGTCGGGGCGGTGCTTGGCCAAGTTGTGGACAAGAGGCACCATGTCATCTACTACACAAGCAAAACTCTTGATCAAGTCCAAGTCAACTACTCTACGACGGAAAAGGAAATGCTAGCCATTGTTCATGCCGTGGAAAAGTTCCGGCAATACTTTGTTGGTGCTAAGGTTGTGGTATACTCGGATCACTCCGCTTTGAGACAATTGTTAGTGAAAAAGGATGCAAAGCCAAGGCTCTTGAGGTGGGTTCTTTTACTTCAAGAGTTTGACTTGGAAATTAAAGACAAGGCGGGGTCGGAGAATGTTGTTGCCGACCACCTATCTAGATTGACTACCGAAGATCATGGGTTGAAGGATGAGAGTGGCCCGATCAATGAGTGGTTGAGAGAAGATAGTTTGATGATGATAGGTGGTAAATCACCATGGTTTGCGGACTTGGCAAATTTGATTGTGAGCGGGTTCATTCCGGAGGAGTTGGATGCTAGAGCTAGAAGGAAGTTGAAGCATGACTCAAAACGCTATTTTTGGAATGACCCACATCTTTTTCGCAAGTGTGGTGATGGCATGTTTCGAAGATGTGTTCCTAGAGAAGAAGGTATGGAGATAGTCGATAGAATTCACAACTCGGCCTATGGGGGCCACCTTGGTACATCTCGCACCATTGCAAAGGTGTTACAAGGTGGTTTCTTTTGGCCATCTATGTTCAAGGATATCCACTACTTTGTCAAATCTTGTGATCGATGTCAACGAACGGGGAATATAAGTCAAAGAAATGAGATGCCCCTTCAAAACATTCTTGAGATTGAGCTTTTCGATTGTTGGGGAGTTGATTTCATGGGACCATTCCCCAACTCTTGTGGGAATGAGTACATTTTGGTAGCGGTGGACTATGTGTCCAAGTGGATTGAAGCCGTTGCTACTCCAACAAATGATGCTAAAGTTGTTATCAAGCTCTTCAAAAACACTATCTTTCCAAGATTTGGGACCCCGAGAGTGGTGATTAGCGACGGGGGTTCGCACTTTAGGAAGAGCACTTTCAAGATCTTGCTTTCTTCCCATGGTGTCACTCATAAGACCGCTCTTGCCTACCACCCTCAAACAAGTGGGCAAGTGGAGGTCTCAAACCGTCAAATAAAAGCCATCTTGGAGAAGACCACTAGCAAAGGTAGAAAGGATTGGTCTCAAAAGCTTCCGGATGTTCTATGGGCCCTTCGCACCGCCTTCAAAACTCCCCTCGGCACAACTCCCTACAAGCTTGTCTATGGCAAAGCTTGTCACTTGCCAATCGAGTTGGAGCACAAGGCATGGTGGGCCTTGAAGGAAATGAACTTTGACATTGATATGGCCGGAGAGCTACGTTTTCTCCAAATGAGTGAGCTTGAAGAACTAAGACTTGATGCCTACGAGAGCTCAAAGATTTACAAGGAGCAAACAAAGAAATGGCATGACGCCAAATTGGTTGATAAAGATGTAAAAGTGGGTGATCAAGTCTTACTCTATAATTCTCGGGTCAAGTTATTTCCGGGAAAGCTACGCTCGAGATGGTCGGGTCCTTTCAAAGTTATCGACATATCACCACATGGAGCTTTTGAACTTTGGAGTGAAGAAGCTGGTAATTTCAAGGTCAATGGGCATCGAGTGAAAAGATATTTTGATGGAGATGAAAAAGGAACGGTGGAAGTACTCTTCCTTGGGGATCCACTTCCCGAGGAAGAGTCTTGTTTGTAATCTCTTGTGAATTGATAGGTTTGGTGGAGTCCCTCAACAACCACCAATTTTTTTTGTATATAGCATGCATATTAGGAGTAGTTGTGAAGATTTGGTATTGTATACTCGGGTATTTCGTCTTTGGAAGAAGTTTTAGGTAGGTTTGAAACACTTGTAGTCGGGTTTGGATCGAAACCGTGTCTTTGGGAATGTGTTGGTTGGGTCGATATTGTTGGTGACTTGGGTTTCTTTGGGAATTTGTTGTGAATTTGAAGGCGAGGTGAAGAAGAGAAGAAGTGCTCCAGGCCGGTCGACCGGCAGCCGGTGTGTCGACCGGCCTAGAGCACTCCAGTAGCTAATTTTTGAAGAAGGTGAATTGAAGTGCAGGTGATCTGAGCCGGTGGGCCGGCGGCCGGTCTGACAACCGGCCCAGAGCACGTTATCATAGAAGTTGAGTTTTTGGGAATTTTTGACCTGTGTTCTAGGCCGGTCGACCGGCAGCCGGTCTGACAACCGGCCCAGAACACCACATTACTGAAATTTTGAAGGTTGAATTTTTTTTGAGCTGTGTTCCTGGCCGGTGGACCGGCGGCCGGTATGCCGACCGGCCAGGAACACCTGAACACGCCTATTTCTCAAAAACCAAAAAAATCTGAAATTTTGACTTGGGGTCCAGGCCGGTCGACCGGCGGCCGGTGCCCAGACCGGCCCAGACTTCACCCGAGGCTAAAAATCACTCGTGAGACATCATTTTATTTCTCATTCTTCTTCATTCTTCCTTCTTTCCTTCTCTTTCTACCTTCAAAATCCCACAAAAAAATCCTCAAACTCCACAAAAACCTCACTAAACTCACCACAAAACTCAATCAATCCAACATTCAACCCATCGATTAACCCACTACATCACCCAAATTCATCCCACACCTCAAAAACCCCAATTTTTCCCTCTTTCAATTGACTACTCGAAAAATCACCATGGCTCAACCACCAAGGAAAAGAACAAGGGCTTAGCTTGAGGCGGAGTTGGAGGCTAGGCTCCAACAGGTAACGGCGGGAATGGGTCCGGATGCCGACTTTCCGGATATCATCTTCAATAGCGAAATTGCGCGAGGTAAGTTTCAATGTCTGAAACGCCGCAACCTTCCCCATTCCCGCTTCATTTGTCGGAATCGTATGCGTAACTTCGGCCTTGATACGGTCACCTTTGAGCTTTTTAAAGGCTTGGGGATGGGAGAGCTTTACGGTCAACATTTCCGTACTTACCCCCGTCTTACTTGGGAGTTCTTGAGCACTTTTTGTCATGAGAAAGACCGGAACACTGGGATGGTTAAGACGGTCACCTTCCAAATTCTCAATACTGCTTTCACCCTTTCCCTGGAAAAATTTTGCAAGGTTTTAGGGGTTAAATTTCACAAGACTTATAAAGTCCCCGAAAACTTTAATTTGAATGATGTATGGACTGCTATCTCGGGGATGGAGGTTGAAAAGGGGGCCAAAAAGCCATCTAATGCTTGTCACAACGCCCCTATTCGGATTTGGCAACGCTTTATGGGTTGGTCTTTGTTTGGGAGGGAGGAGTGTCATAATTTTCGGGCTGATGAACTCTCGATTTTGGCGGCTTACTTGTTCCAAAAGCCGAATAAATTTGGAGTCAACATTGGTCACCATGTCGCTCTCCACTTTCAGAAAATTTCCAATGATCCCTTTAGCCCGACCGGTATCCACATTGGGGGTATTGTTACCAAAATTGCCCATGCCCTTTGTAAGAACGCTCTAGATGAGCGAAATTTGAGATGTTTGGGAGGATGCTCCTTGTTGACGGAGGATTACATTTCTACGAAGCTTGAGTGGGTAGTGAAGAGAGTTGAAGACGGGAAGATGTATTGGAGGATTCGAGGGGTTAATTCTATTCCCCTCCCGAATAGTGCGGCAATGAAAGTGGTTCCTGATAGTGCGCACTATCTCCTTCCCCTAGAGGAGGAGAACCCTCCACCACCACCTGAGGATAACCCGGATGATCAACTAGCTCCAATTACCACATTTAGGCGAGATCCCACTGCCCCCGTCACTACATACAGGAGAGAGCAGCAAGGCCCCACTCCCACCACCTTGCCTTATGTGAACCCCTTTTCTTATCAACAACAATGGCGTCCTTGGCCTAATTCATCCCGACCCGATGCATCCACTTCCACCACTCCTACTTACCCACCTTTGGATCTTTCCTTGATCCAGTTCATGGCCGATATGAATTTGGCATCCGAAGCGGCGGCTACGGATAGAGAGGCGGCGGCTAGGGAACGAGAGGCGGCAGCTAAGTGGCGAGAGGAGGAGGCTAGGGAGAGATCTCTTTTGTCACAGAGGGTGGATAGGATGTATTATGACTTGGCTCTTGGCCAATACCCTTCTTACGATAACTGGTGTAGGGAGGGGTATAGGGAGCCCATTGGTCCGCATCCGTCCTATTTTATGTGGCCCGAGGGTGGGTATGACCAGGGTTCTAGGGTGTTTGGGGATTTCAGTGTTCAGCATGATTATTATTCTGCACCGGTTTTTGCTCAGCCGGTAGTTGAGGAGGAGGAGGTGGACCCAGAGACTGCGGCACAGAATGCCGAGTGGTTTGACAGGATGGGTCCCCGGTTCGAGATTGTGGAGGGTGGCGGCTCTGGTTTGGGAGCTAGGGATGTAGATGCGTCTTTTGCAGAGGCCGGTCATGGCCAATTTGATACTACATCCTCTGATTTTACTGGATACTCCTGAGGCCGGAAACCCATGAGTATGATCCCTTTTAATCCAAATCTTCATCATGTTTATATTTTTGCATGCATTTAGATACTTGTATTATATCTTAGTTTAGTTATCCATTTAGTTGCATCCATTTAAGCTTGCATTAGAATTTAATTTTGTAACATATCGTCACATGTTAGCCTTGCATCCATATAGCGTAGTTGCATTTTGTTTGGTGTCATTTTTGGACTTTCCCGTGGTTGGTACCCCCATGAGGGGCGTGCATTTATGCATTTTACCGCCACGACGAGACTCCGATATGGCACACTAGACTTTCCCGTGGTTGGTACCCCCATGAGGGGCGTGCATTTATGCATTTTACCGCCACGACGAGACTCTAGATTAGCATATAGTTTAGCTTGCATTTACTTAGAGCATGCACCTTGTATTATATCATTTTGCATTTAGTTTTAGGAATTTTACCCTCTTGTATATATTGTTCATATTGTGATTATTCATCAAAAATCAAAAACCCCAAAAACAAGTTTTTATTTTTCAAAATATTTAAAAACCCAAAAACATGTTATTTGTTTTGAATTCACCCCTCACACCATGTAAATACTAAGTGTGGGGAGGGAATTCCCAAAAAAATTGAAAAACCCAAAAAAATTGTTTTGTTTTCCTTTTCTTTTTTCCCTCCTTTCATATTTGAGTCACTTACTCGGGGACGAGTAAGACTTAAGTGTGGGGAGGATTTTATTTCTTTTGTATATATCGTTGATTTTTGAAAAAAGTTGAAAAATGCCTAAAAATCGAAAAATTTGAAAATTTTCCAAAAAATATATGTTTAGATTAGTTTGTATATAGTTTATTTTGTATATATTGCCGTGTGTTTCTTTTTATCTCCATCCATAGGTGCGCCCCACATCATAAGAGGCACGAAAAAGGGAAAATGAAGACGCTTTGGTGAGATCTTTCCTATTTCTCTTCTCCCTTATCTCCTTTCCTTCTTACTTGAGGACGGGATGTGTTGATGACGATGGTGTGAATTTTGTTGATTGGCGTGTGTGCCACTTGTGTGCTGTTAGGAGATAGCATTAGCTTATGTGTCATATAGTCGGTTAGAGCATGTGCATTTAGGTTGTATATATGCTAGATTGCATCATGGCATATAGTTGCATTTAGAAAAATGTTTTAATAATTGTCTTTTTGGAAAACTTGTTGAATGTGCATAGTCCCTTTTTGCTACTTTTTTATTCATAAAGTGTTCATCTTAATCGTGGAATTTTAGACGCCCTGGGTTGTGCATATCTAGTGAGTTTTGACCCGTCTACTAATGCCGAGTCACGAGTTTGCGCTTATTCCACCTCGACAACCTCGATTGATGTGAATATTCCGATGGTAGAAAGGATTCTTAGGTGACCGTTCTTGCTATGCAACCAACCATGATTCATTGTTCTTCCAAATTTGCTCAACAAAGGAAACAAATCAAACAAGCTGAAAATATTGAGTCAATTATCATCTTTTCTTGTTTTCGTCGAGGAAATGCAAAACGGAACTTCTAGGATTCTAGTGGACCCTTATCTAGGGTCCTTTTCGATGCCACTACGGTGGGGATACCCCTATTGTTGGTTCCGACCGCATGTCCTTGACGGAAACCGTGTGCTTTCATGCCAAAAATTGCAAACCAAAATGCAAATCAAAAAGAAAGAAAAAGAAAAAGAAAGCAAAGTGTTGAAATGAAAAGTTTTGCAAGCACTTAGACTCAAATCTCATTTTCCTTTTATCCTTCTTGAATCATTTGCCTTTGAAGTTGCATAGTGAGACGGGACGACCCTTGTGTCTCATTTATTTGAGAAACGTGAATTCCATATGCTATTGTGCTTAATAACGTCACGAGGATTTCATTTCCATCTTCCATTTTATCGCTTTTGACCAAGCAAATAGTGGACTGGGTTCAAAATTATCATTAGACTTGCACCGCTAGGAGGCGAATATTTTTCCATGCTTTATGATATTAGTGGCTTATAAGGATCATGCATTATTTAGACGGTTTTCCTTTTAGATATTTCCGTCACATGGATGAGGCATGTGATTTTTCTTTTGTTAGATGCATCTTGGTCGTGTTCTTACGTGTTTTTCATTTGGATGCGTCGCGATTTTGAGCAAGCCCCTACTTGCCTTGCAAGAAGGTACTCTACCTCATGAGTATCTCGTTGTGAGTTGAAGGGACGGAGGAGGCCCGTTAATTGCCTACCGTCGGATATTATTAGTAGTTTAGGTTGTAGCCTTAGTATTAGTGTAGTGTTGAATAAGGGTACTTATGGGTCTCGAATTTTGTTTACTTACTCGAGGACGAGTAAGTCTTAAGTGTGGGGAATTTTGATAAGCATTTAATTAGTCACATTTTTCCCTCATTTTCGTCCCCATTTTGGTCCGTTTACACGGATTTGCGTGCCCTTGATTGCATTTTGCTTCCCGATTTCTCGTGCTATGAATGTCGATCTTAATTTGTAGGAATTAAGGCGGAAATGAAGAAATCGGAGCATAAAGGTCTTGCATGAGTCGGGATTCGAAGATGAGAAGAAGAATGAGGAAAGGAGCTTCAGGTGGCGCAGGCCGGCCCTCAGACCGGCGGCCGGCCCACCGGCTCAGAACACTCACCCACAAATAAAAGAAGATGAGAAAGAGAAGAAAAGGCCCAGGTAGCGCCGGCCAGTCGACCGGCGGCCGGTCGACTACCCGGCCTGTGCAACAACAGAATGCCCATGAGAGTGAAAATGTGCTCTAGGCCGGTGGGAGGCCGGTGGACCGGCCAGGAACACATTCTCATACTTAGGAATTTTTCGAAGACGAAGAAAAGGAAGCTACTGTTGTGCTCCCGGCCGGCCAAACGACCGGCGGCCAGTCGACCGGCGGCCGGTCGACCGGCCGGGAACACAGCACCGCAAATTCGACTCTTCTTCTATTTTCTTTCTTAATTTTCGAGATACCTATATATACCCTTCCCCTAATATTTTGTAAGCAGTTTTTGATACTCTCTTAGCACAAAACCCTAGATAATTTGTAACCTCTATTAAACACTAATTACTCTCCTAATCGTTCCCTAATTAAACTTAATTTCTCATTTCAAGTTGGTAGATCTAGTCTTTCCTAGTAGAATTATTTCAGTTTTGGGTTTGTATTGAGGATTTTGGGTTGAAGACATTCTCCCTCTTCATTAATACAAGCTTGTTGGTATTAAATTTCTCATCTTTTTGTTATTTCCATTTCTAGTTTATTGTTTATCTTTTGATTGTTATAACTATTCATCTCATAGCATGATGTTCATTGCACTACTTCTTGCCTTTATTTGTTTGATTTCCCTTACCATGTGTGAGTAGATTCCCTCTAGGGTTTAGGGGGAGCCTAAGGGAGGATTATGTGGGATAATTAGTTGGGTAATTAGTAGATTTGTGGTAACAATTCGTGTATTGCCCATATGCACACAAAGTGTTTGATGAAATGTGTAAACGAAAGTTGCCCACTTTATCAAGCATGGTTTGATTATTTCTTAAGCGACGGTGGTAGAAATGACTAGACTAGTTGATGATTAGTAGCTTTGTTGATGATTATTGATTGTTGAGACATTAGCAATTGATTTTACTCGAATTTGTTACCCATTTGCTAATAACCCGACTAGCCCATTAATCCCCCTAAGGTGAACCCTTCACCTTAGTTTCCCCTTAATTGTCTTCACCTTCTTATTTAGCGATTACTTGATTTTACTAGTTTTTAGTTTGTTTTCCAATCAATCTTTGTTAGGCTAGAATAGAACGCGATCGAACTTGTAGTTGACCCCTCCATCCTCGTGGATTCGACCCCTTTATACTACTTATATAGGGTTTAGTTTTGATGTTTGTTTTGACGACGAAACCCTCATCAAATGGCGCCGTTGCCGGGGATGGCATAAGGAAACTCGTAGTTTGTTTTGTGTCTTAGATTTAGCCAAGTTACTTATTGTTGTTTTTGTTGGTTTTTAGTTGTTAGATTATTTGTAGAGTGCCTTGCATCATTCATATAGTAATTTGCCCTGAAAAGGGCAAAACCATCATGAAGTGAATGGAGAACGCGGTCAATGACGATCTTCTCATCGATTTTGCAACCAAGTGCCTCCAGTTTCTCGACATTCTCAATCATATCAAGAATGTGTGGGCTAACCGCTTGGCCCTTCTGGAGTTTCGCCTCAAAGAAGCGACAGGTATGCTCATAGCTAACGATCCTCGGAGCTTTCGAGAACTCGTTAGAGAGCGTGGTGAAAATCTTATTCGCACCATGGGCAATGAATCGCCTTTGCAAATTTGATTCCATTGAAAAGATGAGTACGTTCTTTATCGCACCCGCCTCCATCATGAAATCACTATAAGCAAGTGATTCATTGGCTCCTGCATTGGGGCCTGGGTTGGGCGGTAGTGGCTCAGTCAAGTACTTGAGCTTACCGTCAGCAATGGCAGCATTCCGTAATGCCGCCTCCCAGTCCGCAAAGTTGGACCCGTTATTCTTCAGTCGCGTTGACTGATTCATATTGTCCATGAAAATCTTAAGCCAGGACTCACGTCCGAGCGTGGCACTTGGCATTGGGTCATCAGTATGGCCAGCCATTTGTTATTAGCAGTTATATCTGTATATAACGAATTCAAAAACTGTGAAAAAGAAAATAAATATGATAAGTATTCATCGTTTTAAATTTGAGTCTAATGAAAAACTGTTTAATGCGATGACTCGTGCATTTATACAATTGACCTCCCTCAAGAATTATATAAATGATCCCAAGACTCAATTTCTGTAAATTGATAAGCCAACCTCTTGGCTAATTCTACTTTTAGAATTCCTGGTCGATAAATTTCTGTAAATTCTATCTTTAGTCCATCATAATCACGAGATATTACTCGTACTATAATGTTGAGATAAAAATAGGGTCAACACTCACTACTTACCCAACGTAGAAGGGGTCATATTATGACTTCCGACGAAGAAGGGGTTCATAGTAGTTTTCCCTATAAAGACTAGTCTCAATTTTATTTATAGGGGAAGGTCCCATCATCTTAACTTTAATTCATTTTAAGTGAACGAATGTCTAGCAACTCGAGAATGATTTAAACTAAGGTGATGGCCCTAAAAGCGAGTGACATCTTGTATGTCCATGATTAAAATATTCAAACTGTATGAATCATTTTTCATGCATTTTTAGGTGGTTTGGTTTAGGCGGAATATGATGCAATTATCTATCATGTGAATAAAGCAACGAGAATGGAAAAATAAAACGCAAAATAAAACACCTAGTGTGGCCTAACTACCAAAATGAACAAAATACAAGTTGGAATCCACCCTTGGACCCGAGAAGCTTGTCTTGATGTTCCATCTTGGTCCATATAGCGGGAGTGAGCCATCCGATCTCCATCTTGAATCTTCTCAAAATACATTTTAAAAATTACAAATGTAAACCTATTTACATTCTAATTCAAAATGATTCCAAAAATTAAAATTACAAAGGGGAGATACGAGATCTCAAAATACAACCAAGACTATGTTTCCATCATTACGAAAACGTAATCTACTAAGGCCACACTAGTAAATTACAACTGATTGTAGAAAATTGCGTAAAATTAAACCATTCATACAACATTCAACATAATAAAAGCATCAACTAAAAATTAATCATACAAAACATAATGCATAAATTATGTTGATTAATTATCCAAACCACCATTAAATCATGTGACGATTCCGTAATTCATCACGAGATTTCAATCAAAATCCAATGAAATTCATAATCAATATGAATTACAACATTATTTTAAACCTTTTTAAAATAACATGGTATCAAAAAGTTGTGAACTTTTTCACAAAAACAATCATACATTATCTTTATAATGTACAAAACAAAAATTGGTTTAATAAAAAAAAACGAATTTTTTTTTTTTAAATTACTGTTCATGTATGAACAGTAGCAGGTACCAAATTTTTTTTTTCTTACTTTCTTTCTTCCGGTTTATACAAAAACCAAAAAAAAAAAAACTCTTTACAAAAAAAAAAACGCTGCTGCCAATTTAAAAAAAACAGAATTTTTTTTTTATCTGTGAACAGTACACTAGCAGCAAAAAAAAAATTAATCAAATTAAACGGCTTTAATTCGATCATGCTTATATTAACTAGATCGGTACAAACAAACAATATCTAATCAATATTAAACATTGATACAAACTAGATGATTCAAATTAACCTTTTAACATGAATATCTAGATCATTTTATACCGAAAATATAAAGCAAAAAGATGTTCATTAACATTTATATCAAATTCCATTTACGTTTTAATTCAATCATTATTCAATCAAAACATCTACAAATTCATATATTATTATCTCAACCTTTTAAAATAACAATATTTGAATCAAAATGGAACACCCAAAAAAAAAACACATGGCATATTAAATTTTTTGCCGAATTGAATTTTTTTTTTTTAATTATACAAATTCAATATTTACGAAAATCATATAAACAATTTCATAGCCCTATGGCTCTGATACCACTTGTGGGAAAATATCCGTATACTTCCCTTTAAATCATTCAGGATTATAATGAAATTATGATTATATGATTAATAGTCATAAACGAAAAAGCATAATAAGCGAGAGATTAGAAATAACCTTTAGTCCTTGCTTTAATGGCCTAAGAACAATTTCAAAATGATGATATCTCCTAATCGTAGCACCCAAGATAAAATGAGAAATGCCCTTTAACTTGCTAGAATGTTTTGTGAAAAGTTACTGTTAACTTTTTAATTTTTTGTGATGTGTAGAGATGGAGGCACAAGAGAGAATGAATTAGGGTTTGAAGAAAAATCTGAATTCTTCCTCACCTACCTCCTTCTCACGGCACCAATTAGGTTATATGGGGAGATATTTTCTCCTCTAATTAACCACTAATGGACCGAAAATTCCAGAGTGAATCTGGACTTTATTTCGGTTAAATTCGCTTTAATATATAATGTGTATTATTATTATAAATGTCATTTGTGTTGTCATGTATTAATATGTCCAAACAACATTTTGTAGTCGATACATTAATACCGGTCTGACAACATCTAATATGACAATCGTATAATATATACGTTAATTATAATTATCCGTATAATTATAATTTGCTAATTCAATATAACATTTTATATTCAATTACGAATTAACATTTTAATTCGCATAAGCTTACATTATATATATGCTAATTAAATACAACAGTTTATATTTAATTACGAATTACTTTTAATTCGTCTCAGCTTATATTATTTAATCGTTATTAAATAATCGTCTCATCATCACATTGACTAACCTTTTAGTCAAATACACTGACTAACCTTTTAGTCATATAATAGGGCATCAATATGATTATTTTCTCAAATAATCACATCTCTCAAACACATTCTTTAGGTGTGACTTTTAGGGACCAGTTGATCACCGCCATCTGTATGACAATAACGTCAAACTTATCTAGCAAGCCAACTTTTATTGATAAACGTTAATCAACTGATTATAATACAAAGTATACCCTGTGAACCTACAGAGATTTATTTATGTTATTGCACTAACTGTGGAGGACACAGACTCCAACACTGCCGAGCTAACCCTAACCAGACCCCCATGTGTCGCCACAACAGACCCCTTCTGCCTCGACCCTCCGTGCTTCGCACACACCTCCATCGAGTCCTGTCGAACCCTCCCCTGCCCTTTCTCCATCACCCGTGACCTCTCCACTTGCCCACAATCCCATTAATCCTTTTCCTCTTGTCTCTAAATCCATGACACGCGGCGATCATGGCATACACAAACTCAAACCTTTGTTTGACTTACACACTACCGTAGCCATTTCTCCTATTCCTCGTAACCCCGTGTCCGCTCTTAAAGACCCTAATTGGAAGACGGCTATGGACAATGAGTATAATGCTCTTATTAGTCACCTATGGTCCAATCAATTTTTGGAGAATCAGCCATTTGCACCAGGCGCACTGCGCTTTCCCTTTCCTAGATGTAAGACTTGGGAGAAATATATGGACAATGAGTATAATTGGAAGTCGCCTATTCCCCCATCGGTTCTTTTGATAGGTATACGGCTCGTCTTGTAGGTGATGGCAAGACTCAGTAGGTTGGCATTGATTCTGGTGAGACAATCAATCCCGTGGTGAAGCCCGCGGTGATTCGGACGGTGTTGAGTTTAGCACTTGCCCACAAATGGTCCATTCATCAGTTGGACGTCCAAAATGCATTTTTGCATGGTGACCTTGTAATACTCCATGCGTGGCGGTGAGCCTGTGGTCTGGAGTACCTGGACCATTCACTTAGCGGGGGAGGAGGTTTGGGTCGGGGTGTTACAAGTGGTATCAGACCAACCCCGCGACCGTGCGGTGAGCATGTGGTCCGGAGTACCCGAGCCATCCACTTAGCGGGGGAGGATTTTGGTAATGCATGGTTGCAGTCAGATGCTGCCAGGCGCAACGAAGATGTTGCGTTCTTCCCGTGGGGGTGTGTAATACTCCATGTGTTGGGAGCCCATGATGAGGTTCATTTTTAGACTTAATTATAGCCATTAATGATAGCAGAATCATTAAATACAGACATTAATGTAACATAAATATCAGCGACAATTTAATAAAAAAATTTTATATTAGCTTACGCAAGATAAGTACGATGGTTAATTCTAAAAAGTATTCTGGAAAAAATTATGAAAATAAAATTTCTGAATATATCTCGAAAAATACTTTCATATAAGACTATAAGTGTAATTTTCATTATTATTATTATTAAAATATTGATTTCAATGGATATATGCTCCCCGTAGAAAGAAATATAATGTCTATATTTCAAAAAAAAATGACATGAATTAAAACTATAGTTATTCCTTTAAATGCATGTAAATAGTAAAATCACATAATTAAATAAATTTGCAATGGAGAGTGATCTCTTCTACATGTAAACGGATAAAAATTCTATTAATTAATACATCATCCAAAGTGGCAACATACAATTTAAATTTGTTTATATAGTGGAGTCATTATAAAAAAAATTAAAGATTTATTTTGTAAATTAAGAATGTACAAAACATAGTTAGTATATATTGATGTAAATCTAATCGTGTTAAAACATTGTGGAGGTATTGGGCATATTCAACCTTAATTACAAGTTTTTTTTTTTGAAGTTAATCAGTAAATAAGAACATAAAAAATATTACATAAGTCTTAGCAAAATTATAATTACAAAAATGAGAAAATTTCTATTATGATAACAAATATATTTTGATATATATAATTAATTAAAGTAAGGGCCTCACAATGCTTTACGATAAGAAAACATTTAGAAAAATTTATAAAGCTTAGGCGTTATACATTAAAAATAAAATAAAGATATATAAATAATTAAAGATACTTTTTTCATCTCAATCATTTATTTATTATTTTCTTTCATTCTTTGTCATAAATATCTTAATTAAATGTAAACAATGTGGGAAAGAGGGAGTAAGTTTTATGTGGAAATGAGTAAATCATATTCCGACAAGTCATATACATATAAGAACAAAGTACACAAGAAAATTTTAAGAGGGTTTAAAAAGTGTGATAGCGAGTTCGCATGTACATTATAATAACGATAACATTTGAAAAATGATGATAAACGTAGTGATTTTTAATCACAATTGTGTTATAAACTTGTGAAAAAGTAGAAAATAAACATACTACAATTTATTATAACTATTTTCAATTAAATACTTATACATACTCGAGTTTAAAACATTGATTATGCTTATTAACGATTATTTTTAAGTAAATACTTTATATGTTGTATTTTAAAAAATTTGAAGTTCAACTCGAATAACAATATTTCAAAAAATTTATCCTATTTTATTTATAGGTTAAATTAACTCTTAAATATCATTATATATTATTTATGTCATTACAATAATAAAATATACAAACAGACCGTGCGAAACACGAAATACTATTTAGTAGAAATAGAAATTGGTCTAATATGTGATTATATAATCTTAGTATATTATGCACTTATGTGTTCACAAGTCTACGTATGAAATCATTTCATGATTTATCTTTTACCTTCTAACATCAAATAAATATATTTCACCAAAAAATATATTCTTATATTTTTATTAGGCTGCTATATTTTGCACTCATAATATAATTCATATTTTCAATATTTTCTACGCAAATAGTTACACATAACATATTAAAAACTTTCCATGTATTTGTATTTATTGTATACATTTATTAATTTTATAAGTTTATATATATTATGTTAGATGTTCTATGTAACTTTAGTTTACATTATTTATAAAACATTTTTTAAACTTCTCTTTTTTACCTAATGATAAATTAATAAGATATTATATCATTTAATTAAAAATGAAATTAAATTCCCAAATTTTTGTTGTCAATTTCTCTAACATTTTATCTCAAAAAATCGTGTATTAGCATGAGATCTAGACTAGTTAACATAAAAATGATGTATATCAAGTAGTTTTGTATATTAAAGAAATTGGAAATTCCAAATAAATAGCAATAGTAAGACTCGAAGTTGAGTTGTAGTCTTACATCAAATCAAATTTAATACTAAAAACATAACCATTATATACTTTCTTTTTATCAGACTCCCCAAAGTAAGTTTTGGGGTAAATTTTTGGGACCATGTGCAACCATACGGACAGAACACCCTCAAAGACGGACTTACGTAAGCAACTAGACCCCTTTAAAAAAAATTAATGTCTCTAAATATTGTGTACAGAAAATTTATGATATGTATGTATATTACCACACTATATATGCATTTGCCACAATTTATTATAATTTTGCCACAGTTTATTAATTTTTATTAGCATAGTATATATACATTAAAGACAATTTACTAAAATTTGATATGGCTTATTAGTATTTATAACTACTATTTTAATGTTTATTTGTATTTTGTCACAATGATTATTATTGTTGTGTTTTATTTTTTACCTCATTGTCGTTTGTCTTTATTATAGTTTTAATCGTCGTAAAAAAAAGGCTCTCATACTTATTCTTTGTTATCTCCAAAAGAAAAGTTTGTGTTTGCGAAAGAAAACTTTCCATCATAACAATCTGCTGGTTATTGATGGTCGATTAAGTTAGATTAAGTTAAGGTTGGTATATACCAGAAATTATAGCGAGACGCGGGCAAGAAAAAATTTTCAAAACCTAACAAAATTTATTTTGAGAAATTTTGATTGGTTGACAAGGATCGTTATTTAATACCACATGACATGCATAATTTATTGAGACATTTGAAAAATTATGATAGGTATTTTTAAATCCATCCTAGGATTCCTAGCTAATTTCCTATAAAGACATGTTTTATGTAACTAATTTGTTTCTCATTCTTAGCAAAAAGGAATACCTTATAAGCAATCATTTTGCTCTAATGTCGGATCAAAGAAAATAAGGAATGATAACTCGCTAAGACAATATAACAACAAGACTTATCATAACTCAATGAAATTCATTTGAATATGCTTGCGCTGTGTTATCAGACATTTTGAAAAGGTCAAAAACTTGGATGACAAAGACCCATTTAAATTACGACTTAGATAAACAACAAAGATAAATAAATGGTGTCCATAAATTCACGGGCAAAGCCTACAAATACACGGGATTTGTTAGCCAGATATCATGTTAGCATTAATTATGTGTACTCCACATGCAACTATGCAAATCAAATTAACTCTAAGTTCTTTATATATCGGTCTTCAATTTTTTATGCAATTCTTTATGCGTGTTAAACTTGAATAATAACCTTTTTATTATGAAAACAATTTAACATAGTATTATATTTGTGTTACGGAGTTGAATGATTAAAAAAAAAAAGCAAAAGTATTGTAGAGTAAAATATCAAATGAGTCGTGACCTATTTTATATATGTATAAATATATTAGCAATATTATCAAACTTATTTTAGCCCATCGAATCAAACATTTTGCGTACGGTTAGACTTACGAGCTTGACCTTGAAAAAAAATGTAATACATTGGGTCGGTCAAATTTGTTTAAGTCTACATACTAATTAAATGTCCTACAAATATGAAAGCAAAAGATATTTCAAAAATGAACGAATTACGGATTTACAATAATTGTATTTTAAAAGATATAGCAAAATTGACCCGACTCGAATAACTAGATCTGATCTTGACCCGGGGCCGAATTTACTACCCGAATGTGACCCAAAACCCGAATTGATCCACCCTTATTCATCCCGCCCTAATTGAAGATCCAGACGTTTATTAGTCAACCCGACTCAACCCTACCGAGTTCTTGCAAACCCGGATCCGACCCGATTGATCAGTTTAGATGGTCTATTTATGAAATACAGAATAATTCTTATTGTAAACTTTTCATTTTAGAAATACGTGTACATAAAATTAGGACGGGTCGGATCACATTTTGAGGGATCTACGTACTAGTTTATTTCAATCGATCATGCTCGACACGATGAGTTAAAAATAAAACACGGAGGAAACACATAATTAAAAATGAGTAAACTTTTTTAGAGGATATTACAAACTCAATGTAATTGTAAGATTGTGTATTTTCTTTCCTTGAAAAACGAACCAACAAGAAACAGTAAAATTTGCTTAAGACGTAATACTCGTCTTAAATTTTAAAATGGGTCAAATACTTTGATATGATGATATTAAAACATTTTTTGGCATTTTCTAAACAATCTGTCATGTGTTTGTGTGTATTTAACCCGTCTTAAATGTGAATTTTTGAACAAAAAAGGAAAATGGTTGAACAAATGCAATAAGGATGAAACATTGAGGATTGACGAAGGAAATAGGTCAAAACTGATGTCACTTGCACAAATTCTTAGACTATACTCCCAGGAGTATAATACTACATGCTCCTTATCCATTTTTTTTATTTAAAAAAAAAGAAAATAATAACCAATTCCAAAAATTACAGTTACCAATCAAACACGAACCCCATTTTCTTCCTCATCTTCTTCGTACTTCCTATATTCACAAATAGCCCACAATTATAGCATTGTGATCGTCTTTTATCGTCTAATCAGGTTTGTACTAATACTACATCATCAAATAGTGAAAATTAATTGAATTGAATTTACGTTTCTCTCACAACATTCGGTGTAATGCGAGAGAAGATACAACATTCACGACAAAAGATGTGTTAGAAGATGAAATTGAAAATGGAAATGAAGATGAATATGGCGATGATGATGATGATGATAATATTGCCGATTACGATGACGTAGAATATGTAGTGAATATGGTAATTTAGTTCAATGAATATGTGTTATTTGGTGTAATATTCATTATATGTCACAATTATATTCACTTTGAGTTTAGTGAATATGAAAGTGTAATTTAATGAATATGTCTTATGTTTTATGATATTCAGTGTACAATATTATTATATTCATTTCTAGTTTAGTGAATATGATAATGTAATTTGGTGAATATGTATTATGTAGTGTCGTATTCACTATACGACACTATTATATTCATTTTGAGTTCAGTGAATATGATAGTGTAATTTAATGAATATGAGTTTTTTAATGTCATGTTCACTCTATAACCCTAATATATTCACTTTGAGTTTAGCGAATTTGGTAGTTTAATTTCATGACTATGAACAACAACCTTGATAATTTGCGTACGGCTAGATGAAAACTATAAATTTAATGAATTTGATAGGATTTTAAAATTGATAATTAAAATTTGGAAAAGAAAAAGAAACTGAAATATGTATTGGGCAGTTAACCATTTACTGGGTAGTTTATTTTTTTATTTTATTTTATTTTATTTCCCTATTAACTCCTATAGGAGTATCTTACTCCCTACTCCTGGGAGTAGGATATAATTTACCCACTTGCACAGTTACACGTGTAACGTAGACATAAGGACTACATGGTCTCATTGACAACAAACCCCGTGTATTAGTAGGTTTCACTCGTGGATTTGTGGTCGTCTTAAATAAAGGGATTGTTGGTCATCAACCGCAATAAATTTATTTTTTTTCGTTTTCACTTTTTTATTTATTAAAGTAATAATATATTTAGAGAAATTGTAATTTCTCATTTACCACTCACTAGTAATTTACAACTAGATTGGATACAGTTACATTATAGGTGATCATGGGCCGGGTCGGGTCGGGTTTGGGCAGGACCAAATTATTAAATTAGGCCCAAGTGTGCGGGTCGGGCCAGGTCGGGCTACAAGTGCGGGCCTATTTTATCGGCCCAAACCCGGCCCATGCAGGCTTAAAACGGGCTTGCAGGCTTATTCGGGCCAATTCGGGCTTTAATCTTTACTATACAAATAACTTAAGAAACCCTCATTATGTTATAAATAACTAGATTTCATGCCCGTGCGATGCACGGGTCTACGTTAATGTCATTTTTGTAATTTTCGTATAACAGTTCTACTTATAAAAATAAACTTTTGAAGTTTTAAGACTATAATAAAATATACTCCGTAATTTTTTAAAAAATAATATTGATATATTGATTCAACTTCTATCTTAAACATATGTTATTAGTATTTATAGTTATTAGTATATTCACCACACTTACATTATTTTTCAATACTATAATAATATGAAATTCTATCTGTAATGATAGCATTTTTTTTTACCACGAATCTAATTATATTATTTTCATAATTAATACAAAATTTTCGAGCTCTCTAAAACAATACTCTTTCCGTCTTAATCATTTGTTTGCCTTTAATTAAAATACTCCTAAAAAAATGGCAAACAAATGACCGGGACGGGAGTATTTGAGAGACCTAAACGACTGTGGGTTCATTTCTAAGTTTCAAGGACTACTCTTATTTATAATCGCGTGATCATCCCAGTTTATGATATTTCTCCTATGTGGGACAATTCTTCTATTTATACATAGTATATTCACCACACTTACATTACTTTTCAATGTGAGACAAATAACATATTTGGTAGTTACCATTATAATTATTATCTTTGATACTTTTATAAATTAATTTTGATGATGTAAATTTCATGCATTAAGGTGGAGATATAATACAAATTTTTAAGATCTTTGTAAGATAATACTTGAGAAATTCAAAAGATTTTGGGTGAATATCTGTTGAAAGGTGACTCATTTTCACAATATTTTTTTGTGAAATGACTGTACAAATTTTTATATATAAATCATAAACACCACTTGAATATAATATAGGAAATGTAAATTGAGATAAATAAAAGATTTTTCACTTTTAATATTTTCCTAAATTAATTTTTGATGATGAAAGTTTCACTGATGTAGATACAAATTTTTAAGAGCTCTCTAAGACAATATTTAAGAGACTCAAAAGATTTTGGGTTGATAACTAATTAGTTCCAATGATGACTCTTATTTATAATTATACCAGCTTATGATAATTTTCTGATGCGAGACAATATACTATTTATACGTAATATATTTACCACACTTGTATTATATTTCAATGTGGGACAAATAACTTATTAAGTAGTACACCATCAAAATTATTACTTATATAATACTTTCATAAATTTTCTAAATTAAGTTTGATGATGTAAATTTCACTATTGTGGAGTTAATAATACAAAATTTTAATGGTTCATTAAACCAATAATTAAGAGACTAAAATGACTCCTATTTATAATCATACTTAGAATATATATATATTTTCCACAAATACATTATTGTTCAATGTGGGACTAATAACACATTAAGTAGTTTATCATCAAAATTATTATTTATGATAATTTTCTAAATTAATTTTTAATAATGAAAATTTAACTATTGTGACTATTATAATTCCATTTTGTTAAGAGCTCTTCAAAACAATAATTAAGAGACTTAAAAAATTATGGGTTTATACCTAAGTTCAAGGATGAGTCATATTTATAATCATAGGATCACCCTATGTTATAATAATTTTTCAATAGGAGACAATTTATAATTTAAAGGTAATATATTCACCACACATACATTATTCTTCAATGTGGGACTATTAACAAACTAAGTAGTACACCATCTTTTTTCATATAATATTTATTTCTTAACTGTTACTAAACTGTTATATTAATATTTGAATAATAATAAAATATTTTAAATGTCATTTATTAAATTTTTAAAGTCATTTATTAACATAACAATATAAAAAAAATAGTTTAAAAGCCCGTGCGGATCATATTTATGATCACTCCACCTTATGATAATTTTTTAATTTGGGACAAATTTTAATATTTATACGATATATTCACGAGTCACCATACCTACATTGTTTTTTTCAATGTGGGACAAATAACACATTAAATAGTTTACCATCAAAATTATTATTTATAATATTTTTCTAGATTAATTTTTAATGATGTAAATTTCACAATAGTGAAAATTATAATACAAATTTTAAGAGCTTTGTAAGACAATATGTAAGAGGCTCAAAAGATTTTGGGTTGAAACTTTAGTTCTAAATATGATTTCTATTTGTAATCATAAGATCGCCCACCTTATGATAATTTTCTGATGTGAAACATTTCTACTATTTATAGGTAATATATTCACCACACCTACATTATTTTTCAATATAGGCCAAATAATATACTAAAAATTACACCAAGTATGTGCAAATAATATGAGTTTATATACTTTGCAAGGTTTTTTTTTTTACCGCGAATCTAATTATATCTTCATAATTTTTTTTACAATACTTAAATTTTTTTCAAGAGTAAATTAATAATTACTTCCTTATAAGTTTCACTTTTCTAAATTTACTCCCTTATAAGTTGTTTTGCTAAAATTACTCCCTTAAAGATCACTTTTATAAAAAAAAATGCTTCAAAACTCCAATTTAAGTCAATTATTTTGTCTATTTTTGAACTTATTTCGTTTGTGCATTAGCCAATCTATACTTTGCAAGGTAAAACTATGTAGACAACTGGAGGGGGAGTTCAAAAACAGACGAAATAAGTAACTTAAATTGGAGTTTTGAAGCAATTTTTGATAAAAGTGATCTTTAAGGGAGTAATTTTAGCAAAACAACTTATAAGGGAGTAATTTTAGAAAAGTGAAACTTATAAGAGAGTCATTATTAATTTACTCTTTTTTTAATAATACCTTTTAAAATTAATTTTTCATGATGTAAATTTAACAATTGTGAAGATAATAATAGACAGACTTTTAAGAGATCTCTAAGACAATACTTAAGACACTTAAAAGATCTGAATTTGTTATATAAGGTATAAGAATGATTCCTATTTAATCATAGGATCACCCACCTTATGTTAATTTTATTATATGGGACAATTTTACTATTTATACAGTATATTCATCACATCTACAAAATTTTAAGAGATCACTAAGACAATATTTAAGAGATTCAAAATTTTTGGGTTGATATATAAGGTTTAAGGATAACTTCTATTTATAATAATTGGTACCCACTTTATTATTTTTCCGATGTGGGGCAATACTACTATTTATATGTAATATATTTACCACATCTACGTTATTTTTCAATGTGGGACAAATAATAGTTATGAATTTAATTTTTATTTAAAGAGTTTCTAAAAAGTTGATAATATTATATTATTAGGAAAATAATTAATTTAAAAAATATAATCAAAATCTAAGAGTTTAACCATAATTTGAAAAGTATATGTATGAATTTAATGTTGAAAAGTTGATAATATTATTAGGAAAATAATTAATTTAAAAATTATAATCAAAATCTAAGAGTTCAACCCTAACTTGGAAAGTATATGTATGAATTTAATTTTTATTTTAAGAGTTCCTATAAAGGTGGAGCCACTCATGTGCCTCGAAAAAAGACTCTTTTATATATATATTGATGATTTGTTAACAAAATTTCCGTATACAACTAGAAACTTTCTAATTATAAGAAGTATAAATGTAATGTAGATTTTATTCACCTTCTATTTAGGGTGACTCGCACAAACTAGTTAGTGCACAATTTCATTAGTGTAATTATGTACTTATATTACTATTGTGCACGCTTTATGATGTTATAGTGTTGGACTTGTTAGGTTGTTCTTTAGGCTAGAAATGTTGGGAAGCAAATTATTGTATTAGTGTGGTAAACAAAATCAAGTGGTAAACAAATTCGCAAGGTTGTAAGGCTTATCACACTAATTATCACACTAATTAATACTGGTAAACAAATTGTTAAGCCCATTTTACTAGATAAGTAATTGTTTGGTTAAATTTTATTTTATTTACTAAGCTTCATTGCTTTTGTACATCCTTAAATTATATACATAAAATCGTAAATTTTGCATATGTTCGGGTCGGGCCGGACCAAAATTCGGGCCTTAAAGTAGGCCCAAGCCCGGCCTTATTATATGATTTAGGCCATGGGCTTTTCGGGCCCAATATCAAAGCACTGGCCCGGGAAAAAATCGGGCTGGGCCGGATTGGGCTAGCGGGCCTGGGCCATTTGATCAGCTCTAATTAGGAGTAACAAACAAGTAATATACACATTTCATTCGGTCATTTGTTTACCTTTACTTTTGAGACGATGACCGACGAGAGAGCAGAGTTGACTATTTGTGAATAGTGATATTAAATGACAACTGTATTATAGTCTCATTAGGTGGTCAAGTTACATATAGAAATTATTCTCGGCATAAAAAGTTAAACAATTAACTGGGACGGAGGGATAATCTCGCTAGTAATGTGATATGCTTAAGGAGGATTCATACTTGTTTTTTGAAATTGATATCGAGATTGTAAATTTATTTTTGAAAAAGTCTTTTAAAAAAAATAGCTCAGAAGCGCAACTATATTAATCTGAAAAGTCAGAAATATTGTAGCGGACCCAAATCTGCTACTTTGAGCGCTAAATTCATCACAGCTATAATTGCACCAGCCGGAAATCGAACCTGGGTCTGTACCGTGGCAGGGTACTATTCTACCACTAGACCACTGGTGCTTCTTGTTTTCTTTAATCTAAGTAAATTTTAAAATTCTAGATTTGAATTGTGAATTCCTAATTTCTTATACATAATATAGGAATTTAGTAGAAAATAACAATTTTAATACGGAGTGTTAAACATTTGATTCAATCTTTTCATATTACAAATTTACGACAGTGTAATTCGATTAACATGTTTCTTAATACTTCTAAAATTTAATGTATTAGTTGTAGGAGAATATTTAAAGGTAAAATTGTTGATAATGTCACCCACATTTATACCTACATGGAAATAATAAGCACGGTTCGATACTTCCTTGGTACGCCGTACACATACATAATAATTGGCCGAATATATTTTAGAGTGGCGTTATCATTACTTTTTAGGAATCCTTTTGACATGTTTACAAAGGTATTCATACGATTAGCACTTAGCAGGGATATTCAGATGTGGAAAGAGTGTCGTCTTCAATGGACAAACTATCTACGACCTGACCGCCTGATATAAGTAGAGGTCCTTTCACTGACAAGGAAATCAACATTGACATACAACTCCATGCCTTACTTGGCAATAGGTAGTGTACTCATTCCAATCCTCCAAAAAACTACACAGAGACATTGTTTAGTACTAATGTTTAGGTCTAATATGAGAATTTGTGAGAAATGTTTGTGAGAAATTGGCGAATCCTTCAGGAAATGTGGTGATGGGTGGGCCTCTAAGTTGGACCGGGTTTCAGTTTCTCCTGACGATTGTTCGTCTACTAGGTGTGGTTCGGGGTCAGGGATCACCGGTCAAGTTGATCACCCCAGGCCTTGGAATTTACTATATCAAAGAAGAAGAGCAAATGAGCACCGAATCAAATGCTGTATTAACACCAACCAATATGATTCGGCTACACCAATCAATATGAATCTGCTACTGTAAATGTTACTAGAGTAGGTATATCAGAGTATCGGACTATCAGATACTCCGTACTAATCCTTCGAATTAATGCTAATCGTCCAAGTTTTTGATCTTTCAGTGAATTTGAATCACTGGTAAACTACAGGCGATGAGTTGCTATCAGTTTCTTACAAAACATAACTGAGAGAGAGAGAGTCAAGTGACCGAAGATCAGAACAACATGGGAGAATTCACAGAATGCAGGTGTTCTTTCATGTGAATTAGTTTCGACAAGGGATGTTGAATCTGGATAGCTCCTGTGGAATGGATGCATAAACAGGTCCAAACCTCTGTCATTAATCAAATATTGAGCAATATTACTATTCATCTCATACAACAGACATATGATCCCTAGTATTCCTCAACGACACAAACTCGACAAAATATATAAAGAGACGATGAAAAAACGCAAGACATGAAGCTTGAATACGTACTTGGGCATTGTCATAGAGTTCGTAAAATGGTACAGCAACAAGATCGTAGTTTCTTGGCACAGCAAAGTATTGGCTATTAGGCAGGTGCACAATGTAGATCTGCTTGATCTCCTGCATTCACAAAACACGCACAATGCCAACTAAAGTGTCGCTGAACAATCAAACTTCCGAAAAATATTGGTTAGCTACACCTGCAATACTAGGAATTATAAATAATGGAATGTACCTTTGGTTTCATTATATGTGGGGGGCAGTAAGGATACATATATGTTGTAAAGTTTGGACGCCACCAAATAGCCACGCGCTGTCCTATCTGAAACACGAAAACATCACCTTTTTAGCATTTGTACTGTGTAACAGTGCAAGGGGAAAATTCTGCAAATGATAATACAGATCCACATACAAGCCGACAATTGTTAAAGGTCGACCAGAAATGTGATTTTCAGTAGTTTCGAAACCTAGATAATTTTCGTGTGAAATTCCTTTATTCCGATGACACGGGATTAAAAAACGGTCAATGGTAGACGTACTACATACCTGCCAATCTGGCTGAAATTCTGCAGGTAGGTTAAAAGCAAGATTTCTGGTCAGTTTCCTTTTCAGGCCTTCAATTTCTGCAAATTAACTACTGAAGTTAGCATAATAGCATGCCTTAAATATCGAGCTGCAAAAAATTACTACTCCGCTTTTGTTAAGAGAGACCAGAATTACCATCCTCGTCCAGTCTCAGCTTGCCACCAGGAAGTTCGTAGGATGCGTTTCCCGTTTTGAGCATTAGTACATGTGGATGGTTGTGCTCGTGAACCTGCAATCCTCAAACAGCAAACTAAATAAGCTATCGGAAATTGACATGCCTATAAGTCATAATTTCAATTATCCATCCTACCGATATGGCTATAATCAAACCGCTTTCTAATAAAGTTTCCAAGCGACGTTGAGGCCTGAGGGTGGTCATGGAAGAAATAGATTTATTGTCACGACAATTATTGTATAAGCCTGTCATTTATATATAGCTCAAACTTGTTTTAACAAACTTCTTAACAACTATAACTAACTTGTAACTAACTTGTTACAAGTTTAGTACTGTATATGTCTATACATTGCAAGAAACCATAATGAAAGAACAACACTTAGTTTATCACTAAACAGCAAAAGTTAAAGACTTTTACATCTCTAATCTTATTATACAGCCAAATATGACAATCGTCAATTAGCTTGCAATTTTCCGTAATAATTCGACTGAAAAGGAGTTCGAAACATACCAATAGAAGACCTTCCACACTCGTTTTCAAGCCTTCTTCTCCATACCTAATAACAAATCAATCAAAACAGCAACTAATTAGGCTTCATCATCTATACTAAATATACGATTAGTCGATTAAATGTACATTTTTTAAATTTTGATCAAGAATTTTGCATCTAAAACACCTACAAATTAGAAAAACAGGTTACATGGATACACCCTATATTTTCAAGATTACAGCAAAAAATTTGGTCCACACAAATCCAAGAACAAGCAAAATAGATAAAATAAAAGAATTGTTAAATATACCCAAAGAAAATTCAAGCATGTAATAAGGTTTCGGAATCTTCAACTCCCGAAAGATAATGCAAAGACAAATGGTGTGGAAATTTAGCAACAGTTTATATAGATGGATATGCATTGCATTACATATTCTTGAACTTTTAAGTAGCCTTAACCGTATGATTCGAGTAATACAAATTCTACATAAGACCGAGTAGTTTTTGTATGAGACGATGATTCTTGCACGCGAAAACAACAATAATGCAGTAAACCATGCTACTTGAAGAAATCCCAACAGAGTTAGTGCTACACTATTCAAGAAACAGAGAAAAGATGACAAGTTGAGTTACATATGATGAAGAAAACGAAATTTATAAGTAAATAACAAAAACCCAACAAAATAAAACAAAATGGAATTGAAGTGAAAGACGCAAACATGTATTCGAAGTGCGTAAAGCGGTCAGCATCATTAGCATATTTCTCCCTTTTAGCCTCTTTAATGTCATAGCTGTAGTTAGATAAAGGGTAAGTGTTCACTGTAGGAGGAACTGCGTTCATCATCTTTCCTTCTTCTTGTTGTTGTTATTGACTCAAGTAGAATTCAAGTATTTGGGAGAATAATGTAGGAAGAGGTTTATGAATTGCAGAGTTGAGCAATGGATAAATGTGTTGTTTCAGGGTACGACTGAACTTACACAATTATTTTTTTCCTTCCCGCTCTAAAAAAAATTTGCGCGTAATTAAGTAGCGTTTTTTGGCTGACGCGAAACTATTTATAACGAATGGGTTTATGAAGGATTGAATTGTTTTTGCTGGTTAGGAGTAAAGTGGCCCTCTAAAAAAACAAATTAGTTGTTTTATATTATGTTGCAAACAAAACTTTTCCCGCTCTAAAAAAAAAAAATTTGATTTTAGAGTTCAACAGCTAGCTAGCGTAGCGGCCGGCTTGTCATGGTACCAATTAATTAGTTGTTTTGCATTATGTTGCATGAAATAGCAACTTTACCTTTAAACTCTCAAAAAAAAAAAACAAGGCCCAAACCATGAACACTATATAGCTTTAAGCTTAAGACGGGTCGCTCATCTTAAATGGGAGTTGCTGATAGTTTAAACACTAAAAAAAGAAAAGAAAAAGAACATTCAAGCTTACACAATTTTCCGATTTGACTTTGAGCCCTCACGGTCGACGCCCCCCACATAGGCTTGCAGGTTCCACAATGTTGTGTGTTATGAACTAATAGGTGTACAATGAGAAGGAATCCGTTTTATTATTTTAACACCATTTTTACTTTAAATTGTAAAATAATTAGAGTGGTATTTTCCTTTATATTACCTGTGATTCTACGTTCACTTGTAATAACCCTTTTTACTTTAGCAAAAAAAAATTACTGTTTTAAGTGAACATTTAGTTGCTAATGTAAGTCTCATAAAAATTCATAAATGTCCAGAAGAATCAGGCCTGCTGCTCTAAGCAAGAGTCAGGCCTGCTGCTCTAAGCAAGAGTCAGGCCTGCTGCTCTCACCACGATACCCCAACCTGTATCAGTTCAGCTACATTTTTAAGTGACACAGCAGTTCATATTACAACAACGGTTTTACAAGAGACCAACTCTAGGTCGTTTATTGACATGGAGCAATAAAATAAATAACGGCGATGTACATCTTGTTCCCCCACTTCTTTTACATACAAATCAAATGTATATAGGAAATGGCAATTTTCTCAAAGCTACATGCAAAAAGTATGGCCTTGAGGATTATTTAGCAATATCAACAAACAATAAAGCATTTAAAACTTCACCGCACCGTGAGGAAAGAACACGCGATCTATAGAAACTTGCAATGCTCCATATGGGAAGATATCGAGCACAACTCCCTTTGTTGCAAAACCAAGGCGTGAAAAAAAGAATTGCGTAAATGCTGATCTATAATAGGCACTATACTTCAGTGCTCGGACTCAACCCGGGTTAATAGATAGTAGTCATTAACCTAGACAAGGTTGATTGTGAATGATACATAGGGATAGGTATCAGCTTCACCTGCCAGACCAGACATCACTCCAACTTCATCCTCTGCTTTCCAGTGAATACTGCGCCCAGAAAAATTAAATTATTCACAAAGTAAAAAATAAAACAGGTACATGAGGAGACATAAGTGACATTCTATTTTAAAAGGAACTGACGTAGAAAGGAAAGGAGGATATCTACATTGTGAAAATACACAATTAAAACCGAGAAAAACAATATTTAAAAACTTGATATAATTGATTTGATAGTTTCAGATTGGTCGTCACCTGTTAGCAGGCCCACAAAGTCGTTCAAGAATTGAGCGCACTTTCTTTTCACTCTTCTGGGACGGGGCCAAAACACATGCCTATGATATCCAGAAAAAGGTCAGTACTAGATTAATGGCTACCACTTAACTAAAAGTATAGAGAAAGATAAGGTCAAGGCCTAGATACCAGGAAAGATGGTGGCAAGCCATATCTCAAAATGCTCTCAGTGAAGACACGTACAGCACAGAAGTGCATCCATGAGCTAAATACCTGTTGACGAACAATGTTAGTTTCTTTCAGAATATCAACTCTCACTTCTTGTGTTCTGTAAACTTCAAATTACCCTTCCAAATAAACATTTAAGCTAGAACTAGCTCAATAACTTCATCCATGAAGTGAAAAAAACGCTTTGAGAAAGTTTGTTACCTCTCCATAGCTAGAATAGCACCACTGTAAAAGGGAGCTTCTCATTGATTCCTGGTCGTGCGCCAATTTTTCCAACTCTTGGTTCTTTGAGTCTTGTGTTTCGGAGTTGCATTCAAAATCTCGAACCTGATTATCAGCAGATGCAATGACTTAACAATCATAAAGGATATAAAAACAAGGTTATCAGTTGACACCAGCATGTCCAACATGCTTGAAAGAAGCAACCAAAGGTTCTCGACTTTTTCATGTCATATGTGCATCAATGGAACATTCCAACAAGAAAGATACAGCAGAAGGTAAATGGCCAAAAGGAATATTTAAGAGTCATAAAAGAAATAAAAGCAGGGTTCAGTCTACACCAACATGTCCAACATTCTTGGAAGCAACAAAAATTTCTCCATCTTTTCGCTTCATATATGTGCATTAGTGGAAAACTCCAACAAGGACGACATAACAGAAGTGAAATAGATAAAAATTGAAGCCAAAGCACCTGAAACCCTTTTTCACGGGCTTTTATTCTGAAGTTATCTGCAACACGGTTGAATAGAGTCACTGTGTACAACGCATATTCATTGTCCTCGTGAAGCTTTTTAGATGATCTAGGGACCTGAAAAGGCTCAAATTTAGTGCCAAAAAAGCTGCTAGCAAGGAAGATCATAAATTTCCCACAAAATATGAAAATACCATGAAACAATATATAGGTATAAGATAATTTTGAGCATTGATGATATCTACGTGGAATTACTGTTTGTTTAAAGTTGCCAAATGACTAACAAAAGAAGTCCTTACCACATAGTCGGTCAATGTTTCATAGCTTGACAGCCAGTCTTTTTGTGAATACTTAGAAACAACTGCCAGAAGTGTTACCAAATGCTCTGTAGAAACAATATCCTCTGGCTTTACCAAATTGGAGAGATCTTTCACGGCTAAGCTGAGATAGTGACAAACATAATCAACCAAAATTCAGCAAAATGTTACTGGAAAATATGGAGATAAACATTGCATTAAAAACAAACCTGCCAGTTTGTTTGCGGTTTATTGCACTAAGTTGACTACGGACATTGTTATACTCAGCAACACGGACCTATCAACAGTAAAATTCATAAGTTTATATGATCCAACTTTTATCGTAAAACTACCCATCTAAATAGTTTGGGGAGAGGGAGGGAGGGGATTGTCAAATACAGCATCATCCAGATTCCAGACTCAAATACATTTATCATACAGTAGGATTCATGTGTTATGATGTTTAGAAAGTGTTTACTGTTTAGAAAGTGATTCCACAAACAGTTTGTAAGTCGTATGAATTTCATTGTAGATTCTGAGCTGATTGATAATCTGATCATATTATCTAAATTTTTTAGACCTTACCAGATGTATGACAAACTTGCCTTGGAAACCATCTTATACAAACATCTTATATGTAGACGGCAGAAAAAGTTCTCATCCTTAAGTCCTTAACTTTTATATGTAGACGGCAGATAATGCTTTTAATTTTCAACATCCAACTGAAAGTTGTACTTTGTATATGTTGACTTTATGAATCTTAAAATTCATTGCATTTCTCTTTGTATATGGAAGACTGAATCTTTGCAGTGGATACCCCCAAATAATCATGATCAGAGGAGGATAAAACAGGGTAACCATCAATCCATGGATTCAAACCTGAGTAACCGAACTCGCTCAACTCTAGCAAATCACGAATCAATTTGAGCGTATTCTATTGGGGTAATGGCTTTAAATCTAGATATCCATATCTATGCATAAGATACTCTTTTAAGAGCTAGAATGCAATCCCAGCTATCACCAGTAGTTTTTATTGGTTGAAAAGAGCACTCAATTATTTAGTCAAGAGTTCGGAGCATACAATAATATAATCACAAGTTTGCTGTTTGCCAAACTATAATCACGCTAAAATTTAACAACTAAACCATATTACAATCCAACAAAGCCAACCCAGTGCCATTATTTTGACACCTTATTATACCACTACTGCACAGAAGGTGTACTTTACCGGGATTAAATTGTTGCTTAATGAGAAGTTGTCAAGACATCCTCGTAACTAATTGGTATAATAACTCGGTCTAACACTCAGTTCCTAGTTTCAATATTCACTAATCACAAAATAACTCGTATCCTAAATCGCATCAAAATCTTAGCTGCATATCCAGATTATCCACACACTCATATAGCAATATATCATATACTCCGTAATCAAGACACGAGAAAGCACTAAAAATCTAGCTCAACTGTACCTTAAGATCATCTTCAACCTTAGAAACAAAGCTTTGAATGCTATCAATCGTCTCCTTCAACGGAGACATAACCGGATACTTCGCTTCATCCCAAACAAACCTATCGAAAACACAAAACACAGCTCAAAATTCAACATCCTAATTGCAATTTGACAAACTCAATACAATCCAATCAAACACCGAGATCAATCCAAAAACCTCACCTAGTAAGGTAAGAATCAATCGGAACTCCATCAACAGTCAACGATCCGGCATCGACTCCCGACGATTTCTCTAATTCATCGATCTGACGCCTGATCTTATGCGTCACTCCCTCCACAAACAAATTCGACTATACACATACACCAATTCAATTCAATTTAATTCAATTCAAACATCAAAAACCACAATTCATAGAAATCAACGCGCATTTTTTAAAAAGAAGCAAATTTGTACCTTCAAGAGATCGTCGGCAAGGGAGAGGAGAGAATCTAGGGTTCCGATACGAAGATTTGGGACATTAAACTACAAAATTCGATCAAAAATCAAAAATTAGGTCGAAATTGTTGAAATTCAATGTATGATTAACATAAACATAAAAAAAAAAAAAAAAAAAAAAAAAAAAAAAAAAATAGTGCGATAGAAAAGTAAGAGAAAAGATGAGAGAAATACGCGGTAAAGAGGAGTATCGAAAGATTGTTTGGAGATGGCGTCTTGTAATTGAGACCAGACAGTTGAAGCAGAAGATTGTACTGGAAGAGATACCATCCAGTATCGTGTCGCCATTGTTGTCAACTTTTGATCACTCTTTTCGTGTCTTTGTTTGATTAATTATTGAAGAGGGAGAAAGAGGGGTACCTTAGTCAATTTCAAAACATGATCTCCTATGTGAATACAGTTGGTCTTGTGACGGTCACAAGCTTGTGACGGACTAAATGTGACCATTTTATGATAAAAAAGTAATTATCCATAAAATGTTACAAGTCATATAGTGGTTACATTTTCCATAAAAATGGTCACATTTACTCCGTCACAAGCTTGTGAGGAAAAGTGTTCGTCACAAATGAGAATTTTCCATAAAATGTTACAAGTCTCCACGTAATTTATCGTTCACAAATTTTCATTGAAAACGGACGTTATCCTCCGCAAGCTGAAGACAGTAAGTGGATTGTACTTCTGATGTACCACCACATATAATGTAGTTTTTGAGCTTTACAATAAAAATTTTGAGTATATTAAAAATTATGAGTTATACTATAAAGTTTTTGAGTTTATTAATTTGAACATTAAGCTCAAAAAATTACAATAAAACTAAAAAAACATCATATATAAGATGTAAAATGTAATTTATAAACTTTAAAAAGCTCGAAAAAAATGCACAAAAACTCAAAATCATATTATTCTGAGGTATTACTTCCGATGTATAATCCTTTTTTCCAGTTGAAGACGCGTCAAATACTATGTGTAAGACAAAAAGAAAGTTCATAGATACTAAGCAAATTATTTGTAGTCAAATATGGGTAGTATTTGACCTGTTGTTTTCTTAATATGGATATACCTATCTTAAGAGAAACGTATTATTTATCGTTTGCTTTTGGATCAGTTTTTTATCGTTATAAAGTATGAAAGGGAAATTATTATTGCAAAAAGTATTATACGGAGTAGATAATATACGTTTGCTGTTAAATCAATTTTCTCGCGTAAGAAGTAAAGGAATTTATCGAAATAGACTAAAAAAACTGAATATGTAAAAATTTGTGGCTAAAAAGGATAAAGCTTTACTGAAAAGACGTGCAAGACTGTTTAAATTGACAAAACCTAGGTTAGATGGTGATGAGATTCGACCACTCGACCCAAGTCGTGAATATATGTACATCACCTCTACTAATTTTATCGATTAAACTAGCTAACATCAAAATATTTCTACATTTCTTCAGCGCATGCATCTTCATTGAAAAAAGGGTATTTCAACTTGTTATTGAAATATGGAGTACACTCTATTTGTTTCTCATACAACAAATACATAAAAGTGGATACAAATTACAAAACTTCTACATTGCTACAACAATAGATACAACACTTTGAGACATATCAAGGAATATCTCCCCTAATACTAGCTAGGAACAATCTAAGATCCTTTGCTTTCTTAGCATGTTCAGGTGATATCTCCATATCAGAATCACTAAGATCAATAACATTAACTAGTTCTGTGTTCCCTTGACACTTAGAGACATATCGCGATTTTACTTCAGGAGACGGGCTTAAGAGATCAACAATGTCCATTGCCACGTCATTTGGAGGGTCTGGTCGGTAATCCTTTGTGCCACTAACAATTATGCTTTCATATTGTTCATTGCAAAACGTATCGGAAACCGTTAAATCCACTACATTGCTTCTGTCAGAGCATTGCCGACTACCACGTGATGATTCCTCATGTCTTGCATTGCTGTCAGATTCAATTTCAAGTAACAGGTTCTGTAGTTTCAAATCAACATTAGGCAAGGACGCTTTCTCATCTGATTTCTTTGACCTTGGTTTATGGTTCTTCTGTTTCTTTTGCTCGGCTCTCCTTTTCTCGAATTCTTCAATCTTCTCGGGACATGCACTGTACACACAAAGTTTCAAGCCTTACACATCTGTTTACATATTTCTTTTTGGCCTGTAGCAGTCATTTGTTTATGTTTCCGATTTAGATACGTTTTTTGTGTGTTTGGACTGTTTTTCCCTCTCTCTTTTTTTTTTCTAAATTCCCATATCGGCCATATGACTGCTGCTTGCAATAAAAATACGTTCAGAAGCAACGTGAGCAAACCGATGAGACAAGGGTTATCGACTGAAGCATACCTCTTCACAAGATCAGCAGGTACAACTGATGACTTGAGACCATCTAAATCTTCCCAGGAAACTTCAAAGCAGTCTACACACTTAATTCTTCTATGCTTCAGAACTTCCGAAATTGGACACTTTACAGGCATCTGTGCATAGAAGAAACAATAAATGACGATACTTTAAGATAATGCTACTATATCAGTGAAAAAAAGTTGAATTAGTCCTAGAAAAAGAAATCAAAAGAGATTTCAAGAAAAACCTTCCTGCATATAAGCCCTAAGAAAAGAAAGCAGACAACTTTTGAAAAAAATCTTAAGAAGGTTTACCTCGTGCAAGGGGAGTGCAACTCCTAACCGTGAAGAAGATGACCGTAAATTGGCAAATCTTCGTAGATTTCTTTCAGCAATCTTTGGAAGAATATACTCATCTGTAAAAAGTTGTTCGGACGCTGAGAGTAATGTCAACTATATTGCGAAAATAACTTTTTAGGATGAGTGTCTCAACCATACTTGGGAAAAGAAATGAAGAATCGGAGTAACAACAAAAACATTTATGAAGTCCTACAGAGTAGAGGCATCACACTAAGAAAGACTTCATTTTTCTTTATTACACTGTTTGGATCATCAAACTCAAGTAATTCCCTTTCTTATGCCAACGTGTCTAAATGCTAAGATTTAAACTCATAAACAGAGAGTATACTCATGATCACTTGCGGTTCTTTTCAGTTATTCGCAACTGCAATAAATGAAGACATATTTCAACGAAGTATCAGCACCAATCTATTTGCATAACCAATGGTTTAGTAAGCAACCTGTCTTCTCAGGAGGCCACTCAAAAAACTTGGCGCATATCTCTTGAAGATCCTTTCGCTGGAAAGCATGCACAGCAAGAACCCTGCACGAGTAAGAACAGCGAATTCATCTACATAACTAAAATACAAAGAGAAGGATACTTCATATGTTAATGACAAACAATAAATAAATAATAGAATATTATATGAACGGGCATAAGCAACTCAATTACTAAGCACACCATGTTATCCCTGTGAATCATTATTCTACGTGTTTTCATGAGCTTGTTTTGAAGACTTACCCATTCGCGTCACTTACGCTTTCTTTTTCTTAATATGTTCTCTTCCGTATCTTCACACTTGCGTTTCCATTACCTACCTTTTTCTTCTCTCCTCTTGCTTCCCTCTCTTTGACCCACAAGGGAAAATTTTCATAATGACTGGTTTCATACCCAAGTCATGTTACCACTCATTTTGACAATTCCACACTTCCATATGACGTCTCGTGCAAGTTGGACCCAAATTAGACCGGGATTAAGGCTTTTTTGCCGTAGACAAAGAGTGGAAATTATTGTATTTACCTATAAACAGGATCTGAGTCGGCTGGATGACACTTGGGCTCCATATATGCATCAATAACCTGCAAGGCTTCATTGTCTTGTCCTAAATGCTGCTGACAGCCTAAGAGAAGACAATGGTAAAAGTTTTAACAAAGCTCCTTCACCTATTTTTTATCATGGACTTCAACACTGAAAAATATGAGAAAATTTTCAATGTATGACAACAGGACATGCACCGAAAAGTGAGCACGCGTGACTACGTGAGCACCTAAATGGCTCGCACTTTATAATATATGTAGGGAAAATTAATTTCAAATTACAGCAATATTGTGTACTTTAAAGAGGTTGAAAGATGGTAGTTTAAGGAATAAGGCACGCTCCAAATGATTTATTTTATCAATGTGAGAAAATGTCCTTGGATCTTCTTAACCCCAAGTTTAACCAAGCATGATAGGGCAATAATGTAGTAACAGAAAAATTTGAATTCTAGTTCAACCAACCAGTGTCCTTTACATGACATTCTGAATAATTCTCTTTATCACTGCTTTTTCGAGACTGCACATTTTTCTTCGAGGATTTCAATGTCTTCAAGAAAGATAATCCTTCTGACATAATACGCTGAAGAACAGCATCTTCACCAATGGATCTAACAACTTGGCAAGCCGTTTCCTATAGACAAGGAAAGAAAGATAGACGACCAAGAACAACAAAAAAAGCCTTAGTCCCAATTTTGAGCCAAGAAGAGGAAGATAAAATAGTGAATCCTTTTTCACTGAAGATTCTATTTCAAATTATCGAGTTAACATATTCAAGTAGTCTAGTAGTCTAGTTTTAAGTAAGGCGCAAAAAATGTCATACAGGTCCGAATCCGCGAACTCCATGAGAATAATCACTTCCAAGAAGAACGGCTAGGGCGATCTGAAAAGTACAATACAATAATTAACACGGGCTTACAGCATCCACGGGAAAGAATAAATCGACAAAATGCAACAGAGGTCAAGTAAATCACAAGCAACGGAAGTTTACTAGGAAATTATCAAGCGACTGACAAGATTTTAAATATACGGAGTGAAAATTTACAAGGTTTACCAGGCACAAGAAAAGACCTTACCAGCGAACGCCTCCCAAGTCTAAGCTTCTTCTCAATCTCTTTCATTTCATAGCAAACAACATAACCTCCCTCTCCTAATCATCCAGTGAAAGAAATATTAGATTTGTAAGAATAACTACTTGTCAGAGAAAACAAAGGCAAATACCCACCGAGACAGATATCCCTGTAGACAGTTTTTGCACCAAAAAGGAAGATATCTGAATCCGAAGTGAAACATCCATCCTGAAACAACAGTAAGTAAACATCACAACCATTGTGAATAATAAACAGGCTATCACTCTAGGAAGCTCATTTTAATTCCATATCACTATGTAGGCGCAAAGATTAAAAAGGGAGCGTATAATGGTTCGCTCCAATCAGCAAGTATGAGAACCACAGCATTTCACTCGGTTCTTTGTACGTCCTCAATGCAAATGGAACACAGGCAGTTTGCTTCGTCCAAAGGTAAAAACATATAATCCCTGACATGTTTCTTCTGGGTTCTTGGCTTCTTGCAATGTGTAAATAAGAATAATATGCAAAACAATGCCAAAGAACATGGCGCTTATATGAAGAAAATAGGAAACAGAACTCACACAAAGTGATTCGGAGTTTAATAGTGCGCATTGTGCCTCAGCTTCCTCAACCCTGAAGCATGAGAAGAACAGGTCAACAAACTCACTGGGGACATATAGCCATGTTTTAATGCAAGAAATATTGTGTACAGACCCCATGCTCCCCCCAACTCAAAGTGTCTCATTGAATTTGTAATATGAGTATACAGCGCGACTCCTCAGCTGTTTTCCTTTTCCCGCTCTTTTTAAGATGTGTAAGGTAGAAATGTGATTACTAAAGTCATTTGTCTCGCTTCTATGAAGTTCGCATTTCATCTAGAGGTAGTGCCATGCTTTCAGTTAAACCCTTCATAGCTAATTAGAAAATATAATGTTGCAATAAATCAGAAAAGTAATGGAGCTTACCCATCTAAGCAAGGAATACCAAGTGATGTGGCAAGAGCTTTCGCCTCTCTGATCATACAAGAAAATTCAGACCCCATGTTTCTTCGAAGTGAAGTACCCTTTTGTCTCTCTACGTCATCTTTTGTAACCTAGCTTACCAAAGTAAAAAAATTAATGAACAAGTTTCTAATCTACTTTGCTAATTAAGAACATGAGGGAAAGGGCAGCACTGTGACATACCTCATTCAATGTATTCAAACGCCTCCTATACGTAGAAAGTTTAATCGCCGGGACTGCTCCATCTTTCAAAAAGAAAACAATGTGGAGATATCTGAAATTAGTTTTTCAGAGATTTAAAAATAGTTCTGTACTTCTGTCCAAATAAACTCAGAAGCTTTATCTATTGCATCTCATAAAACTCTCTGTTGATGCATTTTACAAGGCAATTTTCACTACGAGTAATCCATAGTCATAAACAGCCTTCGTGTGTTAGAGGCAAGGCTAAAGTTGCGTAAATCAGGCCCCCATAACCAAAAGGCGGGAGCCATGGGCCCATGGAGGGATATGGGTAATGCTGTTGTTATCGAATCTCAATGAAACTCTAAACAGAACAATCAGATTAAGAATTTGATGGCTCCAAACTCCCACAATCATGGCTTTGACATATACGACATTGTCAAAGAGAATTACAATTCGTAATAAACATCAGGACCACTAAACTCAACCACTCGACAAGCACACAAGACATACAGAGAAGGAAAACCGAAAGAAGGGTTGTCGACGAACCAGTTACACAGACAAGACTACAATTCAAAGCAATGAGAGCCCTGAGACGGTGAAAGAGGCCCCTAAGATAAACCTTATCTTTCGTAGCACAGTAGGATTTGTTGACACTTTGAAGTTGTACCATCCAACATGAGAGGTCTATACACACCCTCTTGTTCCTGCGGCCGCAGTAAACAACAATATTCAGATTTCCACACACTCTTGTGATATTAATCCACAGCTAGAAGCAAAATGAAAGGAAAAAAATACAGAATTTCACAATGTTGCTCAATATAATTAATAGAAAAGACAAGTATTATGTGTGTCAAGAAACCATCTCAACCAAAAGCTTAAGCTCATGGTTGAAATCCCAAGATCGGTTTTATACTCTAACACGCCCCTCACACGAATGCCCCCTTTTGGCTTGAAGTGTGGATGCAACTGCAAGCCTAGCCTCCCCATACCTGGTGCTATTATTCCACTTTAGAATTGAGAGGGGTGGGATTCGAACCCGTGACCTTTTGGTCACACTCTGATAACAATGTGCATAAGTTAATGAATATAGGGTATGTCCAGGTTCCCCAATGCGCGCCGAAAAAACGGTTAGAACAACAAATGATGCAAAGAAGAACAAAAGATCATACTTTGAAGCAAATTTCAAAAAGATCATGCAACGATTGGCAAAATGAATGGACAATTAAACAGTAACCATACACTACATGATACAAAAGTTTGAACTTTTGGGAACTAAAATTTTAAGTAGAATACACATGGGTTGCTTAACAATTGTCTGAATATTAAATAATTAAGAAAAAAAACAATCTTTTTGGGTATAAATAGCAAAGCAACTCACAAACAGCGGCGAAGCCAGCATTTACAGTTAGGGGGCGAACAGGTAATGTCATAAGATAAACTCGAATAAATTTCAAATTTTTCATCTAAGTAACGGCTATAAAACACCTAGAAATACAAATTATAGATACAACATATAACGGCTACTTATAATCAAAGTAATTAATTGAAAAACATAATAATGGTAAGAATAAATAGAGTGAAAAGGGTAAATAAAATGAAAGTGGAATGACTCACTGAAGATGATGAAGAGGCAAAGTTGTCTTGCATGATTCTAAAATATCCCATAAGTTTTTAACCCCCATTTTTTATGATTCTTCACTCAAATTGTCACTCAACTAATTTATGCTTAATTAAAGAAAGAGAAAGAAAAGGGATTAAAGATTTGGTAGAGAGAAGCAAGCAAAGAATGAGAGAAGTGAAGGAAAAATGATGTCTTGATTTTTTGCTCTTTATTTTTGGTAAGGAGAAGTCTTGATTTTTGAATTTGCACAATCATTTGATCGTTGGGGAGTTGAGACTTGGAGTTGGAGTCGTGTAGAGTCTTGAGAACCGGGCGTGTAGAGTGTTAAGAACCGGGTTACGATATGATTATTGTTAAGACTGTGCTGATTGGTTTTGCACTAAATTTAATTATTTCTTTATTGTTTAGAAATGTTATAAATTTTATATTATCCGTTAGACCCGTCTCAGACTCTACTTTTATAATTCACTTGAACTTTTGTCACTATTGTAAATTATTATTAGGAGTCTTGTCTCAACACTCACCGCCCTTATTGATTTCGAATTAACCTTTATGGTTTCTTAACATTAGTAGAGTGAAAACTCACAAGTTAATCGTTGATTTACGAGTAATATGCGTTATATGGATTAAATTTTTCAAGGATTATAGATGATACTATGTAAACTGCTAAAGAGATCCATGAGCTCCTTTGACAAGAAATGAATGGTGGTATACCGGTACCGGTGGCCTCATGTTGATCAATTGATTCTAAGTCTAAGACAATCAATTAGGACCATAATATGGTAAACTTTTATTACCTGAGGTCCACTTTACGGCACCAATAACCGCTTTGATCTTCATCTGCATAAGATCTTGTCCTGTAACAGATTTTATGACTTTAGTTTTAAGATCATAGACTAACCCATAACATTATGCTTATGTGAATGTGACACCCTAACACCCAAGTAAATAAAAAAAAGATTGCAAGATAAATGTTTACTAACAGTAAAGAAGATTTTATCCTCAACCCGTTTAAAACATCGCTCCCCTCTCGAAATTTATATTTTTATTCTTATTCTTAATTATACTTTGATGTGCATTCCAAGCTTCTCGACATATAATAGAACCACCTTAGAAGACTTGCGGTGGGACTTAATTGTCAATCTCTAAAAGAAGTGTCTCTTTCCTCGCACGCTATACTCCACACCGTAGTCAGGAAGTACACAATTTATTTTTCATCTTTGTATAGATTGTCTAAAAGTGTTCATTTTGGTTGGTTCGGCTCAATCTATGGATCAACAATCTAGACCAATTTAGCTTGATACTAGTCCAATCTGACTCGATCCCGCATCCAATTCGATTAAGAACCCATTTGCCTCGAACCAACCAGCCTCTCCACCGCACTAAATATGTCTGATGTGAACCAAACCGTTTCTGTCTCCAACGTTCCAAGTAAGGTCGAGATGGCTAGGCTCGATCCTTGCTTAGGTTGGGCAACCTAATAGTAATGGCCAACTCTATAATCACTAATGTTTTGACCTAATGGCCACCCGATTAACTTTTTAGCAATAACCTAACCAGCTTTTTTTTTCTTTTATAAAAACACTCGTAAATCTCACTCATCTCATTTTGCGAAATCATCTCACCATATAAACTGTTTAGGAAAAAACATTAATATTTTCCAAAGGCCAAGTAAGGTCCTGTTCTTTTGGACTTAAACTAGAGTAGGCGGTGGGCCGTGCCGTGCCGGCCCGTGTCCCGGCCCGTCGTGCCAGCCCCAAATTTTGGCCCGGTCCAGGCCCGGTCCGTCGGTCCACTGGGCCGTGTCGTGCCGGCCCGACCACCTCTACCCGCTGACGCAGCCCGACCATTGGCCCGGGAAAATCGGGCCCGTGCCGTGCCTGGCCCGTGGGCTCGGTCGTGCCTGACCCGGCCGGCCCAATGTAATTTCTTTTTTTTAAAAAAAAATTGGATTTTTTAATAAATAAATTATGAATAATGAATAAGAAATATTAATAATGATTTAAAAATATATAATTTATTAGTTACTTAATTAATAATGTATAATCAACTAAATATTAATGTAATTAATTATAAATATTAACGTAATTAATTATAAATTCGAATGAGACCCCGTGCTTGGGTCGTGCTGCCGTGTCAGGCCCGCCGTGCCTATGTCGGGCCGTGCCACCCCGTGCCCGTGCCGGGCCGTGCCTTGGCACGGGGATTTCTCTATTAGCCGCGCCGTGGCCCGCCTCCCTACCCGTCGTGCCGGACCCGTGCCGGCCCGAACTTTCGCTCGGGCTCGTGCCGTGTTGGGCCGGGAACGTGCCGGACCCGTGCCGCCCGTCGTGCATTTGGCCCGACTGCCAACTCTAACTTAAACTCATCCCCTTTAAGTTCAGTTCAGCTCCTATAAGTTCAGTTCAGCTCCTATAAGTTCAGTTCAGTTCAGTTCAGCTCCTATAAGTTCAGTTCAGCTCCTATAAGTTCAGTTTAGTTCAGCTCCTATAAGTTCAGTTCAGTTCAGCTGTTATAAGTTCAGTTCAGAAAAATTCAATTCTTACAAATTAAGTTCAGAAAAGTTATACGGAATATATTATTTATGAAAACCGATATAAAAACATTTGACATTAATTAGTGGAATGACATTTAGTCAATTGAAAAAAAGGTGGGTGTTAAAAAATATGCCCCGAATGTCACAAAAGTATCAAATGTCTATTATTGTTTTATACATTCACACTCCATAATTTTATAAGGATGCATACTCTTGGAATACCTATTATACAACATGACGTGAATATTCAAGGAACATTAGATTTGGGCATGTTTGATGATAAGCGGTAAAAAACCATGTTCAAGGTACGAAACAAGATAGTAAAAAACATTTGGCGAGGCAATAGATTCGTTGTTACGAGTGATAGTGAAGATAAAGAAGAAAGTGATGAGGAAGATGATGATATGGAAATAGATTGTTAGAAAACGATTTAATATGTGATTTATTTTTTTATCGTAATGTAAACGTAGTAATCTATTTGAACAAATTAATGTACATAACTCGGAATTATGTTATTATCATACCTTATGTTTTAGAGTATACCTTTTTTATGACAGTCATTTCCAAAAGATAAAGATACAGATAAAGATGATGTCAACGTAGTAATCTATTTGAACAAATCAATGTATATAAATTGGAATTATGTTATTATCTTACCTTATGTAATAAAGTTCAGTTTAGTAAATTTTAGATTCTATAAATTCTATTCAATTAAGTAAAATTAAGTTCAGATCCTATAAGTTTAGTTCGGTTCAGTTCAGCTCCTATAAGTTCAGTTCAGCTCTTATAAGTTCAGTTCAGTTCCGCTCCTATAAGTCCAGTTCAGTTCAGTTCAACTCCTATAAGTTCAGTTCAGCTCCTACAAGTTCAGATAAGTTAAGTTTAGTTCAGCTCCTATTCAGCCCAAAAGAACAGGGCCTAAGTAAACCATGTCAATATTTTCTTACCCACATTTATAATCTTCTTTCCATTCTATTCTACACACTAGTACTATAAACCGGAAAATTCACATGGTACCCTCGAGGTTTGCCATTTTGCACGAAATACCCAAAATTTTGATCTAGAAAACTTTAAGAGGTCATAACTCGTGTTTACGAGATCAGAAAGTGACGATTTTTTTTTAAATCAAAATTTTGGGATCCGAAAAAAAATCGTCACTTTATGATCACGTAAACACGAGTTATGACCTCTTAAAGTTTTCTAAATCAAAATTTTGGATATTTCGTGCAAAATGGCAAACCTCGTGAGTACCATCTGAATTTTCCGTACTATAAATCATGTGAAATTAGTGAAAAACTCAATATAATCGCCCATCAAATACCTCCCCTCCCTTCCCTTCCCTTCCTTTCTCCTACCCTACCTAACCCCCAACAAAAGCTGAAACCTTTTCCCAACAAAAATGGCATTAGAACTATGGGAAACACTGAAAGAAGCCATAACAGTATACACAGGTTTATCTCCTGTAACATTTTTCACAGTAGTTGTTCTAAGTCTAGCTTTCTATCATGCTGTTTTTGGGTTATTTGGATCTTCTTCTTCTTCTGCTAATCATCAACATCCCAGATCTTTTGAAGAACAAATGGAACCTTTACCACCACCTGTTCAGTTAGGAGAGATTACTGAAGATGATTTGAAACAATATGATGGTTCTGATAATAAAAAACCTTTGCTTATGGCTATCAAGGCTCAGATCTATGATGTTTCTCAAAGCAGGTGCTTATTTTATTTTAAGTTGGGTGATTATTAATTAGTTTTGTTGTTAATTATGTTTTTCTTGTTAGTTTGATTGTTGAAATTGGTTAATTAAAATTTTGGTTTTTTGTATGGATTGATTATTGTTAGTTGGTATTTGGGATTGTTTTTTTTAAGTTTGTGTGATTAATTAGTTTGTTGTTAATCATTATTGTTGTTAGCTTGATTGCTGAAATTAGTTAGTTTAATTCAGTAAGTCTTGGTTAAGACGGGTCAAATACTACCAAATGCTAGTAATAAAGGCAAAAGTTTTGGTATTTACCCGTCTTAAATGAGAATTTGTGAATTTAATTTGAAGGGCTTTTGTGTTTTCATGTTTGTATGGTTGGGTTGGTTGCTGTTAGTTGGTATTTGGGGTTTTGTTAAGTTGTGTGAATTAATTAGTTGTGTTGTCGTTAATCATGTTTTGGTTATAAGTTTAATTGTTGAAGTTGGTTAGTTTAATATTGTGGGTTTTATTTTCATATTTTGATGGGTTGATTGTTAGTAGTTAGTATTTGGGTGTTTTGTTTTCTTGGTTTCATCGGGTTTTTGAGGGATTGATTAGTACTCCTTCGTCCCAATCATTTGTTTACCTTCGATTACAATATCCCCTGCTGAAAGTGTTTGCTGGTTGAACTCGTAATTTGTTTGGTTAACATGTTGATTTTATCTTATTAATTGGGTATCTCATGTTATGAATCATGGATTCATGTTGCTGTAGTTATTAAATTCTGATGTTAAAAAATTTTGAGTCTTGCTGATGAAAGTGGTCTGATTTACAAATCTCAATTGGTTTTTATGTTCTTCAATGCTCACCAAACTGGTTGCGATATTTTTATTGTCAATTAGTCGTCATCTAAAGCAATTCTTGATGCAAATTTCATTTTGGGTATTTCAAAATGACCTCTCTGTGTTATAGGTGAAAGGTTGTGTACTTGTGACGCCTTATCCCACTATATGCAGTGGACCGGAAGCCCTTAAGGCACTGGTGTAATGCTATTGTTCTTAAGTTCTTCAACATTAATTTAATGTGATGTTAATTAGAGTTAGTTGGGTGTGTGTGTGAAGTTTGACATTTTTTAATAAGCTATTAATATGTCATTGAAATTGTGTTGCATGGAATTTAAGCTTCTAGTTGGGGGCTTCAGGTCTTTGGCCTTCAAGATGTGCTTATTTATGTAGTTGTTGGTTGTTGGTGAAACATATATTCGGCGCTTCAACCTCATACCGGTTCTTTCTCTTACGAGTACTGCTTTTTTTTTAGCCTCATTCACATGCTATGTTTACTGGTACTTTGGTAATTGTTGTTGAATAATTACATTTTGTGAAGGAAGCAATGAAGAAACTTGGAGGTTATTTTCGATCTTTTGTGTTTTCTTATTGCCTATCCTTTTGGTTCCTGTATACATTGATGATCATATCACCCTGTGTAGTGTAAAAACAATCAACTGCTAAATGTTCTGATTTTAATCTCTCAACTGTTTGGAGTGTTGCTCGAAATTTTTTTACGTTGTCTAATGGGGTTGTGACTCCATAAGGTAAATTCGTGGATCCCTCAGGGCATCAAATTAGGATTTCCAAATGAGCACGCAAGTATGAGTTTATGAAAACTATGAATTATATTGGCAACCATCTCAATTTGTGACTTCTGTTTGGCTCTTGCATATGTAGCATTAACATTGATGTTAAAATATTGTCGTTTTCTTTTCTGTGCTTTTTCATTGAACTACCGATAATTTCTGTTGTTGGCCTCCCAAGTCATTTTGGCACTTAGGCTTTGTTGTTATTCTTATGTACTTCTACGCCCTAATTAACATTGTATATCACACATTTTCCAGGATGTTCTACGGTCCAGGTGGCCCATATGCACTGTTTGCTGGCAAAGATGCTAGCAGAGCCTTAGCCAAGATGTCCTTCGAGGATAAAGATTTGACCGGTGATATCTCTGGTCTTGGTCCTTTTGAGCTTGAGGCCTTGCAAGACTGGGAATACAAGTTCATGAGCAAATATGTCAAGGTCGGAACTATCAAGAAAGATGTTTCCTCAGGTGATGAACCGTCTTCTAGTGAACCCTCTGAAGCTGTTAAAGCTTCTGACAGTGAAGTTTCAAAGCAAGAAGCTGTCCCACAGGAGAATGCAGCTGTCGAGACTGTCAATACATCGTCTATTGGTGAGGCCGACAAGAAGGAAGAGTAGTGTACTTGTACTGCTGTTCGAGAGAGTTTTGAATACCATCTGTAAGGATTTAAGTCGGGATTTGGGTTAATACCGTGTATTATGGTGATGCATTTGATTCTCACATTGGATTTCACTTATCTGAATCTCTTGGATGTAAAATGTACATGCATCTTATGTTTACTTCATCGAATAATTTGTATTGCGAAAGCCATCACTGTTGTGCGGATTTTATGTTTAAATTTACGGTTTTTGTTAGTCCTTGATGCCGGATAGCGTCATCCTAAATGATACTCCATGTTACGTCTTTACTAACAAAGTTGGCTGACATGGTGCATCCGTATTCTATATTTATGTACGTGAATTACAATCCCTTGATTAGTCATTAAATTTAGGACATCTTGAAAGTCCAAATCATTTTTGAATCATGTCTGATTGTCTGAAGCTAGGAGATATGTAGATTGTGATTTTGTGATACGAGGGTACCTAAGCTATTCAGGACTCACGAGTCGTCCGTCTATTAAACTCGGTCAGTGCGGCATACAAATTTAGCAGTTTCGAACAAGACATTAAAATGCAGTCCGTCTCGCTGAAGACGGATAATCCGTCCTCTAAAAACCTCTCACAAAGGGCAAGAGGGAGGCACACACTCTCTCCTATTTGCCCTCTCACTTGCCCTTTGTGATAGGTCTTTAGCCGATGACGGATTTTGAATTTGTCCGGCTTCAATGAGATTTTGTATTCAAAATATTGCAAAAAGCCCGGTATGCTAATCCATCTGAAACTCGCTAACCCATTTGATCATCGGTCAAGTGAGCTTGACTATGTGTTATTACCCAAGCCTGCATTCGATCACCGGTATAAGTGTATCAACGGATCAACCCCATCATAAGCCAATAACCCATTCATTTAGATTAATCAGTATGGAGAGAGTATACCTTAGCATACGACAAACTCATAAATCTAACTAGTGTAAATGCCTTAACTTAGTTGTTTTCGTATTTTAAATTTGGCAAATTCCAGTCTTATTTCAAATTTATATCCTTTCAAGTGCGACGTGCCCTCTTCTACCATCATTACTTTTAGAAAAGGACTCACAATGAAGAATGCATCAACCACAAACAAAACAAAAACTACTACTCCATACATTATATCTGAGTTAATCCCATATATAAGATCGTCTCATATCAACACATTTTTTTTCTTTCAAAACTCGAGTTTCGTAAATAAAAACTTTCGAGTCACAGATTATTGGTAATAATATAGTATTGGGCCAATTGGGCTTACAATTAAGGTTTGGGTTGGGCTCTATAAAGATTATCTGGAAACTTAGAAAATGTTGACAATTAGTTTAGTTAAATCAATAAATTAAATTAATTGGGAATTATGCAGTCCACAGGAATCTGAAGAAAGTAGAGAGTAGAGAGAGATTAATTGAAGCTGACCATTCTCTCTCTACAATTCCCACCTTTCTTCTTTACTTCTCCGGTCTGGTTTTCTTCTCTCTATTGCATGTTAGTTTCATTTATTTCTTCTTTTTTATTACTTGATTAATTATTATTATTATTCATTTATAATATTGGTATTATCACATGACTCATCATTAATTCCAATGATTCGATATATAGTTGGTGTTTCAAAATTGAATTGGTTATAACCCAAACTGTCCGTCGCAGTTTTTATCTTGGGTCATTCAGAAACCGCCTTTTTATTTGTCTTTTGCACAAATATAAGTCTGTTTACATACGACCCCCTTATCTTGCAATTTCCGGAGCCCTTGTGGCACTCGCGTAATTTTACTGAAGACTGTTTTATCTTTTATCTTTTATTTTGGTTTTCGTAGTTATAGAGTAGTACATTTTAGACAGTCTTACTTTGTGTTAGCAATAGAGAGACTACTTCATAAGGAGTAGTGAAAAGGAAGACATTTAGAACTCGATTAGAGACGGAGACTAACGGAATGTAATTAAGGATAGACCCTTTTTGTTAATATGAAATTGCCCTTCATATGAAATGCAACAGTGATCTTGTTGTTATTGTTATTGAGATTGTTTGGACCTCTGATGTCGGGTTTTGGAGGGGGAGAACTCTAGCTACTTAAGCTCCCACTTCTCAATAATAAACATGAAGTGGGAATCATGGAATAGCGAAGTAGACTATCGTCTTTGTGTGGAATACAAAGGTTGTTAATTTGCATTTGTTACCATGTAGATGTTGGTTAATCATGCCATGTGATGTACTTCATTTGAATGCTCTCTCTATTTGTACTTTATTGTTCAGATATATTAGCGAGAGCATTGAGCAAGGACAAGCTTCTTACGATAAGCAAAATGAAGAGGACAAGAGGACTTTTGGATGGTCACCAAATAATGGAACGCAAATCTGACTATGTGTTTGGGTTTTCATTATCATCGATTGAGGTAAGTATGGATTTTTACTTTCCGTTTAGACAAGTAAGAATTCTGAATACAAGCATTCAACTCTATTCAATAACTTTATGTGTACGTACATGTTTGTGCGCATCTGTATAAGTAGACAAACCTCCTTTGAAAATGAGCTTATGATCAGTAGTGTAGATAGAAGATGATTTGACTGCAATTTATTCGATGTTTGTTAAGAAAACATTCATGTTTTTTAAAAGAGAATCATGTCATCAGCTAGTACTCTAGCTCGACCCCCTTTTCCATTTCACTTATTGTGGCTTTGAGGAGTTAATAATAACTCCCTCCGTTTCGGTCAATACGCCCCAATGTTCAAGTATAGGAAGGCGGTGTTGTGTAATTAACAACTGATACCGTCTATGAGGTGAAGGAGAATCACCTGCCCGTCTGTTGGTGGCTTCTTCATCTCTGGTCAAACTTTGCAGCAAAACAAGTAAAGAAAAGAAATGCTCTAATTTCTATTTCAAAGTGAAAGCATGATCTCCTGTATTATATACTCGTCCATAATTTAATGGTGAAAAGTCTAGACGCCTAGAACGTTGTTTAATATGATGAGGTGAAAAGACCTTCGTCTAATGGTGGATGCTGTTTATTAGACTTACCATTGTTACCATGATATGATGTTTCTTGTGGGGTACTCCCAACTCCCAAATTTATTATTAGAATGACTAGCTATTTTCATGACTGAATCCTATGATGCTCGGACTCGCCCATCCACCCAGCCATATCAGTGTCGGATACAAGGATCCGACACGAGTATGAATCCGAGTGTGAAAATGCAGGAATTAGTACAGTACAACCAATAGAATAGAATTTGTAACAATAAATCAATGACAACGCTTTCTAACACTGTTTCAGGATGAATGCACTGATTCCGATGATCGCATTAGTAAACTGCCAGATGAAATACTTGCTATGATTCTGGCCTCTCTGCCACTTCGAGAGGCTGCACGAACAAGCATTCTCTCAAGAAAGTGGAGACATGTTTCTTCTTCGACTTTGAAACTTGATTTGGCGCTTAGAAGTGTTAGAATGTAGCTAAACGAGCTTGTGATGTCAAGATTCTCGGGAACTGTAATTAAGACAAGTTTTGCAGCTTCAACGACCTAGGAGGATTGGATTCTTCAAGCATTAGTGTTGTTTGAGTGAGGCGGAAGGATCTTAAAACTTTTACTCCCGCCGTTTCACTAGCTTCTATGCACTCTTTAAAAATTTGACAGTGTAAAATATCAGTGAAATAAAGGGAGTATATGAGTATATATATATATATATATACTCATGTTTAGGGCTTCTCTATCTAACTTATAAAAACGGTATTTTTCAGGATCTAATGAAACTTTTTTAGTGCAAAATAGAAGTATACAACAAAATGATGTTGTGAGATACTGATATGTGAGTTGTATAAATGTGTTGTGTCCATTGCTCCAAACTTGAGATGATGACTTTACTGAATACTTTGAAAATACGATTAGATTATACGAGTGTGACCGTACTAAAACCTCCGGCGCGTTAGGTACGATGAACATGGAGCTAGTAGTATACTAGTATATTGTATTGTAGTTAGTCTTGCTTAACAGTGTTTTAAATTTAAAAACCTCCCACAACCTCCTTTTCTTTCTACCGTAATATCAATCGGTTGTGAAAACCGTCTAAGTTAAGAAAGAAATGGTGTATAAACTATTACCTTTATATGATTTGATTTATTACATATTGCCACCTTCCATTATTAATTCACTAAATATGGAGTATTATTTGATGGATAAAACATCGATATAAAGGTCATCACTATTGAAAAAAAGTTTGATATAAAGGCAATTTATCCGTGAATTAAATAGGATGTCCTCTTCTTAAACATTAAAACAAATGCAAGCGTTAAAGGATTCGCAAAACCAAAGGGATAATTGGTTTAGCCAAATTATGTTATAAAGAAATTCGACATAATATTTTCGATAACATTGTCTATTTACTTAATAATTATGGTTAATATATTAATTCGACCCTTACTAATCTCACTTTATTAACAATATCAATACCCAAGTCCATCAAACAAGTTGGCTTAACTACAATTTCTCAATTTAAATTGACAAAAAGTGACCAGGCAATATGGCGGGAAATGTCAAGTAAAATCATCGAAACGACGCCGTATAATATCTTCCAACCAATCCTTTAAAACCTGCTGCTTGTGCTTCAACCGCCATCCTCAATAGCAGCTCTGAAAATCATTAAAACGGCACCGTATCATCTTCTAACCAGGTATCAATATCCTCTCTCCACTTATTTCTATCGTCAATTTCATTGATTTAATCACTAAATTGAAATTCAGTGTTTTTTTATATTTTATTCACTTTATTTGTAACACAAATTATAGAATAAGATCGTTTTACTGTGTGAGACGGTCTTACACAATAAATATTGATGTAACGATTTGATTATTTATGGCAAAAAGGGTATTTGTGTTCAATTATATCATATGATTATTTATGAGCTTTGAAATATTATAATGAGTTAAAATTTATATGCAGGAGATAAAAAGTGAAATTGAAGGTGAAAACAATGGGGCCCATACAAGTGAAATGCAGTTGTGGAGAAGAGAAATGCCCAGAATGGGCAATTATAGAGGTGCAAGGTGTGGTTGAAGTTAAGCCTGAGCTCCAAAACAATCTCCAAAACCTCGAAATCGGCCGCCTTTGTCGTCCGTCTTCTCAGGTTTCTCGAATTATCCTTATCGTCTTTTTGTTTGCTCATTTGCTTCTGTTCATTTGCAATGCTTAGTTTGTTGATCAGGGTTTGTGGTCATAAGATTTGACTGTAAGTTGGTTCAGAAAGGTGTCATCTTTTTCTGTACTTGACTCTTTCCTATGTTTTTCGTATTATGACGTGTGGGATCACTCAGACGGTTCTAAAGAATGATCCATGTCAGCCGACCCCATTCATTTTTGGGATTAAGGCTCTGTTGCTGTTGTTGTTGTTGTTGTTGTTGTGACTAATTGAGTGGATTGTCGTATTCAATTGATCGATTTGGGATCTGTTAGATGATATGTGGTTGAATGTTTGAGATTAAGTGGAAAGTAACTCATTGAAGCTGGGTTTTAGGAGTTTGTATCCTTAATTTGTTGCGGCGTAAAGATGTGTTCTTTGATGATGTTTGCTGCTATTTGATGAATCATTTTTAAACCTTAGCCATTTTGGGGAAACTGTTGGATGTTTGAGTCATTTTCCAGTGGAAGTAAGTGTCACTACTTTTTGGCTTCGAATATAGAGTAATAAAACAAATGACTCATTACACTGCAAGTGTCTCTAAAATCGTGGAATAACAGTCGATAGATGGTTCATGTGATTGTGATTGCATACTTCATCTTTGTTCGTCGACAGGCAGCTTTTTTCATTATTTCAACACAAGGGTAAGATGTATATAGGAGCTCTATTGTCCCGTGATAGACGAGACTTGATCTAAGGCATTGAGATGATTATATTGTTGTTGCTTTGTTGGATGATGGAGTCACACTCACATTTCACTGGATTTAGGTTTATGATTGATTTAAGCAGAAAGGCTTATATCCTCATTGCAATTTTGCTATAGGTCATGCAAAAGGGACGTTTTTGTGTTGTTATTACGAGCATAAGCGCACATTCGATCCCATTATCCATTATTTGTTGGGAGTATTTGAGGCACTAGGGTAATGTTTTGAGTCACATGTTGTAAAAGATTTGGCATTAACGGTGTTTGTATCTGTATGGTTTCTATGTCATAGCTCCGCATTTCTTAAACTGTCAATTGTTAATTCTTCATGCTATTACGTAGGAAACATACACATTTACGATTGGATACCACGAGCTAACAGGCTCAAGGGTCAAACTAAAGAAGCCGCTTGTGGTCCTGAAGAAAGTGAAACATTCTGATGAAGATCAAGAGACAAACCCGAACTCATCATCGACAGTGGAATTGGATGTGATTGGTGTCATTAGGCAGAAAATTTTGTTCAAGACAAGGCCAAAAGCCCTCATAACCGTTACCAAGAAGGCATAGTTAGCCATATCATCAGTCTGTTCTTGACTTCCTGCTTGTGCCAGGAAGATGTTTACTCTCTACTCTCTGTTTGGCGCCACTTGCTGAAGGCCGCAAGACTCTAGTTTCAGGTCACCCAATTTGTAATGATGTATGTTTGTCGAGATTTAGCCAGTTCAAGTTCGCGTAAAGTGTCATTTCCCTTTTCGAACCCAGAAGATGAATATCACATTTCATCAGCTGGGAAACTAGTTCCAACATTTGATGACATTAAACTCCAATTTAATGGAGTATGCTCTTCAGCTTTGATATTGACAACAAAATTAAACTAGCACATTGTTCCAACATTTGATGACATTTAATTAATTGAATGGAGCACGAAATGCACGATCGTCAACTTAGCAAATTAGCTACAAAATTAATTCAACGTAAACTATCGAATTCTCCATCTCAATATTATTATTAGTTTTAAAATGTGCAAACACAATTTTCTCAAAATAATTTAGTACATATTGGAGGAAGACGGTAGATTGTAGAAAGAATCAAGAAGCTGTAAAGAATGCTTTACTTTGATAAGAGCCATGAAGTCTTCTCATTTCAGAAAATTTCTTAAAATAAGGTCACTAAAAATAAAAAAGCATGGTAAGTAGGCAAACAAAAAAGAACTGATATAACCAAATATCTGGTGATACAACAATCTCTATGAAATGCCGAAATGGCAACATTCCAATTCCAAGCATATTAAAGCCAAAACTTGACAGTCCTTAACCGAACACAGATCTAACACTATGGAAGTGATATTGTTCAACGCTTTCCACCACCGCCACCTAGCTTGGGACCTTTAGCTGCTCCTCCCTTGGGTGCACCCTTGCCAACGCCCTTTGATGTTTTTGCCACTACCTCAGCTTTCTTTGCCCTCTTTTCGTCCTTGGTTTTCTTAATCCTTTCCTTGATTTCACTGGTAAATAACACCAAGGGTTAGAAGATGCTCGCTATAGATGGATCATATGTACATTAGCAATTACATTTAACTCAAACTTTGCGGATGAAGGGAGGATGATATGTTTGGATGGAGAGATTTGGAGACAAAGGGAGGGGAGGGAAAGAAGTAAGCAAATTTCCGTTGTTCGAGTAATCAAAATCCTTCAGACATATGAAACCTTTATAAGCAAAACTTGCCTTTTACTTAGAGCTGGCAAGTCTGACCCGACCCGAGTGACCCGACCCGAAACCCGAGCAAAACCGACCCGACCCGACCCGAGAATACTGCAACCCGAAACCGACCCGACCCGATGACGACCCGTAACCCGTTGACGACCCGAAAATCAGTGACCCGAACCCGACCCGACATTGACCCGACCCGATATTGACCCGATTAAATTGACGCTTTGATCAAAATGAAAGTGATTTATTGTTTAAATTGATATGTTTGACTTAATAATGAATTAATTAAACCAAATAATAATTTAAAACTAGATTTAATGGAAAAATATTGAAATATTGCGAAAAAATAACCGGACCCGATTACGACCCGACCCAAACCCGACCCGACCCGATGTATCATCTGACCCGAAAATGACCCGACCCGATAACGACCCGAACCCGACCCGACCCGACCCGAAAGGGTTGTCTGAACCGATACGACCCGAACCCGATAAGACCCGAACCCGACATACCCGAACCCTAACCCGACTGACCCGATTGCCACCTCTACTTTTACTCAACTCTCCTAATATCCCATTTATTCCCATCTAAACAATGTTTTAATGAAAAGTGAAAGCTATGAATAGGAACGAACCGAAGAGCAGCCTCTCTGGCGGCATCTCTGACTTCTGGCTTCTCAGCTCTCTTCTTTTGGATGACTTCCAAAGTTGCACCAACAATGGACCTTGAGTATGGCTTCTTGGTCGCTCTTCTTCTCTTCTTCACAGCTTCTGCAGAAATATCCTGCAAATAGTATAAAAATTAAAGAGTAATAATAGATTAGCATAGAAATAAACATCAAAAGTAGTAAGGGATTCATGACTCTTTGGTTCAATTGAATAAAACAAAATGGCTCACTAAAGTGACTGCGCTCTTTCTATTGCGAAGTACCAGTCATTCGATGTAGTTCTCTGTGTGGTTGGGTCGTTGGGACATTTGGAAACAGTCTCTTTGTGTGGTTAACCCAAGGGTAAGACTCAATACATCTACCCCGCACTTTGCGGGAATTATTAAGGAACTGGGGTAATGTTGTTGTTGATGTTGCAGTTGTATTAGTAAGGGATTAGCATAAGCAAATATTATTACCGAAGGTTAATGAGACAGTTGAGGCCTTGAAGGCATACACAAACAAAACATTAACTTAACCCTGCTTAAATGAGAACTACCCAAGAGTCCAAGCAGCCTCATTTAGACAACTGTGAACCGTCTCAAATAAGACTCACCTAAACAATTAAAGATAAATGCATGTAAAAAACAAAGATATAAGGAGATGAACAGATGGCGAAAAAGCGTTATCTAACCTTCTTGTGCTGCTTTCGGTACACAGCAGTCCAGCAAAGCTTTGCAGGCCTGAGCTTGTTGTGAAAGTATCTCTTACATTTAGAATTAACAAACAGGAATACCTTCAAGACCACAGAAAAAAGTTTCAGATAATTGAAGGGGAAATCAAGAAGCACGGTACTAATAAAGAACCTAGAGATTAGATTCGAAAACCAGAACGAGAATTTACCTGAGAGTCTCCACGAACAAACCTAATACCTCTGCCTGGGTAGATCTTGGCACCGCTGAAACGGCATAGCTCAGTCCTGATAAAAAGAATCATTGTCAACATTCACAACCCGCACAAAACCAATGACAATTCTATCAAGAATCAATTTGAGTATACTTGACAACTAGTAATATTGACGATAGAAATTTCACAATTCTATAGCTACTGAATTGACGTTGTTGCTGTTGCAGTACCTACAGACCGACAAAATCTGTACTTGCTTTACAAATACAACATCAGAGATTCAGAGCCAAAATCCGTAATCGCAAATTGCATTATCGGTCCTAAAATGTTCAGATATGGTAAAAACATCGCAAATACTTTGAAGTTATTATGGGCAACTGATTACTAATGTGACAACACCGCAAGAGAAGTTAAAACAAATATATACGAATAAAGGCGGAAGCTTGAACGCTTATTCAATATGATCTCGAATCACTAAATCACGTTCTCCTGGCTAGAAAACCGCCATTGACTTGGATCATTTTCACAATTATAAATCCACACATCAACAGAAAAATGATCATTTTGTTTAACAAACATCTCAAACCACAATACGTCACCTAAACCGATACACAGGAAATTAACCGGGTCGATCGCAGTAGTTGCATGATTCAGAAGTACAACACGTCATTTCAACCGCTTAACTAACATTTATTCTCATGTATGGCGGTTTTACACTAATATTGCATACAACGGACTTTATTAAGATGAAAATGACAAATAAATATAAAAAATTACTACGTAGCTATCAAAAGATTGCTTATACAATACACTTGTGTAAGAGCACTTTACACAAGAATTTGTGCTTAAATTTTGGAATAATTAGCAATAATTGAATCAAATTAAATAGGAATTAAGTTCATACAACTTCATTTTGGCTCATTTTACAAATCGCTACACGAAATAAAACATACGATGAAAATGTAAATTAACAGTAAAAGAATGTAGATGATACCTACAATGATGAATAATTAAGCAAAGTAAATGAATAAATTAGTGTAGATAAACATAATTAGGAAGGAGAAAGGAGAGAGAAGAGCATACTTGAGAACCATGGTTGCTGATGTTGGAGATTCGGCGCTGTGAAGCTGTGGAAAACCCTAATCTCCCAAATTATATGCGATGGTTTTTTTGCAAATGTGTATGTGAGATTGTGTTATATTGTCAAACCCTAGTTTTATTTTGGGCTGATTAATAATTGTTAAGGATATGGCCCATAGGCTACACGAATACCCAATGCCAAGTAGTCTCAACTCTCAACTCTCAAGTAGACCTGCATGCGGATCAGGTTATGTCGGGTTCGTGTTTGTGTCGGATCATTAACTCTTCAATCCAATCCCTTCCCAAATAAACTTTATATTGTGTTCATGTCGACTCACTTGCATAAATGGGTCATCAAGTCTAAAAACCTAACCAATTAATATTGTGTTGGGTTCGTGTCAAGTCAATATATTAATGTGATGATGGATCACGAAAAATTAGGATTAGTTTAGTAAATTGATCATTCGTGTTTGACTCGTGTTTGGAGAGTTCAACCCAAACCCAACCCAATGAAATTTCCTGTCGTTTTTGTATCGACTCACTTTCATAAATGGGTCATTAAACCTTAACCCAACCCGTTAAGTTCGTGTTAAGTTTTTGGGTCGTGTCATTGTTTGACGGCTCTCATCTCAAGTACTACTACTTGCAAGACTTTGTTGGTACTTGCCATTTTCTCTCATTCAAGGTTACACGAGAACTCTTGTACGGAGTATAAAACAGTTGTATGTATGCGACAAACTTATCAAATGATACTCCTTCTATCAATTTTGTTCTTCTCACTGTCGAATATATGTGAGTAGTATTTTATTAAAGTGGTAGGTACACAAGTGGATGGAGAGAATATTATGTAAATAAGTTAAATGACTTGTGGCCCGTAATTGAGTTACATTTGACTAAATAAAGATTTGTTTATGATATCTTACCTATCGATTATCGTGTTGCGCTACTATAATACGACCCAGATGATGGCTCAGTAGAAGTTCTTGAAGGAAGCTTATAACAATTCGAAATCAATCAAGTTTTGATGTTAAATGGCATGAACAGATAACAACATATCTAAGCTTTGGAGCTAACCAGTGAACACTTCCCCTAGTCTTGGTATTCTTGGCATTAGACTCAAACCCGATATCATGTCGGCTTTTGAGTAGTATAATAATTATCTTTTTATTATCCAAAAAGAATAAAGTTCATTTGGCGGAGCTACAAACTGGATTTCTGGATATATCTATCTATAAACCAATAATTAGAAAAGTACATGAATTATGTACAGAACGTCTAGCACTCGACGGCATGGAAGGTGACGTTACATTGTCAATACAAAATCTTATTCAGACGGGAGGTGTACGACTCCTCAGTACTTCCGTCCGTTTGCTTCTCTCCATAACATCCACGAGCCATTCCACGCTTTCCTTGATCCCTCTACTGCAATCAAGCCGAACACGATTTTATCTTTGTCAATATTCACCCAACATGACCCAAACCCATAAAGAAGAATGTCTGACACAAATTTTGATAGTCCCAAACTAATAACCCCTCAGCCCTCTGTGTCCCAGCTAGCCCAACGCAAAATGACCTGTATTCGAGCTTTACCCAGCCCGCATCCCCAAGTCATCTGTTTGCTAGGTCTAACTCAAACCATACAGATTCTATAGACAGAATATTTGCTGGCCTGTCCATGATATTCACGTTTTCATGACCATAGAGATATTTAGTGATTCTAGAACCACCAGGAACTTAGTTGAGACAAACATGCAGCTAACGTCGAGAATTCTTCTTCGTGAGCAAGTCACAGCATTCTGGGGGATCTGGTTTACAGGCTTTCCGCATAAACTATCATGGAGCTTGCTTAAAATCTAACTCATTCAAATATTCAATTAACAATGGCAAAACTGATACTTCATATCGAACTATGCAACCTTGCTTGAAAATGAAAGTCATCCATAAGAGATATTAAAGGGTAAGACCATATGAGTTTGAAGGAATAGAATTGGTTTTACCCGTCATATGCTGAAACCCCTTTGAATATATAGGCCCGCTCATCCAGTTTCTTGAGATCTAGGTATCGAGCAACTTCATCAGCTGATTCCGATGAAGAAATATCCTGTTATAGGAGGAAGAAAATGAAGAGTGAGAAATCAATCGATAACATTTAAAAGTATGCATGCTCAATCTTTCTATTGTATTCCACCAGCTCAGTGAAACCAATACAAAACCAATTTGTTCTACTGTAAATAAGATGCTTAACATCATCCATCCCTTCACTTCAATCTCACTTAATAGGCACACAAATGCCGCATGTATCATTCCTAAAGTAATAGCCTTCAACTTAAGCTATCATAAATAAACTTCTTCAGACTAGTGGACTGTGGACAGCATCAAAGAAAACGGCAGGAAGCAGCACAAATTTTCTACTCATGAAATTGATACAGTCCCCGCCGAATCACTTTCATAGAATCATAGAACATATAGTAGTATATCTGTGGGGAGCAAGCGGAAGACTATTTTAGGCATTACAAACCAAAATTTGTAGTATACCTGCTTGTTCGCTAGAATCAAAAGAGGAGCGCCTTGCAAATCTTGGTGTCGAAGAACCTTTTCTAAGAGATGTCAAATAATTTAGGAATTAGTCTTGTTACTACCGAAGAGTTACTATGGTTATGAGCCTATGAAAATCTATTTTGACAAGGAGCAAATGATAATAAAAAGGAAACTAACTAACCCAGCGCAGATTTTGAATCTTCGAAGCGTGAAGGAGTATTTGCATCAACAACATAAATCACAGCATGAGCCTCTTCATAATATTTTTCCCATATCGAACGAAGGCCTAGCTGACATACCGAAAACAATACATCAGTCTTTCCAACGAATTACATTGTATCGAAAAGGAACGAACATCCAATACAGCAGGGTAATAAGCAAGACTCATCTAGTGACGAGACACCTAACAAAAAAAATAATATGGACGGGGCATCGCAGGCTTGAAGCACTGACAGAGAGACAGGTCATTGGTGCCATCGGGAAGGAGGAGCCTGGTGACAGCAAATTTCACCATCCATTCTTAGTATTTGCATAGAAGTAAGGACAGGACAAATATTTAAACCCCTCCCCGTGGCAGTAGAAAGGAAATGTCCACGTAAGAGGAGTGTAAATAACAAAATTTGTGTGAGCCGCGCACTCGCACCTATACAAAAACTATTTGAGCTTGATTGGTTGAATGAAGTTCAAGCAAATCAAATAGCCGACTAATAAAAAGCAACTCTCATATTCTCATATAATGACTTAGACTACATTCATCCCATGAAATGCTTGAGCTTGCAGGGACCACAAGTCGAAAGCATCCAAGTTCAGTAATGATGGAGTGATGTGCTTATGGCTACAGGGCCTATGGCTGGCGGGAGAAGTTCCAAGTTCCAACAATGGTGATATTTCAAAATAAGGGATAAGAGACAAAAATTCAATGCATATAAATTAAGAACGGAGTCATGGACATATTCCTCTCCCCTAAATATTTCTATGTAACAAAGAATCTCAGATCTGCAAAAACATACATGCACAAAACAATGAACAGTGCAGTGATACACCATATGTTTATGCTAACACGGGCATTGAGGTAGTTAACAGCTATCCAGAACCTAAACTGGAACAAAGGTTTCTCTTTGATATAGAGAGATCTAACATTCTAACCTTTGGCACTCGTAGGGTAAAAGCCAGGAAGTGGAGGAATTTAACTATACAAAACCGCTCAATCAAATACAAGCACATACCTGGCCACCCAAATCCCAGAACACAAGTTTTGTGTTTGCAACTTCAATACGTCCAATATTGAGTCCCACAGTTGGAACAATTCGATCAGGTGGAATACCTTCCAAATTTGAGTACAGTTCTTTCAACTTTTCCAATAAAGTCTGCAAGACAAAAAATAGCATAAATCTCTACAGAATATCTTTAGTTAGAAATTTCCTATATCTAGAATACATTCATACAAAGAAAAGATTGATGTGGAAAATAGGGCGACAAATAACACACAAAAGAACACGATGAGCTATTGTATACAAATTTGAAGGAAAATACTCCAAGCGAGTAAGAGAAGGCACATAAACCTACATGTAAATCTACATTAAGTGAGCTCCATTACAATGCTCTTGAACTACCAACCAAGAATTTGAGAGTTTGAACTACAAGTCCATAATACCCTAGCACTGTAACAACTCAAAAAACGGGTTTGGATTTCGGACGCTTACAGAAGCACATCTTATAATTTAGTCAGAACAGGCAATGCAAAAGGAACCACCTCAAATTAACATTAATATAATTAAGTCAAGCCTTTAAGGTAACACTCCCCTTCACTACCACTACATTCGTTCAGACTTATATAATCAGCGTCAATAGACAATAGCGAGCTCACAACAAAACAACGCAGACAACAAATCACGAAGATATGACTAATATAGGTAAGGTGTCAACAGAAACACAGAATGAATAAACTGCAGGATGAGTCGATGAGATAAAACTTACAGTTTTCCCAGCCTTGTCGATTCCAAGAATAAGAACATGGAATTCGGTCTTACTGGAAATTTGCTTCCAAAGCCCATACATAAGAGAGAACATGTTGGCCGCCTTTCCTGCTACACCGTTTCTTTAGCTTTTCTTATGCCGGTAAGGCGGTAAGTCCTTCAAAATGTAAAAATTTCTCCCAGGCTCACAATCACACTGACCTAAACCCATAAAATACACATACGGAGTGAAATGAACTTCACAGAAACTTAAACAATACAATCTTACATCCGAGGCCGGAGGCCACCTCATTAACCTTATAATTGATTAAGATTCTGTAAGTTTTGGCTACGACTCACATGTGTAATCATCTGATGTCTTATACAAGACTCACTAGACTCACTGAAGCAACGATAACTGACTCATTGAGATACATCAATAGCCTTTCCATATCCTGATATTCACATACATCATCTAGCAATCCGAGCAATGGAAACATCGAAATTTTTAAGTTTCAATTTTTATTCTGGTTTTCGTTATTACATTATTAGTCTACCACCTGAATTCAAACCCTTGCTCCGCCACTGAGATCATCTATCTATACATTCATTTTCAATTAGCCATGAACATGCATAACCAGCATTGTAACAATAACTATAAGCACGCCCAAATCAACGACAAAACGAGGCGCATTTCCGTATTTCTACACAGAAATTAATCCAGAATTCAGCGATGACTTCAACATACCACAACAATACCTAAATTAATCAAATGTAGAAATTCAAAGATCAACACTCTCCTCAAATCGCTAATCACACATTTAATCTAACAACAATATCTATAATCAACGTCACTACATATGCTAAGCTCAATGATCCACACATTCACATAAACCAAAAATTAATCCAAAAAATTACTGAAATAATGATAAAACTATCAAAATAACGGAGATTCAAGCTAGAAAAATGATAAATCAAGTGATAATTTATGAGAAGGAAGAGAAAGAAGTTAGTACCAGATCAAGATCGCAGTTTGCCAAGCAACGGAAAAGTAAACGTTGAAGATCAGAAATTTTTTGCCGACAATTGGCAAAGGCTGACTTATTCGATCTTTCTCTTCAGTATTTTTTTTATTTTTTTTTATTTTTGGGATATTACATTTTTGTTACTCACCAAATTCAATTCATGAGAACATTGACTTTTGGAAATCAAACCTTGACTGTAAATATGAAACGTTAAACGACGAAACTTAAGATATTTGGATCTGCATTGATAAAGTTGTCTATAAATAAAGAAAAATACTTATAAAGTGTAATCTCAAATATTACACAGAAATAAATGTTACCAATGAATTGGATTGGGGAGAATATAAGCACAAATACGATTTTACAACCAGATGTATATGAACAATTGAACATAGTACATCTAATATCAATTGAATTGAGCTTATATTTTAATATTTTAGGTGTCAAATTAAAATCTAATTGAGCTTATATATATTGTTGTTGAGTTTCATTATAATATTTTGAGTTTAAAATTTATATAAAGACGTTCACATTCTCTTCAATAAAGTTCGTAAAATGTACGTATAAACTCAACTTCTTTATTGTAAAGCTCCAAATCAATAATACCAGTTGTATACAACTGGTTGTATATTCTACTAATTGGAATATAAGGGATATAGTTAGGGGTGTATGAGGTTGATTTTCAATAAGTTTATGACGATGGAACCTGCAACCCTATCTCATTAGTATAATAATAATTTTCGAAAATCTCTTCCGCTAAGGGCGAGCGCCCCTGCTAGCCCCCTATCTCCACCACTGAATCTAGCCTTTGAGTTATCTAGCTAGGGATAATTTTAGAGTTTATGTGTGACAACCCTCGCGAATGCGAAAATAAAACATAACAAACATGTGATTTATATAGCGGAAGATACGGTATTTTTAAAACCTTTTTACATGCGAATAGAAAATACGAGGAATGTCAAATAATTAAAAACTAAAATAGAATATACTACAAAGAGACGTAGTCTCTCAAAATGTTATCCAATATCAAAGTTATTAGCAACTAGTTAAACAACGTCTAGAGGTGATTCATCCAGGCCAACGCCCGCTTGCTCACACCCGAACCCAAAATACCACAAGCAAAAAGTCATCCAATCAAGCAACCTGTTCATCCATGAAAAACATGAACGCCACAATCAGTGGGGAGTAACTCCGGGTTCTTCCAGCCATATCACAATAAACATACTTAAACGGTAATAGGAAATAGAAGCATGCATATATAAATATACATGTGAAATACGAGAAAGATAAATAGGCAATTCAATATATAAAGATAAGAGCATATGAAGCACAAATCTGTAACCATCATATTATAGAAAGACTCGGGGATGACACTCTTAGGCAACCATACACTCACTAGGGCTTGCATCTCACCGTTAGCGGCATAAGTTTGATAAGATTAAGACTCGACAAACAAACCATGCCAAGTCTTCCAATGATCACAAATAATCAATCATAAATCATCCATCCAAACGTACAAATACATTGACGATATCTCTCACGGTAAATGACACGCACTAGCACCGTGTACATGACAAGTATGATTAAAATCGCATACACGGGATAAAACATTGCCCTGAACGCATACACGATTCAATACATTTCGTATATGTAAACTAATTTCCTCCCGGTAGGACGACGATATAAATATCCGATCCTAGTCTAAACCTAGCCAGACTCTCGGAATAACATTTTCCGATTCGACATGCGATAAACATTTCGCATCCAAGACTCGGTTAATCATAGACGCCGAGTACCCCAAATTCGGTCAACCTTCACGAAAGAGGCGGAAAAGAGCACAAGCATCATAACAAGCGGTACGCTACATGCAATGACACCACCTCGCAAGTATACAACATTTGACGGCCGGGTCGATCAACGCAAAGCGTTCGCCTCCCAACAACGTCGTCATATGCCCACTAACACATGCAATTAAACAGTAAGGATACACTCCTCGTTCCGACATTCCAGCCTTACGAACGAAGAGGTAGCCAATGGAATGAGAGTACAAAGCACATAACAAATAGTGCTCAAACCGTAACAAGTGTAAAACCGACTCAAAGTGGGATATATGAAAAACCGTCACAAAACATGCGATACAAGCGAAAGAAATATAATATATTCGAAACATTAATATTTAAAGTCATTTCGTAAATTTATACGATAAACGAACCATCGGAAATATTATAAATGAAAACATAAGTAAGAAATACAAATGGAAAGTCAGCGTGTGTCAGCCGGTCAAGGGGGCCGGCTGCCGGCTACCCGGCTGGGACCAATATCATATGAGAAAATGAAGTCAAAGTGAGGTGTGTCTCAGCCGGCCGGCCGGCTGAGACATAAAGCATACTCAAATTTTACGTAACACAAATAAATATACAGCCACTCCCCAGTCGGTCAGCTGACCGGCTGCCGGTCGGCCGGCTGGGGTCAATATTGCACGAAAATCACATTTTTCACTAAGGCTCAACATTCAACAATCATCATCTAACATCACAAATCATCAATTCTCATCATCAATTATCGACTAACAACAACTATTATCAACAACACGATTCCTATGATTACTAATCATATTCTAAATATGATTACTAATATAGAAAACACATTAAAACACGTAAATGATATCGAGTAACCCTTCACTGTTACCTTTTCGCGTGTTCAATCCGTGTCAATGTCCTCTTCTATCAAATAGTAGTCCTTGTCGAGGTCTTGGAGGTCACCACCTACAATTAGTTAATAAAAGATGAATATAATTCACCTTTGAGAAAGACGGATAAATTGAAAAGCGAGAAAGACGGTAATTTTATTACCAATAAGGATAGAGGACGATGAGAGGGAAAGAATAAGACGAACTTTACCGAATTTGAGCGAGAAACGAAGGAGTAGAATCGATATTAAGTTTGAGCAAGTATGGAGGTTAGGGTTTTGGTGTTTACTTGGTGAGGAAGAAGAAGATGTTGAATGAGGGTGAGTTAGGGTTAAGGGAGAGTATGAGGGAGTAAGTGGAAAACATATAGGAAAAGCCCAAAAGCGTCTTAAGACGTAACTTACTCGAAATCTCGCGTAAAGTCCAAAAACGAACTTGGAAATTCTAAATTAGACACGGGAAATTTAATTCTAAACTAAAACTAAATTTCGCTGAAAAGTATCCGTAAAATATTTTTACTATAAAAATAGGGTACATTTGCGGGTGTTACATTATGTCCGTTAAACAAACATTAACTCTATGAAAATAGTCTTTGACTTTCTTCTTAAAACACTAATGAGCTAAATAACATTGTATTTGCATAAGTAAAACTGTAAAAGTATCTTGTATTTGCATGAGACACTCCGAATAGCTTTTAACTTATATCCCAGGTATCTTAAATGAGACACGCTGCATATTTTTCGTTGTTTGAATGAGTGCTTCTATAATGACACTCGTTGCACAAATTAAATTTGTTAAGCAAACTAGTTTAGAAGCATTCCTACTAGTTTAAATTCTTGTATATATCACTCATTTCTTTCCAGCATTTCTCAATCTACTTCTGGATTTTTTTTCTTAGTTGTAGTTTTCTTTAACCTTTGTTTTACCTTTCTTAACCTTCGGATTCGCAAATGTCCATAACATATTTTTTCATAATGTAAATTTTCACCAAAATTGCTTAAACATTTTTCAATTCATACTAGTTCACTAAAACCCATCCCATATTCCCATCTAGCCATTTCTTTCTTACCTTCACATATAGATTCATCACCAATATGAGGAGTTGTTCTACTTATTTTTGGAGTTATAATTAATTTCAAGAAGCATTGACACTAGTTAAGTCAATTCTTAGCAATTAGTCATAGCTAATAATTGCCCAAGAACAAAACTTGTCTTATCATCCCAATGGAAAGAGATATAGAGATAATAGAAGAAGGTAAGAGGGTGGATAACATAAAGAAAAAAAAAAGAATAAATAAAGTTTAAAAAAATAGTACATCAAAGATTGTGGCACTAAGGAAACATAAGACATAAAAAATGAGAGTAAAGAAGGTAAGGGATTGAAGTGTTGTATGTCTTGTTTAACGAAATACAAGACATAAAAGCAGTGAATGCACAATCATTTAAGTGTTTTCATTGGCTCCTCCTTTTAAAGTAGTGAACATTATTTTTTTTTTGTAGGACCACCCAACTTTCTTCTGTGCTATTTAATTACTATCCTAACTATGATAAAAGTATAAAACATTCATTATTCCAACTCTTACTCTTATTTAATTAAGAGATTAAAGATACACATTACATTATACAAATCTTACAATAATATAAAAAGGCTTGTTGAGCCTCCATTGAAGTGACACGTGTCACGTCTTAACATCTTGCCACATATCACTTTTATAATTAATAACAAAAAATAATAAGAAACCTACATAATTGTTGTACTTTCATTTTCTCTTGTCTTTTTATATACCTTAAAAAAAAACTAAATTTCATATTAAATATCTTAATTGATGCCCATTATTACATCTTCTTTACCAACTCTTTGTAATCTATACATTGAGTAGCTAATAGGATGACACATTGTGAGTACAATTCCATGTTAAATTAAAAAAAAAAAATATTAAAAATAATCTATTCAATATTATAAAAAGCGTAGATTGAGTAGTATTAGAATTCCATGTGACAACTTCATAAGCCTACATCCATTGTTTTTACATACATTAGTACATTAACACTGCCGACTCTTCTAATTCCGTAGTATATTAATCATCACCATATTCAACCATCATATTAACTTTGCAATTAATTGTTATTACCATATATATTATATAAAACAATTCATTTACAACCCTTTAAATGCCTAAACCATCACCCCATTTATCTCCCATACTAATTTTACAATATTTTTTTATCACTATAAATATTATATAAATCAACGTATTATCTAAAAACTCTTTGAATGCCAACTTTTGAATGTGTTTTTTTCTTAATTAATAATGATGTCATCAAATTTTAATGTACATAATTCAACTTCCAAGCAAATTAGTATTATTTAACATTTCCTATTTAACATTGTTTCTTTGTTTCCTATAAAATAGTCATGTGATGGGTACACATTTGAGTAGTTTATTTGACTTCCTTGAATTTTGTATGATCAATTACTAATTCGTGTATTATTTATTTATTTTTCTTATATTGTGTAGGCGGTAATGAAGACGCATTGATAAAGTCATAGGCTTAGCTAACTAACAACGTCATGCAATGGTAAAATTATATTTCTTAATTGGTAAGTTCAATCTTCCATTCTCTTTGAAAGTTTTTTTTTTGGCCTAATCAAATTATAAATTTATGGAAGTTAATTTTGAAGATGATAAATATTTTAGGATAAAAATATGTATTAATGATGGATATCGAATTTTATATGATCTTCGTTGAAAAAATAACTTTATAATTGCTAATTTTCATTTTTGCGCCTAATCTCATATTACACCTTCTTTTTTTTTTCTTTTGCCATTATTTTCTTACTACATATTATTGTCATTTATATTATTTAAACGATAAATCATTCAAAGGGATACAAGAGTTAAGCGTGAAAATAAGATCGATCATAAACCTAAAAAATGGACCACGACTCATTTTTTGTACCTAATATTCTATTATGCCCTCTTTTTTTTCCATTTACCATTATTATCTTATCACAAAATGTCATTTATATTATTTAAAAACGATAGATCATTCTAAGGAAACGAGAGTAGAGTGTAAAATTTAAACCGATCATCATAACTCAAACCAATCAATAATTTATCTGTGAAAGCAAAAATTTGTAAGTTATGATAATTTTATTATTATCATGTAATTATAAATTGTTAAAAAGTGGTATATAACTTGACCAAAGTAGAGGATGGTGGAATTGAAATTGACCAACTTAAATGAAAACATGAATTTTCATTTAAACTATTGACATCTCTTCGAAGTAATATGTATTATTATTAATTGTATTTTGTATATGTTGTGCATTTGTATATTTTATAAGAATTAATGGCTGAAGATGGCGGTATTACTTTTTTCTTATATGGATTTTAATAGTAGAAGTTCAAATTTAGGAAGTTTACACTCGGCAACGTTGTTAATTAGCGAATTGATAATCAAATTGTATATTCAGATTCTAATATTTTGTATCTCAAGTTCTATTAGGCCTAGGCCCATGCCTTGACTTTATACGACTATCTTTTTCTCCTTTTATCCATTCAAACAATAAATTATGGGGATGATAATGACACTACCGTTTTTGATAATGCCACCCAAATATAAGCTAATTATAGGAGTATCTTACTATTCGCTCTCTCATAATTTGAATGACATTAACTAAAAGAGTTGTGGCGATATCATCGCCCTAAATTATTATCCACATTAATACATTATTGCTCACACGTGGCGTTTTTTACAAATTTCGTTTATTTTGACTTATAAAAAAATGGTGGTTGGTAATAAAGTAAAGAGCAAAACACAAAACATAAAATATTGTCTACAGGTTAATTATAACTCTAAATAGTTTATATACAAGTCGAACTATAGAAAAACATTATGTACATAATATAATGTTATTCTGATCTTCAATTTTCGAATATTTTTTATGACCTTAAATGTTATCTATCCGCGATATGATTTTGACTGTAAGGAGAAATTATCATGGGAAGTTGGTAACAAAAATTTCTAACCCCTATTTATTTTTAAGTCGAAGAATAAAAAAAATGGAGATACCAATTGATCACATTGTACATTTGTACCCACTACATCGTATTTAAAAGAAAAAATATATTAGAAAATGGTCAAAGGATATTCAGAGAAAACCCGTGATTTTTCACGGGTAGCAAAACTAGTTTCATTTTCCAAAGCACAAAGATTACATAAATTACAAAATTACCATCAAATAAATTTCTTTATATATTACCTCATATTCCATCTATTCTTCTCTATTTCCTTATTTGTCTATTCAAGTTTTCTTCCCAATTTCCTTTTTTGGGATTGCTTTGTGTGGTCCATATTGAATTGCATGTGAGTTGTGTATTTTGTGTGACCTAAATTGATTTCCTTATTCCTTGTGCAAAAAAGCAAAGGGGAAAAATACATTTTATAGGAGGGAGTAATTAAAAATCGATAATAAGAGTAACAAAAAATAACTTTTAAAAATTCTTCACAACATTATAAAAAATTAATGGATTTGTTTTTTTTTTTTTATAAAAATAACATACAATATAAAATGCAAAACCTTACAAAGACTGACACATGTAACGATGTTGCTTAATTTTTTAGGTATTTTACCATATTTCATACTTTGTTTGAAATGACAATATAGTTTTAATTTTTTTAAAAAAATTATTACACAATACAGTTTAAATAGCAAAGTCGCGGTGCAAATTTTGTGCACGAGTTTAAAACTAGTAGAATACAAAAGAATAAAACTATAAAAGTGTCAGCTTCTATTGTAAGTTATTAATCTTGAATGACCTATTTTGAGAAGATATCATATAAAGATGTAATTACTTTGAAATTATTGAACGATGAGACTATTTTGAGAAGACCGGACAAAGGTGAGATTATGCTTATCAAATATTCCTTAAATTTATTATTTTTTCAATTAATTTTCTTAATATATGCTTATTTTGAAAATGCAAAATATTGGAGATTCAACCATGCAATCAACAATATGAATTTGTCCAGAGAAGTTTGGGCTACTAAATATGTAGAGAACATTTAGTATATATATTAGGTTAGTAAATAAGACATTTTTGGAATTATTGATACGTTGGATTGTATTTGTAACACTGTTGGGTTGTATGAGATATAATATTTTTTATATATAATCCAGTAGTGGTTGGTTGGATTTCTTGTTGTAGATTTTTAAATTTGTTATTTGGATTTTCTGTTTTATGGGGAGGTGCTTCCGAAACTTCGCTATCGTTTTTTATATATATTTATATAAAAAAACATTTATTAAATGCATCGATTCTAGATAAAAATGACACAAATAAGTATTGAATTCGTGGAAAAACTAAAATATTAATTGCATCGGTTTTAATAATTGATGCAGAAAATATAAAGCAATTGCGTCGGTTCTCGGAAGAAATGACTCGAATAAACCACTTTTGCGTCGGTTGTGTAAATTTATTGAGTCAATTCATGTTTAACAAATGACGCAAATAAAGGTTTTTTGCATCTAATTATTCATTACAACCCACGTAAATGTACCCCTTACTGTATCAATTTTACAACTAACCCAACTGCAAATACGACTCCTTGAAATACGTTATCTCATAACCGACACAAATACTTATTTAGAACTGATAGGATATATCGCACACCTATGCAAAGATAAATTTCCCTAGACACAAATAAATGTAGTACGAGGGGTCGAACACAAGGAGACGGGAACTTCGTTATGAAATGCTATGAATGGACTACTATCAAGTCGGTTTAACGGTTTGGTTTGGTTTGATGTTTAGCTAACTATGATGCAAATCAATAATATTAAAAGAGTATAGGGGAGTCGGGTCACTCATGCAAATACGTAAATGCTCATTTTAAACATAGGAATTCTTAATATTGTTAATTGTTTAGGTTAAAGACACCCATCTCTCGATATTAGTGTCAACCTTAGGTCGAGTCCTACAGAACTTTCGTTATAACTAAAGTCGCCCTACTACACCTGCTTAGTCTAATCCGATTCCGTGCCTCTCGACTTATAGAATGAATTAACAAATTTAATCAATGCAATTGGCCAAATAACAAAGATCAACAAAACAATACAAGCATGTGATAGAAACAATTTATCAATATTAGTTCATCATTATTTTAACATTTACAACTTACTAATTATGCATGGCTTCCTTAATCCCTAGACAAATGAAACTACTCACTCATATTGATAATTAAACTAATACTATTTGATATAATAAACATGATGAATATGAAATTATAAATGAAAATAACTTGTTAATAAAATATACTACACTAAGTGAATGAAAACTAATGTAGATAACAATGAAACTATGATTAACTAAATGTTACGATTAACTAAATGATTTGCAAGGTAAATGACGGAATTGAATACTAACATAAAACTAGAATTAGGATTACCGCAATAGAGAAATACAACTCGGAAATGAAGAACGAATAACCCAAATGGTTGAATGGAAAGATTGCAATATAACTTCAAAATGTAACCAAATGTTTGACAAAGTAATAACTAAATGTTTAACTAATTATGAAACTAAGAAAAATATGTGTGCTAAAGCTATGAAAGATATGTGAAATATGAGTAAAAGATATGATGAAAGATAAGTGAAAGATGATAAAAAGATATCCCCAAGTGTCGAAGTCCCTCTCCTTTATATTGGGAGAGGGACTTGAAACGGTAGAATTCACAGAAGCCAAACCCCGATCGGGGTTCCCAGGCCCCGATCGGGGCCTCCAATATCCGGGTACATTAGCATAAATTCTCCATTTAATGCTTAAGGAATCCTAAGCTATGCCTTTAAACACCTTAATTCTCTGGTTAATTGCATAATTTAGGGTTTCCTTGAGCATCTAAAAGAGTTGTGGACTCTTTGTTTTGGGCTTCATTTTTGGTTTTCTTTCATTTTCATTTCAATCCATTTCACAAATCTTCATGTTTGGCTTGTCATTCTCCTTTCATGGTCCATTCTTGTTTCCCTTAGCTTGTTGGACTTTGGTGCTTGCTAATTGTGTTAGGAAAAAGCTTCTAAATGCTTAGATTCCTACAAAACATAGCAAAAACGAGCAATGCACCTCGAACACGTAACTAGCTCATAAAAATACTAAACAAAGTGTAGTAATCATGTAAAATCGAGCTAAGTTAGGGAGTAAAATCATATAAAAACTAGACATATCAAGAACTCACGCAATATGCGTTTTTTCTACTAATGTAACCTCCAGCATATTAGATATAAAGAATTAGAAATTCTATCTTTTGACTCTTGTAATTGCTTTACGTAACTGTATCCAACCTAGTTGTAAATTACTAGTGAGTGGTAAATGAGAAATTACAATTTCTCCAAATATAAGGATATTTATTACTTTAATCCTTAATCCTTAACCTTTAAAAAGCCAAAACTCTGAAAGCTACTATTCCCTTATGAATAGTAAGAGGAAGGGTAGATTAGGCATTAATTAGTAAACCCCCAAACATATCTCTGATTTAGCTGATGTCCACACAAAGCTTGAGGGGTGTGTACTATAAGCAGACCAGCTACCATTTTTTCCTCTTCACCGCATAATAACGTTTACCTTCTCCAGGTAAGGCCTTCCCTTCTCCTTCTTTCTAGATCATCATCATCAAATTACAAAGACAACTGAATATGGTTCGTATAGTATATGGTGGAGAAGGGTTGAGTAGGGCGGCAGTCGCTCCTGACTTCAGACTACTGCTATTTTATTGGTATTCCTCACTATGACAATTGAAGGTGCGTCGTCTTCACAATTCTACCTCTACCTACCCATAACCAATGTTTACTTTGTGCAATAATTTCAATTACTTTCTTCATTCCATCTTACTCAATTATTATTCCGTCTTTTATAAATTTAGTTGTCATCATTCTTAATTTTGGGTCGATGTTTGTAATATTGCATAAAATTTGATCGAGGAGTTGATCTTATTTGTTAAAGTGAAAGATGGTATTGGCTTTTGGGGAATCTGACACGAATTTATTCATCTTTCAATCACCTTACTACTGTATTCACTATCTTTTGGGTGGTGTATAGCTTTAAAGTTTGTACCTTTTGGGTTTTATTACATCAATACTGGCCCAAGTACTAATATGGTTCCTATTTGTGTTTAGTTGATGCCACAAAAATTGAGTTTATCATCATCAACTATGTACTTATATCACTAAGTTTTTGTTGTTTTTATATGTTTATTATAATTTCAATGTTCTTATTTTATGTGTTTGCGTTTCAAGTAAGAAATCCATTGTTTTTCTGTTTCAGGTGTGAAACTTCTTTCAATTACTGCAGTAGTCCCAAGGTATGTGAACAAAATTAATGACGTTGTAAGCTTTATCATGCCCATTTTTTTGTGTTTGCGCCTCTACTGTTATCATTTTGTGTTTTATGGTGAGGGTTCCGTTGTGTTCTTATGACTTTTATATTGTTTTTTTAGTGTGGGACTTAATGGAATTAACACGTAGTCAAGAAGAGACTATGAAGAAAGCCTCCAAAAGAGGTATATGATCCAGATCACATCAGCTCTTACTTTATCCTTGCGCCCATATATTTCCCGCTCTCATTTGTTTGAGCTAAAGTGCAAGTTCAAGTATTTTATTTTTATCTAATGTTATTATCAATAGATTTGTTTAGCTAACGTTATTATAATCAACAATGAGCTAGGTTATGCTTTGATTTTTAAATAGTATATCTGGGCCGCCTTTAATTACACCAAAAGGGGTGATCTTTACAAAAAAAATTGTGCCTGCTGCTGTGTAAGTCACTGCCGAATTGTAGAACTTTGGATAATTTAAATCATTTATACGACCGCGTAACTACAATCCCTATCAAAACCTAAATGACCGGGATAGAGGGAGTATTGGTTACGTTTATGTGCTCTTTCACATGATCTTTATTTCTTACTGGATTTATATGTCATGTCATGCAGTTCCATTGCTTTCACGATGCTCGAACTATAAAATTAAGGCAAAATGAAACATTGTAAGTTTCCTGATGCACTATTTCATCTGCTGCTAGATGTACCAATCCTCCATTGCTTTGGTGTCTACAAGAACACACTTAGACCTTATAATCTTATAAACCATCAAAGATGTTGGGTAAAATAACAAGTTAAATGTTAACATATGGTTTGCTTGAGGATAAATGACCATGAGGAAGTGATACGAAAGACGACTTCTTGAGTAGTTGAGACAGGAAGTGAGCAAGATATAGAAAATGAGAAAATCCATTGACAAAAGAGGAGTCAACTTGGGATTTAGACTGGAGTACAGGTAAACATAAGGAAACAACTACCAAGCAATATAAATTTTGCGTTTTTAAATTTTGAACAAGGGAGGGTACGAGGTTGATGACCGGGCTTGTGTGCTGCAGGGGAGTATGTCAAACTACACCTGTGCTTCTATTCTTGTTTTAATTTGTTTATGTTTTGACATTCACACTAGCTCCTCTATCCTCGACTCTTGCATATACTCACACCTACACCATACTAATACTTACACGTACACTAAAAACCCTAACTCATACTAATACTCACACCTACACTATTAGCCCTGACTCATACTAATCCTCACACCACATGATGCTGTGTTGTGCTGTCTGATAGTAGTTTATAGTGTTGCGTGGTCCATTCCCTATTCCAATGTTATACTTTGTAGTAACAATTTGTTGAAAAGCGCTATTTGGTTGTTCGGAACTGGCGACCTCGACGGTTGGTAGACTAGAAACAATTAAAGTTGGAGATGAAGATGCGAGCTCTGGAATTTTACTCTTTCACCTACATCTCACTCTCACATACTTCCCTTTTTATCATTCTTTTTAATTATTCATTCTAATCTTACTTTGTCTTTCGGGTCACCCGCGTAGACTATCAATTATGGTTGCTTTTATAGATTCAGATGTGCATCTTACTTGCTTGTCTTATATTTGGGGAGTTTGGATATGAGTTTGCTGTTGGGGTTGAGGGATATGAAAGGTGGCCAGAATTTGTTCGAAGGGTAGTCATACCGTCAGAATTTGTTTGTAAGTTAGTCCCATGATTTGCCTTTTAAATTATGTGCAATCCTCAAACTTATAAAACTAATAACACTTGAGAAGCTACTGTTCTTAAGGGGGCAGAATCGTCATTTATCCAACAAAAAATACCGCACAAGATACACACTCTGCTCGGTGTTCTATTCTTCTCTACTTTTACGGAGTTATCCAATACCTTCTATCTCATTTTCCTCTCCTTCACTCCACTCCATTCTCATTTTCCTGAATTCTCTTTTTGAAGCTCACTGTAAAATCATATACCATATACGGAGTATTTTGTATCATCAGACCTTGTTCCCTATTCCCAAAGCTAGAAGCCATCATGACCAGGGTAACTACTTAAAGAGACGAAGAAGATGATGAAGAAGAGGTCTTGTATCCTACAAAGTAATTTTTTATTAAAACATTATTTAGGAATATAAATTTTAATAAAATTAGTACCTTTTTTTTTTTATTGTAAGTCGATTTTTATTTCCAAATCTAATAGCATTCGTTTGATTAATCGTCTAAGGAAAAAATATTTGAGTTGCCGAGTAACAAGTGATAGGATTAGTATATTCCTATTACAAGACTATAGTATTTCCTAATCCTAATCCATGTGTTTCATTACTCATCTTAGGAGGTTGAAAGACGTCCATGGAGATTCTAAGCGGTTGTTCGGAAGTCTTAGACTACTGTGGTGCTGCTCCCTATCACACCATCAGGTGCGCTGTCTTCAAAATTATGTTCTCTCAATTCATTTCTTTTATCAACTTTTTTCGTCTTTGCTATCAATTTTTTGTCTTAAGCTCAAGCCGAGGAGAATGTCGCCATTTTGTTATAAAAGTGACCATTTAACGACAAAATGTTGTGGCAAGTGTTATTGCTAAAATTGTTTGTTGTTGTGGTTACTTTTTCATCAATAAGTAGTCACATTTTATTGTCAAGTGGGTTACAGTTTGTCCGTCTTAAGCTTAAGGGAAACTTATTGATTCGCTATCGTGAAAGTATTTAGTTTGATTGATTTTGATATCAGAGTTTGTTTTAAGGTGACAATCATTTTTTGGGGGGTTTTGAGGTAAAAGAACTGTACCTAAAGTTTTTGTAAATTTTTGGGGTGAAGTAGTCAAGTTTTGTTTTAGATAATTAGATTATCTTTTAAGTCGCGCAATGAGTTATTTATAAAAAGGTTATTTAATAGGAATACTCCAAACTATTAGGTGCCTTCTCAAAATACTCTAAACTTTGATTTAACTAACAATATACCAAACTATTACACCCCTCCCCAATTAATAGAATTGTCCATTTTGTAACCTGAAGTAGCAGGTAAAATTTGACGAGGGCATCCCTTCGGGAACATCTGATAAAATTGGAACGATATAGAAAGTCTGACGAGGGCCCACTTTTCTTCTTATACCCAACTTCATCTTCTTCCCCTTCCAATTATTGTAAACCTGCATTTTTATTTTCAGTTTATATCCCTTCTCTCCTTATATTTCAGTATCTGGTATGCGTAATTCCTTAATCTATCTCCTAATAATTTCTATTATTTGTATGAAAAATACGTGTTTGTGAAGGATGATTCAAGTATTGGTAGTGATGGGAGCATGTGGGTTTCTAAATAAATACGCATTATGAACAAGTGTATATTGCATAGTTAAGTATTCAGTGGTATGGGTAGAGGTACCATCACCAAACGAACAATCAATTTGAGGAGCCATACAAACAGATCCTGCTATCAAAGCAGGTACATTTTCTAATTGAAATCACAGTCTTGGTGTTCCACTTTACTAACATAGTAAGCACGCTCAGAAAGGTCATTAACTCAATCCGTAGTTAATACATTAGTCTGTAACAAATGATATCAGGCCTTGTGAAACTGGTCTCTGAACTTACATTCCTGAAATCTACTCCGTATCTCAACTAATTGGGTTCTATATCGGGTTTTGGTTCCGAGTTTATTATTTGGTGATTCAAATGGCGGTGGTTTGGTAAGATAATGCAGGTGGTTGAGTCTGTGATGTTGCAAGTAGCAGCCATGGTGGCCGAATTGAGTGAAGTTGGTTCGCCCTGTTGACTGCTTAGAGCTATTCAAATTGATTGTATCTTGGCAGAGGAGCGGCCAAACTGCAGAGTAGATGCGTGTGAACAACATGGTTTGTGTAGTCGGATTGCGGTGGTGGCTGAAGGCTGCTATTATGGTGGTTATCGCACAACTTTGCTCACAGTGAACTCATGTCAATTTGAAAGTAGTTCAGCTTAAGCGCGGTGGAGAGTTATGTTCTTATAGTGGTCCTTGATCATGTTTTTATTTATTTGATTGATAATGTGTGAGAATGATGACAATCAAAATGACACGTCATTTGTTGGTGAAGTAATTTTGTGGGTTTCATCCAACTTTGATTTTAATTTTAGTATTCCTTATAACTTGTTATATCTCCTGTTTTTGTCAATTTTGGTCATATTATAGACAATATTTTATCATAAAAAGGTACAGTTGGTCTCATTGAAGACGGAATATTTCCGTCTTTAATGAAAAAAGGTAGGATCTCCTCTCACAAGGAGACAAGTGGGATGCCAAGTGGGAGTCCATTTAGTTTCCCACTTGCACTTAGACCTGGCAAAACTGACCCGACCAGAATAACCCGACCCGATAAGGCTGACCCGAGACCCGAAAGCGACCCTGAATTGCTTGACCCGAGGATGACCCGAAACCCGAATTGACCCGACCCGACCCGACCTGACCCAAACCTTGACTGACCCGAAAGAGACCCGACCCAAAATAACCCGACCCGAAACCACCGACCTACACACGACCCGATTTGAAATGATCCTAAATGACCCAATTTATTGTGATTAGGGGTGATAATGAAACGAGACGGCCCACGTGCAGCTCAGGCTCGGCGTGGTCCAAGTCGGCTCGTGCCAGTTTGCCTCGACACGGGCTTGGCTCGAAAACTAACTTGATCATTTTGACGTGAATATGGCCTAAATAAATCGGATATGAATCTAAAATAACCCGACCCAAAATGACCCATACCCGAAATGGCCCAAACCCGAAGTGACCCAAACCCGAAACTGACCCAAACCCGAAAGCGACCCGACCCAACCCGAAACATTGAGCAAACCCGAGATGACCCGACCCATATCGACCCGACCCAAACCCGACCCGTTTAACCCATTTGCCAGGTCTACTTGCACTTCTACTTGCCTCCTTGAAAGAGAGGAATTAACCCGTATTATTATATTCAAGGATAGGTAGGCTCTCAGCGGTAAGAGTGGTCCCAAAGCCTCTTATATTCAAGGATTCACAATATACATGTATTATTATAACTGTTCCTTTGTGGGAGTGTTAGAAAATTTTTATTATCAAAAGTTTTGAGCCACAATTATATTGCTCCCCTGTCATTGTTATAAGCAATTTATACAATTCAAATCAATGTAGTACATTTTAAGTTTTAGTTTTAAGTGCTTGTACTTCAACTATGAATCTATGATTTCCTTGTGAAGCTAGGAGATATAGAGTTAATTAAGGGTTAAAGAATTTACATGTTTTAACTTGTCTATTTTGAGATGTAATTCTTGCATTGATAGGACCTATTTTTTTTATTTTTTATTACTTTGTTATAATAGATACACAATGTTTACCTTAAAATATAGGGATTTTCACACTTATACCTTTAAATTTTGATTTCTAAGTGGTATCCCTCTTTTCTTACAAAAAAAACTTTGATAGGTTATAACTCTTGACTACGAGCTCAGAAAACGGACTTTTTTTCATACCAATCATCTCGTAAAGACCTTGAATTTGTTAAGAAAAAAAAAATCACCGCTTGTGAACTCGTAGCTGGGACTTATTAACGGTCAAAGTTTTTTTAACGAATGAACTTTGACTAACCATAATTCTTGACTATGATTTCAGACGTTAATGATTTTTTTTTCAAAATGAAGATTCTATAAATACAAACAATTTGAAAAAAAAAATTATTGTTTTTCAAACTCGTAGCCAAAAGATATAAAAAGTCAATTTTTTTTTGCGAAAAAAGAGAGATACACTATATAAAACGTAAAAACCGAGGGATACAAGTGAGAAAATCCCTAAAATATATATAGGTGTTAGTACTTAAATAAATTTAGCAATTTTCTAAAAGTTCTTTACTAACTCGAAACTTAAAATTAGTATTGAAATGCAATTTTCTACAAAAGAAAGAATAGAGATGTGTGATAAAAGAGGTAGGGGTCTTATTTGAATGAGCAAGGTTATTTTAACATCCCTTTTAACGTGCCTTACTTAATTGTCAACCGTGTGATAAAAGAGGTAGGGGTACACAATAAGACATGTTTAGAGTACGCAATAAGGAGAGAGAGAGAGAGAGAGAGAGAGAGAGAGAGAGAGAGAGAGAGACAGAGACTTTGTTTGGTTTTGTTCAGATGACAATAAGGAAGGGAACAGGATAAATGGGAGAGGGATGAAAGGAGAAGGAGGGAAATGGAGAGGAGAATGATGTTGCATAGGCAGGGGAAGGAGGAGGGGGGTATAGAGGATGAGTGGGGGAAGAGGACAATGGATAAAAAAAGAAAAGGGAAGTACGAGGAGAGAAGAATGTTCAAAAACCCATTAAACTTTACCTGATTCAAACTAAATTTTTCATAACCTTTCAGAAATAAGGAAGAATGGTAGAAGAAAGAGGAAAAGGCGAAAAATGGAAGCGGAGGGAGGAAGCGACTTAAATGAAGGAGAATGAGGAGAGTGGACGAAGGAGAAGGCAGAAGTGAAATGAAGGAAAAAAGAGAACTTCACTGACTTTCACATAACTTAAAGTCCAATCATTAATTATTTTTTGAAATATTTTCTAAGATTTCTTAAGAAACTCATTGTCTATAGGAAAGGTCGAGGTCGTTTTCCAAGAGGTGGAGAAGATGAGGAAGAAAGGAGAGGAGAGCAATGATAAGAGAATGATGAAATAGTTACATAAATTGATCTTGTAGATTATAATAGAGTTGTAATATGGTATATAATTTAGTTGGCCTTATGATCATTCCTTCTAATTAATCTAAGGGACAGAGGAGAAGGGGGAACGATAAGGTAAAAGGAAGTAGAAAGAGTAGGATGACAAAGGGGAGGACAAGAGTTGGGGGAGGGGGAGAAAAGTGGTATGATAAGTTCAACTCTACTTGAACTATACCAAATTTTTGAGTGTGGGAGTGAATTAAAAAAGAGAAGGATGAGGATGACAGCTGCTTAGTAACAACCTAAAGGTATTATACTCCATCCAATTGTAAATAACCTCCCACTTTCTGTTTTACAAGAGAAATAAGAAAATGAATTCGGACCGCATAAAATACATTATCCCACATGCAATTGAATTTGAACCACACAAAATACACTATCTTAAATGCCAAAAATCAAATAGGGAAGGTTAACCGAATTGACGAAAAAGGAAATAGGGAGGTTTATCCAGAATTGGAGAGAGTATATACATAATTGGTTTTTTTTACATGACATTATGTGGTGGAAGAGAAGAAATAAAAGGAAAGGGAAGCACGAGGAAAATGGAAGTGGAGGGGGGAAGAGGCACAAAGGAATGGATAGGTAAAAAAGAAGGGTTGAAGAAAGGGATGAAAGGGAAAGGGAAGGAGAAACCCCATTGACCTTCGTTTGGACAAAGTAAGTCAAGAGCTGGACAATGGACAAAGTAAGAGAAAGGGAAAAGCAAGTACCAATAAACTCATTAACCTTTGAATGATTTAAAGTAAGTTTTCCATACTTTTCAGAAAGGTCTATGAGATTTAAGTAGTTTTGAGCATATAAGAGTTGAGAACACAATTTAATTGGTTTTTAAACAAATATTATAGAGAGACGGCGGATACGAGGAGGAATGACGAGGGTGATTTGAGTTGAGTGGCAGTTTAGAGGTATTATACATTCATAATTGTTTTCTTATTTGACATGGCATAAGTGGATGAAGTTAGGGAGGGAGAGAAGGGAGCAGAAGGCGAAGCAAAAAAGGAAGGAAAATTAAAGCGAGGAAAGGAAGGGGGTAAAAGGATAAGGCAAACAGGAAAGGAAAGGAGAAACACAAGCCTTGACCTTCACATGATTCTAAGTAAGGAGGAAGGGAACAAAAAAAAGGGAAGAAGAATTAGGAGGAGAAAGAAATTTGGAAGCAGATGGAGAAAAAGGCTCATATGAGTGGGAATGAGGAGAGTTGATGACGAGGCGAAAGCAAAAGACGAGGGAAAAGAGGACTACAAAAACTTTCACATGATTCAAAATATAGTCTTTAATAAATTTTCAAAATATATCCTAAGATTTTCCAAGATCCTCATTATGTGTAAGAAATATAAAGGTTGTTTGCTACAAAAGAGGGTAGAGAAAAGGGAGAGGGAATGGACATAGGGAGTTAGAGTGGGTGAGGGTAGGGGAATGGTGGGAGGGGGGGATAGAGGAGGGTATTGAGAATGGAGGGAAGAAGCGATATCGCAGCTTGATTCTGTTAAAAATGATAAGATGGGAAGGTGAGAGGCTGTTGGTGGGATGAACGAAATGAGACCGCGTGTGAATGGTTTAGTTCATATTGAGAGTAAGGAGGGTGGTGGGGATATAGAAAATAGAGGGATGAGGGGCAAAAGAAAAAGGCCAGAAGAAAAAGATAAAGCACATAGGAGTAGGAGTAGGAGTAGGAGGATGGGTATAGTAAGAGAAAATAAAAATGATGTACAAAGAGAAAATAATGTTTGAGAAACACCTTGACCTTCACATGATTCAAAGTAAGTTCTTCATAACTTTCCGGAAAATGCTAAGAGATTTAAGTAGTTTTTAACGTAAAAGCGTTCATCACAAAATCTTGTCTGTTTCGCACCAAATATTGGAGAGCGAAGGATTGTGATAGAGAAGGACGAGGGTAATTTCACTTCGCAACAATTTAGAGATATTATATATGCATAATTGTTTCCTTTTTTGACATGACATAAAGTGGATGAAGCTAAGGAGGAAAAGAAGGGAAAGCAAATTGAAGGGGAAACGGGAAGGAAGAAAAATAGAAATGTAGGCGGAAGGGTAAGGAGGAAAAAGGCTGACATGAAGGGCAATGCGGATAATATATGAAGAAGGAGGCGGAAGGGTAAGGAGATGAGAAAAAGAACTCCACTGACTATCACATAGTTCAAAGTACGATCTTTACTAATTTATCAAAACATTTTCTATAATTTGTTGAGAATCGCATTGTATGTAAAAAATGTCGTGGTCAATTGCTACAAATTGTGGAATAAAAAAGGAAGAAGGAAGAGGAGAACAATGATAAGGGAATGATAAAGGGGGTAACCGTAAATTGAGTGAAAATATATAATAAAATTGCAGATATACGGTAAACAATTTATTTTGCATTGCAATCTAGGGGGGGGGGGGGGGGAATGCCGATCGAGAAGGCGAACGTAAGTAGAAATTGTAAGAGAAGTAGGAAAGGGAGGGGGAGGGGGGGGGGGATGAAATGTATTTTATAATGGTTTTCCTAGCTACTTTTACTAAAACTAACCATTTTTATTATGCGAGATACATTGTTTCACTGTAAATTACTAAAAACGAATTAAGAGAATAAGGAGAACGCATTCAATGTTGTTATTTTCTATGCACAAGTAACAGAACCAGTATCTTCTAAGGAGTTAGTATTATGTCAACGAGAATTGCAAAAACTTAAAAACGCATTTAAGAACGTTTTAAATAGAGCCGAGAAAGAAAACAACATTTCAACTATTTCGACATAAAACTGTAAAATAATTATAACAAAGTATTTCAGCGGATTGGAAGACCGCGCGCCTTGGCGCGCGGTCAGACAACTAGTAAATAAAAAAGTGAAAACGAAACAAAAAAAATTATTGCGATTGATGACCAACAATACCTTATTTAGGGAGAACACAAATCTACGGGTGAAACCTACTAATACAGGGGGGTTGTTGTCAATGAGACCATGTAGTCCTTATGTCTACGTTACACGTGTAACTGTGCAAGTGACATCAGCTTTGACTCATTTCCTTCGTCCATCCTCAACGTTACACGTGTAACTATGCAACTATTTGACCCGTTTTAAAAAAATTTAAGACGAGTATTACGTCTTAAGCAAAACTTACTGTTTCTTGTTGGTTCGTTTTTCAATGAACGAAAAAACACAATCTAACAATTACATTAAGTTTGTAATATCCTCTAAAAAAGTTTGTTCATTTTTAATTATGTGCTTCCCCCGTGTTTTATTTTTAACCCATCGGGTCGAGAATGATCGATTGAAATAAACTAATATGTATATCCCTTAAAATGTGATCCGACTCGTCTTAATTTTTTTTACCCGTATTTCTAAAATGAAATGTTTACAATAAGGAGTATTCTGTATCTCATAAATAGACCATGTAAACGGGTCAATCGGGTCGGATTAGGGTTTGCGAGAATTCGGTAGGGTTAGGTCGGGTTGACTAATAAAACTATGGATCCTCAATTCGGGCGGGATGAATAAGGGGGGATCAATTCGGGTTTTGGGTCACATTCGGGTACTCAATTCGTCCCCAGGTCAGGATTAGATCTAGTTATTTGAGCTGGTTAAAATACGATTATTGTAAATTCGTAGTCTGTTCATTTTTGAAATATCTTTTGCTTTCATATTTGTACGACATTTAATCACTATGTAGACCTGTACAAATTTAACCGACCCAATGTATTAAATTTTTTTCAAGGTCAAGCACGTAAGTCTAACCGGACCCAATATGTTTGATTTGATGGGTTAAAAATAAGTTTGATAATATTGCTAATATATTTATACATATATAAAATGAGACGTACTTTTTCACATATGTATTTTACTCTTTCACATACGTCTTTTACAATTATATCCTTGTCATCTTTACACATTGATTTTGATTTCTCTCTTCCCTCATCTACCTTCACCACCAAAACCACCTCCGTTCAACTGCTCCGATAATCCAGTCGCCGACAACGTTATTGCTCTTGCCAACCTGTGGCTATTTTAGTCAGCCTCTCCCATCCTATGTCTAATTAATTAATAACTAAAATTAATTAAAACAAAACAATACAGCACAACAAACAACGTGACAATCGTGAACACTGCGGCATCTTTAGTTACAGATGAGTAGATATTTGACTTTAAGTGACAGATGGTGGATTAAAGATCATGGCACAATCAATTACAAACCTTTTTTTGACAAATCAAATTGTTTTAATCAAACGTTTAGTCGAACCCTAATTAACAATAATTGTTAATCATAAACCTAATAGTTACATCAATAAACGTATTAAGTGCTAAAAACAAAATTAATTCACTAATTGGAGCATTATAATTCATTGTTCAAGTTTATTAGATTCGATTTTAGGCTAGATATATGTATAAGTTAATTTAACTATATTTGGGAAGGGGGGATTATGTTTTGGAGAAATGTATGATATGAAAACTTTATGAAAAAATGTATGTGATAGAGTAAAGTCCGTATGTGAAAAAGTAATTCCGATATAAAATAGGTCACGACTCATTTGATAGGTTTACTAATAAGGCTATAATACTTTTGCTTTTTTTTTTAGTCATTCAACTCCGTAGCACAACTATATAATACTATGGTAAATTGTTTTTATAACAAAAAAAATTATTATGCAAGTTTAACACGCATAAAGAATTGAAGACCGATAAATAAAGAACTTAAAGCTGATGTGATTTGCATAGTTGCATGTGGCGTACACATAAGGATAACATGATATTTGGCTAACAAATCCCGTCTATTAATAGGCTTTTCCCGTGAATTTATGGACACCCTTTATTTATCTTTGTTGTTTCTTTAAGTAGTAGTTTAAATGGATCTTTGTCATCCAAGTTTTTGACATTTTCAAAATGTCAAGTAACACAGCGCAAGCATATTCAAATACGTTTCAGGGAGTTTTGCTAAGTCATGTTATATTGTCCTAGCGAGTTATCATACCTTACCTTCTTTGATCCGTCATTAGAGCAAAATGATTGCTTATGAGGTATTCCTTTTTGCTAAGAATAAGAAACAAATTAGTTCCATAAAACATGTATTTTTAGGAAATTAGCTAGGATGAATTTAAAAATACATATCATAATATTTCAAAATGTCTCAACAAATTCTGCATGTCATGTGGAATTAAATAACGATCCTTGTCAACCAATCAAAATTTCTCAAAATCAGTTTTCTCATGTTTTGAAAATCCTTTCTTCCCCGCGTCTCGCTATGATTTCTGGTATAAACCAGCAGATTGTTATGATGCAAAGTTTTCTTTCGCAAACATAATCTTTTCTTTTGGAGACGACAAAAAATAAGTATGAGAGACTTTTTTTACGACGATTAAGAACTATGATAAAGACAAACGATAATGAGGAAAAAATAAAAGACAACAACAACAACAATAATAACCATTGTGACAAAATACAAATAAACATTACAATAGTAGTTATAAATACTAATAAGCCATATCAAATTTTATTAAATTGTCTTTAATGTATATATACTATGCTAATTAAAATTAATAATCACGTGGCAAAATTATAATAAATTGTGACAAATGTATATTAGTGTGGTAATATTCATACATATCATAAATTTTTTGTACACAATATTTAGAGATAATAATTTTTTTTAAAAGGGTCTATTTGATTACGTAAGTTCGTCTTTGACGGTGTTCAGTCCGTGTGGTTGTACATGCCCCCAAAAATTTAGCCCAAAACTGATTTTGGGGAATTTGATAAAAAAAAAGTATAATATAAGTAATTTTTGTTATGCTAGGTTATGATGGGTTCAATTTGGTGTAATGGTTAGGTTTTTAGTATTAAATTTGATGTAAGACTAAATCTCAAGTTCGAGTACTATTATTTGCATTTTTTAGGAATTTTCAATTTCTTTAATATATATAACCCATTGACTACACCTCCTTTTTATGTTAACTAGTCTATTTTTTGAGATAAAATGTTAAATAAATTGACAACAAAAATTCGGAAATTTAATTTCATTTTAAATTAAATTATATAATCTACTATTAATTTTTTAAAAGGTAAAAAAGATAAGTTTCAAAAGGTAAACGTTTGACGGCCTGACGGGTCATTTACTCAATAAAAAACAAACCGAAGAAAAATGCGATACTTACGATTCTACTATGATGGATTAGATGTTGTATTAAATTTCTAAAGTATCGCGGTTGATCATCAACATTAACCTTGTTTTCCTTTGTCCCTCCCTCAAGCACGAGTTGAAATGGATCATCCTCATCCAACATTTTGATATCGTTTATGATGCCAGGTAACTTAGAACAAGCATCTTTAAAGGTATTCTTTTGGGTTACAATGAATTGGTTTCTTGTAGTGTCCCATCGAGTTATCATGTCTTCCCTTCTTTGATCGGTCATTAAAGCAAAATGGTGTCTTATAAGGTACTCCTTCTTGCTAATAATGGGAAAACAAATTAGTTACCTAAAAAATTTATTTTTAAGAAATTTGTCCTTAGGATAATATTAGCCCCCACTATATGCTGATGGGATTAAAGGCTAATTACCCACAGAATTCCCTAATCTAAGAACGGAATTACAGCAAACTCATCCATTCTTCATGAACATAAAAACAGACATTTGTATTTTCTTTCTGTATGAAATTTTGGGATTGCAAGATATATTTTCTGTTTCTCAGCCAATCCTTTTATAAGGGATGGAAGGAGCAGTTATTAATAACCCCCCAACAGTTGCAATTGTTGGCAGAAAAACTGAAAGTAAAAAGGAAGGACGGAAATAAAGACGTCTTAGTGACATAACTCGTGGTGACAAAAATTAGTTCTTATCATTTACTTCTACATTATTCTTTGAAAATTTGAGTTGATTTAAATTGTTTTCTCATTATTTATTGGGATTTTGAATGAGTAATCAAAATTCAGTACGCTAAGGGTGGTGAGTGCAACAACGGTAGGTGGTAGCACGACGATCGACGTGAATCGATGGGATGGGAGTGGCAGCCGGCAGGAAGGCGACGGTGATACTGTTTGACGGTGGTTTCTGGGGTGGCGGGTGGTTATATGATCAATTGATTAATTCTTTTCAATCACCGTCGTTCGATGCTAGTCATTGTTGGATTATGCTGTCATCTTTGGCGCATAGAAACTTTATGAGGCTTAATAATGTTCATTGTTAGTTTAGATGCATAATTTTACTACACTGAATGTTCAACAGAAATTAGAGTGCCATGGTTATGGGTGGTTGTGTGGCGCCCAATGTTGAGGCGATCAGTGATGAGGGTGGCCGATGGGCTGGCTATGGTAATTGAGTTTGATGAGTGGTTATTGGGAGCGGACGGGCAGTGGTGGAGGATGGGTGGCGTACTGGCGTTGGTGGTTGTGTGTCACTTTAGTGGGTGGTTTATTTTTCTAAGTTGAATTGGAGGAATAATAGAATGAATTAGAGATGTAAATATGAAAGGGGTAAAAATGTCATTTGTGTCCATGAAAGAGTAATTTGTGTCCTTGAAAGAGCATAACCCATTAAATAATGTTTACCTCTAAAAACGTAAGCTACTCACACTATTAAGGAAATAAAAAATAAATAAAATAATGTTAACCTCTTAATTAATAATGTTAAAGCTCAAAGAGTAAAGAAAGGTGAGAAAATATTTTATATTAATTCTAAAACATGAAGTGTTATAAACAGGGAGAATACCTTGAACCATGGATAGTGGGTTTTGAGGTTTTGGGGTGAAAATGAATGTGATAAAAATATTACTGTCTATATTTGTATAGTAGTAATTATATTATGTATACTAAATTAAAATAAAATTCGAGAAAGATGGGACAGTAAAATAGTAATTATATTATGTATACTAAATTAAAACAAAATTCGAGAATTCTATGATTTCATTACACCAACCAACCAGGCTTTCACTTGTCACACTCCACATATATAGGAGTATCTATTTTAAATTTCATGAGATGAATATATCGCCTGAAAATCTTATGGGCTGGATAATGCATATGGTTCATTCAATTGGCCCAAGGTGAAAAGCGGTCACTTAGGACTTAAGAGTAGTCCTAGACCTGGCAAAATGGATAAGATCGAGTGATCCGACCTAAAAAGGCTTCCTCAAAACCCAAAAGTGACCCGGGCTTGCTTGACCCCAAACCAAATTGACTCGACCCGACCGACACAGACCTTAGCTGACCCAATATTGACCCGACTCGAGATGACCCATCCTGAAAAGACCCGGCCTATAACGGACCCGATTCAAAATTACTTAAGGTGACCCGACATCAGGTCACCCAAAATCGACCCGAAACTCGAAATGATACGACCCAATCCGACCCGATCCCGAAGCATATGCCAAACCCGAAATGCTAGTCTATGATTATTAAATATTAATAATCCTTACTAGCACATTAAGCCCAATGTCAACTTGGCCCGATAGTCCAAATCCTAGTCCATTTAGTATACTAACCACATAGGTTAATATAAACACAATATAAGCAATCTATTCTTTCCATGTGTGATAACATTCCACACTTAACAAAAATATTGAAGACTATTATCTAACAGGTTGTTGTGTGTTATGGGTACCTAGAAGACGGTATGTGTTTATAGGAGAGATTTGGGGAGTGAACATCGTAAACAGCATTCAGAAAACAATGAAAGATGCACTTAACAAAGCAATTTTGAAGATTACAAAGCTTTAGGAAGAGCAAACCAAACTGCCAAGGGACCTCTACGACAATGATAGGTACAACAAGAAGGCAAACGCTGACAGGAGGCACGAAAGATCAAAACCCTACAGTCGGAACAACATTTACAAAGTGGCAGGAGATAACGATTGGAGGAATGATCCGAATCTTCCTCCCAAGGTAAGCGAATATGGGTTCTCTACAGGTCTTGCAGGATTACTAAAGGCACTCAGGGAACTAGGCGGACGCGTAAGGTGGCCCGAAAAGACAGCTGGAAAGGAGCCAGACAGGAGGGATGGAAGCAGGAAATGCGATTTCCACAATGACATCGGGCATAACACCGAATATTGCGTAAGATTAAGGAAGGAAGTACGACACCTCCATAAAGCAGGCTACCTGGACCACCTACTACCTAAGGGAACAAGGTCTAGTAAAGTCAACACTACTGAACAGGTTCTGCCCTCTCCCCCTCCTTTGTGCTCTAGAATTGTGAATGTTATTACAGGAGGTTCAGAATTGTGTGGACTGACCTACTCCACCGCTAAACGGCACGCAACGGAGACAAAGGGAGACAGACCCGAAACATTCTGTAGAATACAACGCTTGGACCTCCCGTCAGTAACCTTCGAGGAGGCAGATGTACACGAGATGGGAGAGCATCATGACGCCCTAGTAATCAGCCTCTCCATAGGAAACTGCCTGGTAAAAAAGATCTTCATTGATACCGGGAGCTCAGTAAACCTCATCATGCTGGAAACACTGAGAAACATGGGCTTCGACAAAAAAAGACTTGTCCCACAGTACAGTCCCCTTGGTGGGTTTCAGCGGAGAAACCAAACGATCGCTCGAAGAGATCACGATTCCTACCTTCGCGGGGGGATCAACAAACAGGTAAGTTATCTGGTTATAGATGGTCCCGCGACTTACAATATAATTCTTGGCAGGCCGTGGATCCATGAGATGCGTGCGATACCCTCAACATACCATAAGTGCATAAAATTTCCCACACCTTAGGGAGTACAGGAAATACGAGGAGACCAAGAGAAGGCACGCACTTGTTACAAGGATGCCCTTAAAACCACAACGTGCCCGCCGACATAGCAATTAATGAGCCAGCACATCCAGGAAGAATACCTAGAGCCACCCCAGGTCGAACTGGACGAAGTGAATTTGGATGCGCTGCACCCGGAGAGGAAAGTACTGATTGGGTCCGACTGCACAGGTAATATTCGCCAGAACCTACTTCGTCTATTGCAAACTAACATAGATTGCTTTGCGTGGTCCCATGATGATATGACAGGCATAGACCCAGCGGTTATCACACACCGCCTAAATGTAGACAGCAGCTACCGCCCCGTCCAGCAGAAACAGAGGAAGTTCGCCCCCGAGCGTAACCAAGTGATCAATCAGGAGGTAGACAGCCTGTTGCCTGCAAGCAAGATCAGGGAAATAAAGTATCCCGAATGGTTATCCAACGTAGTGGTGGTACCAAAGAAAAACAACAAATGGAGGGTATGCGTGGACTTCACGGATCTAAATAAGGCATGTCCAAAAGACCCATTCCCGTTACCACACATAGACGCCATGGTGGATTCCACAGCAAGGCACGAAATGCTAACCTTCCTGGATGCCTGGAGCGGGTACAACCAAATCAAGATGCACCCAGAGGACCAGGAGAAAACCGCTTTCAGAACGGAGCGAGGGCTATACTGCTACAACGTCATGCCGTTCGGCCTGAAAATCGCAGGCTCCACCTACCAGCGGTTAGTAAACAAGATGTTCAAAGATCAAATAGGAAAAACCATGGAAGTCTACATAGATGACATGGTGGTAAAGTCAAAGGAGGCCACCCAGCACACAGCCCACCTGGAGGAAACCTTCAAAACCCTGAAGGAGTACCATATGAAGCTCAACCCCCTGAAATGTACATTCGGTGTCTCTGCTGGCAAATTCCTAGAGTACATGGTGACGCAAAGGGGGATTGAGGCCAGCACGGAGCAAATACGAGCTGTACTCCAGCTGGAATCCCCCAGAAAAGCTAAAGACGTACAAAGACTAACAGGAAGGGTGCCCGCTCTAAACAGGTTCATCTCTAGATCTTCTGACAGATGCCGCCTCTTCTATGACATCCTCAGGAAGAACCAACGGTTCGACTGGACGGAAGAACACGAGAAAGCCTTCAAAGATCTGAAAAGTTACCTCAGCACACCCCCACTACTGTCCAAACCAGAATCAGGTGAACAACTGTACCTGTACCTGTCCGTTACAGAGACGGCGGTCAGCGCCATGCTTGTGCGGGAACACCAGGGGGCACAACAGCCAGTATACTACATCAGTAAGTCCCTACTCCCTGCAGAGACAAGGTATGTACCCCTTGAAAAATTAGTTCTAGCCTTGGTTACAACATCTTATAAACTGCGCCCCTATTTCGAGGCACATACGATCATAGTAGTTACAAACCATCCCATAAAAGCCATCATAAGAAAACCAGAACTATCGGGAAGGATGACAAAATGGTCCGTGCACCTGAGTGGCTTCGACCTCAAGTTTGAACCACGAACAACAATAAAGTCACAAGCCTTGGCAGACTTCGTATCAGACTTCAGCCCAACCCTGCAGACCCAGGCGGAACAGGACATCCTGGCTCTGGAGGAAGGTCAGCAGGAACAAAGGTGGACACTACATGTAGATGGGGCCTCGAATATGAGGGGAACAGGAGTCGGCCTGGTCCTTAGATCCCCACGTGGGGACATCATTGTACAAGCAGTACGGTGCGAATTCAAGGCAACCAACAACGAGGCAGAATACGAGGCACTAATCCTAGGGCTGCAACTAGCCCTCGACCTAAACGTGCAGAATATAGAGGTATGTAGTGATTCTCTACTCATTGTTAATCATATAAATGATTCGTATGCAGCAAGAGATTCAAAAATGATGGCCTACCTAAAGGTAGCCAAAGAGCGGACAGGGCGCTTCGCAGCGTTCTCCCTAAAGCAAATACCCAGGGACCTAAACGTCGAGGCAGACGCCCTAGACACTCTGGGAGCAACTTTCAAACCAAGTACGATCTCCACAATACCCATAGTGCATGTACTAGAGCCCGCAATACGTAAAGAATCACAGGAGGACGTCAAGCAGGAAGAGAGGGCATGGATAGCCCCCAAGGTAGAAATCCTCTGCGTGGCTAACGACACAGAGGAGGACATCGACTGGCGCAAGCCGTACCCCGACTGGCTGCAGAACGACATCCTACCAGTAGACAGAAAAAAGGTAAAAAGTTTCAAAATGAAAGCTTCAAGATTTGTATTAATCGATAACATCTTATTCAGGAAATCCTTGGCGGGCCCATACCTACGATGCCTAAAGGGTGATGAAGCACGCTCAGTCATGCATGACCTCCACAGCGGAGAATGTGGAAATCATGCAGGGGGCAGGAGCTTGTCCAACAAAGCACTACGACAGGGGTACTTCTGGCCGACCATGCGCAAAGATGCAATGCAGTACGTCAAAAGATGCGACGCATGCAGAGGCACGCAACAGTTCGCCACCAACCAGCCGAACCCCTACACCCCGTAATCTCCCCCTGGCCCTTCATGAAGTGGGGGATGGATATAGTAGGAAAACTACCCAGAGCACCCGGGAACAAAGTCTTCATGCTAGCAATGACGGACTACTTCTCCAAGTGGATCGAGGCGGAAACATTTCCCCAGGTAACGGAAAAGCAAGTCATTTCATTCATTAAGCGTAATATAATATGCAGGTTCGGCATACCCTCGGAAATTGTATGCGACAATGGATCCCAATTTATATCAGGTAGAACAAAAGCATTTTGTGACAGGTGGAACATCTCGCTACATAAATCCACCCCCAGAAACCCTCAGTCCAATGGTCAAGCAGAATCCAGTAACAAAATAGTGATGGACAACTTGAGAAAGAGACTGGAAGAAATAAGGGGTAGGTGGGCAGACGAACTTCCACTGGTCCTATGGTCTGACAGAACAACACCTAAGGTGGCCACATGGCAGACCCCATTCAGCTTAGTGTACGGGGCAGAAGCAGTGATACCATCAGAATTCAGAATCCCGACACACAAGTACGGCTGCATCACTGAGGATAGAAACCAAGTAGAAATGGTGAACAACCTAGACACGGTGGACGAACTGCGATCCAACGCAGCTATCCGGTGGCCCCGCCTACAAAGCAGATGTTTTCAGTTAAAAATACCGCAAGCGTACGGGTCTATTGTACATGCTTACGAGTCGATCTTAGGGAAGTAAAGTTAAGTACTAGTCGATTTAGATTAATCTTTAGCTACGAGGAATCAATGATAGAGAATTAGGTAGACTAAATTTATAAGCAAATAACAAACGATTTTAATCAATAACCTTTAAAGGTCTAAGGTCAATAGTCTCGTTATAGGCGACAAAGCTCTACTAAAGATAAATAATACCAAACCACTACCGGAAGACACGATCTAATTTGCTATTAAAACTTCTTCCGAGGACATTAAACTCCATAATATTGATCAACCTACCGACTTCCATAAGCAAATAAAACCCAAGTAGAGGCAGATGTTGATAGTTTGAGTCCTAATTATCAATTAGACTTCCATGAATAATTACTAATTCAAAAGATAAGATTACTGTTCTAAACTAAACCGCCATTGCTCCACAAATGTTTAGCCTGACCTATTATTAGAATGATGGACTTGGTGGATAAATCCGCCACAAAAACAATGGCTCAATTCCCAAGGAACAATTAACTTGCTGTAGATGGATTCAAGCAAAAAACAAAAGCCAAGTCATAAAATCTTTATCTCAAATCGAGGAGATACCGATTAGTAATCAAAAATAAAAATGCAATTCATGCTTGTCATCCATACAACAATCCTACGAACCCTGAGGGAAATTATCACTCATAATAAAAGAAGGGACAAAAAAAAACAAACCAATTCATAATTAAACAATATAAGACACAATTAAAAGAATAGATGAAGGAATACTTGTAATTAAAGAACCTGAATGTTGAATAGAACGAAATATAATTGCAATAATCCAAAGAGCGAAGTAATTAAATCTTAATTTAGAGAGTTCTTGTAATTAGGGTTCTTAATCTAAGCATAAGATAAAAACAATGTATGTAAAACTAAGTATCCAAGGGTTTTTAATAATAGGTCCTTTATTAGAACTTGGAAACTAAGCTAAATTGGAGTTTCCAAAACTTCGATAGAGATTCTCGCAGTCCCCCCGCCCGGGGCTAATTTCCCCCCGCCCGGGGGAGTACTTCTGGCCAACTCTGCTTCAGGTGTCATTGTCCCCGCCCGGGTACATAACTTCCCCCGCCCGGGGGAGTACTTCTTGTTCTCTCTTCTTTATAAAATACTTAAATCTTTATGCTCATGACATCTAAGCCTTTGTCCTTCATTCCAATGTTCGAGAACTCGTTTCTCATCACTCCTATCATGGATACCTATCCAAGGATGGTTCGTTTTGACCTGAAACAAACACGAAACATACCAAAGCGTAGTATATATCGAAACATGACGAAACCATGCAAAACTAGCCTAAAATCATATCAAGGGGAGTCAAAATAAGCCTAATTAAGCTACTAAATACACGTAAAATAAGCACTTAACAAATTCCCCCAAGCCGAAACCTTGCTTGTCCTCAAGCAAATACTCAGCAAACAATCAATAAATAGGAGGACAAGATAGTGAAATGACTAAACAGCTCAATACCAAATGCATTACCCTACACGAATCTTGCATCATACATGTAAAGGCCTCTTCCCTTGATGAACCAAAGGGATTGGTGAAAATACAAACATAATTAATGATCATAAGACGGTGCAACACCCCACTCCATGCTCAATCCTTCAACCGTGCAATACCATGTACTAGACGCTCACAAGATGTCACTCATCACACATAGAACATGGCAATTTTTATTGTGGCACTCACCTATCAACCTGCAGAAAATGTGCAAAAATGGCACTACACCCACAATGAAGAGTGGAATACCCCTCCAATTCTCATGCATTCAAGCCAAACAAGCGAGGCAAAGGGTTGCAACGGGGCTTAGGTTGAAGGGTAAAAAGTGGCAACATATTTGGATAATGTGGAGTTAAAAGCCGGTAGTCGCGTATTTGTACTTACCAAATGAATATCCAACATTAGGAACCCAACATCACTAAGTAGACAATGTAAGACAATCCGGAAAGAGCTAAAACACAATGGTGAAATGACCTTATACCTTGTAACATAAGGAAAGTGACAAATATGCTAGAAAATCACTACTTCCCATTTAAATCCCATTAGACACAATTTGTTTATCATAATACAAAGCAAACTCTAATCCAGATATAAACCCAAACCTTAACTTAATGGACTATCTCTTTCTTGATCATACATAAAAATCTCCATATCATTCCCGCTTTTTTTTTCTTCATTCATGTCTTTCTTTTCTTTTCTTTTTTTTCATTCTTTTTTCATTCTTTTTTTTTTCTTTTTCATATACATTTTTTTTCTTTCTCATCAACTTTTTATTTTCATGAGAGGAACGACATGGGATAAGAGTAATAAGATACACAAGTCCAAAGAATAAACCTCATGCTATCAACAAGTGACATATTAGACTAGACAATTAAACACCCTTACCCACCTTTAGTAGCAAAATAACCACAAAAGTACTACACACGACTGACCCGGCTAAGGTCGGAGGTTTTGGAATGTAGCTATATAATGTGGGTTAACCAAAGAAAATCAGGCTAGAAAGGCTCAGACGGGCTACAAGCAGCGGATTAATTCAAAGGGTAATAAAACAAGTCTATTTGGCCATGTGGAGTTCAAATTATAACAAAAGAAACATGCCTCATAACGCAAGATGATCGAATGCACAAGGAGAACGGGGGGATACACCACACTCAAGTAAAGCGCATCCTGGAGGGAAACTACTCACAAATCCTAACAATGAGACCGGATACAGGTACGCCGGTCTTGGAGGCTCTACATCCTCTCAATTTAAGTAGTTATGCCTAATACATGGTGTGGTCAAGGATATCGCGCCCCGTGAGGTGTCACGGTGTCAAGACTCATCTAGCAGTATTTCGAGTTGTCTTAGAAAGACAACTAAGGCCTTAAACATGCAATTAGCAAGCTTCAAAGGTTAGCAAAATGGAATGAGACATAATCAATGTTTAAGCATAAGCCAAATTCACTAGAAATAAGATGTCAATTTTTTTGGATTTTTAAGATTTTTTGATTTTTTTGGGTTTTTTTTTTTTTTTGAAAGAGATGCAATGCGATGAATTAACTACTAACAAGATAACTACGACACATATATAATGAAGTGTATCCTCCCCCAAGCCTAAACGACGCATTGTCCTCAATGCATAAGAAATTCAAAACATGGGACAATAAACAAAAGAAGGGGGTAGGGGTTTTGACCGACAGCATGGTCAACCGCGCCCGGACGAGCTAAACAGATCCTTCATTATTATGTTTTAAAATGGGAAAACGAAAATAAATACATACCTAACTTGGGTTGCCTCCCAAGAAGCGCTTCTTTAACGTCATTAGCTTGACGCTTTTGCAAATTATTAACCTGGATTGCCCTTAGATGAGCGATAAGCAATATCTGGTGGTACACATCCATCATCGATTAACCTTGCTTTCTCTTTCACCTTGGCACGCCAAATTACTTCTCCTCTGGAATGATGTTGACTAGTGTCGGTGGGATGCACTAGGCCCTTACCTTGATCCTTCAAAGATGTTGATCTCGCTACCTTAACCATATAATTTCTTTCAGAGGGCTCTACTGATGGCTTAACAATCTCAGCGCAAACATTGTTAGTAGCACCAATAGCAGAACATGGATTAGAAATGGGGAAAGAGACTTGTGGCTCAAGTAGTTTGAAGGTCACACTTTCATCCTTAACTCTCAAAACTAGTTCACCTTGTTGCATGTCTATCAATGTCCTACCTGTGGCTAGAAATGGTCTCCCTAAGATTAAGGGTATTTCATTGTTTTCTTCCATATCTAGAACATGAAAATCCACGGGAAAAGTGAACTTATTTACCTTGACCAAAACATCCTCAACTACCCCACTAGGGATTCGGATAGTAGTATCTGCCATTTGGAGCGACACCTTAGATGGTTTAAGCTCCTTAAATCCCAATTTATGAAAAAGGGAAAGAGGCATCAAATTTATACTAGCACCAAGATCACACAAGACCCTCTCAAATTTAATTCCATTTATCATACAAGGGAGAGTGAAACTACCCGGATCCTCAATTTTGGGTGGTAAGTTATTTAGCAGAACAGATGAACAATCTTCAGCTAATAAAACTGTTTTAACAGACTCAAGGGACCTCTTCTTAGATAGGAGTTGTTTTAACAACTTGACATATGAAGGCATTTCACTAAGAAGATCAAGAAAGGGCATGTTAACCTGGAGTTTCTTGAGAATTTCAGAAAACTTACCATACCGTTTTTCAAGTGTGGCTTGGGCCAAACGTTGAGGAAATGGGACCGGCGGTATATAAACCCTTTCATTTGTACCTCCGTTACTAGAACTCTTTGGAGGCTTAGCATGTGCTTGTTCCTTATCAGCTTTCTCCCCCTCCAGTACTTCTCTCACAACCTTCCCTGTTGACACCTCTAACTCTTTCACATCCCTCATAGTGATAGCATTGCACTGAGCTTTAGGATTTGGATCAGGTTGCCCAGGAAATTGTCCTCGAGGTTTCGCCAATTGATTGACTTGTTGGGCTATTTGAGCAAGTTGAGTTTCTACCATTTTATGTGAGGATTTGAGTTGAGAAATCGATGTAGAAAACTCTTCATTTTTCTGGTTTTGGTCTCGCATGTATTGAGATTGTTGAGACAAAACTTGCTCCAACATCAACTCCACATTGGATTTTTGAGGAGCTTGAGGTTGTTGAAACTGTTGTTGCTGGTATTGAGTATGTGATTGCATGGGCAAATGTTGATAAGATGGTCGTGCTTGGAAACTAGGAGGTTGTTGATAAGTCTTAACCTGATGTTGGGGATTCTGGATGTTGCTTGTGTTTCCATATGAGAGCTTAGAATTATGAGCCCACCCTGGATTGTAAGTATTTGAATTGGGGTCCCATTGTTGCTTCCCATTAAGAGCATTCACTTGCTCCATCATTGAAGCATTCACACATTCAGAAGAATCATGCCCATTAACCCCACAAAGCTGACACATGGATAATGAAGAGCTAGAACCATTACTCAACTTGAGATGAGCTACTTGTTGAGATAGGTCATCAAGTTTGGCTTGCATCACACTAACAGAATCATCAGTGGCCTTGCTCACTCGAACACTGCGGTCACTCCCCCAATGATAAGTGCTTATTGCTAGATCCTCTATAAGAGCCTTGGCCTTAACCCAAGAAATCCCGTCTAATCGTCCCCCCGCAGCTCCATTGAGACTCATTTGCAACTCTGGCTTTAGAGAATTGTAGAAAGTATAAATCAATACACAAGAAGGGATCCCGTGGTGAGGACATTGTCTTTGAAGTTCCTTGTATCTCTCCCAAGATTCATAGAGAGACTCATCTTCACGTTGTACAAACCCTGTAATGTCGTTTCTGAACTTGGCAGTCTTCACAGGAGGAAAATATTTTTGCAGAAAAGCAGTAGAAAGCTTATCCCAAGTATCAAACGAGTCAGGATCACAATTGTTCAACCATTCACGTGCACTCCCTCGAAGAGAATAAGGGAATAACCTCAACCGGATGGCGTCATCAGAAGCTCCATTAATCTTTATGTCAGCTTTATCAAGGAATCTATTCAGGTGCTCGTTAGGGTTTTCAGTTGGTGAGCCACCGAACTGATCAGTTTGAACAAAATGAATCAAAGAGGTTTTCAACTCAAAATTGTTTGCATCAATCTTTGGCTTTGAGATACTAGAGTAGAAAGTTGGTTTCGGAGCCGTTTCTTCTCGCATAGAAGTCATGATGATAGGAGTATCAGTTTCTACAAGAAACTCAGAAGTAGTATCGGGTTCAAGCTCCTTTCTCTTCCTCCTTCTTTCAGCGTTAAGCCTTCTGGCAGTGGCTTCAATTTCAGGGTCAAATAATAGATCACCTGCGGAATTTCCCCTGCGCATATAAGACTAACAACAAAACTAAAGGAAAATAATTAGTAACAAAAGAGGCGTACTTGCGTACGCAAAATAAAAATCGTAGTCTAAACTAATCTAAAGTAAACTAATATTAACCGTTACTTCCCCGGCAACGGCGCCAAAAACTTGTTCAGTTAAAAATACCGCAAGCGTACGGGTCAATTGTAGATGCTTACGAGTCGATCTCAGGGAAGTAAAGTTAAGTACTAGTCGAATTAGATTATACTTTAGCTACGAGGAATCAATAATAGAGAATTAGCTAGACTAAATTTATAAGCAAATAACAACGATTTTAATCAATAACTAAAAGGTCTAAGGTCCATAGTCTCGTTATAGGTCGACAAGCTCTACTAAAGATAAATAATTACCAAATCACTACTCGGATTAGACACTATCTAATTTGCTATTAACAACTCTTCCGAGACAATTAAACTCCCTAATATTGATCAACCTACCTACTTCCATAAGCAAATTAAACCAAGTAGAGGCATTATGTTGATAGTTGAGTCCTAATTATCAATTAGACACTCCCATGAATAACTAATAATCAAAGATAAGATTAATGTTCTAAACTAAACCGCATTGCTTCCACAAATTGATTTAGCTTTAACCTATTATTAGATGATGAACTTGGTGGATAAATCTCGCCACAAAACAATTCTCAATTCCCATTGAACAATTAACTTGCTTTTAGATTCATTCAATCAAAAACAACAATCCAATTCAATATAAATCTTTATCTAAATCCGAGATACCGATTAGGTAATCAAAATAAACAATTCAATTCATGCTTGTCATCCCTACAACAATCCTACGAACCCTAGATGGAAATTACTCACTCATAATAAAAGAAGACAAACAATTCATAATAAAAACAATATAAGACACAATTAAAAGAATAGATGAAGGAATACTTGTAATTAAAGAACCTGAATGTTGAATAGAACGAAATATAATTGCAATAATCCAAAGAGCGAAGTAATTAAATCTTAATTTAGAGAGTTCTTGTAATTAGGGTTCTTAATCTAAGCATAAGATAAAAACAATGTATGTAAAACTAAGTATCCAAGGGTTTTTAATAATAGGTCCTTTATTAGAACTTGGAAACTAAGCTAAATTGGAGTTTCCAAAACTTCGATAGAGATTCTCGCAGTCCCCCCGCCCGGGGGAGTACTTCTGGCCAACTCTGCTTCAGGTGTCATTGTCCCCGCCCGGGTACATAACTTCCCCCGCCCGGGGGAGTACTTCTTGTTCTCTCTTCTTTATAAAATACTTAAATCTTTATGCTCATGACATCTAAGCCTTTGTCCTTCATTCCAATGTCCGAGAACTCGTTTCTCATCACTCCTATCATGGATACCTATCCAAGGATGATTCGTTTTGACCTGAAACAAACACGAAACATACCAAAGCGTAGTATATATCGAAACATGACGAAACCATGCAAAACTAGCCTAAAATCATATCAAGGGGAGTCAAAATAAGCCTAATTAAGCTACTAAATACACGTAAAATAAGCACTTAACAGCAGACTGCTGCCAGAAGCTACAACAAGAACGTTAGGATCAGGGTCCTCCAGGTAGGGGACCTGGTTCTAAGGAAGGTCTTCATAAACACCAAAAACCACCAAGCCGGAAAATTCGCTTACAATTGGGAAGGACCTTACCAGGTCGAAAGCATAGTAGGCAACGGAGCCTACCAACTTATGACCATGGATGGGCAACTCATTTATAAACCTTGGAACATTGTTCACCTAAAAAAATACTACATCTAGGGACGCATCCCAGATCACTACAAACAAGTGGGTACTGCCAGGAGAAGATCTACCCCACAGGTTTGACACAACTGGCATATTCTTCCTCTGTTCTTTTCTTTTTGTTTTCTCTCTTTCTTTCTTTTTGTGATTTTTTCCTAATCCTTTACCTTAAGTTTATTTTTATTTTTATTTTCAAAAATAAAAAAAGGGAATACACACATACATATTTTTGGTTCTGGGGGTACAAAATATTTTTTATGTCAGTGTGGCATAAACTCTGAGGGTACTCAAGAGTCCACCAGCCTAACCTCCAGGCAGTCCAAAGTAAAACAGGACGAGCAGCACCTCACCTCTGCAGGAACAACAGCGTGCGCCTGGACGAACAGGAATCACTCAAAGTGTTCCATCAGGGCAACCAGACCCCAGTACCAGCAAAGGCACCACAACATAGCATGGCACTCAAATGCAAGGGTAAGCGTATCCCCAGAGCCACCATCTAAAGTCCTGCCGGCCTACACCCGCAGTGCATCCCCCACAAATACAATGCACTCCCAACAAAGAAAAGCGCGCTACACACAGTAAGTCACCACAAACGCACTCAAATATAAAAACCTTAACCAAAGGGTAGAATATCTTACAAACAAGAAATAAAAAAAAATGTTCAAAACACAAGGCCCCACGGGCTACGAAACGCAAAACAACAATACCAACTACGTACTTAAGCATCAGCTATTTCTAAAGAAACACTTAATCTGCTGCAGATGAAGGAGCATCAGGAGGCACATCAGCATCCCCTCCTGCGGGCACATCCCTTCCTGCAGGCGCAACATCTACTGAAGGAACACCCTCGTCAGCAGGAACACTTCCCTCGTCTGGGATAGCCCACCCTGCAGGAACGGCCCATTCAGCAGGAACATCTTCCCCAGCTGGAACGGTCGTATCAGCAGGAACCTTCCCTGACGCCGAAGCAACATCTGGCCCCTGGGAGCATCTCGCCTCCTCCTCGCCGTCAGAGGTCTCCATATCACCCAAAATGCTCAAATCGGGCTTGGATGGAAAAGCCTCCGCAAACAGGCGCTCCTCCTCCTCCAGGTCCCACTCCAAATGTTGCCCAGCCTGGAACTCCTTGATGCGTCGAATCTTGGACTCCCAGGTAGCGTAGAGTAAGGAGTCCAGAAGGAGCTTCTTCAGAGCAAGAACCTGATCTTCATCCGCCTTAAGACCAGCGATGAGAGAGCAGTTAGCTTTTTGGGTACGGGCCAACTGATCCTGGGCTGCCCTCTTCTCGTCCACAGCAGATGAGAGCTGAGTTTGCAAAGCCGCATTTTGTCCATTGAGATTATTCACCTCCTTCATCAGGCGTGCCACCTCCTTTTTGAAGAAAAGGCTCCTTTGTAAACTCTGGAAGGAGAACAAACACACATTAGCAAGCCACTCGGCGGGAAAAGCTGAACGAACAAGAAAATCATCCTTACCACGAAATCCGCCTCCACGGCATTACTTAAAAACTCTGGAAGAGGCTGAGAGGCAAGCAAGCGATTAGGCCCAGGAAGCAGAAGCTGTGCCAACTGAGGCCACAAGGGGCCATCAGAGCTGCCCCCGTAACCTCTGGGAAAGCGGAGAAGTGAAGTGGCACTAGGAACGGGAGGCCGAGGATGCACGGAAGACAAAGGAGAAACAGGTGCAGGAGAAACATCCGGCCTAGGAGTCGCACCGGTTGCCCTCTTAGGGTCTGGTTGAGACCCAGAAGGGGTAAGTCTCCGCTTCCTCTTTTCCATCACTGAGTCCAGGGAAAATGAAGATCGGTCTGCAAGGGCGATAGAAGCCCAAAGGTCTGGGGTACGCCAAGAGGAACAACAAAGACCCTATAGTGGAAATCCGGCAGTGGGATAAGAATATACCTGACGACATGGATGGTTGTTCTTGATCCCGTCTGGCGGTAAGGTGGGATTCCCCTTCAGATTTGGCGTCCTCCCCGGCGGCTTCCTCCTCCTCACTATCAACCCTCAGCGGATCCTCCGACGTGCCAGCTATTTTGCCTTCCAGAAGAAGCGGGTATGTCCTCTCACAGGGAGACAGGCTGAAGAGCTTGGTAATCACGGAAAAATCCTTGGTAGGGGTCGGTTGAACCAAATCTGCAAAGGAGAGCAAGTAAGATGGGTGAGTCGGAAAACAGAAGAAAAGTATGGCCACGAAAAATACCTGCCACCGAACCCCACTTATCAAACAAGTAGTCGGGGGGAGGAGTAATGAAACTAATTTTCACAAAAATGAAGCGCTTGAACCATCCGTCATCCCTCACTTTAGGTGGAAGGATTATTGCGGTATTTTTGGCATCACGAGCACGGAGGGTCGCCAAGCCATGACCCAGGGACCTGTAGGTGTACAAGGCCGCGAACTCTCCAAAGCGCATGTTTAACTGGTGATCCTCATCCAGAATGCACAAGGAAACCAAGACCCGCCATGCATGGGGCATAACTTGGCAAGTCGCTAGTTTATTGAAGGCTAGAAACCTCTGGATCAAGACAGGCAAAGGGAAACATAAACCCAACAGAAAGGGGTACTCAAAGAAACACGTCCAACCCGGACGACGGAAATCGGCACTTTCGCCTGGCTGGGGAAGGTGGATCTCGACACCCTCACCCAGACCAAACCGTTTCCTTATTTCCGGGAGGGCGGCGTGGGAATAGCACGAGTCGCGCAAGTACTGTTCACGGAGGATCCTCGTGGGAGTAAAAAAAAACGGGATCAAGTGAAGGAGAAGACGGAGGCGTGGGAGAGGACGATCTAGGTTCTCCATAGCGAGGACAGAAGTAATACTTGTGATAGCGAGAATGGCGAGAGGAATGGGTATGTGGGAATGGTGAAGGTACCGAAGGAAATGAAGGATATATTTGTAGAGAAGAAAGAAAAGGGGAAGTTATGAAATGACGGTTGGGAAAGAGAGATATGGGGCGAACGATTAAAGTGGGTATTGGGGAAGTGTGAGGAAATGGGGGGTAGTTGGCAGTTTGATAGAAGGGAGTTATTTGACAAGACAAGTCCTCCTAGAAAGAAATTACCATCAATACGTCAAAAGAAATAATTAGTAATTTCTTGGGGGTAATTGTTTGGGTAATTTTCGGTCAACATTCCAGAGGGACACGTGGCTGCTTGTAAGTGGATCAAAGCAGAAGGTATAGATCGCTGACTCGGCAGGCGGAACAGAGTAGCACAACGCAGCCTCCTATCAGGAACCTGTCAGGAGGAACAGGAATTGGTCATACAACAAAGTCCATAAAAGTAGGGGAGTTGAGGGATTTCAGGAACGTGTAGCTGAAGGCCAATGGTATAGTGGACTAGGGTTTTGAAAAGCTTATAAATAGGAGGAGTCAAGGGCAGAAGGACACACAATTATTCAACATCGTCTCTAAGACTAATCACCCCCATAATCATTAAAAAAGCTTTATATTTGTTGTATCTTTCCCTTTCGGTTCTCGCTCACTCTCTCATAAACAATTCATAGCATAATATTTGGCGGGATTCCGACTCCCCCCGCGGTTTTTCCCGATTTGAGTTTCCGCGTCACCAATCTCCTTGTGTCCTTTTCTTTATTGCGTTGATTTATTTTCGTATAGATTGCTTTACGTTGTTCAATCGCTAAAATTAATAGCTACTCCGGTTGATCACTTATGACCCGGCATTAGTAATATCCTTCTAGGTAAATTTTTACCAAAACAGAGACCCCACCAATTGGCTAAGAATTCCATTCATGGGAGTACGGAAGAGGACTTAGTCTGGACCTAATGTTGACCTTAATTACTTGTGTTCGTTTTGGGTCATCCATGGGAGTGGGATCTTAATTCGACTCAAGAGGACACCGGCCTAATTCGACTCAAGAGCAGCATTTTCCGGTGCTGTTGGCGAAGAAATTGTATTCCAGGGGCGGCGGCGTGCTTGAATGAAGTCTATCCGAACCGTAATTCGACTCAAGAGGACACCTACACTCGGGAGGGTTGGGTGGTTAGTTTAGCTAGCATTATCCCTCTTGACGCCATGAGCGCATTGCCAGTTGATTGACTAATTACCACTATAATACAAAGTCTATAGTCTTGTTCGAATTATATACCTTTAATCCTTGAATTAAATCCATATCATTTTCCTAGCTTAATCATTTAGCTTGCATTTTAGTTTTACTTCTAGCCATCGCATTTAGTTATTATTAGTTAAATCAAACTATCCTTTTATCGACTTAGCTAAGCAACTTTTGGAACTAACTAATCCTCACAATTGCTCTCCGTGGAAATCGACACCCTAAATGCTACTTCGACGACCGTGCACTTGCGGTATATTTAAAACATCCCATCAATAAAAAAATTAATTTAGCAATAAGTTATGTATTAATTAACAATGAATTAAGAATGATTTAAGTTGAATATAAATTGACGATTGAAAATGAAAAACTTGAAACGACCATAACTTTGTGTTCGAGTGTCAGATTTCAGCGACCTCTTTTCAAATCGCTTATCTCGACGAGACAAACACTATGAAAACAAAATACAAAAAAAAACAGCTGATATGTTTGTGTAAACCACACAAATTTGCCTATGCCCATTTATGTGTAAACCCACGTCATAGTCGTATGAACGAAATTATACTGTAAACTCGTAAATAATCATGCAAGCGTACATTGCATACTTCCAGAACTTACATTACATAATAACGAACTTAGCCATCTATGAACCAGACCCAAATACACTAAAATATAATTACACTTAAATTATCAACCCTTTTGTTTCCAAAAAAAATGAACTGATTCCCAACGAACAATAACAAAATAGAAGAAAAACAAAATATTTCTATAGTTTTGGAAGTAAAATTGTGGCGGTCGGACATTTTGTATGTGTTTGGCCAGGTTTTTTAAAGTGCTTTTAGTCACTTAAAGCTTAAACTTGGTCAAACACAATTTTTGTAAGTGAAAAAGTATTTTTCAAAAGCTCATAATCATTTTTAAGCCCCTAGAAGTAGAAGCACCAATTTGGTGCTTCTAGTTTCTACTTGTACTTTTATGACATTTAACACATAAATGAAAAAATTGGATGTTATAAAAATTTTAATAAAATAAAATAAATACTTTTTCGTTTGTAATTTTTAATTCTCTACAAATAGAGACCCATCTTGATATACTTTTATTAATAATTTTTGCATTTTTCATTCGATTAGCTAAGAAAGCTCATTTTGAAAAACACTGTGGTAAAATTATACCCAAACACTTCCAATTTTTCCTAGAATTAGTTTATCAAAAAACTCCTTTTGAAAAACAAAAACAAATTCTAAAAGTGAGGCCAAACATGCTCTTTATATGCTTGTTCCACTAATCAATTGATAACTTGGTTGCAGATAGATTAGGTGGTATTGTGGCGGACGGACATTTTAATATTGATATTTTAATATTCATATTTGATTTCACTTTACTTGGGGTGCATATTGTCATATAACAAAGCAACTTCTTGTTTATTGATTATAACAATTTAAGATTAAAGATTTAGATTACATTCACCCTCTCACGTGTTAATGTCGACTAGCAGACTCGTTCAACATGTGGAAACTCATTTTCTTGCACATTAGTTTTTTTTTTAAATCTATAATAACTAGATTTCATGCCCGGGCATTACCCAGGTAATCTCGTAAGAGCGGCTTTCAAGAACTTACCATACAATGGTCTTGTAAAAGCATTGTACTCCGTATATAACACTAATTGGGCGGCTTTATAACTTCGTTGGCAGTGATGATTAAGTTTTGATACTTCTTGTTGAGTTTATAGATCCTATACTTAAGAGGGGGAGGGGGTGAATTAAGTACCCTTTTAAAAATTGAAACACACAACTTGAAACTGATCGATGCAGAAACAGTACACAGGCAAATTAAACAGTTTAACGTACTGTTTAAAACAGTGAGTTCTGTGCAGTACTGAATCTGACCAATTACGAACCGAGATTAAATACGAGAATAAAGAATAACGAACACATAAAAGAAGAACACAACGATTTTTAAGTGGTTCGACCTACTCTCTAAAGGTCTACGTCCACTATCTCTCTTATTAATATCTTCTTAATAAATCAACCCGATTACAAGAAGACCCCCACGATCAACCCGATCGTGCAACTCGAGTACAAACCCGTACCCCAAAATTTCTCTCTCACAAATTGAAAATTACAATTACTATGTCTCCTTATATGGTTCACAAGTTAGAACAATGGAGAACAAAATAGCCTAATAAATGACTTAAAATTTAAGCCCCTTGATATCCAATATAAGAACAAGTTTTCAAAAAGGATTTTCAAAGAAAATAAAAGCTCAAAGACTTGTTCAGTTTAACGTATGATTTTTTGCTTGCTCAAGGAGTACTTTTCTCAGGGTGAAACTCTCTAGTTAAATAGCAGTAAAGTATACGAGAATTTCATAAAACAAGGAAAGTATTTTTAGAAGATAAGAATATCTTCTATAGTATCTTCCTTATTTTAAGGCACAAAAGATAGACTTATTATTTTCACAAAATACTTTCTTGTTTTTCCAAAACTGAAAAGTATACGTATAAGTTAGCAAATAAGATCTTTCTTTAAGTTACACGAAATATTTGAGAAGAATATTTTCAACGAAATTTGATTGGATATCAATGGCCAGAGTTGATTTGAACAGCTTGAGGAACTGTTCAAAATAGTTATGACTTGTTAAGCTCAAAGTCAGTCACCCTTACAATTTCTAGACGCAAGACTTCAACAAAGCTTCAATTCTTCAGCTCTTAATCCTTCAATCTTTTCTGCATATCTCTTGTTTCCTGCAACCAGTCTAAACCATACACAAAGCAATCAACCAAGCTAGTGATCGAGGACTTGTCATCATCAATACACATAATGCAACACTTCTTATACAAACTTATTCTCTTTTAAAATTAATTAATTAATTAATTTTCTTTAAAAAACTTATCCTATATTTTAAAACTTGATAGTTTACAAAACTTAGAACTCTCTAATATCGTTTGAAAAATTCTTCTTTTAACTGAAATAAAATAATAACCTCACTATGTCGCCTCCGACCGGCGACCGCTACTGCCACCATCGTCAATTGTCTTCAACGATGCGGTTTTTCTTTTATAGGTTTGGTGATGCTTGTAGCCCGCTTTGTTATACAACGAAGAATACATGAGTGATTGTATATTTGTATTGGTATTGAACTCTTATATAGTTATATGTGCGATGAACTATTTGATATAGTCTCCATATTTATATCTATCTCACTCTTATATTATAATAACAACTTAAAGAACACTTAGATAATAACATAATATATAGTGAAACTACTTGCCATGAAAATGGAACCATTATTATATTGAAAACGCCTCCAGCTCGCCTAGCACCTCCCTCCCGGGTTCGCTTTATGACGGTAGTTATCCCGATCACCTACCTCCTGGGTTCGTGAGTAGAATCCCCTATCCTAGGCCAAGGTCCACTAAAATAGGCACATTCTCATGTACTCCGACAAAGGCTAAGGTCAATAATCCACGTTATCTTCCCGATCATCTCAACCCTTTTCCCAAAGGTAAAGTTCAAACCGACAATTAAAGGCCCCCTCCTTAAGCTCTCCCTCTCGGGTTAATCTAAATGAGGTGAGCCGACTCCCAACCTTATCAACTCCCGTTGATGGTAAAGTGTTAAGAGTCAACAACAATTCCAAGTAAAACATAAAAAAGTCAATTCTTTTAATTAATCCAACTAACTGCCCAACAAGTACTCATTAAATTACGGGATTCAATCAAATAAACTTGACATATTAGGGATTAATCGAACCCTAGTGAAAATAATACTCACTAATCGTTTATAAATTAAACATATAACCAACTACTCTAATTATAACAATAAACATGACAAGACTAATAAAGATAAAAACTTTAACTAAGTGATTGCATAAGAAAATAAAGACCACAACTTTATATAAACTAGAAGAGAAATAGAATATTAAACCAAACTTGAATTAAAGAGTAATAAGATGAATAATTTTTATAAATGATAAACTAGAAAGCTACTCCTACTGTTTCTACTCTGTTTCTCGTCTTTCCTACGCCAACCCCTCCAAAGTCCAACTCCTTTTTCTTTCTTTTCTGTATTTCATTTCATCTTTTTGTTCCTCCCAAAAATGTGGACTTTCCGTCTAAATATTTGGCAGCCCAAATGTAAAGGGTGTGTGTCCTTTACTTATTTTTCCAATCATTTTCAACCACTCAATTTGAAGAGTAGTAGCCTAGTGAGCACCAAACCAATGAAACAAGGCCCAAACTTGTTTGATAAATCGTCCTTCTCGGGAAGCACTCTCGTTTTGACCCGCTTTTCTCACTCAGACTTGGTATCTATATAAAATAAAAAGACTAAAGCAGTAACAAATTTCGAGATATAATATAAAATAAAACTAACTAACGTAAGACGATAAAAATCTTATTTTATTCCAATAGTGAATAAATGATCGCAACGTGGGTAATAAAATGGACTAAATAAGAGACAAAATATGGTTTAAAAATGAGAAATATATTGTGTTATCATTTTCCAATATATTGCTGTCCCAGCATATTCATTCTCGTAAATTGTAAGAGAATGAATATATCAACATAAGAGAATGAATATATACATAGATACAACAATTTATTAACATAAATCGTTAATTAGCAAACACTTTTACTAATCTGCTAATTGAAATATACGAGTACTAGTCAAACTTATCAATCCAATCTACTAGTTTTAAACCCGTGCAAAAATGCACAGGATACTTTAAAAATTGTGATATTATAAATATATTAATTACTATGAAATAGCGCTACGCTCCAATTCATCGGGAATATTGACTTTTGGGTGGTTTTTATAGACGAAATTTTAACCGTATTTTTTTACCTCGGCTAAACACGACTATTTTTACAAAAAAATAATTTTCCCTAAAGACTTTTTCATAACAAATCTTATAATATTGGTTTCCCCTTTTAAAAGTTTATATCCAAAAAATTATTTTTCTCGGGTGATTTTTTATTTTGGGATTTATTTTATAGTACCTTGATTATAAAATATACAAAGTATTTTTTTAATGCAGTTACTTTGATCAAGTGGTACTCTTTATATAAAAGTCAGTATTGTGCGTGAATATTTGAAGTTTTCTTTGTTTTTTTGTAATTTATTAGTATTTTTTAATTTTAATATTATGAATTTTTTATAATCATGAATTTATAATTTTAAAAATGATTGGCCAAGGAGCCATGTTATATTGATTGGAGTATGTTGAAATTGTAGATTGAAGATTTAGGTAGAATATGTAGTATGAGAATGAGAAATTAAATCTTCTAAAAAATAGGAGTCAAAAAAAAGTTAATTTTCTTTCCATAATTTAAGGAGCCAATGAAAAGTCTTTAAAAGACTTGGCTTTTATATATAGAGAAGATTATATTGAATCTGCGTAACCAATCTATTTCTATTAATAATAATCTGCTGAGTATCAAACAACGCGTAAATAAGTTTTTGTGGTAAGCCACCTTACACATTATTTAGGAATTGCAAATTCTTATTTCAGACGGACCATTTCCGTCTGAAAAATAAGATGGGATTATGTTGCCACTTTTTCATAAAATATAACCACAGCTTATATAACTTGTTTTCAATAGTGGTTACATCTAACTGTAAAGTGGTTACAAAATTCCGTCTTATTGCTTCAGACCAAAATGGTCCGTCTGAAGCAAGATCAACGGTTTAGGAATAGTTAATCACCTAGTCATAGCCTTATAGGGAGAGATCTACGTCCATTACAATGTCCTTTACGATCCCATTACCTACTTTTTTGTATTATTTAAAGTTCCTCATCATCATCACCATTATTCTATTTAACCAATCTTCTTCATACTATCATATAAACATCAACTCTAATCTGGTCAACAAGTTTCTTCCACCTCTTCTTTCAAGCCATTTAAGGTACTATTCTCATCAACGACTTGCTCTATTTCCTTCCATAACTACTGTGATAATATAAACTTAATTAAATGTTTCCACATTATTTGGAGACAGAGATAATCAAAGCACTTCATAAACTTAGTGCGATTCTTTCTCCTATTATTGCTAATTGGTTTTAGAAGGAAAACTTCCTTGTATTTGTCGAATGGTTTCATCTCTTCTCCGTTTGGGTAAAGCCCATCTCATATAAGAGACACGACCTTCAAAGTTATATGATATCCTCGGGTGACTTTTTACGGTCTTTTAGATAACAATTTCACCACCTATAATTGCGGATTTTTTGTCCCCGAACTATACTTTTTTTTATAGAATTTTTTTTAATTTTTTTTTTTCAAATGAAACACAAGATTAGTAACATATTGTCACGATACCTCCATCTTAACCAATACCCTATCACTTTTTTTGATATAAAAGCTCTCTTTGTAGTAAACATAAAAAAGTAAGTCTTATTGAAGACGGTGAATATCCGTCTTTAATGAAGACGGGTCGAATTTTCTCTCCCTAGGAGACAAGTGGGAGGACAAGTGGGGAACTAAATGGATCCCCATTTGCCCTCCCACTTGCGGAGATTCGATTCGTCTTCATTAAAACAAATATGCGTCGTATTCAATGAAAATTTGAGAACGTAAAATTCAGATCATTGTCATAATGTTTCATAGTTCTAAATATTAATAAAGATCAAAATATACCAATATTCTGATAAATTCGTATCACGCCTCATTGGACATATCGTAGATTTCACTTTTTTTGGATCATATTCAAGATTCTTCTACTTTGACATACCAATCCAGCAATAAATATGCATGTAATGAAATTCACTAAACCACAAAATGTTTATTGTATATTTTATGAGATAACATATTTTATGGTATAACGAAAATTTGTCATATAAACTGATTTGTTTTATGTTAGGGGTAGCGGCCGGCACCCCTTTGCCACCACATAGGTTTGCCCCCGATCGGCGGTTAAGTCATATATTCTCTCAAATCAATGCCTTGGTAACATATATTTTTTGTAGGTTATACCGAAAAAAATGTGCAATTTTAGAAAATGGAAATTATCAGTTTAAGATTTGTTATGAAAAAGACTTCAAGAGATTTTTCTTTTATAAAAAGTGATGTATAATCAAAGAAAAACAAGGTCAAACTGTTATAGTGTCATCTCGAGTTGTAGATTTGAATTTTTTTTTTAATGAAGCATACGCTTAGTCGCGTAACAATTGAAGGGATGAGAGATTTGAACCTATAACATATTGTTCATAATACCTACGTCTTAATCACTATACTAGAAACTCTTCGATATTTAATGTGTTATTTTAGAAAGAATCCCCTTTCTATAAAAGTACAATCTTTTTAGCTTCGCAAATTCTTATTTCAGACGGACCATTTCCGTCTGAAAAATAAGACGGGATTATGTTTTCACTTTTTGATAAAATGTAACCACAGCTTATATCAACTTGTTTTCAATAGTGGTTACATTTAACTGTAAAGTGGTTATAAAAGCCCGTCTTATTACTTCAGACCAAAATAGTCCGTCTGAAGCAAGAGCAAGGTCCGTTAAAGGAATAAAAACACTTTGCTAAAGCTTACCCCACCCCACTATCTATTTGTAGTTTCAGATTTCAATGTGATTTTATAAGATGCCACTATGCAATTACAATTTATTTAATCAAATTTGATACGGTATATACTAAGGAGTAAGGAGAATATAGTAATAATAATAATTGTATTAAATTCAATTTATTTTTACTATTATTATAATGATAAAATTATATAAGCAATTAAAAACACCAATTTAGACAAATTAAAAAATAAACCTCTATGAGTATTATTTTTGGTTTTTTAGTATGTTAAAAAAATCAATATCTTAAAGTTTCGAATGGCATAGATTAAAACAAAAAAAAAATCAAATTTGAAAAAAGTAAAAATATATAAAAAATTTTAAATTGGATTTTAAATATGACATGAAATAAATCTCTTCAGGATTATGTACTCCGTCAAATATTATGACATATAGCTAAAAATATCGAGATAAAAAGTTTTACAAAATAAATAAATCGTATTTTTTTATACGAAGTACTTACTGTACTGATCGAATTAAATCACTTCAAGATTATGTACTTCGTCAAATATAAAAAGGTAATCTATCTAATGTTAGCGTATATATGTTTCATGTAATTTTATATGAAATAAATATTATTAAAATCCTAATATATATCAATTCTGAAGTTATAATTAAAAAGTCAATACTTTCTGTACATTTAATAACAAACAAAACTTTATACTATAACTTTTCTATCATTTAAGAATATGATAATAATTAAAAGTTTTTATAATTCTCTCAACAGAAGTAAGAGCAAGTCCAATGGTTTATCTCCAAGGACTTGCTTGCAATTTTTGCAAACTCATAAGCATGTAGCTTACCATTGAAATTGGAAATTTAAGTGTAGCTTGCAAGCATGGTAGCTTTGTCAAGCTACATGACTTACTTTAAAAATAAAAACTAAATTATCTCATTGGTTAAAAGTAAGAATGTTGTAATTTGTCGTTGGAGTGGTACGTAGCCGAAAAACAACGTAGCTTGAAAAATTAATGTCGCAAATTAAATTAGATCATCCATTGGAGTTGTTCTAACGTAATCAATGAATATGATTAAATATTAATGATAAATCTGATTTATTTTCTTCTAAAATACATGTTCAAGAAATTTCTAAAAAAATATAATACTCCGTATATGCTAAATGATGTGGTGTATAATTTTTAAAAATTATGCAGCTGCTTATCAAATTTGATTAAACAAAAGCAATTAAAAATCAATTCACACATATTCACACATATTTGAAAATTTTCTAAGTAACTATCTGCCTTTAAATTTCTCCTAAACTTAAGTGTTGTTCCTAAATTGTGCTAGTATTTTAGACTATATAATCATTCATTCTTGCATTTTTATTAAGTTTTTTTTATTGTGATATTTGATTCAGCGTGCTCGGCCAACTACTAACCATTTTGATTGTGTGTCGTACAGGACTCGTTGCATTTTGAAGAACGAGAGCCATGGCGTCGAAAATAAAGTCTAATATGCATTATTTGTTCCTCTTATTTCTTCCTATCACTATTTTCATTTCCGCTAAAATGTCCGATTTCTCATTTAAAGATCTCTTTCAGCATTGCCAAAATCTTCAATTCGACCCGACATGGGTGATCACAAATTCGATCATCCTTGTTCTTGCAGCAACCATCTATTTTCAAAGTCAACCCCGCCCTGTTTATTTGCTTAACTTTTCATGTTACAAACCCGAAGATAGCTGCAAATGCACAAAACAAAGATTTATGTACTGCGCCAATGCGTATGGTACATTTACAGAAGAAAGCTTGGAATTCCAAAGGAAGGTTATTGAGAAATCGGGTCTTGGAGAAGACACTTACATTCCTGAAGGACTCTTGCGTATCCCGTTTAATCCTAGTATGGCGGATGCTAGAAAGGAAGCTGAGGGGATAACATTTGGCGCAACTGATGAATTGTTTGCTAAGATAAATGTGAAGCCCAAGGATATTGGAATATTAATAGTAAATTGCAGTATGTTTAGTCCTACCCCGTCATTATCCGCCATGATTGTAAACCGCTACAAGCTAAGAAGTAACATCATGAGTTATAATATTGCCGGTATGGGGTGCAGTGCCGGAGTTATATCACTCGAGTTAGCTAAGAATCTTCTACAAGTCCACAAAAACTCTTATGCTTTGATTGTCAGCGTTGAGTGTGGAACTTTAAACTCTTACACCGGTAATGAAAAACCGATGTTGGTCTCGAATTGTTTGTTCCGAATGGGGGGAACAGCTATTTTACTATCGAACAAAAGGTCAGACAAATATCGGTCCAAGTATGAGTTAGTCCATACAGTCAGGACTCACAGAGGTGCTGATGATAAGTCCTTTACTAGCGTGACTCAGAAAGAAGACTCACAAGGACACATCGGAATCTCTTTGTCCAAAGAACTGATGATTGTTGCAGGAGACGCCCTCAAGGCGAATATTACCACCTTAGGTCCCCTGGTTTTGCCATTTTCAGAAAAAATGCTATTTCTTGGCACTTTGATTGCTAAGAAATTGTTCAAGATGAAAAAACTAAAGCCATATATTCCGGATTTTAAATTAGCATTTGAGCATTTTTGCATTCATTCTGGTGGAAAGGCAGTTCTAGATGGAGTTCAGAAGAATCTGGTGCTCACTGAATGGCATATGGAACCGTCAAGGATGACACTCTATCGATTTGGGAACACATCGAGCACTTCCATATGGTATGAGCTTGCTTATACCGAAGCCAAAGGGCGGGTTAAACGCGGTGACAGGATATGGCAGATTGCATTTGGGTCGGGCTTTAAGTGTAACAGTGCGGTCTGGAGAGCTTTAAGGACTGTGAATCCTGCCCAAGAGAATAGTCCATGGATGGATGAAATTCAATCATTTCCTGTTAATTCCTGTTAATGTTCCAGGGGATTGAGATAGTTCAATCATAGATTGGGATAATTTGATTAATTATGATCATCTTGTACTAGTAAGTGATCATCTTTGTATTATTATTCTTCTGTTCAAAAGCAAAATGACTCGTTAAATTATTTGTCCTACTTTCTATAGTGACGTAGTACCTTCAATGCAATTCTCAACTGAATTTTCATCTATATTCATTTGTAAACAGTCTCTTTGTTTTGATAACATAGACGTAAGGTTGTGCATGTACGATGCTAATAAGCCCTTAGCCCTCGCTCTTTAATGTGCTTGGAAAAGGCATATTACGCTCGCTAGACACTTTTCAAAAGACAAAACATTACAAGATGATCATATATAATCAATAATAATCTACGGAGTATTTTTCAATAGTTAGCAAGACTGTTTAAGACGATCATAATTAATAAAATTATCAAAATACACACTCCCATGATTCTCTTATAAGTTCAAGCACACTTTTAATTTGCAAAATCAATAGGAAATGATTGAATTTCATCCATCCATGGATTCATCTCTTGGGCAGCATTTACATTCCTTAAAGCTCTCCAGACTGCACTATTACACTTAAATCCCGACCCGAATGCAATCTGCCATACCCTGTCGCCTCGTTTAACCCGTCCTTTTGCTTCAGTATAAGCTAGCTCATACCATATCGAAGTGCTCGAAGTGTTCCCAAATCGATAGAGTGTCATTCTTGACGGTTCCATATGCCATTCAGTGAGCACCAGATTCTTCTGAACTCCATCTAGAACCGCCTTTCCACCAGCATGAATGCAAAAATGCTCAAATGCTAATTTAAAATCCGGAATATATGGCTTTACTTTATTCATCTTGTAAAATTTCTTAGCTATTAAAGTTCCAAGGTAAAGCAGTTTTTCTGAAAATGGCAAAACCAGGGGGCCCAAGGTGGTAATGTTCGCCTTGAGAGCGTCCCCTGCAACAATCATCAGTTCCTTGGACAAAGAGATTCCGATGTTTCCTTGCGAGTCTTCTTTCTGAGTCACGCTAGTAAAGGACTTATCATCGGCACCTTTGTGAGTCCTGACAATATGGACTAACTCGTACTTGGACTGACATCTGTCTGACCTTTTGTTGGATAATAAAATTGCTGTTCCTCCCATTCGGAACAAACAATTCGAGACCAACATTGGTTTTTCATTACCAATGTAAGAGGTTAAAGTTCCACACTCAACGCTAACAACCAAAGCATACGAGTTTTTGTGGACTTGTAAAAGATTCCGAGCTAAATCGAGTGATATAACTCCGGCACTGCACCCCATTCCGGCAATATTATAACTCATAATGTTACTTCTTAGCTTGTATCGGTTTACAATCATGGCGGATAATGAAGGAGTAGGACTAAACATACTGCAATTTACTATTAATATTCCAATCTCCTCAGGATTCACATTACTCTCAGCAAACAATTTATCAGTTGCGCCAAATGTTATCCCCTCAGCTTCCTTTCTAGCATCCGACATACAAGGATTAAACGGGATACGCAAGAGTCCTTCAGGAATGTAAGTGTCTTCTCCAAGACCCGATTTCTCGAGAACCTTCATTTGGAATTCAATGCTTTCTTCTGTAAATTTACCAAACGCGTTGGCGCAGTTCATAAATCTCTGTTTTGTGCATTTGCAGCTATCTTCGGGTTTGTAACATGAAAATTTAAGCAAATAAACAGGGCGGGATTGAGTTTGAAAATAAATGGTCGCTACGAGAACAAGGATGATCGAATTTGTGATCATCCATGTCAAGTCGAATTGAAGATTTTGGCAATGCTGAAAGAGATCTTCAAATGAGAAATCGGACACTTTAGCGGAAATGAAAATAGTTATAAGAAGAAACAAGAGGAAGAAATTCATATTAGACTTTATTTTCGGCGCCATGGCGCTTGTTCTTCAAAAGGCAACGAGTCCTGTACCACACACAATTTAGTTGGTTAGTAGTCATTTAGCGACCAATTAGCAACTAAATTTTAATAGTCGCGGTAGGCTCAGTCGCTAATCAAGCTGTTGAGTACGTAGTAGGCCGAGCACGCTCAATCAAAAATCGTGATTTATGCCCCTTATTACTAGCAAGGTTCTCCAACGGAGGGAGTATTAAACTATATGTTGATAGACGCAAAGTATTATGCAATACACAAATTCTCATTGAAGACAGACAAATTCTGTATTCAGTTGAAAACGCGCTAAATGTAGTCATTTTAACGACAAAGTGATCATGTGAAAAACAACCTATTATAGTTTAAAAAATGGTGCTGAAAAAAACATTTCGTCTTTAATGGGTCACATTTACCTGTGTTTAGCAATAAACGAAAGGTAGCAGTCTTTAGCAAGAGTTATTGTATAAAACAATGTACTATGTATATTTTATTTATATTGTATGTCCTAATTTCTATTTGGGTGTAATAATAAAGAAAATTTAATAAAATTGCAAGAATGAGTTATAGTGTAAAATACTAGCACAATTTTAGGAAAAATTTAGGAAGAGAGGTTAGTAAACTTGGGAAGAAGGAGATAGTTATATTTCATACCCAACTAAGACTCCAAAGGAGATAGTTATATTTCATACCCAACTAAGACTCCGATGAGCAGAGTATACAACCCGTTGTATACAACTGGTAGTATTAATTTGAAACTTTATAATAAAGAATTTAAACTTATATTTACTATTTACGAGTTTTATTAAACTCAACCTTGAAATGTTCATATGATAGAATGAAGATTGGTTAAATAGGATGGTGATAGTGATGATGATGAACTTTCAATAATGCAAAGAAGTGGGAAATGGGATTGTAAAGGATATTGCAATCGACGCATATCTCTCTATGACATAAATAATAATAATGTGTAAGCTGGCTTAACACAATTATTTATTTACGATTATTTAATACATGCGTTATTGTTTAATACTCGATATATTATTATTGAAATAAGCAGATTGGTTAAACATATTAGAATTAACATATTTGTTTGATATATTTGACTAGTACATTTACAGTTAGCAGATTTAGTAGAAATGTTTGGTAGTTAATGGGATTAGGTTAATAAATTGTTTTATCTATACGTAATGATATACATTCATTCGTTACAATCTACTCAGTTGAATGAGTTGGGAGAGTATCATATTGTAAAACAATAGATTGGACTATTGGAGTCATATCTACTGTTTTAATATGACATTTACAAAATACTTGTATTAGTAGATTATTTAGTCAAACATGCTAAAAACCTGAAATATGCTGAAATAATTAATTTACTTAGTAGATTAGTAGATTGTTAAATGTGAAACAATTACCTATTTTAACAATTTATCAAACTAATTCCGTTAATTACAAAATACTCTTAGAGAATTTGCCGATTGGAATATACTATTAGAAACATGTACATAAAATTATGTCATTTATAAATTCGTTTGATCTATCAGCTTCTATAGATAAAAATCATCGAAGAACAAACAACGCCATTGAACAAGTAGATTCGATAAAATTATTTTGTGATCTTCTTACCCTTGAAAAAAGCTAACAAATATTTAATCAATATAATTATATTCATATGATAATGCCCCTAAAAACCTATTTGAAATTTTGTGCTTTATAAATATATTACTCCGTATTAAAGATTTGAAATCATTTTCCCACAAAAAAAAATTGTGAAGAAAATGATTTTCTAAGTGGTTAACGAGTCTGCCAGTCCACATTAAAACGTGAGAGGATGATTATATTTGGGAAATCCAAATCTTTATTTTATTAACAAGAAGTTGCTTATGACAATATGCGCCCCAAGTATAGGGAAATCAAATAACACTATCACAATATTACTACTTGAATACCACCTAATCTTTCTATAATCAAGTTATAATTTTTTTTTGTTATTTTTGTTATTTGGCAACCATCAAGTTATAAATTGATTAGTGGAATTACAAGATTACAAAAAGGCACTAAAATAGAAATGAAAACAATGTAAAGACGGTATTATATAACCCAATTGAATCACGCATTAACACCTTTTTTTAAGAGTATTTTGACATTATTTGCCTTGGGTATCACAAAATTTCTGCAGGATAATACGATTCTTTAATCTTAGGCTTAGAATAAAAAAAAAATATGACTGTGCAAAATAAAAATAAAAATTCGATGTGTATAAGATAATTCTCACATCCTCTATATATACATAATATGTACGTTTGTGAGACAAGAAATGAATTCCCGCCAAATTCAAACAGGAACTAAGCAGCGAAAACAAGGTAAACTCCGATCGGGGGCGCAACTTTCTCGATCAAAGAGAAAGCAATTCTCGTAAAACCACCAAGCCCCGGTCGGGGGCAGGCCACCCCGATCGGGGACGCATATCTCATGGCTAAGTGCAATTTCCTTATTCGCTATTTGCGCTAAGTGTTGGAAATCATGACACGTGTTACCGCAACCCAATGTTCAAGATTAGAATTACTTGTGAATCTATTCACTTGTCAAGTTACTCAAACCCCATAAGTGGGGTTATGACTACCAAAGTCCATCATGAGAAATTGATACTCTACCAAAGTCCTCGGAGGGTTAGAGATCATAATTATAAACTTTTAAGAGAAAAAAAGAGAGAACAACTCTATAAATTTTTTGTGTGAGACACATCTGTAAGCGGTAAACATGCACACCAAATTTGTGTCGACTGCGCAAGACAATCAGAACCAAGTTGTGACATTCAAGAGGGATCAAGTACATGCAACCCTCTCAATAATACAAACTGACACCCCCTACAAGACTACAATAGGTGTATACAGCTTCTACATGTGTCATTCAATTAACACGCCGCGCTTCTTTTACCGATAATATACACGTACTCTCCAACAGCTATTAAAATTAGATGATACATTAGAGATTGTACACACAAATTACTTAAATTAATAAATTCTTGTCTCTTATCTTGTTTTACATTTATTTCGCGATACAAAATTAGTTGTTACCCGTATATAATCAATAATAATCTATTTTTCACCAATCACTAAAACGGTTCAAGATGATCATAATCAATAAAATTATTAAAACCATCCTCTTATAAGTTCAGTCACACTTTTCTGTTGCAACATCAATAGGAAATGATTGAATTTCATCCATCCATGGATTCATCTCTTGGGCAGGATTCACATTTCTTAAAGCTCTCCAGACTGCACTATTACACTTAAAACCCGACCCGAAGGCAATCTGCCATACCCTGTCGCCTCGTTTCACCCGTCCTTTAGCTTCCGTATAAGCAAGCTCATACCAAATCGAAGTGCTCGAAGTGTTCCCAAATCGATAGAGTGTCATTCTTGACGGTTCCATATGCCATTCAGTGAGCACCAGATTCTTTTGAACTCCATCAAGAACCGCCTTTCCACCAGCGTGAATGCAAAAATGTTCAAATGCTAATTTAAAATCCGGAATATATGGCTTCACTTTATTCATCTTAAGAAATTTCTTAGCAATTAAAGTTCCAAGATAATGCAGTTTTTCTGAAAATGGTAAAACCAGAGGGCCCAAGGTGGTAATGTTCGCCTTGAGAGCGTCACCTGCAACAATCATCAGTTCTTTGGACAAAGAGAATCCGATGTTTCCTTGTGAGTCTTCTCTCTGAGTGACGCTAGTAAAGGACTTATCATTGGCACCTTTGTGGGTCCTGACAGTATGGATTAACTCGTACTTGGACCGACATTTGTCTGACCTCTTATTCGATAGCAGAATAGCTGAACCTCCCATTCGGAACAAACAATTCGAGACCAACATCGATTTGTCATTACCCATGTAGCAGTTTAAAGTGGAACACTCAAGACTGATAACCAAAGCATATGAGTTCTTGTGGACTTGTAAAAGATTCCGAGCTAAATCAAGGGATATAACTCCTGCACTGCATCCCATTCCACCAATATTATAACTCATTATGTTGCTTCTTAACTTATAACGGTTTACAATCATCGCGGATAATGATGGGGTAGGACAAAATATAGAGCAGTTTACTATTAATATTCCAATATCCTTGTGCTTCAAACTTACTTTAGCAAACAGTTCATCAATTGTGCCGAATAAAATCCCCTCTGCTTCCTTTCTAGCTTCTGCAATACAAGGATTAGAGGGGATGCGCAAGAGTGCTTCAGAAAGGTAAGTTTCGTCTCCCAAACCCGATTTCTCAAGTACCTTTTGTATGAAGTGCATGCTTTCGACTGTAAAAGTACCAAGTGCACTGGAGCTGTGCATAAATGTCTGTTTCGAGACTTTGCACATCTCATCGGGTTTGTAACATGAAAAGTTTAGTAGATAAACATGGCGAGGTTGAGTTTGGGAATAGATGGTTGCTACAAGAATAAGGATGATCAAATATGTGATCACCAATGTCGGGTCGAATTGAAGATTTTGGCAATACTGAAGGAGATCTTTGAAACAGAAATCAGGCACTTTGCTGGAAATGGTAACAGTGATAAGAAGAAGAAACAAGAGGAAGAAATACATATTTGTGTTAGTTTTGGATGACATCGCGCTTGTTCTTCAAAACGTATGGAGTCCTGTTCCAAACACGAAAATAATTATGTTAACTAATTACCCAAATGTAGTAAAATTCTGTGTGATTTTTAACTTGTAAAACAACTTTCACAAATTTTACAGCTCCTCAGGCTTGATCAAAAACTCAACTTGAGTTCGCTCAAACCAAAGCAGAGCTAAGCCTTACCTACCATACGTCTTGCTTAAGACAGTTATTATCCGTCTAAAGCTTAATACGGGTCAAATACTACCAAGTGATGCTAATAAAGACAAAAAAATTGGTATCTAGCCAACAAGTTGGAAGACTTGTTATATATATGACCCGTCTTAAGTTTAAGACGGATAAATGAGAATTTGTGCTCAACCTAAAGTAATACTCCGTACTTCGTATTGACCTAAATCTACTTTGTGATTGTGGTAACATTCTTATGTTTACCGGACTGCCATGTCATCGTATATCCCATCACCCAAATATAATTTGAATTAAAAACATTGGACACAAAAGAATTAAGAAAGTACGAATAGAAGAATAATCAAAGGGAAGTGAAGCTTGTCATTGGTTAGGTTATACGAATAAAGGGCGGGTTAGGGTGAGTAGCGGAGCCAGGATTTGAAATTAGGAATTTGAAAAATTTTATAGGGGCTAAGACTAATTACATAAGCAACGCTCGAAATTTTTTCGAGAAAATTAACTAAAAACTTCAAAATTTCCATCGGCCAAGGGACGACCGCCCATGCTAGCCCCCCTAGCTCCACCAGTGGTTAGGATCCTTAGGGATAGCATGATACACTTGAATGACCAAATAATTTTTCATGAAAAAATTACGTAATTGCAATAGGTCTTGCTTAACATAGACACTATCCGTCTTCTTAAGACGGGTAAAACACTTGCACAGGCCGGGTGACAGTACAAACAAAATACTAAGCAATAAGTGAGAAGATTTTGTGTGTTTATTTGACACGTCGTAAACGAAAACTTGGGATTTACTAATGTAAATCAGCTTGTTTTGATGGTTACTTTTTCAGGGCTCGAACCTTTTGGGTTAATACGAAGTACTAAACTAGATGATAAAAGCCAATTTTCCCTCCACTTGCCCTACCCAGTTGCATATTGTATATTGTGATGGGACACTATCCGTTTTCAGCTTGTGACAGATAGTGCCCGTCTTCAATGAGAATTTATTAATGTTTCGCATAATTTTGGATATTGAAGAAAATTGAGTGGGCCAAAGATGAGAATAATACCTTGAAAGCAGAGGTGGAAGAAACTTGTTAAGGCATAAGATGGTCTAAACTTGGAGGTATGAAAAGCTCATATGATGGTCTCAAGGTTTTTAAATTAGATGAAGATGATGGTGAATTGGTGATGATGGAGTTTACATAAGAGACTGACGTGGAACGTGGGAACGTGGGACGTGGGAACGTCGTTCAAACCAAATTAAATCTTATTTTAACAAATTAGAAATAATATTCGTACCATGTACGGTATAAAATAGTCGTGCCTTATACTCCGTAAATTCTAGTCGGCAACGGTAACCCAACACGAAAATACAATACCAAACTAACAGGGTTGATGTCCATTTAAGTAAATGGGTCAACACGAACACGACATGATCTATAAGTGGGTCTGGTTCGTGTTGGGCTCAGGGTCGTCTTGGAGAGTTTGGGGACCCTATGTGAGACTGTATAATGGGGCCCGAGTTAAAGTCGTTATCGAGGTTTAGAAAGACCTTATTTTTGTCGAAGTTAAATAAAGTAATTTGAAAAAATACTTGTGCAAGACGATTTTACAAAAAATTATCGTAAAACAAGCAAGATATCTTGATAAAACCATTTTTATCCACTTGGGGTAGAATCCCTTTTACAGCTAATTTAGTGTTAAAATATTAAACAAACTAAAAAGTTTTATACTAAATGAAAGTAAACTATAACTTATACTTCCTCCATCTCGGTCAATAATTTACACATTTCTTTTTTAGGTGTTTTGGTCAATAGTTTACAGTTTTTTTTCTTGTAAATACTAAATAAATCAACTCATTTAGGTGAGACTGTTACATTTCTCTTCATTTGAAGTTGCAAATGATTTTTTTAATAATAGTAGTAAATTTATTCCTCTCTCCTTATCTTAATAATCGAGTATAAATAAAATGTAAACTATTTGTCGGAACGGAGGGACTATTCCTCGGGAAAAGAAAAAATCCTAAGAAAATAAAAAACACAAATTCTCATTTGTGACGGGGTGACTTGTCCCGTCACAAACAAGACTTAGTGAATAAAAAACACTAAAAAAAGATCATGCGTGAATGCTAGCACAAGCTAGGCAGCACCAAAACGGACACGGACAAGGACACGACACGGACACGCGATACAGCATCTTGTGAAATTTAGGACACGAGATACGGCATTTAAATTTAATAAAATATATATTTTATAGTTATAAATAACGTACGATTTTATTTTAACAATAAAAAAAATATATATGAACAATTAGCCGACCAATTGATTAAAGTAAAATACTAATAGTGGGAGTAATGAATTATCTAATAATTTCTTTTATCTTAATTATAAGATATGTCATAAAAAAATATATTGATGATAAATTTATGAGTTATACAACTTCAAAGTATATTTAATTTAAATAAATTTTAATGATAAATATAAGTAGCCCGGGGGGAGCCGGGCACCAATACTAGTTATAGATATTTTGCCATCAACTAGTGATATGAAAGTGGATGAATTTTACCTTATTTATTACATTGTGAGAGTAGAAGGTGATCGAAAAAGAGAAGTTCGGCACCAATTTTTTATTTTATTTTTTTCAAATGAGCGCACCTATAACAAGTGAGAATTTTATACCTTATTCATTACTTTGTGAGAGTAGAAGGTGAAAAAGAGAAAGTCGGTAGCAACTTCATCCTTTTTTTTTTTCAAATGAGCGTACTTATATCACAGTGAGAATTAAACTCGATTCATGAAGTAAGAGAGTTCATTCTTACCATCAGCGAACTCTTCTTGTCAGCAATCCCTCATTGTAATAATGTTGAAAACCGTGAAAAGAAAAGTTTACCAACGTATGTGATTCTCTCATATCTCAAATTCGTATTAAACCGGATGGTATAGAACAAAATTATATTAGTACGAGTTTGTTAATAGCATTCTACTATATATAGTCCAGTTGCTAGAATTTCTAATCATCACAAAATGAACGAGAACACATTTTATTTAGATTCTTGTTTTTCTTTCGAAATTATACAATCAACAAATAAACAAATACTCTTAGTTTTATTAACAAGGTGAAATATAAAGCATCTTGTGAGAAAATAATATAACCAAGTCGTCTTTGGTTCTATTTTAGGTGATCAAGGAATCACACATAATTCTTTTTGAAGGAGATATAGCTCTATCTCAAGACGGGTTAAATACACATCAAATCACATGGCAAATTGTTTAAGAAATGCCAAATTTGTTGTCCATTGTTAGCGACATGTGGTGGTATTTGAATCTGTTTTAAAGTTTAAAACAAATATCCGTCTTAAGTAAGACTTACTGATCAAGTAATCACAAACTGGGCAAAAAGAAAGATGAGAATAGTACCTTGAATGGCTTGAAAGAAGTGATGGAAGAAACCTGTATGTTTAGCAGACTAGAATTGATTATTAAACTTGGAATAACATATTCATAACGATGCTATGAATGTGTTTAAATAAGATGTTGATGAATGACATTAATCGCAATAAGTGGATTATATATCTGATGTATTATTGTAAAGGTACAACTATATATAGGTCCTAAGTTTTATAATAAAATTTCAAATTTTTTTAGAAATAATGAATTTTATTATAAAGTTGAGCTCTTTTACTTAATATTAAGCTAGAAAAATTACAATATAGCTCAAAAACTATACATATAAATTTAGTAAGTTTTTAGTTTTTACGTCAAAAAATTAAAATATAATTTTTTAACTTTTAAAAGCTTTGAAAAAATACATGTAAGCTTAATTGTTAAAAGGTCTTATGTAAATAGGTCTGATGCGTGTTCCTTTTTTTTCCTACTAGTTTTAAGCCCGTGCAAAATTTGCACGGGCTTGCTACTTAAACTTATAAAAAATATTTGACTTGTTGTATATGGCCTTGCAGAATTTTACGATAAATAATCGTGTACCCCCGTGTTTTCTCGGATTCTAACATATACCCTCGATTTTTATAAAACATCTGATATACCCCTAAACTTCTTTATTAGTTTATAAGATACCCCTAAAATCTGGGATATTTCAAATATTTAGCATTATAAGGATTAAAATTTTAAGATTATATTTTCGACATAAATTTATTTTGTGTCAAGGAGTACTCTTAGCCCGAAATCGGGTTATTTTATTTATATATTAAAATTAATTTTTATTTTTAGATTAGTTTTATTTGTTAACTAAGATTTGATTGTATAAACAATAATTTGATCATGTTTTGGGTATTATACTATTATATAGAAATGAGTATGAATTAATTAAATGTGTTAAATATTGTATCTTAATCATATTAATAGAACAAAATAGTTGAGATTCTATATTATTTCTAGACTATAGAAATGTCGAGTTATAGGACACCTTTTTTTTACTGCATGTCGTAAATACGTATCAAACTTATATATGTAGTTATGAGACATTATTTCTATACCAATCTAATTTATAAATTTCGGAGTAGTATGTACATTGAAAAATTGAACCATAAATGTGAGATATTGGGGTAGTATTTATGCATCATAAATGTATAATATATGGTCTTGTTAAAATGTGTGATTAAATAAGAGTAAAAGTTGGAGGATAATAAGAGTGTAAATTAATAGTGTGAATGAAAGAAGTGATGGACGTGGGTTACTAATCAAGAAAAAAAAAATTAACTTTTCATTCCCTAAAAATAAGGAGTCAATGACAAACTTCTAAAAGACTTAGCTTTATAGAAAAGGAGATTGATAGGTTTCACATTGGTAAATAAAATAAAAATAAGGCTAGCTACATGCTAAATTGGTAGGAAAAAATGTTTTGGTTGATCTTATTAGAAACGATATTTAAATATATTTATTTGTTACAATCAATCAATATTTATTTAAATAATTATAGAAACATTCTCATGTGTGACTTTTGATTAGTAAAAGTAACAAAAATTTCCGCATAAGTTGTGAAACTAATAGTAGCAACAAACAAAGTACGTAGTGAAATTATAATGATATTAAATGTGGGAGTAGTGAAAGTAACAATAATGACGACGAGAGTAGTAAAAGTAACGAATGTAAAAATTAACAAGTAATAGCATTAATATGTGATACCGTAAATGTAATAATATTAACAGCAAAAGTAGTAAATGTGTTTCAAATTTTTTGATAAATTTTACATCTCATTGTAATTTTAAGATATGTCATATTATAAATAATAAATGTTTGAGTTATACATGTCTTTGGGCAATTATATTTCATACTATAAAATAAAATTTAAAAGATAAATAGAGGGAGCTCGGGCAGGGCAGGAGAACAAACCTAGTTTAAAATAGAAACAGTACCTTAAGGTAATAAAATGGGTACGAATTATCAATTATACAAACCGACATACTAACAAAATTGGTCACAATATACAATAATAGGATAACATATATCAAATGAAAGAGTCATTTTAAATCACGATCAATGATAGTAGGTTACGAAAAGCATATAAAAGCGTACAAAAAGGTGGTCTTTGAATAACTTAGTGAGAATCCGTCTCTCACAAGTTTTTGTGCAAAGGTTCTTGTAGAGTAGAAATCAATACTCCATCCGATTCATTCCAAGATACTCATTCATTTTTAAATTCAGCCTTGTGAAATATTGGCCTCGATTATATTTAGTCAAATTTAAAAAAATTAAATATAAAACTTACGTATTTATCTTTGTTCTAAGATGAGGTTTCGGAAATTTAGAATTTTAATACGTAAAATAATATATAAATGAAGGAAAACATGGTCAAAGTGTCGTCTAGTAATAAATCATAAAAAGTTAAATAGGTAGTTTGATATGAATTCGGAAATAAATTGGAGTAGTATCATTTTAATTTCTTTTTAAAAGAGTTAGTTTGCACTATCCTCCTTAATTTGAATTTGATGTGTAGATTGAAAAGAGGATAATAAAACTTCCAGTAAGTCTTGCTTAAGACGGGTATTATTCGTTGTAATTTTCAAGATGAGTCAGATATCACTACTTGATTGTAATAAAGACAAAAATTTGGATATTTTTTAGGCAGTAAATGTGATAAGTAGGCCTATATTTTGATCCGTCTTAAGTTGTAGACAGATGGTACATGTGTGAAGTGACAATTTATGTAAAACTTTATTTCAAGTTGAAAACATTGTTTCATGTCATTGCCCAAATATGTCTCTCTTGCTTGTTAAGATCAACCAATTAATTAGTCAATTACTTTATAAATGCCTGAATACGTTTGCTTTACCAATTTGACAAGAATGTATGTATGACACCATCTACATTGCCCTCATAGGCTCATACCATACCATCAATACGTGCACTCGATCTCTTAAACACCGGCTCACCCCAACTATGCTTTTTAACTACCCCCTCAATCTGCCTACAAAGTCCACTTTTTTGGGTTTAAAGTCATTTTTTGTACGGTAATGTTAAATACAGTTTTTAGGGTTGTATTTAAAGGCTTAAAATCTTTTAAATGTGGTATAAATATAGGAAATGATGATAAAATTGCACCAAAAATGATGCAATTAATAACAATATTAAGTATTAATTTCCATTATAAGATCCTAATGTACAGCCCTAAGGACTCTATTTATCATTTTCCTATTTTTTAAATGCAGTTATGGTTATATAAGTCGTTAGGTTTAAAATTGTTCAAATTCTATAAATCCAGTTCGGATCTTATCAATTCATTTTTTTAAAAAATGTTCAGATTAAAAAAAGTAAAGTTCATATTAGGCCTAAACAAAACCGGGTATTTAGTACGGTTTTTAAGACGGTATCAAATACCTGATTTTTTAAACACACAAATTTAGAGCCCGGGGACAAGTGACAAAGCTACGCCTTGGCCCATTGGGCCATGGCCCGGGTAAGAATATTAATAAGTACGGAGTATGTGTTTGTAAGAAGCATATAATGGGTGTTGCTGAGATGGTAAGGCTTTGAGTTGGCAACTTAAGAAGTCACGTGTTTGATTCCAGCGTCTACTTTTTTATATTGAAGTTTCCAGCCTTTTTCTTATATAATTTAATTTTTTAAATGTTCTCACTTAGGTTTATTACTTGTAATATAAAATGGAGTAAATTTTACAACTTTAGACTTTAGAGACACAAGCATTTTTGGTAAAATCAAATTTCACGTCGTATAAATCACCCATTTTATTGTGATTTTGTAAGCAATTTTTTTTGTAGGGAAAGATTTTAATATTAAAGTGAGCGTTTTACAAATATGCTAATTATTTATTTCTGTTTGTAAAATAAGTCTTCCAAGTTACTCTGTACTTAATACTACTAGTTTTATGCCCGTGCAAAAATGCACGGATTGTATTTTCATAATTGATATTATAAAGTTTAAAAGTAAGGTGTACTCTAAAATCTAATTTTTTTAATTGGGTAAAATTTAATAATACACTTTTATCTTCGTCCCAATTATTTGTTTAACTTTGTTTAAAATACCTCGGTATTATCTAAAAGTTAAACATGAATATTGTTTGATATTTATAATGTCGTTACCAAACAATGAATGTGTTATTTGAATGCTATCATTTGCAAAATTAGGACCTTAGTCACACAGTCAACATCACATCGATCATATTGAGAAAATTTGGTAAACTTTATAATGATCATAAATGTACTAAATAAATAATCAATATATATATTTCATTTTTTTATCTTCTCACTTCAAAAAAAATATTTCTCATATTATATAGAGAAATGGAAAGATAAGTAAAAGAAATGGAGGAAGTAAATTATTATCTTGAACTCTAAAATATAAAGTTTTGTTTCTCTTAATTTTTTGATCACAAATTTATTGTAAATTTGTATTGTACTGGTGGATTGTAGTGTAAAAAATTTATATAATTAATATCATATGTCATCATATTATATATTCATATCATATTATATACTCTTAGGTAATGTCATATCATAGATAATTGGTGTGTGGAGAGGAGAGAGGGTAATTAATTGTTATGTAAACTGCCGTGTGTCCCACTTGTCATAAAAAAGGGGGAAAATGTGAGTTTTTTCCAGCCAATAGGAAGGCTGGAAAAAACTCAGCTTTTATATATAGGGTGGATCTTATTATATTGCTATTAATATACTTGTTAAATTTTGTCTTTACTAGTTTTAAACCCGTGCATAATTGCACGGGCCGGGATTGAATAATCATCAGTTTGATTATATGCATAAATAAATAGTTAAAAATGATATTGAAGTTTTCATTAAGTTGCGAACTACATACATATCTATTAAAAAATACTCGATGATAAATCGGTTCTAAAATTGGTCCATAATTAAAAAAACTTGGCCCATAAAGTGGATCTATCTAATACATTATATACTCACGGGTTAACCTCACAAATTTAGGGCTCCATATAAATACTACTAACCCTAGTACGGAGTAAATGTTACTCAATTCCTCTCTACTAATGACTGCGATATTAAAGGCCCATTAGAAATATGTGGCCTAAGTAGCCTAAAATAAAAACTCCACGCTAAATCACTCGCTCTCAAGTCTCATCTCCCTCAAACCCTCAGTCACTTTATCGCCGCCTCTTAAATTACGCTACATGCCACCTTTGTCGCTCCCTACCACCATTCTCCGGTGCCCTCATTTTGTCTTCCTTAATTCCTTTATTTGTCCCTCGATCGATCCTCCTCCCTGATCGATCCACCTCGTCCTTGCTTCCAGCAAATTCTGAGATACGTCGCGTTACTTGACGTGAAAGAAATAGATTGTCAACATGAAAAACTCATTATAATCCATATATATATATATTGGACAATGACTTAGTTGTTCACATGTCCACCATTTTAATCTTTTAGAGTTTAGATGTACTGGTTTATAATTTGGTTTTGAAATTATGGAAATCAAATGAGAAATAACTGGTAATCAAATTATAAAATAAATATGAGCATATAAAAAAGGCTATATTTTTTAATTGCCCATAAAATAAACTCAAAATTGATATGTTTTGAACCATTTTGAACAAAAAAGAGTAGCAAACTAACTGTATAAATATCATTATATGCTAATGGAAATCAAATTAAATTAATTACCTCTAATAACGAAAGAGATAATGACAGTGGTAGCGATCTGCTGGTAGGAGACGGAAGACGATGATGGTGAAGGTGAAGACGGTGACTGTGATGATGTTGGGCATGAAGAAGATGATGGTATGTAGCAGATAAAAGTAGATGATGATTTGGGGAAAGGGAAATTGGAAGGGTTTGGAGATGATTTGGTGAAGGTGAATTGAAATAATCATAGAGATTGGATGTTAATTTGGGGATGAAGTTGGGGATGGTGGTAGTAAAAATTTGGTGATGGTGGTATAAGTTACTCCGTATAAAATTTTGCAAAAATAACAAAGGGTATGTGTGTAGTGGGCTTATATGTTTCCTTGGTTTTATTGGTTTTATTTGGGGGAAAATGGATTTGTTTCTTTTATTGATTATTGATGTGAAGTGAGCAAATAAGATTTGATTTCTCGGGTGATATCCCAAATAAGATAGTCATATTCAATATTTAATACGAAAAAATATATTAATGAACAATGTTTTCTCGGGTGATATCACTTTTCACAGTATATAAATGTTTTGTTTTTAATTATGTATGCGTATTTTATATGTCGAATCATGTTTTTCAATATTTTTTAAAAACTTGTTAATGAAATTGTCTGATCACTTTTCGAAATAATAACATTGTTTATTAATATTTTTTTCCTAAAGTACGTCATAAGATTAACAAAGCCGTAAAATATTGGGGTACTTTTTATTTTATTAAGATATTTACAATAATAGAAAAAAAAAATGTTAGGAAAAATAATTAGAAAAGTAAGAGAGAGAAAAGTGGGGTATAGAATGTGGGAAATGATTGTGAATGATGTGAAGTGGAAAATGATTGGGTTGATGACCTAGGTCGTGACCTTCTGCTTGGGAGGGTAAAAGTAGGTCAAGATAATTAAAGTGTGATTAAGAGTAAAACCAGATAGCGACTTAGTTAATGCGACCTTTGCTTGGGGATGGTCTAATATTTCCAATAATGGAGTATAGTTGAGTTTGAAGGTTTTCTTCATGGTATCATCGTCAGATAAGATCCTGTGATTTTATTTTTCTGCGATTAATTACTTGTTATTTTTTTAATTTGTTATCGCTAAATTCCGATGCAATTTTGGATCAATTTTAAATTATTTATCACTCAATTCTTTTAATTGAATCAATTTTATTTCCAACTTCCCTTGTAATGCCAAAATGTTCATAAAATCCTTACACTTATGTATATGAAGATCATCTACATCTTATTACCACCGTTGATCAGGCTTTCTTTCAGTTGCATTAACTGTCAAAAAGCACGTCGTAACCACCAATCGCGGTGCCATAAGCAAATACATTGTCATATATATATATCCATGGCACACCGTAGACACATTAGGCCATACCACAGCAGGTCACCCACAGACCCAGGTCATCAGCACGTGCATTGTCTCCTCCATGGGGGAACCATGAGGAGCGACCCACAGAGTCTATGGAGATGGTTTCCCGCAACCGCTCCATATAATAAGACCTCCGAATGCCAGAATATCACACAATCACATCGTCACACCCAAACTCCAATCAACATGTCACAATCATATCACAATACACATCAATCAATCACTTACACATAAACCGTGTAGGAAAACCCTAACTTATCGGTAGCAATTCACAAGCAAAGCTCTACAAAAAGAAATTAGAAGTCCTCCTCTACAAAGTCTCCACCTACAACAATACCATAGAAAATCACTACTAATTTCCCCAAATTTCTATGCTAATTATCAATAATGTATAATTTCAATCATTTTTCCCCAAATTCTACACTGTAAATCATTAATCCATAGTCTATATCATAGTCTATATCATTTCCCCAATTTTTACTCTAGTAACAATAATCGAAGCTAATATCATCAATATAATCTAATTTAATCAATTTAATTCAACTTAAGAAGGTTAATCTCAACTCGAGAATTAATCTATTTAACATAATCCAACTAATTACACAAAAATATAACTTAAAGATAATAAGAGATAATAAAAGGATGAGAGATGAAGATAACTAACTGAATTGGATGAATCAAAGAAAGATCTAAAAGAATAATCTTCTCAACTAATCCGAAAGGCAATATTAGGGAATGACTAGATGATGATTAGGGAGTAATTAAAGAGTTTTGGAGAGGTTTTAAGTTGATAACTAGTTTATGTGCCCGTGAAAATCACGGGTGCGTTTGAAATTAATTGTTTAAGTTTAGGCATAACTGTAATCTCGTTAGTATGAAACATGTCGATATTTTTATAGTCTTGTTTTGTTAACATGGACACACATATATTTTACCTGATTTATAATTCATGTAGTTTGGTGAGAACCATAACAACATATTTTATTTTTAATAATATATATTATGATGTTGTATTATATGGGTAAATAGACGTAATACGTGATGAAGATAATATGGAATTACTTAACTGGACATTGAGAACTGTGATATAAAATTAACTTAATTAATTGAATTGTTGTTAGGTCCATTAATCATTTTCATCATTGACCAATATTTTTTACTTTTAATTTGTTTATCATATTTTTTCATCATTAACCGTTGAAATTCACATAAATATCATCATAGGCCATGATTTTTGTTTTGAATTAATTTGTTTTTTTTTTCATTGCAATATATTTTTTTATTGTTTGCAAGGATAATAGATTTAATTTACTACGTGATAATAATATTTGAAGTGCGTTATATGAATAAAATAAAATATTTTATTTTTTTTCCTCATCTTTTTATACAGAATAACCATTTCATTGAAATTAACGGGTACAATTATACAACATAATTTTGCACAATTAAATTAATATGATGTTTTAACGATAAAATAGTAAAGGCTTATTTATATGCCCGCAAAAATTTTCACAGGTATCACTCTAGTAAGAGAGGATAACAATTACAAACGAAGTAAAACTATAGTGATGTAACTTGATTTGTTTTTGCGAGATAATTTTTTTAGCAATAAAATTAAAAAATGAAAATGTAGAATTTACTTTAATGTTTAATTGTTGTTTAAGTAGTTTAATTTATTTTAAAGTTAAAAGACAAGATTTAATGCTTAATGCTACAAAATGCTTAAACCTTTACTTTTTTTTTAAAATAACAAATAATCATGTGACATGCTAAAACTCTTTTATTGAGTGAATGGTGTAAATGAGTATTGTGGTGCTTTTTTTTCTTTAATTTTTTTTAATAAATGACTTGTTGATGTGGAGGTGAGTTGTGTAAATAGGTGAAAATGTTGATGTGACATTTAGATAGGTGATAAGTTTGTCTTTTTATTATTATATATAGATATAAAGAATAGGTGACTAAGAAACTAATATAGCCTTTAATCATGATGTGCCGTAAAACACAGTCGCACAGTAAACCGGTCTTACTCAGTCGGGTAAACCGTTCACTCGACCAAGTGACAAATTACTACCGAGTGGCAACCTCAATCAATTGAGTAAAACTTAGCACAAACTCTTCAACTTCAGTCCAACTCGAATGAGTGTCCTACACTCGACCGAGTGGCACCTCACTCGGCCGAGTTTTCCAATACTCGACCGAGTACCCTCCTCACCCAGCCAGGCAGTCACCACTCACCATAGTCTTAACTCATAAGAGGGTGCTTGTTCATCTCTCCAAAAATCTTAACTTCTCACTCTAAATAACAAGCTTAAGAATCTTCAAACATTTTATGTTCTAAGATCACTAATAAAAATTACTAAGAGTAGTAATAGTGTTTATTAGTCATATTGTTAAGGGTTACTACATAATATACTAGTGTAGTATTTTGTAGGATTTAAAAGGGGTTGTCTTGGGTGCAACTAATTGGAGAGTTTCTAATTTGAAACTTGGAAGATCATCCTTCTTATTTAAGCTCAAGAACAATTTTTGGAAGGTGTCCAAATATTGTGCCCATATTGTTTATATTCAATGTAAGGAACTATTTATTCTTCCTTATTTGTTTTTATGCTATGCATGCATAAGATCCATTTAGTTTAATGAGTAAACTAATTGTAATATGATATTAGAAATGTCTAATATCGATTTTAAGAAACTTACAAGCGGTATCAAGAGCCTTGGTTGTTGCATGCATAATCGATTTTTAGTTTTTTCGAGTTATTGTAACTTAAAGAAAACTAGTAATTTGAGTTTTATAAGATAAAATCACAAAGTTATTTGCATGTCAATATATTCTGGTCCTAATATGATTTTAGGTCATTTTGATGATTTATGGAAATTTATAGTGCTCAAATATGATTTTTAGTGTTTTTATTACATTTTAATGAGTAAAATGATGTTTAAAATGCTAAAAAAAGTTAGACTTACCTTCGGACCTTGAAATATTTACACAATATCACAAAGATATTTTACTTACTGTATGTAAAATTTCATGTGAAGTGGACTTATTTCGTATTATTTATGATTTTTATATGATAAAATGAAATAAATAAAGGTCAAATGGTTAAAAATACTTCCGCTTTGAATCTGACCATGAAATTTTAGCAGTAAGTGGATTGTACCTCTGATGTACTACCACATAAAATATAGTTTTTGAGCTTTATAATAAAGTTTTTGAGTATAGTATAGTTTTACTATAAAGTTTTTGAGTTTATTAATTTGAATATTAAACTCAAAAAAATTACAATAAAACTCAAAAAACATCATATATAAGATATAAAATTTAATTTATAAACTTTAAAAAACTCGAACAAAATGCACAAAAACTTAAAATCATACTACTCTGAGGTAGTACCTCCGATGTATAATCTTTTTCCCCAAATTTTAGTATGTTGTCACATGCATATTTTCTTGTTAGAATGGAAAATTTGAGACTAATGTGATTTGTCTAACATGATTTATGAATTTTTAATGTAAAAATGGCATAAATAGTGACTTATTTAGCAAATATAGCTAAATTAAATTTCATGACAAGAGAAAATTGTTCCTAGTTACTTAAATGTCCCACATTTCAGATCTAAAGTTGAAAATTTAATATGATTAATTTTTGCATGCTTTATGTAATTTATTTGATAAAACCGATAAAGCGCAACCAAATTTTCTCAAAATCGATTCAAAAATTTTAACCATGATTTTTGACATTATGAGTGTCATGGAAATGTTCCAAAATGTAAAAAAATTTAAAATTCAAAATTCAAAATTATTGTAATTAAATTTGGATTTATTTGATTAAAATATGATTTTAAAAGTATAATTATGAGCAATTAAATAACAACAAGTTGAATTATTGTCAAAAATAGAGTGATGACTAATTTCTGAGGCCTAAATGAGTTGGGATAATTAACTTGGACTTAAATATGATTTAAGTATTGTTTGGTGATTTTAAAGTGTTATTATCACGCATTTCCGTAAAACCGGGTTATATTCGATATAAACCGTTAAATAGAGCGATTTGGCAATTAAATGAACATGTTTTATACATATTATTATGCTGCATTTTTCTTTTATGAATGTCATATTTTGGTTTATGTAATTTGGAATTATGTAATTTTATCTTAGTATGGCCTTAGTTTTAATCGATATTGCCCGAAATGTAAGGGAATATTGATTCGGTTGTAATTTAATGTGATCTCGAATCTCTTTTATTGTATTATTTTATTTTACAAATGTATAATAGGAAATTATTGTAATTTTATTATATATTTTGTACTTATTTGTAATACCGGAGTATCCCAAAGATGGTGTCATTCGGAAAGGTGTTCCGAGAGAGAGACGGTGACCTTGGGAGGCGTACTTATGAAGTTCAAGGGACCAAAGGAGTTGGTTTCCTAATTTGTAATAGAATATATGATTTTCTATTCTAGGAAAGGCCATACTAGGAGTTTTATTTTTATGCTTGCATTTTTATTTAATATGTTTGCATGCATTGCCAAATCGCCATAACATGACATGCATATTTTATCGAGTCTTCGACCGTGTCAATTAAAATTATCGTTATTTCATCGATTTAGTTCACTTAAACGAGATAGATGATAAATTGACATGACCTCTCATAATAAATAATTGAGATCAAACCTTACCAAATTGTAGAACCCATGAATCCCAATTTTGCAAGGAAGTAGGCTCGGCTCACCAGGGTGCTAAACTTGTTACGTTGGGTAAGTGGGGTAATAAAGGTTATTATTTCAAATTTTGGATTGAGCTCAACGGAAGTATTCGCGACCGTAGACGCATGTGTTCCGGGCTTAAGATAATTATTAAAGTAATATTATCGACCGAGAGTTCTAATGTAGAATCGATTAAAGAGTAGTTAATCCACCGAATTATGTTAATGAGGGATGAATCGGCTTACCGTGCCCAAGTTGTTATGAATTTGGATCTCGGAATCATTTATAATAGTTGGGTAGAGTTCACTATTTAAATGTTAAAACTTGTTTAAAATGTTTACAAGTATTTAAAATGATAAATGTTGACATTTCCTTTATGTCTTTAAAATTTGTAGTTCTAATTGTTTATTCGCAATGGCAAATGCTAATTCGTCCACCACCACCTATGCTCCAACTCTCACAAATATCTCATGGCTTCGATCCTTCATGGATCGATGCAAGTTAGAAAAGAATGGCGCTAATTTTACCGATTGGAATATGCAACTCTGTTTGGCCGCGGAGGGTGACGACAAGTTTCGTTATCTTACCAAAGCCTCTCCCAAAACACCTAATGAAAGGTCAACCGCCGCCTCAAGGCGAGCCTATGAGGCTTACCACAATGAGTCCGCCGCGATCAAAAACATTTTGATCTTCTCGATGGAGGCCGATCTTCAAGGGAGTGTCATAAGATGAGCACGGCCTATGAGATTTATGCCAAGCTTGTGACCATGTTTTTCACAAGCTCCTAGTATCTTATCATATGAGACGGCTTCCACATTATTCAACATGAACCTAAAAGAGGACCAAAAGTTAGCCCTCATGTACTCAAATTAATTGAGCATGTTGAGACTCTTAAATTGCATGGGGTGACCATTCCCGAACAACTCGTTATCGACCCGAGTCTTACATTCCTTGGGGAAAATCAAAGCCGAGAGAGACATGGGCTAAATGTTAGCACATCCAAGGATGTGTTCCATATTAATAATAGGAGCAAGGGGAAGTTCAAGAAAGGTGATAGTAAAGGAAAAAAGCTCTCAACCTTCAAAGGCAAGGGAAAAGCTATTGAGAATAACTCACCTATGCCTAAGAAAGGTACCTCAACCGAGGACAAGTGCCATTATTGTAATGACATAGGGCATTGGAAGGGGAATTGCACTAAATATCTAGGAGATATCAAAACTGGAAAGATGTTTCAGTTGGTAATTTATCCCTATCGTTTATGTTATGATCTCAACTTTGGTATATAAATATGAGTTGTGATTCTTACCCTATTTAGTTGTAATTAGGGCATCCTAGCAAGGATAAAGGCAAGGACAAGCAAGTCTAAGAAGGCTCTTCTAGGGAAGCTAAGGTAGCTACCCATGATTGAAGACCTATGGAAGCTTGGTCTCATTTTGAATTGTCTAAATTTAGGGATGTATTTTGAGACATTGTTTTTAGAACTTTTATAATTTCCTTGTTTGACAAGGAAATTTTTTCAAATCCTTTTATTGACATTGGTTGAAACTGGATTTAGTGACTTGGTTTTCAACCCAAGTCACTCGGTTTGTTGAAACTTTTAGTTCTAAAAACATATCATCATACTCTACTTGCACAAATAACATAAATTGTATCGACTCAAATTGATCATATTAGTATTATGATGATTGGATCATTATAATAAAAGGCTAAGAATTCGATTCTCACTTTGAAAGATCAATTGCTAAGTCAAAATTGAGTTATTGAACTCAAAATAGGGAGTCTACCAAACCAATTGGTCACACCACTTATAAAGATTGTAATTGACATGAATATGAGTACACCTCTTTAGAACTAGTCTATCTCTAAGCTAAGATTCGATGTCTTTGCAATGAAATCTTTTGTAGATCACTTAAAGGTCATGTTGTGATAATTCTATCTCCCTCACTAGTTTGAGTACAAAATTTTTTGTGGCTCATAAGACTATCTTTAAAGAAAATAGTTGTATTTTTCGAAAGATAGAGTGGGAGAAAATAAGCCACAACGAAAAACCTAGTTAAAAACTAGTGAGGAAACCAAAAGAAAATGTTCTTAGGTTAGACTCAAGACTAGTGAGGAGACCAAAAGAAAGCGTTCTTAGGTAAATCCTTAGACTAGTGACGAGACCAAAAGAAAATGTTCTTGATATAATAAGATTATGATCTATGTAAGTGGAAGCACCTAGAAATTTTAAAATTTGATTTTCAAACATGAGAGACTTATGAAACTAAATGGAATGGATGCAAAGGAATGATGTTTTTGGAGTTGTCCAAAAATCATTCTATAAACGTGAAGATGTTTTAATTGGAATTGTCCAATTATAGTTGCATGGATAGACATGTAGATGTCTTCAGAAGCTAAGTTAATGTGTAACTATGCTTAGATCCAAATCATCAGTGAAATACCTCATAGTAGGTGTATACAAGATACACAACAAGAACCACATGTCCAAATAGGGATTTGGAAAAGGATGTGTACATGACACAGGCCTAAGGTATCTATTAGAGGTTATGATGATCTTTTCTATTTTGAGATATAAGAAGAGTTTCACTCAAATTGTCGAAAAGTCATGTATAGACATGAAATTCAGTGGGAGTTAAAGTCATGTATAGACATGAAGTTAAGTGGGAGTTAAAATTATCATGTAGAGACACGAAGTTCAGTGGGAGAAATTGTCTTCCACGTGAATGACGTATCAGTCATTGTGAGTAACGTATTCGTGTTACCTTTTTGAAAGGAATGGTTGGATTTTAATATTGGATGAAAGAGGGCAACATGTATACTAAAATCAAAATCTATTGTGGAATAGAAAATTTTAGCTTGGCATTTAAAAGGTGTCGTATATTGATAAGAGCCTTTATCTATCTCAATAAGTTAAATAGGTTATTTATGTTGATAAAAGTGAAATCACTATGAAAGGGTCATATTCATCCACTAAACCTAAGAGTTGTTGATACCAATCATGTATGCCATTACATACCTAAATGAATTGTATGCTGAGAGCATGACAAGCCTATAACAAATTAATTCACATGAGTGTCATTGGATAGCCTACTATGAAATCCATAGGGTTCTCAAGGAGAACTAGGGATTCATTCTTGTGTTTGGTAGAGAAAATTTGGTAATGTGGTAAAGGTTACACAAACCCAAATTTCCAAACTTATAAGGATTTGTAGAAATCCTAGGCATACTTTTGTTATATATGAAGTGAATAACTAAAAGGATGATTGAAGAGTCAATCATTATCAATTCTACAAATAGAGACATAGTACATTATGATGAGGATAAGGTGGCTTACAAGGAGCTAATGGTAGATCCTTTCACCTAAATATCTATCAGTTATCATGATAACGAGTGGGAACATCTTTCAAGTTAAAAAGCCCAACACTAGATAGAGATCTAGACATGTACGTAGATGAATTCATGTTATTAGGAATAACGTTGGATGGAAGGAAAAAACAATTCACAAGGTTGGAATAAATGAATATATGGTATATTCACTACCCAAGCCTTTATTGCATTTAATAAGATCGTCATGAATTGTCATGGACGAAATATACTTTAGATTATATGATATGAAGCAATAACATTGTGTTGATTGTTCATATATGATAATCACATGTATCGTTTGAGTTTCTAAAACTCGTTTTGAGCTTTGTTATATTCAAATGGGTTGTAGAGACAAATTTTGAACCCCATTAAAATGAAAGCTAATATCATCAATATAATCTAATTTAATCAATTTAATTCAACTTAAAAAGGTTAATCTCAACTCGAGAATTAACCTATTTAACATAATCCAACTAATTACACAAATATCTAACTTAAAGATAATAAGAGATAATAAAAGGATGAGAGATGAAGATAACTTACTGAATTGGATGAATCAAAGAAAGATCTAAAAGAATAATCTTCTCAACAAATCTGAAAGGCAATATTAGGGAATGATTAGATGATGATTAGGGAGTAATTAAAGAGTTTTGGAGAGGTTTTAAGTTGATAATATGAAGAATAGATGGCTAAGAAACTAATATAGCCTTTAATCATGATGTGCCGTAAAACACAGTCGCACAGTAAACCGGTCTTACTCAGTCGGGTAAACCGTTCACTCGACCAAGTGACAAATTACTACCGAGTGGCAACCTCAATCAATTGAGTAAAACTTAGCACAAACTCTTCAACTTCAGTCCAACTCGAATGAGTGTCCTACACTCGACCGAGTGGCACCTCACTCGGCCGAGTTTTCCAATACTCGACCGAGTACCCTCCTCACCCAGCCAGGCAGTCACCACTCACCATAGTCCAACTCGGTCGAGTGGCCTGACCGAGTAGCAGACTAAAAAGCCCCGAGCATTATACCTACCCTCCTTAAAAATAAACTTTATCCTCGAAGTTGGCACCCTTACACTTACCGCCATCAACAATCAAAGCTTTCGACCTTAGACCGACCACGCTATTCGGAAACCCGACACAAGGTAACGCTAAAGTCAACCAATATCACCCAACTAAATAACGTCCTTAATCTATTACTCTCTCAAGTATACTCGTATCACACTATCAACTACACTTACATAACGAAATTTTCGTACTATTACATCTTACCCCCTAAAACTAGGTTTCGTCCACGTAACCCAGATCATATTTGATCACACAAATGCGGATAACGCTCTTTCCTAGCATTCTCAACCTCACAAGTCACATATTATGCGATGTGTACCAGTACCGACACAAAGCACTACAACTTTCACCACCTAACATGTGCTATTACTGCTATTACCATATACCATATATACTAACGCTACCACATTATATAAACAAAACTTCAAGCACTGAATATGGCGGACTATGAGCCTATTTATAAGAACCCATAAACTAACCCTCGAAAATAGAGAAAAATAAATAAAGAAAACCGGCCCAACTCGACACGACTCGGTTGAGTTACCTGGCTACTCAGTCGAGGAGACTTAACTTGGTCGAGTGTCTAGTCTACTCGACCAAGTTTCCCGATCTAGGGATTCGACTAAAGCCATCCCATATCTTACTCGATCGAGTGCCACAACATTCAGTCGAGTTCACCTTACTCGACCAAGTACCCCTTCGTATTTCCATTGGTCGATTGACCATTATAAATAATGTGGAGTATTACACTTTTGATCTCAGAGGGAGAGGATGTAGCTGGGCAATCGAATATTTCTAATGAGAAATGGTTATGGAATAAGATTAATTTGAAAGATGTCTTTTGTTGGAGTAAATGTGCTCAACAATAGTGCGATCACAAAATATAAATCTCGATAATAAGAATACAAAGGGATGATGAATATTATAGTCAATTGGTCAACATAAATCGATAACGATTGGCTCAATTGAGTTTGACGTTACTGTCGTATGACGGTGGTGATCAGTTGATCCCTTGAGATCACACCTAAAGGACAATCCCCTAATCATGTACATTAATTAATTGTATATCGATACAGATTAATTAATCCCTTTAAAGAGAACTAAGTTTATATTAGTAAGAATTATATCTTATTGTAATATGATTAAATAAGATTCATTTTTGTAATTTAATTGTTATATTACTAAGAATGCATTATGTTTATGAAACATTTGAGATAAGTGAAATTGGTCGATTATAATTACAAATTGTTGTAGATTATATTAACCAAATATGAGATGACCCATTTTGTTTACATGTAATTATAAAATGTGACTTAAAATATTAAGTCTAATTTATTTGTTATGAAATTGTATTTAAATTAGTTAAATGTACATTTATAAGCAAAGATTACATGTTACATGTCACATTTCACATATGTGACAAATGACAAAATCACAAAATAAAATGGACACCCATTTTATCATGTATGCACCGGTTTTTGTGGGTAGTATAGGTGTTTAGGTACTTATTATTGTTCTAATTAAGATAAGACAATATCATGACAAACCTAAAGCCTATAACCTAGTCTAATGCTTTGTTGAACAAAAGAAAAAGGCACCCACCCTTCCCCATGAAGAGTGTGGCCGGTTGGAGCATGCAAAAGAAAGAGGGTTTTTCCTTCTTATGCACACTACTTGATCTCATAAGAGGATGCTTGTTCATCTCTCCAAAAATCTTAACTTCTCACTCTAAATAACAAGCTTAAGAAGCTTCAAACATCTTATGTTCTAAGATCACTAATAAAAATTACTAAGAGTAGTAATAGTGTTTATTAGTCATATTGTTAACAGTGGCGGACCGAGGGGTGCGCACAGCACCGCACGTGCGCACCCTCGGTTTTCGGAATTTTTTTTTTATTTAAAAAACTGTAAACTCAAGAATAAGAACAATATGTGCTCTATAATTTACATAAATTCTCAAGTGGCGCAGTGGTTAAAGTAGTAGTCTGCAATATTGAAGGTCCTGGGTTCTATCCTCTATGCACGCAGTTTTTGTTTTTATTTTCTCTATCCTACCCGGCTACCCCACTGCCCAAATCCCAAGTCTCTCTTATTATTTTTTTAAACCCATTCGACATTTCCCAAAAAACAAATCCCGCCTGCCCTGACGCCTGACCAACCAAGGACCGCCTGTCTTCTTGCTGCCGGCCACCGTGCCTCCTTGCCGCCGGCCACCGTGCCTTCTTGCTGTAAGGTTTTGTTGTAAGGTTTTGTTAATTCAAACCCTAATTTCATTTTTTCTAATTGTGTTATTTAGTTAGTTTGAAAATTGAAATTGTTTTTGATAGTTTGATTAATTACTTATATAGTTTGATTGTTGGGTGTCTATTTGTGATTTTTGTTTATGAATTTTGATTATTTTACTAATTACTAGTAATGCCCATTCATAAAAATTGAAAGAGTGAAACCCTAGTTTACAAAAATTCAATTAAAATAATGGATTCCTATAATCCCATTTCCTAATTTGAGATTTCTTTTTAATTTTAGATGATGAAATATAAAGTTTAGAATCGTTTTGGAATTCACAAAGAAAGGCACAAAAAGCTGCTTCATCATCTTCCCCTTCTCAAAATAGTGAACCAAATGAAAATATTCAAGAACCTAACATTGACGAACCTTCTTTATCGCCTCATAACAATGAAGAACCTCCTTTATCAACTTCTCACAATCAAGAACCTCATTTGTCATCTCTTCACAATGAGCAAGAGTCTCAAGATGAGGAACTTGATGAACTTGATTAAAACAATGAAGAAGAGTATAATTTACCAAATGATCCGGGAAAACGGGTGCCAATATTGTCTTATCCGGTCAATGCACAAGATGATGTGAGAAGGAGATTTATTGAGAAGGGGCCTTGTACACCAAAATCCAATGATAAATTACCTCAAAAGCTAATCGGTAAAAAGAAACGTCGTTTCAATGTTCTTTGGTGTAAGTCATATGATTGGCTTGAATATTGCTTCCACAAAGATGCGGCTTTTTGTTTTTATTGTTTCTTGTTCAAGGATGATACCAAAAGTTTTAACACACGAAAAATTCTAATTATTAGCTATTTTTTTATATTATACGCAAAAAAAAAATTAATTAAATGTGCACCCCCAATTATAAGGCTCTAGGTCCGCCACTGATTGTTAAGGGTTACTACATAATATACTAGTGTAGTATTTTGTAGGATTTAAAAGGGGTTGTCTTGGGTGCAACTAATTGGAGAGTTTCTAATTTGAAACTTGGAATATCATCCTTCTTATTTAAGCTCAAGAACAATATTTGGAAGGTGTCCAAATATTGTGCCCATATTGTTTATATTCAATGTAAGGAACTATTTATTCTTCCTTATTTATTTTTATGCTATGAATGCATAAGATCCATTTAGTTTAATGAGTAAACTAATTGTAATATGATATTAGAAATGTCTAATATCGAGTTTAAGAAACTTACATCTTTAATACCTCGTATCAAGATTTTCTTTTGTCAATTATGTAATGAGGCAATCACAACACAGAGAAATATTTCCATTGATGAAGATTGTCTTGGATGCCATCATTGCGTGGAGACATGTATCTAGAGCTGGCAAGTCTGACCCGACCCGAGTGACCCGACCCGAAACCCGAGCAAAACCGACCCGACCCGACCCGACCCGAGAATACTGCAACCCGAAACCGGCCCGACCCGACCCGATGACGACCCGTAACCCGTTGACGACCCGAAAATCAGTGACCCGAACCCGATCCGAACCCGACCCGAACCCGACCCGACATTGACCCGACCCGATATTAACCCGATTAAATTGACGCTCTGACAATTATTAACCTTAATAATGATCAAAATGAAAGTGATTTATTGTTTAAATTGATATGTTTGACTTAATAATGAATTAATTAAACCAAATAATATTTTAAAACTAGATTTAATGGAAAAATATTGAAATATTGCGAAAAAATAACCGGACCCGATTACGACCCGACCCAAACCCGACCCGATGTATCATTTGACCCGAAAATGACCCAACCCGAACCCGACCCGACCCGACCCGACCCGAAAGGGTTGTATGACCCGATACGACCCGAACCCGACATGACCCGACCCAAACCCGACCTGACTGACCCGATTGCCACCCCTACATGTATCCACGTTATTCGAGAATGTGGGTGGGTTAGAGGGGTTTGTAATAGGTTGGGGTGGATGTTTTGTTGGATGTCAGGTTTGAGAGGGTGGGGGAGCGAGTGGAAGCGGTTATGAGGTAGATGGGGACTTGGGATTGTGCTGAGTTTATGACCATTTGTTGGTTGATATGGGAGCAAAAAAAACAAAGGATAGGGAGTAGAGGGTGGATTATGTGGTTCGCAGAATGAATGGGCTTATGTGTGAGATGTTGGAGAACTATGAAGGAACAAATGAGAGCAAGTTAGAGGAGGAGAAAGAACAATGATGGATTTGACTTCAGAGTGGAGTAAGAATGAGATTGAGTCTTGTTCTTTTTCTTTTGTTCGTCGGAACTTGAATAAAGTACCTTACCCGTTAACGCACTAGGGTCATTGGACCGTATGGAGGAGTTTTAGGTCGGAGAATTCCCCCTCAAACATTAGTTTCTTTGTTGAGGTTGATTTGGAAATATGCATTAAACCCGCTTTGGGTTCTTAAAAAAAATTCTATGAGTTTCTCGGCCAAAACATTATTTAAATAAAATACTCACGAAATTATTTTACGTTTTTCTATTTTCCAAACTTTGTTTCATATTTTTGTAATTTGTAATACTTACAATTTAATTGTTATGATATAATTTTATCAACAAATCTTATTTTTAGTGGTACAACTCCAATTTTCATTTGTCTACTTATTAAATTGGGTTTTTTGTCAGGGAGTACCTAACATTTATGGTCGTTTGCACCAAGGTACCTAACATTTTATTTTTTGCCAAGGAGTACCTAATATTTATGTTTTAGTTGTCGCATGGTACCAAAGGCACTTTGAGGTCAAAACAGTCAAACTCCGTCACTTGATTAACGAATCTTTTTAATTAATTGTTACTTTTCTCCTTTTTTCCCCCCCAATTTTTTACATTTCCCTTCAAAAATCAATTTACTTAAGTTCTTATCTTATCAACTCATTTTCATTCTTATCCCCATACTCCATAGCCAATATAATTAACATCCAATTAGTAGCCCCTCATCTCAAAACTAATCAATCATCATTCACCACCTCCGACCACCCTCAATCTATCGATCCCGACTTAAGTTAATTAGGAGATGATCGATGGGTTGACTATGGAGATGAAGATGAAGTTGGAGGTTGTGGAGGAGTTGTGTTGATTGGGAAGTAACGTGCTTTTGGGGAGTGGATGTTGGGCTGATTTAGAGAGTAAGAGGTTGTTATAGGTGAAAGTGAAGAAAAAAAAAGGGGTTAGATGGGGTAAGAGGAGATATGGATGTTGGATTGAAGCTAAAGGTGGTGAAGAGGAGGATTATGTTTAATGACTATTTGGTTTAAATTAAGTTATTAAAGAGGTAAATTAGAGTAATTAGGGTTGCATCACGATTTTCCGTCAAGTCAAGACAGAATATTGACCTTTTTGTACGGAAAAAATATGTTGGTACTAACTAGCAACCAAAACATATATATTAGATACTCCTAGGCAAAAAATAAAATGTTATGTACCTTGGTACAAACGACTCTAAATGTTAGGTACTCCCTGACAAAAAAACCCTATTAAATTTGAGAAATTGTAACGCTCATAAATTAAAATTTCTCCTAATTTATGTATGGAATCAGAACATTAAGATAGTCTTATTCCCTTAGGATATATATATATGGGATTGATATGAAAGGATATAAGAAGTGTCCCATGGTGACATTATGATGTAATGAATTGAGTAAATATTGTACTACCGCTCATTCATCATATTCTTTACATTTTTGTTTTTCGGTATGTTCAACAAATTCTTTACGTTTCGTTTTTTGGTCTATATTGTACGGTTAAGACATAATAAGTACATTAAAAGTCACATGCATGTGAGGTTCTAGAAAGTCAAATTAAAAGTAATTGTAAGGAATTTGATTAGTGAGAGAGAGTAATTTAGAGCTGGTAAGTCTGACCCAACCTGAGTGACCCGACCCAAATGCGAGCAAATCCGACCCGATAGAATCTGAGAATTTTGTGACCCAAAACGGATCTAACCTGATACCATGTCATGTGAGGGCGCCGAGGATGAACTGAACTTCTCGATACCAAGTCCTGTAGGACGGGTTTAGGGTGGTGGTCAATTTTGTCTCGGGTGGAATAGTTTGTGGTGGTGTGGGTAGGGTATCATTATCGAGGTGGAGGAAAAGATGTTGATCATTCATGGTGGCTTGGGTGTGAAAGCTATATTTGTTGGTAGATGAGGGTGTCAGTTAGTTGAATGCAATATTGAAATGAATGACGAAGATTTGTTGTATGTTAGTTCCAAGATTTGTTGTATGTTAGTTCCTTTGGATTTGCGAGTTAATTGCATGTTGTCGGATGCCATGAGCTTTTCGAAGGAAAATATTGTAGGATGTTTTGATGCGGGACCGTTGGCTCTATGATATCATGCAAAGAATTGTGTTTCACACTATATTCACTCTATTATACAAGTATTTATAATAGTATAAACTAGTGCCGAATATTTCCATACAAGATATTGACAATATATGAATCTAATAATATGTACCCAATCTCCAAAATGCGGTAACAACTTCCTACATAACTAGCTTGGAGATGAAGCAGATGTGAACGAGATATTCTCAGCATAATACTTCATATACACTGAAATATAATTTAAAAATTGCTCTAGTTATATAAGAAACGTCGTTCTACCTCAACATGACCTCCTTGAAAATCTTTAAAAACGGTTTATAACCATAGCATTACTTCCCTTATTCCTAAGTCCTCGTGGTGTAACTGAGTTATTATAAATAAATCTTTAAAAGTCGGTCTGAAACGAAAATTTGGCCAAGGCATTACCTTCCTAAAATGTTCAAAATTCAAAAGCTCATACCAACGACTAACAAAATTTCAAACAACAAAGTCGAAACAAATAAACGAAAGACTCAAGTTGACAACGACCTATCCAAAACACGACTTATTAGCTTACGTGTCCCCTAAACATTCATTCTCTCTCCATTATATCCCCTCGTTTATTTATTCCCTTCTCTCACTTTCTCTCTCCTAAGTCCTACTCCACCGTAACTGTCACCGTTGCTTTCTCTCTCATCGCCGTGAACTTCGAGAAGCTTCTAGATGACGACTATGGAGAGTTTAATAGGTTTAGTCAACAGAATTCAAAGAGCTTGTACTGTTCTCGGTGATCATGGCGGTGGCGACACCGCTTTCAACTCTCTTTGGGAAGCTCTTCCTTCCGTCGCCGTCGTCGGCGGCCAGGTTCCTCTCTCTCTCTTTCTTTTCTTTTTATTGGTGACGGAACCAGGATTTATAGTTATTTACGGCAATTTATAAGTAAATGTAAACTATTCACCGTGACAACTGACAAGTAATAGATTATTAGAATTATTGAGATTTTCGATAAATAAAGAGGTTTCTCTTTAGTGTTAGGGTGTACGTGTACCTAAGAATTTTTTAAAAGGTAAATTAGATAATAAAAAATCGAGAGTTTTAACTAAAAGTTTCATATTCACTGTGAAAAGATAAATTTACAGTTATTCACGTCATTTTAAAAGTAAACATAAACTATTCACTATGACGAAGAACAGAAAATCAGAATTATTGGGATTTTTTTATAAAAAATAAATATAAAGAGGTTTCTCGTTAGTTAGGGTGTACGTGTACCTAAGAGTTTACAAAAGATAAGTTAGACAAAAAAAATCGAGAATTTTAACTAAAAGTTTCGAATTTCTCGTTGTCTAAGGGCAAGTGCGCCTGCTAGTCCCCTTAGTTCTGCTACTGGTTCAGTTTGAGCTTTTTATTTATAATATATTATGGTTTATTGAAGAATTTGTTTGAATTTTGAGTGAAATTTGCAGAGTTCTGGAAAATCGTCGGTTCTTGAGAGTATTGTTGGGCGTGACTTTCTTCCCCGGGGATCTGGTTAGCCTACACTCGTCTTTTTTACTCCCTCGAGAGTTATTTGTTTACGTATTTTAATCAAATTTAAGCAAACGGTTGAGTCATTTCATTTTTTTTTCATTACTAGTAATTGTTCTGAATTAGAATGAGTAAACGGAAATGACTCGTTACACTGAACTCGCTTAACGTCTTTTGAATGTGAAGTTGAAGAATTTGGTGTAATTCTGTGGGAGATCTTTAAGTACTGTGATAATGTTGTTGTAATAATTGCTGTAGGAATTGTGACGAGGAGGCCATTGGTGTTGCAACTGCATAAGACAGAGGAAGGAACACAGGAATACGCCGAGTTTCTTCACTTGCCTAAGCGTCCTTTCACTGATTTTGGTATACAGTTCACCGTGATTTCTATTTCTTTAATGCTACTTTACTTTTCATATATACTACGAGCATCATCTTATTTTTTAGAGGATAAAGAGTGGGTTATAGTGAGTTTTGCGACCACCTCTGACATGCATATCAAATTTTCTCTCTTTCGTGTGTGGTCTGTATTATGTATGTGAGACGGTAGGTACTGAATTCCGTTGGTACTCGATGGTGCATATAACTTTTATGAATATTGTTTTCAAAAGTTTTATCCCGCTATGACTTGTGGAGGTTTCAAGTTTCTAGGAAGGTAAGAGCTTGTTGACGTTTGTGGTTTATGGAGTAAATGATGTGGACAAAAGATTGGAACATTGGTCTAATGGTTAAAACCTGCATGTTGTTAAAATTTCAGTTGAGTTGCAAATAAAAATGTGATTTTAAATAACATGTGCTCATTTTTTTTTATTCCTTCGAGAGTTTTAGTTAATGAAGCTTTTTAATCCTTGTGGACGATAGTTTAGATTTTTGGAGATTGTGAATTCGATTATGTGGTGCTTCATATCCGTGCTTTGTTGTCAGTGCCCATATTGTGTCTTGATAAGAAATTCGTGTTTCATCTTAGAACTTGACTCATGAAGAGAAAATTGGAATCTAGACACCACGTACCATAGCATGATGTCCTGATGGGAAATGATAATTTTTAGTAATTAAGGTTGTACAAAGCGGTTCAGTGATTGATCGTCGAAGTTTGAACTAGATATAGTTTTTCTTACCCTCTCATTATTTATGTGACATTGTGTAGCGTGATATATTACTGATATATTCTACAATTCTAAAATGTCTACTTCTGGTGACTAATCTTGTTTCCCTGACTTTCCTGTATGACTAAGGGCGTGCTGAATGTGTTTACTTTTTCATTGATTAGTAACTATAAAAGTTGTACAAGAGCGATGGTGATAACTTCTCCTTTTTAAATATGTTGGTCTCAGCCCTTGTTCGTAAGGAGATTCAAGATGAAACAGATAGAGTGACAGGGTCTAGACAAATTTCGCCTGTTCCTATTCATCTCAGTATCTACTCACCTAATGGTAAATGGTCCTGAATGTTTATTTGATATTATATTGTTTATCCCAGTCTTTGCCTTCTTGTGACTTGTGCAAGTTCATCTATGTAACTAAATATGTCAATGCTTTTGCCAGTTGTCAACTTGACCCTTATTGATCTACCGGGTTTGACAAAGGTTGCTATAGGTGAGTTCTCATCTTGTTAGAGGAAGGTTTAGTAATGTATGACTTTGTGAGCGATCATGATATGAACACCTTTTTTATCCATGTTGAACTCAGATGGACAGCCTGAGAGTATTGTCAAAGATATTGAAGACATGGTTCGAACTTACGTGGATAAGGTAATAAAGCATTTCGTCATTGTTTTTCCTTCTTGATCTTGTCCTTCTTTCGTCTCTCTCTTTGCGTTACAACCTATGCATGAATTTCACTGTCTGCGGCTGCGGCTTTACTCTGTCGACGATTCCATTAAGTTGAGTTAAGCTTAACCGCTTCTCATGCTAAGCTTTTGCTTTGCTGTAGCCCAACTGCATTATTTTGGCAATATCTCCAGCTAATCAAGACATTGCAACATCAGATGCTATCAAGCTTGCCAAGGAAGTGGACCCCAATGGTATGTTTCAGTCATTCAGTGCATTTATGTTGGATGACATCATGTCAAACTATTCGTGCTGTATTCACTACTACTTAAAATACGGTTGTAAATGCTGCAGGTGATAGGACATTTGGTGTCTTAACAAAGTTGGATCTGATGGACAAAGGGACTAATGCTCTAGATGTATGTTTGGTTTAGCCTTCAAGTCCATTTTTCTTGCGTTTGTTTGATAATCTGCAACGTAACATCATAACCATCATCAGGGAATTAGTCCTATTGTTTTCCTGGTTCATTCCCCATTTTAAACTGTCACAAATACCATGCTCCTAAACTTGTGGTCAGTGCTGTTAAATCCTCCTTAAGGCCTGAACAGCTGAACTCAGAAATAAACTGCTCCGTAATTCCCATAAAACTCTGATTATGGGAATTGGTTATGTCAGTGTTCATTATCACATAATTGAATGGTGCACCGCAGCTCCAATTGTCCAGTGTAAAGCAGTGAAGGTCACAAAATGTGCACCATAATACATACTCCCTCCTATTCCATCTATTCTTCCCTATTTCCTTATTTGTCTATTCAAGTTTTTTTCCCTATTTCCTTTTTTGGGATTGCTTTGTGTGGTCCATATTGAATTGCATGTGGGGATGTATATTTTGTGTGGCCTAAATTGATTTCCTTATTCCTTGTGCAAAAATCAAAGGGGAAGAATACATAGAATATGAGGGAGTATATACAAAGACAACTTACGTTTAATACCTAACATCCAAATCCAACGTCACAAGTTTGGAATCCTCCGAATTAGTACTTCATGGCTCCATAAGTCACTTTGTATCAGATTTATATTTTTGCATTCGACTGCACATGATTTATTTAATTGATTATTATGCTTCAAATTATAATCATATATGAGCATTGGACACATTATTAGACAAGATATGAGAGGCAACCTTCCTATAGTTCCTAATAATGAGTCTAATGACTTTCTGTAAAAATCACTTCAGTTTTGTCGGATGGTTCATGAATGTAAGAAGATTTGGAAACACCTCAAATGTGTGAAACAATGCCAGTCATCAAAATATAGCTTCCCAACAACTAAGCAGGGTAAGGAGGCCTGTTACCAAAATACCAAGAGACCAGTGGAGCTTTCACATTTTTAGGGGAATATGAATTTTGAGGACTCTACTGGGCAGCCTGTGCGAGACGTTACTCATAATAAATGAAACAGGGAACATAAATAGCAGATGTGAGTGTTTTTTTTTTACACAACAGGTGAAGAGAAAAATTCATTTAATCATGTTCAATACTGTATTGCATACTTACATTATTATTAATCACTTTGATTTTTGCTGAGAAGCTAAAAGTTATTTACATTCTTTAATTGGTTATAAGCCCGTGGCTATGGTATTCTTCGCACTCTTCATATTACGGTGTTTAAATAGCTGATTGCCTGATTCATCCTTCCTATATGATATATTGATAGAGTCGCTCTTCATATTTTCCCTTCAGAAAATTTTATAAAAAAATGTTTACCGCGCCTGATCTGTATACACTTTTGTCACTTCTCTATGCAAGGTTCTTGAAGGAAGATCTTACAGACTTCATTATCCTTGGGTGGGAATAGTGAACCGATCACAGGCAGAAATTAACAGGAATGTTGAAATGACAGCTGCAAGACATAAGGAGCGCGAGTACTTTGCAACTAGCCCCGATTATTCACACTTATCTAATAGGATGGGTTCAGAATATCTCGCAAAACTACTGTCAAAGGTACAACTGGTAATTACTGTTTTGGTCAATTTTTATAAGTTCCCATCAATAAATCATCTCTCTTGCTTCAGCATTTGGAATCTGTTATTAGAGCCCGTATTCCAAGTATTACTTCACTGATAAACAAGACCATTGATGAGCTAGAAGCCGAGTTGGATCGCCTTGGCAGACCTGTTGGTGTGGATGCCGGGGTGAGTAAATTTCTCAGAATTCAGGTACAATGCTAGTAGTTATGCTGCTGTAATCTTCAAGTAACGTTTGTACGATATCTCAGGCTCAATTGTACACAATTTTGGAACTTTGCCGTGCATTTGATAAAGTGTTCAAGGAGCACCTTGACGGAGGGTAATTCTCTTGCCCAATTCTTCAAACAGCTGGTTACTGAGTAACATCTAAAGGGCTATTTTTAGGAAATTTGAATGATAGACCGGCTCCTAAAGTGCTATAATTAGGAAAATTGCGTAGTTGAGTTACCTGAGTTGGTGACCCCCACCCACCCCTCCCCGCGTAAACCGTTGTCTTTTCTGAGGCGCATTGAAATTTTGACTCGATTGAGATTGGATAGCAATTAAGTCCAGAAACCGTGGAAACTCAAGAATATTGGGTAACTGCTGTTTTGCTTCATCGGGCTGCTGACAGTCCGGAAGAAGATCTCAATATTTTATTCGTCCAATCCCGGCTGGGGTTACGTATAGCGACGTAGCTGTTATGCCACCATTTTTGTTTGGTGGAACTTCCTTTATCAATAGTATTGGACTTGGTAATTGTTTGAAACTGTGGACCCCTTGGCCTATATCAATTCTTTACTGCTTTGATAGTTTGATATACCTCATTTTTCCATCGGAAAACACAGTTCAACCCTTGTGAATAATTCGCTGTGTTTTTTTATGCAAACATCTATGATATCTTGATTGATGTTTTTTACTACATTGCCAAAGTCCATTAAGCTCTGACGGTTGCTTAACCTTAATATTTTCTTTCAGGCGACCTGGAGGCGATCGAATATATGGGGTGTTTGACCACCAGCTTCCGGCTGCTTTGAGAAAGCTTCCGTTTGATCGGTATCTTTCTCTGCAGAATGTTAAAAAGGTGGTTTCGGAGGCTGATGGTTATCAGCCACATCTGATAGCTCCTGAGCAAGGTTACCGTCGTCTGATTGAAGGTGCTTTAAACTATTTTAGAGGTCCTGCTGAAGCTACTGTTGATGCTGTAAGTGCTACTTCTTATAAACCACTTCATCAGTATCTTTATTTGTCAAACTGTCTTTTACCGATGCTTGCCAAGCCAAGAGTGGGTTTGGTTCAGTTTTTAATAAAATAATTTTTGTTTTTCAGGTTCGAGTGGGTTTGGTTCAGTTTTTAATAAAAATAATTTTTGCTTTTCAGGTTCACTTTGTATTGAAAGAGCTCGTAAGGAAATCCATTGCAGAAACCAAGGTGAATTTGCGTGTACAAAGGTGCCGTATCTGATGCTGCAATTACTTTTCAATGGCATGTATCTTTATTCAATTTAATCATGAACAGGAGCTGAGGCGTTTCCCATCCTTGCAAACTGAGATAGCCGGAGCCACTTATGAATCCTTGGAAAGGTTCCGTGATGAAAGCAGGAAGACAATAATTAGGTTAGTGGAAATGGAGTCTTCGTACCTAACTGTGGAGTTCTTTCGGAAACTTCCTCAAGAAGTAGAGAAGGGTGGAAATCCAACTGCTACTAACATGGATCGATACACAGAGGCACATTTTCGAAGAATAGCATCAAACGTTTCCTCGTATATAAGCATGGTGGCTGATACGTTGAAAAATAGCATTCCCAAGGCAACTGTACATTGCCAGGTCAAGGAAGCTAAACAATCCCTACTAAATCGTTTCTACATTCAACTTGGCAAGAGAGAGGTAAACTTCCCTTGTACTAAATTGTTTTCGAACTGTTTTCCCGAGTTTGGACAGCAGCCACGACGTTTGAAACGAATATCACTATTTTTAGAGAACAGGAATACCGTAACGTCTGTTTGGCCTTGATGATATTTACTGTGAATGGGCACTTCACATCTTCGAGATTGCATATATGCAATCGTGCCACTGAATCCCTGACCACTAGGACCAATTCTCGATGCAATTTTTACTTATTGCCTTTTCCAATATAGCTTCCCCATGTTGTTGACATAGGATCAAGGCTGTGGACATACGACCCCCTCACCCAACGTACGATCTTTGTATAGCCCAGAAGGACCCTGATTATATGATATGCGAGTATATATTACTTTACACAGCTTAACAATGTGAATCACTCCAAACTTGGATAACTCAGATGGCTACCGAATATGGAATAGCCAAGTAAATCAATCTTTTTAAGCTTTGGTTCAATGTGAGGTGACAAGGCTCCTGACACTGTTTTTTTTTTGCTACTAGGCTAAGCAGCTAGGGCAGATGTTGGATGAAGACCCTACACTGATGGAGAGAAGGCAGCAATGTGCGAAACGGCTTGAATTGTACAAGGCAGCTAGAGAAGAGATTGAGTCGGTATCATGGGCTCGGTGATGGGTACGAAGGAGTTGGTAACAGGTGTTGTATAATAGTCTCGGTGACGTGTACGAAGGAGCTGGTAACAGGTGTTGTATAATAGTTTTGTATGAGACAGTCTCATTGCGAGACTGTCCTTATTACTCGGTGATATTGATATTTTACATTTTTCATGTAATTATATGAGTAATTGAAGATTGACTCATTGTGGGACGGTCTTCAACGAGTATTTGTATGAAGTTGGAGATTTACTTAAGTTACCGAGTAATATTGTTAGCTTAACTAAAGATTCGAGGTTCAAGAATGCAGTAGTGTTAAAAGTTCATCAGGAGGGAGAGCTTTACCACTCTAGTGGTGATATCCAGCTCGAATCTGGACTAAATCGGATTGTATAAATAAAAAAAGGGTGTTTTTTATGATGTACTCCTGTGTTTTTCCAGATTCTACATATACCCTCGGGTTTTCAAAATCACATAGGGTACCCCTTAACTTAATAAATTGCTCTACAAATACCCTAAATGCTAAAATTTTACAATTCTAACTATTATATTTTGGCGGTTTTAGTTTGTTATTCGTTAAAAATACGTTTAACCATCAATAAAATCCTTATTTATTCATCAATATACAATTCTTTGTGACAATATGTAACCATTAAAAAACTAAAATTTGGATACTTCGGGTATCTTAGATACTAATATGGGACTTTAGGGGTATATCAGATGTTTTTTTAAAAATCGAGGTTATATGTTAGAATCCAAGAAAACACAGGGGTACACGATAGAAAATCCCATAAAAAAATATGTAGTAACATCGTCAAACTTTTCTCGCCCCATCAGAGTTTAATTCTCATTCATCGTAATAAACATACTATACCACGCCTTATAATTCATGTTCTTATACTTCGCCTTTTCGATTATCTTTCCTCACCAAAAGACCTAAATGGATCTGGTTCAGATTTGGTTCAAACCGCATGATGTAATATGGACCTAAACTTGCCTACCCCTCTTTGTTATAATGAAGTACGACAATTCTCTTATAGTGTCGTTATATAACATAGGACTGTTCCAATACAACAAAAGTCCAAACATAAGACATAAATACAGTACACTAAGCTTTTGATTTTATTTTGATAAGTTCATATCTTATAATGAAAACCAGCTTATATAAATATGTAAGTTATCAATTTAAAATTTAAAATTTAAAATATTAAATTATCTAAATATAACTTCGATTTTTTATTTTTTATTAAGTAATTCCGTTGGACTTAATGTTATTAGGTTAGTCTTACACTCTTACCTCATAATAAACCTTACACAATAATTTGTACTCCATATAACATTATACTCTCTCCGTCCCGGTCAATTGTTGTCATATTCTTTTTTAGGTGTCTCAGTGAATTGTTGTACTTTCTATATTATAGAGGTTTTCTATGAGTTATTTAATCACTCAATGGAACTATTGTCCACTTATCATCCATTAAGTGAAACCACAAATGGCCCCCACTCTTTCATTAGTCTTTGTACTAAAATAAAAGCACAACAATTCACCGAAACGAAAGAAATATATGAATAATGAACGGTGTGCACCAAAAAACATTCGGAACAAGTCAGGTTGATTGGATCAATTTGAATTATAGGTCAAACTCGACTCCTCAATTTACGTATCAAATTGGGTACAAATCAAGTCAATCGCTTGGGCCAATCTTGTCAAGTTTACCTGAAGTGTATCGATAATCCTCCGATAATAACTTAATAAAAAACCGTCTCTTCATTACTCTTATTATTTTGTCCCACAATACACAGCTTCTCTTTGTCTCTTCATCTCAGTCAAAAAAATTCCTCACAAAACCATGGTTTACATTACATCTTGGGATGAATTTGTCGAACGCTCCGTCCAATTATTTCGTGCAGATGTTGAATCAGTAAGTTTCTTATAACACTAACCCAATTTTTTCTGCATTTAATCATGAATTCTGGATATCTCAATTGTATACTTTAATTAATTAATTAATCGGGTATTATTCTTTGTAATTATACTTTTGTTGGTTTTTAATTTCATTGCAGACCCGTTATTCGATGAAATACAGACATTGTGATGGTAAATTGGTTCTTAAAGTTACTGATAACAAACAGGTATCTAATTCACTATTTTTGTTGTTTTTGTTTTTATTTTGATTTGTATTTGTGAAGTTGTTGTATTTTGATATGTTTTAGATTTGCATGTTACTGGGATTTGCAATATTTTGCATAAAGTTTCGATCTTTGCGAAATTCGCTTCAAGATTTTGTGTGTATAAATCAAATTGTAGTGTGAATCGTACTTCTGTTGAGAGAGTCCCGGAATATAGTATAGGATAATTAGAGGCGATATTCCGAGGTATATCAGGTTTACCATGGTGCATCTGATACGATTCGTTGCTAAGTACCTCACATCGGTCATACATGAGACATGTGTGGGACTCATATAGGAATGCGCTCTGCCATCCTTTGAGCTAGGTTTTCGGGTAGGTTCTCCCAATATCTGTATCGGCATCAAAAACCCTAGTCGATATGAAAATTAGAAGTGAAATCAAATAGGTGGCTTGTCAATGGAGTCTTGTGATGTTGCCATGTCGGGGTTTGGAGTTTATGTGTGTGTGTGTGTGTGTGTGTGTGTGATTGTGTGCTATTCGATCAACCGGTTTATTTGGGTTAGTATTTGACATGAATATGTTGGCCAATGTTGTGAATGTGAGGTGACAAAAGGTTGATAATTAAGCAATGGTGGGCTTGATGGTTTTTGAGTGATTTCCCGATAGAGTTAATTCTTACCTAGAGTTTTTTTCAATAGGATCTTGGTACATGGAATTAGAAATATAGAATTGGGAGCGAAATTGATCAAGGACTAGTTGTAACGCAGTATTTTTTTATTTGTTTGAAGAGAGAACAATTATGGTTTGGAGAGTAGGCTTTAGGGGTGAATCTCTGCATGATGTATGTCTAAAGTCTAGAGTCGTATAGAAACTTGATATTGTATCATCTATTCATCTGTTTTCCGGTAACGCGTCATCGAAGCTTGTTTCTAAAAGCCATGGATGACAGAATCTTATAGGTGTTGATTTTGATCAATTTTTAGTGATCATGGGAAATCTTGATGACAATGCAGGAGCTGGAGGAAATTATAACTGTTCAGACTCTTTTTGCTGATATAAATGAGCAAGTAACATGTACTATCTCGAAGATATTGTTGAGGTAGTGGAGCTAGGAGAACTAGTATAATTTTGAATACGGAGTAACTTGTGTTGCTCTGAAAGGGCTTCTTTACCTAGATTTACATGGGATATTGCTGAGCTACTTCTAGAAAGATTTTGGTGCTCGGCTACGACAATCTGTAATATTCTGAAAGGCTAAGACTTTGGTTATGCCATTAAACAGTTGGACAATGCGAGAATTTAAAATTTGGGGTGAACACTTGATGGTTCAAGATGAGAACTTGTTTCAAAACTCTTAACCTCACTCATTTCTTCCATAATGTACCGTATTTTTGTTACTCATATAGCTAATTATTATGAAATGTGGTTTGGATATGTTATCTGACTTATTGAGCATTTGAGCCCCTGAGTGTGCTATGCTACTGATTTGATCCTTGTAGCCTCATTTCCTTTTGCAAACATTTGCCAGTGCCTCAAGTTTAAGACTGACCAAGCTCAGGATGCGAAGAAGATGGAGAAGCTTAACAATATCTTCTTTGCGTTAATGGCCCGAGGTCCTGAAGGTACAGACTTCTGCCCGTTTGATTTTTGAAATATGATCAATATAGCTTATATCTGTGTTATGCAATTTATTTTAAATGTGATGGCATTTGTGCACTACTACCCTTTCCCGAACAGAAAGATAAACTTTGCATGTGCACAAGGTTTTTATGTTTTTTCATCCAAACATATTAAAAACTTTGAGAGTTGAGAACTTGAGATGTTTTTGACTGATGTTGGAGCACTTAGAATCAACGAGTCAAAAGTGTTGGCCATACTAAAAATCTAGGCTGCGACTCCTCAGGCCTATGTGTAATACTCCATTTGAGTACTTTTGAAGGTGTCGCCCAGCTTCATTTTGAAGTGGTGTCAGCGGCATTCGTGTCACGTGAATAGAGATTAGGGATACGTGATTTGATTTAAATTCTAATTTTTAGTACTATTGTGTTGCACGTTTTTCTTTCTTTTGTCCTTGTGGGGATTGTGGAAGGGTACGAGGAGATAGATAAATCTTGAGAGAGATAACATTTGTCACTAATTTTTTCTCGGCTGTATGGCTCTGCATTTGAGTGAAGAATTGAGTTTCTTGTTTTCTAGAGGTTGGTTAGTTGGGTTTCAGCTCACGGGAAGCTTCAAATCTTTTGTTTATGCAGTCGATATAGCTGAAGTAACTGGGAAGGAACAGGTGGAGGCACAACCATCAAAGAAAGGAAGAGGAAGAAAACAATGATATCAAGCTCGAAATACTTGTCTAAATGTTAGGGTTTTTTGTGATTTAACCATGTTTATTTTTGGCTCTTTAGTAGCTCACAAGTAACCTGCATCTATCGACTCTGCGAATTTTGCGTTGAACTACTTAAGTGGTGGTGATGAAAAATTCCGGAAAGTTCAGCCTCTAATGGCTTGAAACCCGGACATGATAGTTTCTGAGATTTTGTGACATGGTTGGTGACTTCTTCTCTCGTTGGGTAACTAATAGTCTAATACTCCATATGAATGTGATTTTTACGTTGTTTGACGGTGTCAGAGTGCAAAGCACAATCCAAGTTTTCTTTCAATTCAGTCATCTGGTTTACTTTGGGTCAGGTCAAGCTGTTTGGGTCCTTTTGAACTTGATTTTGAGAAGTTCATAATACGTACCATTTTAGTTGAGTCGGGTTTGATTTGGACATCGATGGGCTGACTTGTGTCAAGTGTTGACGTGTTGTACAGTACATGGTTTTTATCGATCATTTCATTTGTTTCTTATAAGTTGGCCCATCGATTTCCACACCCATTCCCATTCCCAAGCCAGCCTCCATCTTCCCCTCCGACAACCAAGAAACTAACGATGATGAGAAGTTTGCATTCCCACATGGCCTCATCTATCCATGGGCATGCCACCGGTCTGTAAAAACCACATAATTCCTAGCTGTCCACAGCCATAGCATGATGCCTTGCTTGAACGATTTCCACTCCTTGACGACTAACAAGATGTCAATCAGCTCTAGATGTTCAACTCTTCAAAACGCCCGAGATTCTTGCCCGTATGAGAAAGGCTTTCTAAAGCACCTAGTTGATCAACATTGTGCTGCTCCATTCCCTTCTAATTAGCATTATATAATCATACTTCTGAGTTCGGACTATAATTTGTTCGATATTATAGTAATAATCATCATAGAATTAGTGATAACCTATTTACTACTTACTCCAGAATAGAATTACATAGAGATTATGCTATACTATAAGTTCGTCAATATCATTATTTAAAGTAAATATTATTCACAGTACCATTATTTATATCTTGGGCACACTTAGAATTTTCAAATTCTAGATTTTCAATTTCACGGCGATGCTCTCGTTTTCAAACTTTTTATTTTGCGATAGCCTAGACGCGTTGCCATTTACTCGACCAGAGCAGGTAATAACAATTCAGAGACAATTGGTCACATAATAATTAACAAAATGTGTGTTTATGTCACTCAACATTTCTTGAGAAAACACGTATATAATCCAATCTACAATACATAATGGGTTCATATCTCATCCGCATCAAATTTGTCTTTATGACTTCCTTTACACCGAAATAAAAGGTTCCAATCATGTGAACCAATGTTTTCCTGGACTATTGATAGCGTATCAATTCCCCTAATTTCATACGTACTTCCTTCCGTATAATCAAATTAATATCAGCCCTCTCAAACATTTCAATAATATGAACCCAATGTCGATAAACAATGGCAGCAACCCTAAGCTCGAGAAAGGTAACCTCATTTTCCTTGACGTCCATATTCATCAGTATTACACTTAGCAAACGACTTCATCAAAAAAACCTAGCAAAATATACACAGCCGTTTGGACTAACAATTAACCTTGTTAACGTTACTAATCACAATTAGAAAACACCAGTAATCATCTTGGAAAAGACGTGCCAAATTAAGTTTATGCAAGAAATAAACCGTACCAGAGATAAAGGGAAAATAGAGTACATCAGCCGAACCGACCACAAAAGAAAAGTAGGAAAAATAGAGTACTTTGAAGCTCATGAAAATCCTACAAAAACATCTCCAATTTCCTGGATTTAAGAGGTTCTGGAGGTAAATAATCCTCTAGCCGAAGATTAGAGCTTGTCCGAATCTCTTTCAATGTGGCATCGCCTTTCTCAGACTTGATAATCTCCAGGATGCTCCCGAGAACATCAGCAGCCAATCCAACCTCCAAAAGACGACCCGGCTCCTCCCCACCTCTGTGTATTAGTCTGCACACGTCTTGCAAGGGTAAGACGTTTTCTAAGACGAGTGTACCAAACATCTGACCAAGAAACTCGGGTGCCCTTGGCGCATCGGTGACTGTGTCTTCAAAGTCGGTCAATAATGATTCAAACCTGTCAAAGGAGAATAACCGGTATGATCAAGACATTTTTTTTGGGGTTTGCACCACCCGATTATACAGATAGGACCATAAGAGCAAAAGTTACTTTTGAGATCAAATACAATAATCGAACTTTTGAGATCTCGGTTTAAGCTAAATCACTTATTTATCAATTGATCGAAGTCCTCAAAGGTAAATATGATAATATAGTAAAAAAAAAAATGGGATAGCAAAACAATGGTTTGTAAGGGAAGTCGGGGACTGAACTCTTACCCTTGAATGAGCTGTTGTGGGTTGAACGTGCCTTCCTGAGGTTTTGTGAGGCTAATTAGCAGTTTTGTCAGGACACTTCTCTCCATGTCTTTCCTCTCAAAAGCATCAGTAACCCACATAGATATAACTGTTGGATAAAAGCTTGGAGCATTTAACTCTTTGATGCATAATTCAGCTTCCTTGACATCTTTCGCACTAAAAGTGAACAAAAAACAGGGATAAAAAATGAGTAATAGAGATGATAAATAAAGTTATTAAGAAACTGTCCTCTCTTTCATGCTGCATGCAACCAGGTAGGCCTGATCGTTATGTAGGAATCTCAAACATTGTACATGACGAATAAGATGGGGAGGTAGAAGTCTGCGAAAAAATTACTTCAAATTACATGCCCACCCGAATGAGTCTATGCCAACCTTTTCTTGGTCTGAAGTGTTGGCCATTTCACACTACTAAAACTACCATAAGGGACAAATGTACGAGACATCATTAGTCTTAAAACACTAAACTAAGAGATGGTATTCCGGATGACTCGTGAAAAAAATTGCATTTTGTATATAATTCAATTCACATTATTAATAAAAGCTACACAAAAATGAAAATTCACCAACAGCTCAACTTCAAGTAAAAGTTGACAACTTCTCTATATCAGCATGATCAGGAAAAAACGAGGATAAGAGAGGAGCAAACTAATGGCTTTTTCAAGTTCAGGATATAGCCAAACTCTGGTAGACAATAGCCTAACACTTCAAGCCACAATCACCATCAAAGAAACCACGTAAGATTAAATAATCAACCTGTTTTAGATTGGTTTCAGGACACAAAACCGTCACGGCTTGTTCTCTTCTTTTTTAAGGTTCAACTTTCTACATTAACCCTTTTATTTGGATATAAATTGAGTATGGAAAGGAGGGTGAAGGGGAGAAAGAGTTCATTTTCCTTCCTCTTTCCTATGTTCGAAGGATTATCATTCGAATTATTGGCAAGTAAAAAGGATTCCTTAAGTACCCTTTGGCCCGATTTCTGCCTAAACAAGGGAAATTACATAGCATCCTGCCCTTTCCTTCTAAATACTTTCTTCCAGTAGAGGCTAACGAAAGTATCAAGCAACTCCCCTTCTTTGCACTTCCCGGGGAGACTCAAATCCCATGCTACCCTATATCAACCAATGGCCCCTTAAGAGGGCACCCCATGGCAAATTTGGCTCCTTCTAAAAAGCCAATTGGATAGCTCAACATTTCGGGAGAAATCATGCTAAAGCAGCAGAAGTGCAAAACCCAAACAGAATGAGAGGCCATGTCGTCCCATAGATTGATGATTTGTCCACACCCATCCTTCGTTCCTCTTTCAGGGATTCTCAAACTAGTACTTAAGTCTGAAAAAAGCGCTCCAAATTGTCCAAAGCAATGGATTTATATCATTGGTCACTCATACTCTCAGGTACTTCTATTAGGTTTCTTTCATAGACTCTTACAAAAAGATGGTACTCCCTTTATCACACTAGACTCGGTGTAGCACTAGCCAAAATGCCTCGGTGCGCAAATGACGCCCAACTAGCAAGGCGTACTACTATGTTAATTCCATTAAATTCATCTACAAGTTCTTTTCGTAGCTCCTTTCTATATTACATTATTCCTAGGTTTTTACTCCTCGTGTTCACCCTCTTTAAAGTGAAAACTCCAAAAATGGTATTGGTGCACCAACTTTTATTTGGCAAATATAAATTTGTTAGCAAAAATAAAACTTCTCGTGTCTTTGAGGCGCACACCTTAGCCTCGGGCCATTGTCACCTTTCACCTTTTTTTTTTGAAATCCACCTTACACCTTTTAAAACTAAGAAAACAACAGCCACTTAATCAACTGACATTCTAGTGTACTTATATACTCCCTCCAAGCCAAATTATTCTACCAATATTCCATTTTGATCCATATTTTTTTTTTATCATCTCATTTGAAAACCTTCCTTATATGGCAAAAATAAAGGGATTAAAATAATTATCATCCGAAACTGTACATATTGCCAAAACACTATTGATTATTTATTCAAATTTTGGTCCATATCTATTTGGTCGTCATTGCTATCACCGTGAAGGGAGTGTAATGGTGGCTTCTTATGTGTGTGGTGGAGGTTGGTTCGGTTGGTGCGATTGGTGCTCTAATGTAAGGTGAGTTTCTAAAAAAGATACCATGAATCCATTTTCTTAAGAACTGTGCATGGAAGGAACTAATTGGAGAGGGTGTCCATCTGATACTAGCTAATTATAGTTCGTCATCAAGTAGCAGGCTATTTCAGCAAGCAAAGCAGTTTAAATGTAAGGAATAGTTTGCCAATATGAAGACATGTATGATAATGAGAAGATAAAAAACAATGAACCAATGCAGGGAAGAGCTCACCTGTAGTACTCCTTTATTGCTGCCATTGACATTTCTCGTAAACGCTCTTCAGGATACACCTTTTCAGCTGATATTTTTTGTGCAGTATTTGAATTATGTTCTTGACCATTCGACTGATCACCCCGAGAAATATAAGTTCCACGATCTGATATGTTACTGAAACCATTCAAACCAGCCACCCCTCTTCTGGCATCCCCGTGAAATGAAGAATTATCAGCTATGGGGCCAGCTGAGACTGATAGCTGCTCCCTAACCGACATTACCTTTGCAAGCCCACCTTGGGGACCGAGCATAATGGGCTCATCGCCAGAGGAACGTTGGAGCAAAGGCACTGAAAGTGTCCTGTTCTCGAATTCACTCTTATCGTCGATCCGTGCATCCTGCCCACGAAACTGGGAGCCCACACCTCGGTAGCCACCACCCTGGCCCACTGAAGGAGACGCTGTAGAACCTCTTGGAGCATACTCTAAAGGTGGGCCCCTTCTCATTGAAGAATTCATGCTTGGTCCACGACTTAGCCGAGTAGCTTGCCCCATTCTTTCTTGGGCAGCGGCTCGGTGTACTTCCTCGATCTTCTTAGGCCCTTCAACTTTTCTCCTTTGCTGCCATTTGTTCTTCCTAAGATCAATTGTATCCTTCAACATGAATCGTACTCGTGAAGATAGCTTCATATCATTAGATAGCTGCCTCATGATCACAAAGTATGCATCCATATGTTCCTTGGCTTTGGGATGATCAATCATGTCACCAATAGTGCTCATCAACTTGCACAAGGCTTCAATATTCTCTTCATCCGCATTTTCATAGTTACCCAACAATTTCTTTATACATTCGTGCATTATTCTTTCAGTCAACATCCTCTTTTTGTACAACTCCCCAATCAACCTAATGTTACCTAGCATACGCCTTCGTACTTTCAACCTTTTATCTTCTCTTTCTTGGTCAGATTGTTTTGTTTCACCTTCATCCTTGTTAACTTCCTCTTCCTCTCTTTCTCCTCTCTCAAATTCCTCCTGACACTTATTGAGTAATAGCCGTCTGAAAGTGATTTTCTGATTATCAACACTGAGATCAGGCAACTCTGAAGCCAAATGTAGGCAGAAATTGGCATACATTTCACAGAATGTCGGTTCCATTAAAGCCTTGTCGAAAATCTGGGATATGACTCCAGTTAGAGTCACCACATTGTCAATTTTAACTTCTTTAACTTGCTCAAAGAGTTTTTCAAAGTTTTGTGGGGTCAGCTTGTTCAAAATAGCCTTTAGCCTCCTCTGCTTTGCCTGTTCCTCATCACTAACTTTACCCACTTCATACTTGTTCTCGGCTCTATGCATTACCGGTTGAGGAGTCTGAGGAGACGGCATCAAACCACCTTTATTGAAATTTGTAGCTCGTTGCCAACGTTCTCCATCAAAGTTGTTCCTTTGTGGACCCTGAAAACTCATGGAATGCATCAAACCGGGTAAAGGCCCGCCGGCATGTTGTATGGCCCCTTGTCCACGAGGCCTTACACCATAGTTGGGTCCTTGGCCTGGCCGGAAACCCATCATATTATTAGCATAGGCAAAATCCATCCCGGGATCACGGGCGGAAATATGAGCGTTTGGTTTACCCCACCTATCCGTATCTATAGCACCATTACCACGACGATCATGCCGGGCTGCCCCAGAAGACCTGTCGACAATCCTCCCAGAAGTAGCATAGTTTTGAGAATTATTAACATTTAAACCTATCAAAACATCAGCAATCTCAGGTGTTATTTGAAAACCCTCTGGAAGATCAGTACATTGCTCGCAAATAGTAAGAAGAAAATCCCTAGTGTACTTCTTCGCTGCAGCTCCATTATCATCATCATCTTTATAGAAGCCTCCAGGTGTCGCATTATCGGAGGGCTTCAACTTTGGCGTAGATCCATCGGCAACATCTTCCCAATTTTCAAGCTCCGTTTTTTTCTGCTCATCTATTTTCTTCACCGGCCCATTTTCCACTTTAGCACCAGGCACTTCCTTCATATCATTGTCGAGAACACTATCTTCTGTCTCTTTATGATCCTTGGGACCCTTATAGGCCCCATATAGATCGGGATTTGGCCCAAGAGCTTCAGCCTTCTGTAACATTTCTTTTCTCTTCTTCTTCCCCTTATTATTCTTCGCCTTATTTGGCTCCACGGAATACTTGACATTTCTTTTCTCATCTTCCATGACTTCCTCTTCAATACCTGATAAGTGAAATTGTCAGAGATCAATTCATTTTCACCTGGAACAATACTTTTTTCTCAATGGAGTTGCCAAGTTCTAGGCCTTACCAGAGTCAACAGCGGTGGTTGCCTCAACCACAGAAGCTTCCAGAACACTTGCTTCATGGTCAGTTTTCTTCTGTTCATCGGGTTGTTCAGGCTTGGTGACCATATTTGTTTCCTTTAAATGATTATCCGACTGGACACCCCTGGGATAGTTAGTCTCACCTTGTTTGGTCACAGACTGCAGATGGCTACCATCTTCAGCAGCGGGTTGATCCTGAACCATACTCGGATCAGACAGTGCACAGACTTACACAGTGCAAATAAATTTACTTAAGAGTGAATTGATTTTGCAACACTTTTCTTCAATAGCATCAAATGTTTATTATTAATTTCAGCACATATTGCACACAAAGATGAAATGCATATTAAAAACGAAGAGAGAGAGAGAGAGAGAGGGAGCATAATTTGGGGCCTCATAAAATACAAAAAAATTCGAGAACATGGAAGTTAACAGAAAAGGTAATCCAACAAACATTACATACGTCGAACAACAGTTTATGTATGCCTTTAAGGCGAATTTTACAGGTAAACAAACGCAGCTGAGGTTGGGTGTTTTTTTCACCTTTATCCCTTCCTCTAACCACGCTCTTCACCAACCTAGACACAACTTTCCTCCCACAAAAAAGAGAAGCGCCAAGGAGATCAACCTCCACCATTTTCCCATACGGCCCTCACATTAACCCTTGGTACCCAACAATAGTTTGCTCCTTCTGTACTCGTAAAGTCGTAATAAGTTGCACCCCTTCAACAGGCAGAACGTATACTTGCCTACTTGGGTGTTGGAAACTGTCTGAGGGTATACTATCGCACTTGGGTCCAGAAGGTCGAAAGAGGGTTGCAAAGTTATCAGGAGTTATTTATTATTACAGTTAGAACTATTACCATAAGAAAAGAACAGTACCAGACAAGTAAATATAAAAATAGAGTACCTGCAATGACATTGGAGTCTCTTTGTCGATCACAGTCTCTTTGTGAACATTGGTTGAAACTGGAACAAAAACATCAGACTGTTTCGTGGAGTCAAAACCGGACTTCAATGGTGGAGAAGAGCTAGCAGAATTTGGTTTGAGATCCTTACTCCCGGAATCAACTTTTTCAATGGCACTGGAGTCTCCTGCAGCGGGACCCGCTGGTTTAATTGTCACTGGTATTGTAGCAGGCAATGAGTGAGATGACGGTCTAATATGAGGTGCACTCCTAGCCGAGTCCAAGTTAGATGATGGCATAGAAGCCACGCCCATGTTAATAGATATAGAAGTAGGACCAGCCTGGTTAACATATGGCAGAGCGGGGGGGCCTTGACCAGTATAGTTGAACCTTGGAGCTAGAGAGGTATTAGTCAGAGAAACAGCACTTGGTGGTGGAGTGAAAGGAGAAACGGGGGTGTAGGAATTAGAATAGAAGCTACCAGGACGAGCAGCCGTATAACCGGGATGTGCAACATGGGTCACTCGAGAGCCTGGCGACCCACCATTCTTATCATCAAGTCTCAACTCCTCGTGGGTATGAGGATCGGTTATCTTCACAGTTTTACGAGCACTGCCAAATTTTCCAGCTTGCTGATTTACCTGAGGTAACATGGTCATCCCTAAACTTCCAGGCTGGTGGGGTAGCTGGTGGGCCAGCTGGGGATTGAACCCAAAATTCGGTCCTGGATGGATCATTCCCTGATTCGCCATAAGATGGTGCTGAAGCCCAGGCACAAAGACTGGTGGCTGAATCTGAGTTGGGTTTCCCATAGGCAACGGCATCTGAATTGGCATTTGATGTGAATTAGCTCGCATGCCTTGAGAAGGCATCTGTGGACTGGGCCCACCATACGGGATGGGGCCAGTAAGTTGGGTGAATTGCATAGGCATAGAAATCCCTACCACAGGAACTGCAGTGGGCTTCTGGGTTTGAACTGGAGGAGGTGCAGAAGCCACTGGGACATCCTTTGTGACCTTTGAAACTACCCGAGGTTCTTGGGGAGTTGGTTTCTCAGTAGAACCATCCATGTTAGACATCTGCTGCTTTAGAGCAGAAGGTGCCGGATTTGCAGCTGACGCCCTTGAAACCGCCCGCAGAGCCTGCATGGCCATTAAGTCCAAAAATTTATGAGAACTAGTCTATAACTACCACGCAAGAAACAAGATGTTACCCAAACTAACTTTCAGTGTTTACAGACGTATTATACCAGTCTACCACAATGATCTGAAAATTTTGTCTATCTCTTCTTGACGACCTAATTTATATGATTCAATAATGAAATCATACTCTATAACTGATCACCAGCCTCTTAACAGACCGCGACCAAAGGCACTGGCGGATCTACGTACAAGAACTAGGGTGTCATGGACACCTTCAACATTTTCAAGGGGATGCCTGAAGAGAAATTACAGGTCTGCCACTGACCATAGGTATAAAAGGCCTTAAGGATTCTTAAATGTATGCACACTTATCGCTGGCATTTAAAAATGTAGTTTCTATTGTCCTCTCTACTGAAGCGGTGTCTACTGTCTATCTTAGAAAACCCAAGGAGGTGCAGTTGAACTTAGCATACATTTGAATGATGACTTTTGTAATTCCTTACAATTGTGTACTTGACCAAGAATTTTGTAAGATATTCACTTATTTTGTAACTCCTACTGTCCTACTAATGTACTTCCCCACATTTAAATATAGCAGTGACATTATAATGGCTACCAACTAAGTTCTAGAAGTGAACTTGGACCCTAAACTCTTTTAACTATACAAAAAAGCATCCAATTTGACCACCGACAGAAAGCAAAGATAACGGATCAGCAATGAAACAAAAAATGGACAGAAGACCTGATTCTGCTGCTGCTCATCCAACTTTGGTGGAGCGGAACTGGTTCTTGCCGGTACCTACAGATTAACATAGAACAAGACTCAGGCGCACCATTAGGAAAGTTACAAAAAAGGTAGTGTCAGATTGTTAGGAAGGAAAAGACCGCCATTACATTCATAAAACTGGGAATTATGGATCCAAACTGAAGAGAGAAGCCCTTGCCTGCATCCCCTAATAGAGCGGAAGGACAATGAAACCAATAAGAAGAAAGAATAACAATTAACATTACTACCTCTAGGGGTGAGCAAAACCGGGTACCCGATACAATTTTAAAAACCGTATCAGGTACCCGGTTTTTTTAAGGCCAAAAACTAATACCAGGATACGACCCGGTTTCCGTATACCCGGTTAAACCGGGTACCCGAAAACCGTATACCCGGATCCGGTTTGATTAATAATGGTCAAAACTCAAAATTTGATTTCACAAAATTATTAAAGGCCCATTACTAGGATGCCCATATAATCTATTAGACATATTATTACGAAACATAACTACTTGCAAAGTTAGTTTTAAGATGCCAAAATGCAAACTTTCATCGTATCAAAAAAATCTTTGACACCCACAAAGTAGTTACATACATCGCAAGTTTCACATCCAAAGATTGACCCACAAAGTTTCACACAAGTTAGTACATATCAAACCCAAAGTTTCACATACAACTTATTTTTTGTTATTTTTAATTAAACCGTGTCAAAAACTATATACCCGGTTTTGATTTTCCCCGACCCGGACCCGATACGGTTTTTAAAAAACCGTATCGTATACCCGGAAATTCGTATCGTGTACCCGAAAATCCGTGTAATTAAAACCGTATATCGTATCGTATCCGTATATTAAAACCGTATCGTATGTTTTTGATCGGCCCTAACTACCTCAATGCCTTAGAAGGCTACCGTCAGCCATAAGGTAAGGTCACATGTATTTAATAGTGAACCCCACAGAGAAGCTTTCAAGCGATCCATTATGAAATTACGTTGAATTGTGCAGTGAAGGACTGCCAATTCACAGCGCCAAAAGGCACTAAAACACCGAGTATTTCACAAGTCATTTTGTTTTATTATATTCTATAACCAAAGAATAGCAAGTCCTTGACTGCATTGAGAATGGAACTACGAAAGGAATGAACAACTATCATCCTTTTTTTTTAATGCCGTCTCCTTGCCAGTCAAAACAAAACAGAAGGAGCACAATTCAAAGCATAAGTTCAGACCTTTAGAAGGGGTTGCAGGCGAGGTGGAATCTGTAGTCATGGAGGACGCCTGAGGTGACAGAGCCTTTGGAACGGGTTGACTGCTCTTTTGGCTTGAAGTATCATCTGATTTAGGGATGACAGTCTGAGCTGGTTTGTGAGATACCCCTACCAAGAATTATGTAAATCAATATATGTGATTCTAGTTCACAACAGACTTCACGATCATGACGAGTATAAGGTTTGATACCATTGAAAAACAAAATCAGACAACAAAAGACTCTTGTAGAGTATGTGATTCCAGCACACAATAGACTCCACGATCATAACGGAGACAAAAATTTGGAACCATAGAAAACATATTCAAATGACAAAGGGACTCCTGTAAAATGGTTTTACACTATTCTGAAATAAAACCATCCATCAAAGACACTTGTATCACTACCATAAATTATGGTGGTTATTAAAAATTAATTATAGGGATATTTGAGTCAAACAATAAGCCCTTGTATAACATATTTTATGTCAAATCGTTTTACAAAAAATTTTGCGTTCACCAAATAATCAAATACGAAGTATATACTACCTCCAATTCTATGGAATCGCCTCATTTCGAAAATTTGTGAGAGGGATTTTGCACAGATGAGGCAAGAGGCAAAACTCCAAAGACTCGGAGGGAGTGCCCTCAACCAATTGTATACCTACCAGATAATGAAGATTGTAGATGACTCCCATTCTCTACTGGTCGAACCCCGGTAGCAGGATTAGGGTCTGATGAATTCAGAGGTCCATAATTTCCTCTTGAATGCCCACCTTGTCCATTATTAGGCTTCTTGAAGCTGAAAACACACACAAAAAAAATTCAAGATATATTTACCAATCATCACTAAATATTAGTACAAATTAACAAACTGCATTGTATTCAAACACTAAAATGAAATATGCCAGCTGATAAAATTTATGCATACAAATTAAGAAAAGAAGTGAATAAGGAAAGAAGCTATACTTCATAGAGTATTAAATAATTAAGAGTACCTGCGACTGGCAGGAGCGTTAGACGAGAGAGAAGAGGCGGTGCCGGTGCCGGTGCCGCCGGAGAGAGGACGTTGCTGGTAATCAGAGCTGTTATTATGTCGACCACCACCAACAACACCTGTTTTTCTGTACTGCAACTCCTTCTTATCACCTCTTAATTGATTTTGGGACATATATTCTTACTAATTCTTCATCACAAACACACACAAAACATCACAATTAATACACTCAGTGAAAATCAAAGAACTATCATCACTAAAACTGTTTTACTCCGTCCGTCTCACAATTACTACCTCGATGCAATTGTTTTCTTCCCATTTCTCCAATATATGCGAGGAGTATGCTAATGAAATGGGAAGAAAACAGCTCCATAGAGGGAGTACTTAATTTTTTATACTTTATACAATATACTCCAATATACTGCCTATTATTTCATCAAAATCGACACCTCATACGATAAAAAAACAATAAAGATGATACAATTGAAACATGTATATATAAAATAAGTAACACCCACTTCACAAAATCAAAACTTTTTCATCTCTAATACCCAAATTATATTAAATTTCATAATTCAAACGAAAAAGTCAATTCCTCTCACGTAATTCATCAGAATCAAAACTTCCAAAACATTAATAAAAACATAAAATTACAACCTAAATTCATAATATTCTGCATGCAATCTGAAATAAAAAACAAATTTATTTCAATACCCAAATGGAAAAATCAATACTTTACCTCATAAATTCATCAAAATCAAAACTTACAAGAATAATAATAACAAAATTAGAACTAAATATATCACACACTTAACGAACACGCAATCTTATTCTTAAATAAAAATCAATACCCAAATATCAAAATCAAAAATAGTTCAATACCCAGATATCAAAATCAAATCTTTCAACTAATAATTACATCAAAATCAAAACTTTAATAACAGAAACAGAATTATAATGACAATTAACAAATAAATTAAAAACAGAAATTAAAATAGAAAAAATTACCTGAAAGTGAAGAAGTGAATAGAGATAAGAAAGAGAAAGAGAAGTAGAGAAAGTGGGAGAATTAGTTGAATGGAATTATGAGGTAAAAACCATGGCTAGCGAAAATTGAAGAGAGAGAGAGAGAGAGAAAGAAGGTGTTGTTGTTTGTTTGTTTGTTGTTTGAGAAAAGAAAGAGTGATGTGATGTGATGTGGTGTTGTTATTGTTATTGTTATTTGGAGGAAAAAGAAAAAGAAAAAGAGAAAAGTAAGGGTTGTAAAGGTAGAGAGAGTCAATAGCCCTCATTTTAGAAAGGCTTTTCTCTTAAGAGATCTATTCATCCATCTTTCAAATATTATTTTAAATAATACAGTAATAAATTGTAGTCGTATTGGATAATAAATATTCTCCCTGATGCAGACGAAAGATTACATTGGCTAATAAATATACTTATGTGAGAATCTTATTTGATTTATGGTCATGAATGCTTTAAAAATATCAATTTTTTATAATTTTTAATAATGTGTAACTAAAGATATTCATGTCGTAAAACGCGCCTCGACAAGTGTGGTAAAGTCAATGTAACCTTTGATATGGATAGGAGGGAGTATAGTAAATAAATTTAAAAACCGTTTTATTTAATGTGGATTATCCGTCTTAAGAATCAAACGAGTCAAATGACAAGCCATTTGAATAGGTGGGACGAACCTGACAAATCTATTTATACTTGACCCGTCTTAATGGTTATGAGGGATATACACCCGTCTTAAATGATAATTTGATAAACTCATTGTAAAGAAAATAGTACATGGTAATTCGCCATAAGACCGTCTTATTATATGAGATGTTTTTCTGCGTGGGGAAAAAGGTGAGGTAAATCTTTACCAAGAAAACAACTAAGACGGAATTAGGAACTTAAGGAGAGAACATAATTATTGAAACTTTGAGAAATCTTAAATAATTAAGTTATGCTTGAAAAGTAAATTAAACATACGGACATAGTGAGTTACGAACTTCAAAATTTTATGCATTTCAAAACCACATAATATAACACAAACACCTGTGTAAAGCGATTTCACACGAGTTTATTGTAAAACGGGCTCTTTCATAACCAGTACCTTTGCCCTACAACATGGTCTAATATAATCTGTTTTATATTTATTTATTTATTTAAATCGTTTTATACAATAATATTTGGTAATATAGTTATTTTAAGGCAAATTTTTATTTAAAACGTAACTTGGGTCAAATAATGTAAAAGTGAAATGCATAGGAAAAGGCAAAATAATAATCTCATATGCCTGTGTGATAAGATATTGACTAATCGCAAATTTAAAACGGATACCTCGGTCATAAGGAAAACCAGGAGTTATTTTAGGCCCGAAAAAACGGTGTGAAGGTAGAATTAGGGAAATAATGTGTGACGTCACGTGAGAATGATGACGTTGGTCTCTGAAAAATCTGAAGTCGTATGTTGTAAGTTGGTGCTTCCTAGTTGACGTACACACCGACTTAATAAAGGGAAAAGGTTCGATTTTGCATTTATGTGCTACGTGTTCTAGTTTTGCACACGCCCTTCCTAAATGGGCCCTATTAGGTGTTGGACTCGGATTCAAACTCTCCTTTCAACCTCATTTGTTGGCAAAATAGGTCAACATTAGGTATATGTTGATGATGATATTCGTCTTAAGTTTAATATGGATCAAATACATATCGCTTGTGTATAAAATATAAAATATACAGTGGAAACCAGTATCAGGAATATTAGAGATAGTTATATTATCTCTAATTAAGATTATAATTGTTCAATCTTATTATTATCTTCTCGATTAGTTTTAGGTAAATTATCTTTTAAGATACTCTAATTATTACTATATATATTCTAGTATTTTAAGGTAAGATATTATTCTCATGTACTCCTATGTATATATAGGGAGTAGGGACTCATTCATCAATAATAAGTATGCAATTCTTTCAATTCTCATAAATTTATCATGGTATCAGAGCGGTAAAATCTTAGGGACCGCCAAATACAACCCCCCACAAAAACAACCACCAACGTTCTTCTGTTGCTGGTCGGAGATGGTTGTCATATCTTCCATCTCCGGCGGACTTACTTATTAGCCTACCCCTTTCAACTTAGATTCTTTTTTTTCTTCTTTTTACTTACTTTGATCTGTTTGTTACGTGATTTCATCCTTTCCCAAAAATATAAACTCCATCTTGTATCCCTACATACTATAAACTCTGAAAAAGATACAATTACACAATGTGTATGGATTTTCCATACACAACCAATTAGAAAAGACACGTGTTAATTGTGATTTAATTTGATTTAATTAGATTAGGGTTATGTTAGTTTTTCGGAGTTTATTTTCGCAGTACGATTTTTACTCATTTTAGTACTTTTTACACCGAGTTTTCCATTTGCATACCCTTTAACTAAAAGAACTCTAAATCAAATTCTCTTCCTTAGTTTAAGGCCTCTCAAATTACCTCTCAAATTAACCAAACACAACATCTCAAATCAATAAAATTGTTTCATTACGAATAGTTACAAATTTATTAATCAATTTATGTTATGTTTAGGATTTTCTATTTTCTTAATAATTAGGGTTTATGATTAATTGAAAATTATAAATCAAGTATGGTGAATGGAAGTTTGGTGGTGGGATGGCGGCAATGGTAGAGGTGTCGCCGACAACGGAAGTAGGTGGGCTCATCGGTGGAGGGAGCACTTGTTTTATTGATGGACGATCGAAAGGCGGCGGCGCTGGTAGGAAAGGTTGTGGTAGTAAAGTGGTGTGCGGTGGTGTGCGGCCCACACCACTGTTTAGCATTTTGTTTTTTTCCTCTTACGTAATATCGTAGTACGATGGTGTATTGGTGTGGGCGTAGAAATCTGGCGAGCAGTTGTGCAATTGTGGCAATGTTACGATTATTTTTCATAAGTTATGAATACTTAGCTTGTGATGCATTGTTTAAAATTTGCAATACGATATGCGTTATTCATCTTGCAGTATGTACTATGTAGTATGTTGGGAAAAGAGAAGGAGAGGAAAAAACACGCGTGAGAAACCAGTAAGTGGATTGTACCTTTGAGGTACTACCACATAGAATATAGTTTTTGAGCTTTACAATAAAGTTTTTGAGTATAGTATAGTTTTACTATAAAGTTTTTGAGTTTATTAATTTAAACATTAAGCTCAAAAAAATTACAATAACACTAAAAAAACATCATATATAAGATATAAAATTTAATTTATAAACTTTAAAAAGCTAAAAAAAAATGCACAAAAACTCAAAATCATACTACTATGAGGTAGTACCTCCGATGTATATATAATCCTTTTTCTCGTGAGAAACAAAGGATTTCAGGGGAGAGTAACAAGAGGGGTATTTTTGTTAAAAGCGTACTATAATGAGTAAAATGTGTACCGCGAAAATCAGGACCCTTTATTTATTTATCTTATAAAATTAAAATTTTAATTATTATAGTTCATTTTAGTATGCAGTCAGTAGTTATTTTGTCCAATTTTAATTTTTTTTGGTAATCAATGTGTGTGTTTTTCCGTTTTTTCTTTCATTTCTTATGTTATAAAGTATTTATCTTCTTTTTTAGTATATATTTCATAAATATCTTGTGAAAAATTAATTGAATAAATTTTTTTATTGCATAATCATGAGCATATTATATAAAATCTCTTTATTTATAGAAAGTTGCATAATTTTAGGAAATGTTTGTTACCTTTTTTATTTTTGAAAAATATCAATTTTAAAAAAATAAAATTTCCTAATTATTTCACAAGATATTTCCTAAAAAAAAAACAAATTTTCTTAAAAAAGGAAATTTTAAAAATAAAAAAAGGGTTATTTTTTATTTCCTAACAATCAAAATTTTATAAAATTAACAGAGTAATTATAAAATAATGATTACAAAAAAAATAATAATAAAAAAATAATAATTTCTTCATATCTCGTTTATTTACTCAAAAAATGTAAAAAAAAGGTGTTAAATATTTATTGTTTTTAAAAAAAGAGTATGAATATAAGCAAAATATTTATCATTAACCAAAAAATGAAAATAAAAATAATTAGAAAAACAAAATGGTAGGATATCTTGAGAATGTATTAGGATAATAATTATAAAAAATAACATTTTAGAATTAAAATAATAATTAAAAAACAATTAACAATTAGTATGGAATTAGGAGACTTAATTATAAAAAAGCAAAGTGTAAGAAAACAAAAAAAAACTTCCTTAAATGTAGTTAACAAGATTAAGGTAACAAACAATCTACACATGTAAAATTACTAGTTTAACCTTACTTTAACCATTTTAAGTTAAATTACAATTGACACGTGTCATATTCTAATTGTTTGTGTATGAAAATTGCCATAAAAAAAACAAAAAACAAAGGCCTCGGCCACTCCCTTTTACTCACCCACCTTTTATCACCTTGTGTACCACTCTCAACTTGCACATCTCTAAGCTACCTCACTCTCTGTCCCTTCCGCGATATCAACGACGAATCAACAACCACCACCTTGTCACTACTCATCTTCTCCAAGATCAGACTTCTCGTTCCGTCGTCCGTCTTGCAGGGGCATATTAGGAATATTATAGATAATTATATCATCTATAATTAAGATTCTAACTTTTCAGTCATATTATTATCTTTTAGATTAGTTTAGGTAACCTATATCTTTTAAGATATTCTAATTATTGTATTCTAGTATTTTATGGTAATATATTATGGGTGCTGATTTTCCCAGTACAAATTTTACTCATCGCAGTACACTATTGACAATTATACCTTTTATTTCTCCTCCTATTTTCCCTCTCTAAACTTTTCTCTAATGTATTCTCTCTAATTCCGTACCTCAATCTAATTTCAAACCTTCAATTCTCTGTAATGTCACAAACCCATTATTGAGACGGTATTCATAAGCGTAATAGGTAGTAGGTACTCAGTACTAAATTGAAAAAAAAAACCAGAAAAATCAATTGGAGTATTGTGTATAGACACGTAGAGTACATTGAAAAGAAAACAAAAATAAACCAAACCCAAGTATGTACCAGTACTACATTAGTATGGGATACGTATAGTACACAAGAATGAATAACAAATTAAACCTCCACCAACACCTGTCGACTACCACCAGAATTCGTCGGCACCACTATTGTTAGCCACTCCGTCGACTACCACCAGATCTCTCTTCCCGCCGCCTCTCGTCCTCTTCTTCTCAGTTGTCTGCCGAACGGAATCCGGCGATAAATTGGGTCCTTATCTTCGGCGGTATCTGCACCACCATCCACACCAATAAAAAAAATTTAATTTCAATATAGATCTTCATTAAAAAAAAAAAAGGTCTCAATTAGATTATAAATAATTTATCATTGAATTAAATACAAATTTTATATCTAATAAACATTCATAATTGAGTAATTTAAAAGAGGTGGAAGGAAATTAACTACGAAACAATAGAGAGAAGATAAAGAGAATTAATTTTGATGTTTTTTGGCAAGGGCAGAGAAATGGAAAAATTGGTGTAAAAAGTACTGAAATGAGTAAAATGTGTACTGCGAAAATAAACTGCGTATATTATTCACATGTACTCCTATATACACGGACTCATTCATGAATAATAATTATGCAATTCTTCGAATTCTCAGACATCTGTCAAACAGTATATGTGTTTTATATACACAAACGATATAATATTTAACGGTTTTAAATTTAAGACGGATAGTATCGTCTTGAATGTGAATTTGTGCAACTTTAAACCTAGTAGGAATAGATTGTCCAAATTATCAAGTTGGTATTGAAACTTGAAACTAGGGGACGAGCGGTTATTCTTATTTCAAAAATATATCTGGTGATAAATAGGTATTCACGACTTTAAATGAGAATTTGACTTCCTCAACTAGATTTATTTAAGATGAGATATTCGTCTTAATATTAAAACGGATAAATTATCGTTTTACATGGATATATATGACAAAACTTTTCCTTTTTTCTATGGAATCTATTTTTGTCTTATTCATTCCACGTAGACATTTTTAATTGTACATTTACTTTTTTTTGCCTCAGCCATTTGTTTACTTTTTTGTGGTATTTTTTTTGAAGAATTTGTTTCTTTAATATATATGAGTTATATATTCTAATAAAATGGGGCAATATCAAAGAGTTAGAGGAAGTATTGTCTTATTGAAAATATGACTTTTTGAAATATTATTCTATATCTCATATGTAAACAATTAGGTATTGTGTTAAAGTTTTTATATTTTCAATGTATAAAACTCTAACCTCAATATCTTAAATTGGGACATCATAGTTACAACTTCAGTTGGTCATGCTTCAGACGGACCATTTTGGTCTGAAGCAATAAGACGGGATTTTGTAACCACTTTACAGTTAAATGTAACCACTATTGAAAACAAGTTGATATAAGCCGTGGTTATATTTTATCAAAAAGTGACAACATAATCCCGTGTTATTTTTCAGACGGAAATAGTCTGTCTGAAATAAGAATTTGCGTTACAACTTACAACAAGGAGGATTCGGAATATAAAGTACTCCGACTACATGTCCGCTTTCCCGTAACTTAATACCGTAATTAATTTATCTTAAATTGTTAAATTGTAGTACAAGTGTATAACGTAAACACACCAAACGAGAGAAGCCAAAAACACAATACAGTACTAAATAAATACCGCATGAATAAGCCACAGGTGCAAGGCCATTCTACGAGCCTGAGTGATTGTTTTTTTGTCCAAAACAATAACCGCTCCAAATTCATAATTGTGTTGTAAAGCCAAAAAAAAAAGGTCCAACATTGGCCATTTTTACCCAGTACATCAAAGTTCAATGTACCTAGGAAGCCTGTAATCTCCCTTTTTTTACAGTTGCCAAAAAAAATGTACCTGGAAGGCGGAAGCTATAACTGCTGTACTTCATCAATGAATGGAATTATTACTCGAACCTAAACAAGCTGTCAGAATGGGTACACAACCGTGTCCCATAAATCGGGCCGGACTACAAATAAATGAAAGTCAGAAACTCACAAATTGGTGCATCAAACTCGAAATTACAGGGTTGGAGAGATGCACAAATACAATCAACCAAAGTCCAAGTTTACTCCACAACACTCGGCAGGTAACGATGTATATCTCTAAGCGTGACCAGAGATCATCATAAAGAGAAGGGTTTGGTGTACACGTCAAATGGCTCACAAGCAGTCAACTGCGGCTCCTGTATATAAGTACCAAGTGAAAAAACTACGATGTTAAAACCAATGATGAATGCGTAACTGAAGACGAAGACTCAGCAAATAGAGAATTGATTTAGAAGAATGCATGACTTCCACAAAAGATAGAAATAAAAACAAATAAATAACAATTTTTTATTATTATTATTATAGATGTCTTACTTTTTTCATTGTTGACATATGTGATGCAGCTGTGTTTATTGTGTACTACCTAAGGCTAAATATAAACCATAATCCGACAGATAAGTTAAACCTCCATCTCCATCGATCATAGTCAGGCTTCGAAAGGTGAATGTAGCTAGAACAATTTTAACCAATCTAGCAATAATTTCAATATTTCAATAGGATTAAAGAGACTCTATTCTTCGGTTTCCAGAATAAATAAAAAAATAAATAAATATATATATATATAGTCAACTGACTCGCTAAACTATCTAAACTTCTTGTACTGAGAAGTAGCTGACTGTTCATGCATTTCAGCAAATGCCATTAGGGTTATCCACAAACAGTCAAGAGCTGGGTGAATCCAACCTCCCTTACCCCGCCACAGACAGCCAGACAGGAGGCATGCTGGATGTGCGAATTTACACAGCTCTAGATCTCCATGATCAATGTGATTAGTTCATCGGGTCCTTGTCAGAAGACACGCTAAATGTACCATCTGTCACTCCACTTTCATTAAAAAAACACTTCCTCGATTTTTTCTTTAGAGTGCATCAAACAACCACAGTATAAGGAATTTGAGCGTGGAAGCTCCAACCGAAGTGTCAACTATTTGTTGGCTACCTAATCGGGCATAATAAATATCACAAACTTGGCTTTTAAAAATAGTGAGGTGCACCAAGGGATTGCAGGGACAAGGTACGAGGTGAAGGAGTGCCGCAAGCACATAAGACATATGGATATGCATATTAGAGTTCATCTTAGTTGTGCCTTGTGCAAAAGGTGCGCCTAAGGTGCCCAAGGCACTTTGGTTAGTGCCTCTGTGAGCCTTGAGCTAAAGCGCCTGAGTCGTTCTTTTTTAAGCTAAGAATCATAAAGAAAAGCATAACCCGAAACAGGTTGCAACAGATATACAGTACCTGTCTCAGTCCCCCGCTCGCACTGCCTCCATCAACCAACATGGTGAGAAGTGATGTGACAATCCCTCCTCCTAGACCTCCTCCAACACCACCTCCACCACCACCACTACCAGTATTACGAATAGCTGAACGCATGGAAGTTAACATGCTACCATAAGTACTAGCTTGTCCGCGCTCAATAGCCTGAATAAAACAGAAAGTCATTGCCCCTGTTGAAGTGATCTTAGACAGAGCCTGCCCAAAGAAAAAAGCATGTTTAGATGCGTTCTACAATGTTGGCCTAAGTTTAAAAGTGGAGGGGAATTAAGGTCTAAGGATAGATCATACAGCTGTATCAGCTGAAGTTTGGTCATCGTCGCAGCCACTAAAAGAGATGACTTCTCCTCCATTGGATCCTTTCCACATGCCTGACCGAGGACGATGATCCTCCCAGACATACTGCCCGCTCCTACATCACAAAATTGAAGATTAAGCAAAATAACAAAAAGTATGTCACAAAAAAGAAAAAAAATTAGCCTTATTTACTAGAAACTTAAAAAAGCATGCAATGAACCTATAAGAACGGAGACAAAGTTCTCTCAAACTAACCTGCTCATTCTGCAAAGGAATGGTAAATCCAGTACAGTCCCACTGTGACATGAATCAATTATTGCATGAAGCCTAACCCCACGTGGTAGAGGTCTGACAATGGAGGCATTAATCTCATCATCAACAATCATCCCCTGTGTCTCAAAGTCCAAAGGGCATAAAGTTTCATCATATCCATCAACTTCGTCCCCGTTATAATTTCGTTGCCGAGAACCATGACCAGAATAGTGAAAGACCAGAGAATCCCCTGGTTGACAGCCATTAACAAGCCAATATAATGCCATCCGCATGTTGTGCTTGGTGGGGATCTTGTATGGATCAGTTTCTTCTTCTGCATTGTCAAAGAACGAGCATGGCATCCGTAAGTAAAAGAAACTTGTTTAAATTTAGAACCAACAGAACTAGAAATTTTATAATTAACCCTCCATTTTAAATTATTGCCACTTAACCTGCAAGTCCTTAACATTAGCACTTTTGTAAAGTATGCACAAAAAGTAAACCACAACATGTAAGCTACTGCAATCATGGAACAACGTTTTGACTTGTTCACACAATCACATTTATGATAAGATGAAAACATTAAAAAAAAGTACTCTCATCAAATGCCCATGCAACAAAAGGATGTACCCATCTCAGGTTGATGGTTCAAAATTTAAATAGCTACTTTCTCTACTTTCTGACTTTATTGCAGTGTATAACTGAAGTTTCAACTTTTAACTTCAATAAAGACAGATTTCAAATGCATGTACCCCTCTATTTTACTTTTCCAGAGCAAAATGAGAAATCACAGTTCTAAAACTCATGTGAAAACTATACTGTCCAGAAACTCATGAAAATTGCCATACAGGCATAAAGCACTCTAACATCATAAGTTGATCGTGATTGATATAAATCCTAAAATCATGAATATCTATTTCAAACAAACCAGTGGGTGTGAAAAAACGTGTTTGAGCTGTAGATCTTACAAAAGATCATACCCAATAACTTCTACAATGTTGTCCCTGATTTCATTACCAAAAGACCCTCACAAACGAAAACGGAAAAAGAACTATAAATCAGCACCCCAAAAAACAGATGGCCATCATCTAAACACTTTCTTGTTGTGAAGAAAATTAAAAATCAGTTGTGAACAAATACATTATTACACAATTTGGGAGGATATATAGGGCAATGGTGATAAAGAGAGCCACAATATGCGTTTATTTATGAGCATATTATAGCTCGAAGCTGTATTACTAGCTTATTGATCTGTTAGTTGTATGAATAAAAGCTTAGAAGCCGAGAGGGAATAAAAGTAATGCATCCAAGACCTTTCCTTTCATTCCAAGAAATATTATGAGACCACAACTTAGAATTTATAGAGTAGTTGTCAGAGCAAAGAGACTGTCCTTAGAGTTTTGACAAGTGATACGCCTGTCTAAAGTCTGAATAACCAACCACCAAATCGAGTATCCTTACCATAGTACTAATATGATCACCTCCCAATCCTTCAAATAACCAACCACCAAATCGAGTATCTTTACCATAATACTATTATGATCACCTCTTAATGCTTCAAATAACATGCTAATTACCCCAAATTCTTAAAACGAATATGATGGAACACCTCAAACATGTCTTTAGTAAATTGAAATTTTGAATGACAGCATCTCAAAATCACCAATAATCATATCTCAAACACTTAATCAAAACAAATCACAAATCCTACTCACTTTTCGCAAACAATTATCGATCATGTAAAATTTTGAAGGCCCCACCAAAATCAAGCATCATCACCTAAATCACCTCTCAGTGCTTCCCAAACCGCCAAATCGACCATCCATACCAACAGCGGTGGATCTAGGGGGCAGCTGAAAATGAAACTCTAATATCATCAGTTAAAATCTTCGACTTTTTCTTCTAGAGTACTTAATTTCATTAGTAATTCACCCATGAAAATTTTTGCCCCCCTAACCGCAAATCATGGCTCCACCACTTGGGCACTTCATACCAAAAGTACGCTTATGATCACCTCCTTCAAATATCACACTAATCACCTCAAAACTCTAAAAATAACATGATACTCATCTCAAACATAGTTGCATACTTGCATAAAATCAAAAATTGTTCGTACCTCAAAAATCACGCATAATCAAACTAAATGTGTGTACTTGCCTCTAGGTCTTGCTTGAGACCGACGCTATCCGTCTTTAAGCTCAAGATGGGTCAAATACTAGCACATGGTGGTCGTAATAAAGACAAAAAATTTTGGTATTTCCTACGCAACAAGTGTGGTGATTTGGTTTGTATTTGATCCATCTTAAGCTTAAAGACGGATAAGGTCGGGTTAAATGAGAATGTGTACTTACATAAATATAAGTCATATTCTAGGTAATTAGGATCCGTTTCATACAATACTATTACATAAAACCGCCTTACAGAAGATTAATTGAATTGAATAAACAATAAGATCAAACGAAATTCATAAAAATTAAAAAATTGAGAGAGAGAATCATACCAGTGAGCATAAGAATAGATTCAGAAGGAAAATGAAACTTATTAATCAACAAATGACGCATACACTTAGAATCATTAATACACCCTTTAAGCTCATGTCTAGAAAACTTATAAGAAATCCCACAAATAACCGCCTTTTTACGACCGTGAGGGCTGGGCGGGGCGCCAGGCGGCGCGTGAGAGTACGGCGAAGGAGGAGGAGGTGTATGCGCGTGGGTGGAAGACGATGGAGGAGCAACGGCGGCGCGTGGATCAGCGAGTTGAGTTACAGCTTGACAGAGAGCGCAACGGATGGCGCGTGCGCCGGGAGGTAGTTGGAGAGGTGTTCGGCAGTTGGAACAGTTGACTAGCATATTCATGGTGGCGCGTGGCGCGTGGGATAGACTGATTGGGATAAATTGGTGATTTATTGATAGATTGATTTGTGCAATTGGTGAAACCCTAGGAGGAAGAAGGGATTGGTGATCGGAAATTGGGGGAATAATTTTGCCGCGTTATTAGTAATAATACGAAGTAATACGGTTTTAGTTTCTCAGGTTGTTACGACTTAAGAAAAAAAAGGTCAACGTCTGGTTTAATAATTTTAAAGTATTGATAATCAAGTTATGAATAGAGTGGTTGGATGTAGGCTTGGATTGACTATGAGCTGAACGCTAGATCCAACCACCACCTAACTACTTTGGATTTTTGTCGAGAAGGTTATGAGCTTTTTCGACTTAAAATACGGAAATATTTAAAACTACAACCTTTTATATACCTTATTTTTTTCAAATTAATCACTTTTTTCGCTCCGATCTATTGTTGTCTTATTACTTTTTTTTTTTTGGTGTCTCAATCAATTGTTGCTTTTTCTATATTAATAAATAAAGTTTTTATGAGTAATTTGGTCATCCAAATGGACTATTGTCCACCACAAATGGTCCGTAGTCTTTCATTGGTCTTTGTGTCAAAATGAAATGACAACGGTCTGAAAGGACAACAATTGACAAGAACGGAGTGATTACTTTTTCAGATAGAATTTCAAAAATACTTCGTTATAAGGGATTTTTGATTAGATTTTGCTACCAAGTCTAAATTCGGGTCATAATTACAATGAAATAACGGAAATACCCTTACCTATAATTCACACCTTACCATAATTTACTCTAAACGACAATTATTCAATAAAAATTTTGAAAACTAAACTTTTAAGATCAAGTCCCGAACTTAGGTAGTTGGCGTTGACATCATTTACCTTTAGTTTTAATAAAATGGTGGTAGGAGAGAACATGTTGATTAATGGTGATGAAAACGACTATCGTGAAATGGTGAGGAATAGTGAACTGCATAAGCGACAGAGTAGGTGGCAATAATGAGAACGTAAACTGTAGAGGCGGTGGAGGAGTTTGTGGTGGTATGGATGTCGGTTGTAGTTATGATAGATTGGTGAACGATGTGTACATCCGCGATAATAAATTAGAATGAATTTTATTTACCTCTTTTTATTGGGTCACACTCTTTTATTGGAGTAGTCCTATTAATAGAACGACCTACAAAAAAATTGGTGTATGATAAAAGTGATTGGGTACTGACAGTAGAGCCACAAAGACTTGGTGGCCAGAGGTAACAAAAGTGACACTTAACCCTTACCTAGATCCACAAGGGCAACAAGTATGGCTCCAGGGATCACACCATGGCTCCAGGGATCTACAGTGACTCAATGGAACGTCTTCTAAACTCGTCGAGGCTTTGGTGATGTCGCACTACCAATTGTAACGAGTATTGAAGTAAGGTATTATGGCTAACTTAGTCAATACCAAGTAAGCACAGTTGACAACGTCCACTCGCTCTCTACAGTATAATTAATCCAGCTCTAGTTACCTCACATGCTAGTTTAAGCAACTTTTGACACTTGTTAACTTACACATTAAAGAAGGTCCCTCAGACATCTCCCGAGCCCTTGTTTATCAATAGCACACGAGGCCCAAGGTGAGAGCACTAGAGGAGTATCTATGGTGGTCAAGCTATATAAAAGAGGGATCATTTACACCATTGAAGACTGTAACAACGAAAAACAAAGTATATAACGAAATGGCGTTGTAATGACATTTTTCAACGAAATGCCCGACCTTACAATGCACGAGCTTTTATTTTGTCACAAGTTGTTGTAAACTTGTAATGACTTGAGCTTGGTTTGAGTATGACCAACATGGCATGAACCTCGACCTATGGGGTAAATAATGGTTAGATGAGAATTCCCTTTTCTCGATACATTGAAGCTAAACGTTGACATATGCTCAAAGGGGAATCCTGGATTAGATGATGCTAGTGGTTTATGCCAGAACAACAATGAAGATTGGGTTTTTGGCTTTGTTTTAAACCTTGGCTATGCTACAGTGACTCTAGTCGAGCTTCGTGGATTATGGATTGGCTTTAGATTGGCAAGAAATTTCGGAGTAAGACAACTCATGATGAAGTAAGATTCAAAGATAGTGGTGAACCTTGTTAACGGTGATACGGAAGACAATCATTCTCCTCCTCATGAGCTTCATGCTCCTCCTCATAGGGTTTAGCCTTTAATGTTCTACGATGCACAAGGTTTTAGTGTAGCTCAATCTATAACTATTTAATTCGATTTTGGCCTCCCTCTCTTTTTTTCCTCAAAAAAAAAAGTAGTCTTGTTTGACCGTTTTGATTGTTTTCCCCGAAATAAAGACGGTTTTACACGAGAATAACTACAAGCAACTTATTGTTGGGCTAATGACGAGGTAGCCAACCACGCATGCAAGTCCTATCCTACTCAATTTAAAAGGCCCAACGAAACAAAAACCTAAATAATACAAAGTAAGGTCCAATATAAAACCCTAATCCAATCTCACCACTACATTCTTCATTTCAATTCCTAGGGTTCTTCCTTACGCCGTCGTCACACTTCGAAATGGTACTTCTCAATCATCTTCCTATCTTTATTTCCATCCCAATTTTCTTATGATTTTGTTGTTTTCTAATTTAAATGTAGTATGACGTTTAATTTTTTATTAGGATGTAATTTGTTTGAGAAATAATTTAGGTAACGATTATTTCTTAGTTAATGATTCGATAAATTTTGAGTTATTTGTACTTAGTTTGATGTAATTACAGTGTTTATTTCATGATTAATGTTTGTGTTCTCATGTATTATAGTTCTATATTTTTAGCTTATTTATTTTAAGATTATAAAATGTTAATAGATATAAGTTTGTTTTTGTATTAATTGATTGATGCTTTCGATATAATTGATTTGACTTTAGTAAGTATTTTCCTGTATAAATTAGTTGATTAGTTCAGTTAAACATGTATTAAGCGTTGGTTGTCAATTAAGTAAGCTTAGTTTGAAAAGGCGATCCTCGGGTTTGAGTAGTCTAACTCTTAGTAAGACACCGGCCGCGGCCGCTGTTTTTGTTGTTGCAATTTATGCCGTTGTGAAAAAGCATTGATTTAGTGTATAGCTTGTTTTGTTATTGCGATTTCCGCGCTTGCAAGAAAGCATTGATTTAGTGTATTGAAATTTCTGAGCTTGCAAGAAAGCATTGATTTAGTGTATAGACTGTTTTTATTGTTTCAATTTTACGCTTACAAGAAAGTGTTGATTAAGTGTATAGACTTTTGTCGGTTTTAGCACTTGCATTTCACATCGATGCGTGCATAATTTACATGCTATAAGTGACATCCATGTTCAGTTTTTTGTTCTAGTTGTATTATTCAAGCTAATGATATGCTTTATTACATTGGAATTTCCAATTGGCAACGAGTCAATTACATGTCTCCATGTTACCACTTACCTGGGCCATTGTTGAGCAGAGTCCTTTAATATTTGCAGTTGTAACTTTGTTGGTCTTAATTTGATGTTTACAGGCCAAGAGAACCAAGAAGGTTGGGATTGTTGGGAAATACGGTGAGTTTACATGCTGCCTTTGTTTTTATCTAATTCTAATGCTTGTTCAACAGGTTTATTTTATATGCTTGTCACTTATATTCTACTGTGGCTTCGGAGTTCAAACACTCTCAAAGATTTTGGTTAGTAAGGAATATTGTATAAGTACTAACGAATTAACTATCTAGGGACTCGCTATGGTGCCAGTCTCCGTAAGCAGATTAAGAAGATGGAGGTTTCGCAGCACAGCAAGTACTTCTGCGAGTTCTGTGGCAAGGTAATATTCCCATATGTTTGGCACTCCTCACTTTCACTTGGAAAGATCAATAATATGTTTTAACATTTCTTCTGCTCATATCTCATACGCCAATATGGTCTGATCTAATTGCATAAAATTCACGCTGTAGTATGCCGTGAAGAGAAAGGCAGTCGGAATCTGGGGATGCAAGGATTGTGGAAAGGTCAAGGCCGGTGGTGCTTACACACTAAAGTAATATTATTGTCCTTGCTTAATCTCTCTTTTCTGCTTATACTTTTAAGGGTTTCAAACTTTCTATTTAAATGCTACAACTGCTGCTTATTACCCCTTTCCTCTTATTTACAGCACCGCTAGTGCGGTCACAGTCAGGAGTACAATCAGGCGTTTGAGGGAGCAGACCGAGAGTTAAACATCTTCCCGATTATCATTTTCAAGAGTAGAAATTTTTGTACTGTGGTTAAATTAAGTTGTAACCTTGTTGGACCTTTGAAAGGGGGCTTGTTCTTAGAAGCTTTAATCGCTGGACTTGTTGAGATTTATACCTCTTTTATCTTTTGCATCTATTCGGCTTCTGTTTACACAGATTTTGTGAAGTCTATTTCTTCAAGTCATAAATGCCGGATTATATGTGACGACCTTTAGTATGTGACCTTTCAAGTCGAATTAAGAACCTTGACAACAGGCAAGATTAGTAACAGCCTTCTTACTGAAACCCCTCTCATCTTGACACTTCTGTTCATGCGTAACTTCCGTACCAAGGGGACTTTGTTGGCGTGGTGCCGTGGTTATTGTTATATGTCAAGTATTTATAGCTTGACTATGAAACTGAAGCCATTTCGGTTGTAAAACTCCATAGTGCTACTACGTAGAAGCATAAAGTGCGGTTGCATTTTGTTTCTTTTGGCTTTCGAGAAGGAAAACATGCAGTATTACATTACCCTGAATTGCAAGAGTAACCTGATCTTGTATGAAACCTGTTATAAGATATCTTCGGACTTCAAAGATAATTTGCTCTTAAACAACTACCAATTCCGAGTGTTTCTTACTCCACTAACTTTTTTGATTCGTGTTTGAGTGAAACGTACTATTGCATGTCCTTTGACTGGCAAATCGGTGATGCTGATGCTCACGACCAAATTCGAAGCAATTAACATCAAATTGGCCACAGTTTAATTCCTCCAAATAAAACCAAGAACTAGTAGTTGAAATCAGACCATCTTTTTATTTTTCTAAGAGTAGCTTTGTAGGAAATGACCGAGTTACGAAGCAACACAACAAAAGAATAACTGCCCGTTTAAAATCTAACCAAACCCCATAATTGTATTATCGGGCAAAGCCCTTCCAAACTTGGGACTTGGTAGTTTGAAAGATAATATAACAATTATACAACACTTGCTGAAGTCAGGTTTTAAACCTATGACATCAACTGAAGCACAATTTACAGACTGAAGCTAAAACCAAAACTAAGTAGCTCATCCTCCAATTCACTAAAGGAACGAGGACGCTACAAACAAGGAAATCACACCACCTAATAACACCATGCTCGACCACGAGATGTGGAGATGGACTTGCATTCCCAGTGATGTGTTAAGCCTTCTCGAGATACGAAATCAAATTGCAAAAGCCGATTATAGATTGTGTGGCAGACATTGACCTACGTTTTTCCCGATCTGGAATGGCTCATGAAGTTAGTGGTGACTCTGGTGAAGTATGGGTATCATACCACTTGAATTGGAAGATGTTCATGTCTGACGTCGTGATGCATTTGCTTCTGAACTGCTTTGACTGCAGCAACTCTGGCGGCATTGGCTGCTCGGTTAGCTGCAGCCACTGACCTATTCACCCTTTCATCAACCTTGGCTACATCATACGCTTTCTCAGCTGCCCGTCTTGCTTCCTGGATCACATATAGCAACCAACTATTGAGTCTGTCTATAGTATTACTCCTTAGCAACCCAACCCCCCCTTGAGGCGATATACATGTTATTTTGGCGTAAAGCCAAAAGAGTTGTGTAAATAACAAATCATGCTTATTCGGCAAAGGGGCTCACACGACACATGCATAGATCATTAGGGAAACTAAAAACGACGAACATGATTCTAACATAGATTAGTTATTATTCCGAATAAGATGATGTAACGATGTCAGATAAATGTGAAGTACAAAATTGAGGTGTCACCATGTCAGTAACGGTGAAACTATAAGAGCTGGTAGAAAAGGACAGTTGACCAGATATTGAAAGCTAACACTCCGGCAGTTTAAAAAGCCACTAATGGTAGACTGAAAAGCTGAAACCAAAGTTTTTCCGCTTCCTGTGTTGTGCTTCCTATGAGTTCCTGTAGCCAACCCCTTTCTCTCAAGGAATGGAAAGCAGGGTTTCCCAAACAGGTTTTAACTTGTTAAAGATGGACTATCACTCTGAGTTAAGGCAAATCGCCCATGCCAAAAAGGTGCATCCCATTAACTCGTTGCCTCTTAACTTGCACTTTTTAAAGGGAGAAAAGCAGGATAAAAAGAAGATATGTACCCCAAGTAATAGCATAAGCACAAAAACAGAGTTCTGACAACATATAGGGGTACCCAACAACAAAACGATATTGCACACGATTATTCAAGTGTCACAACAGCCGCTTCTAAAACTACTCCCTTTGTCTCTATATAATCTTTTTACTCTTAGCTTTACACTGACCAACATGTAAAAAAAGGCGACGTGTGCAAATTGTAGTCAGAGGCAAATTTATGACATAAAGTGACGTCTTTTTTTAGAAAATAATTCACATCTCGAAGGACAATTTTGAAAGGAAAAAAAGGTCACGAAAAACAACCAAAAAAAGCAGTAGGAAGATAAAACCAGGAGTCCCAGAAAAGAAAAATAAGAAAACTAGCTACAAAGGGATTAGACAATTAGCTGACCTGGACAGCGTTGAGCACTTTAGAATGATTAACAGCAACAGGAGAAACTGGAAAGGTAGCACTTTGTGTGCTAGGAACATCAAGTATCCCATTATGCCAGTGACCTGCTTGGGTCTCTCCGCTTCTGTATGTGTACATCCCAAGCCCTTGCCTTCTTCCCTCATGCCATGCTCCTTCGTATCTATGTCCGTTTGCGAATTTATACAATCCGAATCCATGCATTTTGTCGGCAAAGTATTCTCCAGCGTATGTATCCCCGTTCCTGAACAATACCAGGAGGAGTAAAAGGTTATATCAAAGTACATGCGTTTACAAACTTTGCATAAATTGCCACATTGAAGGGTACCACTACAACCTATTGTGGATTTTGAGCAGATTTTGTAAGAAACCTAATTATACATACAATAAAGTAGCACGTCAATATCCGACATATGAGTGCTACCATATAGAGGGTAAAATAATATATACTACAAGATCGCAAAAATGATCTCTCAGTAAGAATAGGCCACCAAACAACGTTCTCGAGACGCTTCTTCACATCTGATGATTCTGATCACTACAGATAATCACATTCCTAAAGACCTGGCATGCTTTGCAGTAATATGGTGCCACACAAACTCACTGATCACCTACCCAAGTACTTGAGAAGGGACTAAATTACCAAGTGCTTAACAAGAATTGAGATGCTTTTAATCACTGCTGCCATTCTTTGCCAGAGTTGCATGTGAAAAGATAGAATAAAAGTTTTATAACACGGTGCTACATCTCGGAAAATAATTAAGATGTGACCAATGGTCGATAAAGTGTCTTCATGGAATCATGGTACAAGCAAGTCTTTCACAACTCTTGTCCTAGACTCCTAGTAAGGTCAGGTGAACGGATGCGGACATTTACAGGAAAGAAATACCAACATATTTTGAAAGGCTGAACAGCAAATAGCAAATAGCATAAATATTCGGTAGCACTGCCGTGTCAAATCACGGCTCTCTCATCTCTACCCTACGGCCCTACCAAATGACTTTTATCAACAAGGCTACAGTATCATATGATAACAAAAGGAATCTGTGTAGCTCAAATGAACTCATATCACTCTTCACAACGTGAACCGATCTTAGTACGACCACTATTTACACACTGCTCAGGGGTCTAACACAAATAGCATCTCTGCGATATAATCTTAAGAGTTAAGAATATATGATGTTTCCATTTCAATTGAACCAACAAGACTTAATATTCTTTGGTTCTGAATTATGATGAAAAAAAATACAGTTCACTATGTTGGCCGCAATTCTTTTCATAGTTAAGTAGAAAGCAATTCTCGATGCAATTTTCATGATGGGTCATAGTGTCATATGCACTTTACCACATAGGTAAGGCTGCTTACATATGATCCTCCTTACCCCGCCAAAGCTCTAGAGGTATTGGAATAAGGTGGTGGTTATGGTCATTCGACTCGCGAACTCACCTACTAGGGACCTTCTTTAAAGGGTAGGGGACTAGGGGTAATGTTAATAAAGAGCAACTATTCAATTATAACGGTATACGAAACAGCTTATTTTGTCTTAAATAATGTGTTTATCATATATTTAACTTTTAATTTGATCTTATAGAATGTAACTTTAGCCCTCATCAATCTTATCTCATATGCTAAGCTGCTAAGATACTTTTTTGCTTCCTTAATTTGAAAAGGAAGATACTGGGATCTAATAACTTTTTTACTAAGAATTGCTAAGATCACTATCAAAACCTTCCGACTAAGTTAGCAACAAAACTATGGTAGAAATAAAATACTTCATACAATTTTTCCTAATCACTAAACAGAAATACTTGCCGGATCAGGGGATCACAACAAGTATGCGCAGTGCTTATAACACATATGTAGACTTACAAAAATATATTTACGCTATATGATATTAAGTATCACAAACATATGAAGGCAAGTTGAAAACTAACCAAGTCATTCAAATAAAAGCATTATATACATGACTCATGTGCAGCACAAATGTACCAATCATGAAGCAAGCATGAACTTATCAATGACAAATCCAACAATAAACAAATTAACAAACATTTATATACGGCAACAGAAACACGAGCAAATTATGAATTTACCTAAAATGGTAGTGACCAAGCCCATGCTTAACACCCCACTTGAATTCACCAACATAACGACTCCCGTCCTCGCAAGTATGAATCCCACAACCATGACTTTGTCCATTAGACCACTCACCAGCATACACATCTCCTGTATAAAACCTATATACACCAAACCCATGTCTAAGACCTTGTCTATATTGCCCTCTATATCGACTACCTCGAGCCCATGTTTCTACCCCATACCCATCATACTTCCCATCAACCCAATCTCCCTCATATCTCCCACTCATATAATAATAATAAACCCCACTTCCTGAACATTTCCCCTTATGAAATTCACCCTCATAAACATCCCCATTACTATAAACTTGCACTAAACATCCTGAACTCAACTTCTTCTCAGTTTTCGACTTCGACCCAATTGACCAAAACACAGGCAAAGGTCTAGAAACCCTTGAAGGGTTTGACTTAAGCTTAATAGGGAAATGAAATGAACGATTCAAAAACACCCTAATTGAAGGTAATCTAGGAAGTGCAAGATTAAGGGAAAACAATAAAGCAGCTGAAAATGCAAATGCACTAAGAAAATCAAGAATAAAAGAGTGACTTGGATGCGAAACTAAAAAGTAAAAAAATGGCAAAGCAAGCAATAACAACAATCTAAGATGAACCCTAAGCCTTCTTAAATGGCGCAAACGCCTAATTACCCTAAACAAAACCGTTTTCGCAGTCGAAAAAAGTGAAATGAATGATAAGTGACAATTAACACAATCCAAGTTAAAAGACTTTAACTTAGAATTGGGTAATGATGAAAAAGGGTAATGTTTAAGAGAAGAAGGTAAAGTTGGTGACTTTACAAGAGATGAATTAGGGTTCATCAATGGCCTTTTATGGGGTGTTGTTGTTGATGAAGATGCTGCAGAATTTGATGAAATTGACCCAAAATTCTGCTCATTTTGAACATGGGTAATGTTCAAAACTCTAGAATTAAGATCAAATGATGGAATTAAAGGTGAATTAGATTGAAAAACTTGATGATTATGATTGAAATTAGGGTTTTTTTGGGTAATTAAAGAAGAAAACAAAAGAGGTGGACTTGGGTTAAAATCGGAAGAGATGCCACTGCTTTCTTTTCCGATCTGAAGTTCAGATTTCTTCTGATGCATTTACATATGGAAATCACAATAAAACTTTGCTCAAAAATCTTGTCTTTTTTTTTTTTTGATTTCAAAAAGTTTGTATTTTTTCTCTTTTTTTTCTAATCTTTCTATCTATTTTATCTATATTTATCTAAATGGGTTATATTTGGTTTGTGAAAAAAGTGAGATTATTAATTATTTATTAAATTGATGGACATATATAGTATATGAAGTACTCGTATATGTTATGATGATGAGTATGACATTTCTTATGAAAGTGATATTTTTTGGAAATTATTTTTGCGATTTCTTCGTTATAGTTGATGGTGATATTAGAGAGAGGAAAAAAAAAGTGACAAATATTTTTGAAATTAGAGGTCATGCTTAAGAGATGAGATAATCCTAATACCATAAATCATTAAATCATGAGTGTATCTGGGATTATTCGAAACCGTTTTATAATAAATTATTATTATTATTATAGAAAAGTAAGCGGAAAATTTCAATGGTATTCTTGAATTTTGACATGTTATCCGAAATATCCAAAATTTTCACCCAAAAATTTTAGATGATCATAACTCGTGTTTAAAAACTCGGAAAATGATGATTTTTTTCAAATCGTTTTCTTTCCGAGAGCTACGATTTGAAAAAAAAAATTGTCGTATTTGAATCTCGTGGCTAGGAGTTTTTGTATGACAATTTTTTTTCACCGAACAAACTTTCAGTGGACCTATCTCTTGGTCACGAGTTCCGAACTCGCCAAATTTTATCTCAAATCGTAGTTCTCCGAAAGATGAACGATTTGAAAAAAAATCGTCATTTTCCGAGTTTGTAAACACGAGTTATGACCACTTAAAGTTTTTATGGTCAAAATTTTAGGTATTTCGGGCAAATTGTCAAAGTTCGGAAGTACCGTGTAAATTTCCGATTTTTTTTTTCCAATTAGAAAGCGAGTTAAAGTTACAAATGGATAGCTCCTTTAGCTAATTTATGAGCTATGATGTTACGGTTTCTAGGAACGTAACAAAATAAATACAATGGAAACTAAAAACCATATTAAAGATGTCTTCTATAATGATATTCGTTCTATGATGTGGCCGATTAAGTTTAAGAACTTGGGATAACACCTGCAGACAATCAGAGAAAAGAGAGATATAAACAAAGTTATATTTCAAAGCAACATTTAATCCATTCTGAATGGCCAGAGCTTCAGCTTGGTCCACACTTTGAGCAGCAAAGCAACGGTTGCCCTCTAAAATCACTTCAGCAGATTTCCTCTTGATGACCCAGCCAAGACCAGCAGAGAGATTTTTATACCATGAAGCATCTACAAACAACTTAACCTGGTCACAATAATTCTTAACAGAGATAAGGGGGAAGGAGATGTTGTTTCTTAGATCAGTCAGCTCATTGTCAATATGATAGTCATATAACACTCCTTCGGAATTCAACCTAGAAATTCTAACACCAGGTTATAAGAGCTATAAAGATGAGTATGTAAGAATTATTATTTAATTCTCTGTTATGTGGACCTAATTACCGACGTCAGTCACCTTAATTAATAACGGTTAAATATATTGTTTCGGGTTTTTACTAGGAGTCCTAGTTTAAGTGGATTACGGTTAATATTTACAGACCATTAACATATCTGACCCACTTATTCTATTAAGCCCCTTCTGCCACCTCTCTATATAAGCAACACATGTTTGTGTTTTAACCTAATTCATTCATATTAAGAAACACACATAAAGAAAGTGAATTAGAGAATAAGGAAGGCAGGAGAAGGCAAAACAATAAGGGTTCATCTTTTATCTTTCTCAAGTGATTTTATTATCAGATCTAATGGCTATGTCACGTAAGTACCTTTCAGTAATTATCGCTTTAATCGAAGATCCTATAACTTATGTTTACATGTGGTATCAGAGCAGGATTGTGATTACAGTTATAATTCTGATTAATGTTTTGATTATGTTTTTATGAATGAATTTAATGCTTTAATCATGATGTTATAATATTCATTCATAATTGATTGTATACCCTTATGATTGATAACGTATCCTTATATGATGATCGCTTCCGCTGCTCTAATCGATTTATTTCGTTATTATATGATGTTATGATGATTATTTCCGCTGCCCTAATCGAATTATTTCATTATTATATAATTTATGATGATTATTTCCGCTGCCCTAATTCGATTTGTATGGTTTATTGTGATTATTGTTTGCGTATGAATGTCGTCTGATCTATATCACACACGATCGAGCTAATGCTTCACTCGATCGAGATGGTTTATTCATGATGTTGCTCGATCGAGCTAATGCTTCACTCGATCGAGACCTTTTGTCTTCGATGTTGCTCGATCGAGCTATTATCTACTCGGTCGAGTTAATTGCCTGTCTTTGCCCTCGATCGAGCTAATGATGTACTCGATCGAGGGGTTCTGTTTATTTTGTTCTCGATCGAGCTAAAGTTATTCTCGATCGAGGTGCTTTTGTTTATTTTCTACTCGATCGAGCTAATGTCTTACTCGGTCGAGGTCTGCCCGTGTTGGTTCGATGCTTAATGCATGTTTGTTTTCATTGTATGCTCGTGTAATATTATGTTATTATGTTTATAGAATTAATTTAAATTATCATATATTATGTAAGCATACATTCTTATTGTAGATTAATTATATCTTATGTATCGATTAAAGAAGACTTTCGCATTATGACAAGTTGAAATTCACCACAGTGATTTCATCTCGTACGCGATCAGATCTCATAATGTAATTAAATTGGGCATTCACATTATGTTGATGTTCACCACAGTAGACTCAAATTATGCAGTGAATATCCGACTAAGCATCTAATGGGGTGAAATAACTTGTATTAAGGTTTTACCCACAGGTAACCTGACATTAAAGTGAAACACTCATTAAAGAGAGTATACTTTATTATGTAATTAAGCATGCGTAGGTTGTCCACAGATACTGCACTTGCTTAATGAATGTTTATGAGTTACTCATTTAAGTTTCAAGTCTTAGTCATAATTGTTATTGTGTGATAAACTCAAAGCCTAATGTTCTGAGCATTGTTCATAATGCAGTACCGTTGCAAAGCTCTCTCAATAACGGTGTCCAAGCAGTGCCACAACTTGATGGTACTAATTACTCAGAATGGAAGGAGCATCTCGAGTTCTATTTAGGTATTCTTGAACTTGATCAGGTGCTTAATGGAACAGCTCCTGCCGAACCAGCTTCTGATGCGAGTAAAGAAGTACTTGATGAGTATAACTGCTGGAAGAAATGTGACAGTCTTTGTTTAAAGTTCTTACGACTTACCACTGCACCAAACATTAAGTCTTCCATTTCGGAGACAGGTTGTACTACAGCCAGTAAGTACATGGAAATCATTAAGGAACGCTTTCAGACTACCGATAAAGCGGTAGCTGAAAGGCTTATGTCTGAACTTACCACGGCTAAGTATAATGAGAATGTCACCACCATGCAGCAACATGTGTTGTACATGACGAATCTGACAGCTAAGTTGGGAAAACTGGGCATGAAAGTTGAGGATCCGTTCCTCGCTCAGTTTATAATCAACTCTCTGCCGGATAAGTTTGATGTTTTTCATCTTCATTACAACACCGTTAAAGAAATTTGGAGTGTTAATGAATTGACCAATAAACTGGTTCAGGAAGCAGCAAGAATGAAACAGAAAGATGAGGCTGATGCCTCAAGTAAGAATGATGGTTTACCTCAGGCACATCATTTGCATCATGTAAGCGGGAAATCTAAAGGTAAGTTTAGAAACAGAAAGGGCATTAAGTCAAGCTCTTCTGATAAACCGTCTGCATCTGGCATAAAGAAGAAAATTAAGAAGCAGGAAAGTTGCTTTTTCTGTAGGAAACCTGGGCACTTTCAGCAAGACTGCATAAAGCGTAAGAATTGGTTCGAAAAGAAGGGTAAGCCTTTGGCTTTAGTATGTTTCGCATCAAATTATGTTGAAGTTCCTTATAACACTTGGTGGCTAGATACATGCTCTAATGTAAACATTTTGAATTCCTTGCAGAGATTCCTTACGACAAGAACCATAAATCCAAATGAGGCCTCCTTATACATGGGGAATAAAGAAAAAGCCTCAGTAGAAGCCATTGGAAGATTTAGCTTGGAATTAAGCACTGGATTTAAGTTGATTTTGGAGGATACACTTTATGTTCCCTCCTTCGGACGCAATTTAATTTCAGTTTCTAAGTTAGATAATAATGTTTTTAGATTATGTTTTGGACAAGGTTGTTTCAGTATGTATCAAGACAATATTTTTGTTGGTTCTGGGATTTTAGAGAACGGATTGTATCGAATTTATTTAGATAAATTGTTTTCAGAATCTCTTTCTGTTTCTCATAATGTTTCTCTGCATAATAATGTTGGTTCGAAACGTGGAAGGTCTAATGAAAGTTCCTCCTTCTTGTGGCATAAACATTTGGCCCATATTTCAAGAGAAAGAATGAACATATTGGTTAAAAACAATATGTTACCTTCTCTTCATTTTACGGATTTTGGGACGTGTGTGAAATGCATTAAAGGTAAGCAAACCAAACACACCAAGAAATGGTCCACAATAAGCACTGCTCTGTTAGAAATTATACATACAGACATTTGTGGTCCATTTGATGTTCCCTCCATGAGCGGAGAGAAATATTTCATCACCTTTATCGATGATTATTCACGTTATTGTTATCTTTACCTTTTGCATGAAAAATCTCAATCAGTAAACGCTTTAGAGGTTTACATTAAGGAGGTGGAAAGGCAATTGGGAAAGAAAGTGAAAATCATAAGGTCAAATAGAGGTGGTGAATATTATGGCAAATATGATGAATCAGGACAACATCCTGGTCCCTTTGCAAAACTCCTTGAAAGTTTGGGTATTGTCCCTCAGTACACAAATCCTGGTTCTCCATGGATGAATGGTGTAGCTGAGAGGCGTAATCGAACCCTATTAGAGGTTGTGAGGACAATGATGCGTAATACCAACTTACCCATGAAGTTGTGGATGCATGCCCTTATGACTGTTGTGTATGTTGGAAATCGGGTCCCCAGTAAGGCAGTTTCAAAGACACCATTTGAACTGTGAAAAGGGTGGAAACCGAGTCTTCAACATTTGCATGTATGGGGATGCCCAGCAGAGGCACGCATTTATAATCCACAAAAAATGAAACTCGATCAAAGAACCATTAGTGAGTTCTTTATCGGCTATCCAGAAAAGTCTAAAGGGTATATGTTTTAATGTCCTACACACAAAACAAGAATTGTGGAAACCGGAAATGCTAAATTCCTTGAGAATGGCGAAGTTAGTGGGAGTGATCAGGTAAGGGATGTCATAGTCAATGAAGTTAGGATGACAATTCCAGCTTCTTTGCCCCCAATTTCAATTGATGAAGTTCCACATAATGATAATGTTGACCCAGTCAATACTGTGGAACCTAACGTTGATGACCTCCACTCCAGAATGATAACGTTGCCACTGAAGTTGTTGATACAGCTCCTGAAATAGTATTAAGAAGGTCCACAAGACCTAGAAAACCAACTACTTCAAATGACTATGTATATCTACAACAATGTGAATTTGACATTAGTATTGATAATGATCCGGTTACGTTTTCACAATGTGACACCCTCAAATTTGCGGAAAGATAAACAAGTAATTTAAATAAATAAAAGATGAGAATACGTTTCTAATAGGTTCACTTTAGTGAAAATCGGTTAATTTTTTTTTAAACCGGAACCTACTACTAAATATATTCATCATAACAAAGGTGTCTTAAAGAAAAAGGTTCATAACAAAAGAAAATAATATTATACATAAGAATTATCCAAAACGGGAGACATATCTCCCGTATAAATACGGAAATAAAAGAGTGTATAATAATATACAATCCTAAGAACCGAATATAGGTCCAAGGTAATACTTCGCTCGCTAGCTCGTCAATGTACCCAAGTATGCATCACAAACCTGCCAACCACATTAAATATAAACACGGAAGCCACAGTCAGTGGGGAGTAACTCCGAGTTCTCCCAGCCACGAAATGTCGAGTTTAATAAAACATGAATAACATTATTAGAATAAAAACTTGATTTTCCATAATTAAAGTGTTGAAAACGATTTTGTCGGAATTGAAAATAAACCGTACTTGAAGATGGAGAGCGAAGAGGAGATTCTAGAAATATAAGTTAGGACGGATTTGAATAAGAAATGAAGGTTTTATGACGATTTTGCTCAAGAACGACGAAGAACGATGAAGAACGACGAAGAACGATGAAGAACGATTAAAGAAAGTATTAATTAGATCTTAATTTGATTTATTGTAAAATGAAAAGTAGTTAGTGAGTAATGGTGGGAGAGGAGCCGTGTAAATATAGAGGAAATATGGAGTCGGGTTTTGAAATTGTTGTTACGGGATTGACTCGGGTTTAATAATTATATTACGGTAATTGATTAAATATAATTAGATATTAAGTTAATTAAACCAAATATCTAGATATTATGTTATTGTAATGAAAAGAAAGAAAAATATCTAGTCCTATTAGAGGAGGAAGAGCCGTGTGATTTGGGTAGCAATCGGGTCTGTTTTGTAAACGATTTGCGTAATTTAAGTTAACGGATCGATAAAGTTATAAATATCTAAGATATTATTATTAGTTTAATCAAAAGAATGAAAATATCCAAAGTGAGTGGAAAAAGATGACATGGGGCGTGTGACTCATGCCAAAGTCGAGTTTCGGGTTTGTTTCGGGATTTAAGATGACTCGGGAATAGTTAAATGATGTTCGGGTTTAAACCGTAAAACCTTCTCTTAAATTCCGAATAAATTCAAAATAATTATATTAAATTATCATAAATTCAAATAAATCTTAATAAAAATAAATTAAATTTATTATTTTTTTAAATAAAATTTTGGTCTTTCAAATTACAAGGCGAGTCGGAAAAAGTCAACGAAAGTCAAAGTTGACTTAAAAACGGGATTCTCATGGAATCTCTCAAAAATTCCAAATACGAACTCGGAAATTCCAAATACGACTCGAAACAATAAATTCTATTTTAAAACTTAAGTTTGCTGAAAAGTATCCGTAAGATATTTTACTAGAAAAATTGGGTACTTTTCGGGTTGTTACACACAAGCTATGAATTGTGATGATTCAAATAAATGGATTAATGTCATGAAAGATGAGATGGAGTCTATGGCTAAGAATGAGGTCTGGGAGTTGGTCAATTTACCAGTAGGTCATAAGGCTGTCGGCTGCAAGTGGGTCTTTAAGACCAAGTGCGACTCCTTGGGTAATATTGAACGACATAAAGCCAGACTGGTAGCTAAAGACTTTAATCAGAAAGAAGGCATTGATTATAATGAAACCTTCTCTCCAGTTTCCAAGAAGGATTCATTACGGATCATTTTGGCTTTTGTAGTTCATTTTGACTTAGAGCTACATCAAATATATGTGAAAACGGCATTCTTGAATGGGAGTTTGGAAGAAGAAGTCTACATGGCTCAGCCTGAAGGCTTCATTATTGATGGCAAAGAGGACAAAGTCTGTATATTAAAGAAGTCCATTTATGGACTTAAGCAAGCTTCTCGACAATGGTATATTAAGTTCCATAATACCATTACCTCCTTTGGGTTTCAAGAAAAAATTGTTGATCAGTGTATATACCTGAAGATCAGTGGGAGTAAGTTTGCATTTTTGGTCTTATATGTCGATGACATACTTATTGCAAGCAGTTGTTTGGGACTATTACGTCAAACTAAAGATTTCCTATCAAGCAACTTTGAGATGAAAGATATGGGAGAGGCGTCCTATGTGATCGGGGTGGAAATATCTCGAGACAGATCACAAAGGACATTAGGGTTGTCTCAGAAAGCCTATATCAGTAAATTTTTAGAAAGGTTTAACATGGTAAAATGTAATCTCAATGATGTTCCTATTCAAAAGGGGATAAATTCAGCTTAAGTATGTGTCCCAAGACTGAGCTAGAACGAAATACCATGAAAGACTTTCCTTATGCATCTCTGGTTGGAAGCTTAATGTATGCGCAGGTCTGCACAAGACCTGACATAAGTTTTGTAGTAGGTATGTTGGGTCGATATCAGTCCAATCCTGGAATGGGTCATTGGAGAGCAGCTAAGAAGGTTTTAAGGTACTTGAAGGGAACAAGGGATAAAATGCTCACTTATAGACATACTGATCAACTTGAGGTTATTGGATATGCTGACTCAGATTTTGGAGGATGCGTGGACTCAAGGAAAAACACTTTTGGTTATGTGTTTGTTTTAGCTGGGGGAGCAATCTCCTGGAAAAGTGCTAAACAAACAATTATTGCCTCATCCACTATGGAAGCTGAGTTTGTAGCGTGTTTTGAGGCTACTATTCAAGCTTTATGGTTGCGGAATTTTCTTTCAGGGCTTAACATTATGAATTCTGTTGCAAGGCCGTTGAGAATTTATTGTGATAATACCGCAGCTGTCTTATTTTCGAAGAATGACAAGTATTCTAAAGGAATAAAGCACATGGAAATGAAATACTTGTTAGTTAAGGAGGAAGTTCGGAAAAACACTGTGTCAATTGAGCACATTATGACTAGTGCTAATATAGCAGATCCTTTAACTAAAGGAATAAAGCACATGGAAATGAAACGTTTTTGATGTTCACCATGTTTGAAGTTTGAACATAGGTCGTGACTCACATAATATAATATTTAGGATGATGCATGAATTTGTTTTTATTTTTTTTACTTCGTGTTAATTTTATATTGCGTAAACGCATGGGAATACAAAAGATGCCGATTATTCCTTTTTTATAGAGTCCGGATACTTTGACTCATTTTCGTGTTTCATCTTATATCTACTACTTTTACAGTTTTACCTTATGATTCATATTATATTTACACACAACTATTTTTAATTGTTAATGCTTATGTGTCCAAATGGAAAACTAGTGACACGAAAATGGGACAAAGATTTAGACTCGTTTTTATAACCATATTGTTAGTCATTGTTTTAGTAGTTAGTCTCACTTGCGATGAGCCGACAAGCTTAAGACGGGTCAAGCCCGCTCACAAAGAGCGGGTGAGGTGATAAAGACACCCCATAAGACGAATCATGTCCCCACTTATCCCCCACCCCCACTTGCTCTTTGTGAGGGAGACTTGACATGTTCGTGAGAATTTGTGTTGTTTTAATGGTGCACTAATAGTGTTTTTAGTGAATTAGATATTAAGCCTTTAATAAGTTTATTTAAATTTTGTTATTTGTATTTTTTTCCCGTAATTTCATTATGTTTTACGTTAAATATTCGTATTTTGTGGTAGGTGATATTCAATTTCTCACGAGGTTTTGGGCAATGGTTGATTTCACTTTTTATCTAACTTAAGGGATTGAATCTTACGATTAGCAAAGTAAACTAGTAAAGTGATTCGGTGTGCAATTATGAATCACAAGTCAAAAAAGAAGAAAAAAATATAAGCATTTCCTTAATTTTTGTTTATAATCACAAATTTTCCATGTGTCCGTGGTTTTATTTATAAAAACAAATTTTGTTATTGAAGAAAATTTTAAACTTAATAAGTTATAAAGATAAAAAATAAGAAAATTAAGTCATATGATCATCTAGTATATTGACTATTCGAAAGATACGAAAGATAATATCGATATTTTCAATATCACAAATTCTCATTAAAGACGAGAACTATTCGGCACAAGCTGAAGAGGGATAGTACTCGTATCACAATATGCAAATGAGAAGAGCAAGTGGAGGGCAAATGGAGCCCCCTGCTTGTATATTGTGAGAGGGACACGATTGGTTTTCAGTCTGTAACAGATAGTGCCCGTGTTAAATGAGACGAGTTATTCAATATATAAATGCACTTATAATGCTTCGTGAAATAGAGGCTCTATTAGGATAGAGTAAATATTGGTTAAGACTGGCATTCCGTCCTAACTTTGAGACGAGGTAAATACTAACACGGGTGATAATGAAGATAACTTTTGTTATTTTTAATGTAACAAGTGAGATGATTTGATATATATATTTGACATGTGATTTTCTAAGTTTAAAACCAGTCAGGATCCTCTGTCTCATTTTATTTTGTGACGGATTATGTCCATCTTAAACGAGAATTTGTAAATTCTGATGGCGATATTAGTATCAATTTTTTTTAAAACAAAAAATTGATTGATTGAAAAGCTGCTAATATCAGTTGAGTGTTTTGAGTACGCAACTGTTGATTAATCAAATATACATGGAAAAAATAGCCAACAAGCCAATATTTCAAAGTGTGGTGATCCAATCCATAATACGGACTATATTAACAAGGAGATATTGATAATCACATCCATTATGCGAGTGAATGAGAGTTTAGAAGGGCTACTGGTACGGTAACGGGTAATGAATATCGAATCGTGCTTGTAAATCTCGCTTCGATAACTCCAATTCGAACGAGATAAATCATAATGAGTCATAATATTGTAATTACCAAGCTCTTTTGTATAGTCATCAACCTGGATTTCAGCAAGTCTGATATAAGACGGACATTAAATATCATATGGTGGTAATAATGACAATTTTTTTAGTATTTTTTAGATAACAAGTGGATGATTTGATATGTATTTTTGACCATCTTAAATATGAATTTATGAATAACTTAATAGGGAGTACATGTAAACGTCTACTTGTCCGACAATAATGTTACTTTGATGTATTAGTTATTCAGAAAGTCTTACACCCCGTCGCAAGCTTGGGACGAGATACATAGCTCATATGAGAGTATGAAACTGGCTGATTAATATCAACAGATTACACATCATCATATTTTGTTTATTAATTAATTAATCTCAATTCAAACGCAAATGCTTTGTTGACTGTAGAACAACAATATAATAATGTGCAGTTGAGAATATGGCACTTCACTAATTCATCATTTAAGATTCTGTTCTTCGCACGTAATGGACATTAATCACACGAAAATAAATAAATTAAAACTCGAAACTCAATACACTACATATATTATTATTATTATTATTATTATTAGGCCGATTTGCATACTACTACCTATAATTAACGGAAACCGTTCTCTAACATTTAAGAGAGAGAAAACTTAATTTATCTTTAATGGATGAGGAAAAAAAATTGGCTGAGTAAATCGGATAATGAAGGGAGGCACATGATTTGATTACTCAAGGTTATTAGTAAGGGTAATATGGGTATAAATCAAGTGTAAAAATAAAAGAAAGAGGAACTCAGTCAATCTCAGGCGAGTTTGGTACTTTAAGCTGTGTATTCCGTCCAATGGGTAGTACGTTGGGTGTAGTTGTAACTTTGTAGGTAGTAGTTTGCATAATTAAGTATATTATGTAGTAAGTTATAAATTCTTGATTATAATAGGTAGTATTTTGTCATTTTTCCTTATTATTATTTGACACCATGAAGTAAGAATGCCTAGAATCTTGCTTTCACGAAAAATTGACTGGCGGATTACAACATGGAGCTTCAAAACTCAATTTTTCATTTATACTGAGACCGATTCAACATATTGTTTACAATTGATTAAAATAGCTCTCGTAAAAAAATAAGTGTAAACAATTTGTTGAGTCGTAGAGAATATCTGTTTAAGACGGGAACTCCAAATTAACATAACTTGGGAAATAACTTAAGGAATTCTATCCCCTCGGCCTTATTGACTCTAAATATAACAGCAAATTTAACAGCAAAAGTATTTTGAGAGAAGTAATAAAACACAGCATCTTTCGACTTAGCACCAAAAAAGAACTAGGTTTATACAGCGAACTTTTTAGAACATTGCTCATATTTTTCAAGAGAGAAGAAAAACTTCATATGTACAAATGACAAACAGATACGGAGTACTATTTTAGTCGCGTACTCTGTTTCTCTGACTCGGGTATGGGTGTAGAATACAAGTACATGTTCAAGTGACAGCCTTTTGACTCGCGTTAACCTCATGTTACACGATTGGCTATAAATCCTCATTAACAAGGGGTTTACCAAAATATTAAAAATCATGACGCTAGAATGCAAAGGGAGAACAAGAGGCAACCAATAATTTAACACTCAGAACTTGATAAAATGAACTCACATAAAAACTGTATTTCAAACCTGGCTGCTTTAGCCATCATACATGGATCTCGTTTCCTAGAAGTACATTTTGTGCATTCCTACCAACAATTGCGGTTCACCAGGAAAATTCGAAGCATATATACCGAAACAAGAAAGAGAAAGCACGGCTAACCGAAGACTAATTGTCACGGGCAGGATCCAACAAGGACTTGGAGGCTAACATCAAGGCTTGTGGATCTTGAAACCAAATACCCTTGGGACATAGCTCCGGGTTGGTTGTGGTGGCTTAAGATTCCCATATGTCATGAGAAAAAGATGAGGGAACGTTGTTCCGAAATAGGCACCATCAGCGTCTTCTTTGAGTCAAGGAAATACAAATACAACAACAATAGCATTACCTATATGTTAAACAAGAGACCGAGGTTCCTGATTTGACATATCATAATGAAAACTACATTGACAATTGCAACGAATGACCCCTATTACATGGTAAAAAGAAGTGAGAGCAATATAGTGAACCACGTTGGTTTATCCATCATAATACGGAGCCAGATGGTGATTCTTGGATCTATTGGAAATGGAAAAAGAAGGAAACACCGATAGAACGGAAAATATAAAGTGAGTACATAACACATTAAACGCACGGCAAGATTCAAAATACAACGAAGCAAACCCACGAAAGGTTATTTCTTCCCGCAAGCATTCACTCACGTCCATAAAATGCAAATAAACTGAGCTCGTATCCTTAATCTTGCATTCAAAGATAAAGAGATTACTGATTAAGATTGGGTAAGTTAAAACAACTCAGACATGCCCTGAAATTAGTAAGTAAATAAACAGAGCCATCCTATCTCTAAACTTATAAGGGATGAGATCCTCCCAGATCTCCAAAGACAGAACCCAACAAAATAAATCGAAAGATACCTTGAAAGCACAGCTCATAGAAGCAGCAAAGCAAAGGATAATTAAATTAGCAGTGCTGCATAACAACATTTGAAGTAACAAAATAAAACTCAGCCTACATGGCTATAAGGATACTGCCTTGGTACTTAGATCGTGGGTAATAAACATCTTCACATCTTGGGCAATAGATCTTCACAGTGCTTGACCGCGGTATGTCTGATTGACCAAGAGGAAGGCAAGGTTGTCCAGCGCAATAAACCCTAGGGCAACGCCCAAAATCATAGCTTTTGAACTTTTCCAACTGTTAGTGTATGCAACATAACATACATCAGAAAATAATTGACAACAGGGAAAACCTAAATAAAGAAATGGAGGACAAGCAATCACCATCGCAGCCATTCCTTTACTAGTCAAGATGTAGCGGACATGAATAAGACCATAAAGCATCTCTGCTGCAGATTCAATTAATTCGTTTTGTTCTTCTGTAAACATATCACCTAAACACGGTCATACAAACAATAACAAGATAATTAAGAGCATCACAACCACAAATAAAGTAACCTGAGTACACATTAAAATTTGAAACAAAATGCACCAAATGATGTCTTGACTTTTCTACCAGGGTTTGATGATCAGTAATTTAGTATTTAAGATGGCTGACATATCTAAAAATTTGTTAACCATGGACCGTAAATGGTAAATACACATAGCGTTTGCAAGAAAAGAAGCCATACTATTCCCATTCAGGTCTGGGAACACGCTATTCACAATCTCAATTCTTGCATCTTTTCTGATTCTCGTACATATTTGAGGATTTACTTGGCCAAATCAGCATCCACCAGCCTCTACTCCAATATCTCCCCCACATTCCCTAAGTAGCGCCCCTCTCTCTCTAGCCTCTCAAATTGGTCAAATTAATACAGCATTAAGCAACCAACCTAGGTGACATTAACTGCAGCTAATCATGAACATCAGATGAGAAGTTGGCATGATCCAAAAGGAAAAAAGGGGAGGCGGGGTTGTGAGCGATTCATAATCACAATTGTTTTAAAAAAGTAAAGAAGGTAACAAGGAAAAATTCATGCAAGTTTAACATAGAGATAAGGAAAGGGCACCTCCCAATTTAATACATGGCAAACAAATCTCTCTTAGCATAAAGAGGGATTTATTAGTTCTCGCTGAGTCAATTGCGGAAGCAGAATGGACAGCTACTTATTCTGAAGAATCTTTTACCTCTGCTTTATTGCACGAGTGGGAACCCTGATGAGATCTTTCTTCGAGGTTTTTTCAATGGGTATCCTAATGAGATCTTTTGATCATGGAGGCTAATTAGTACTTTTCTCGTTCTTAAAAGTAGTGAATAGGTGATGTTATACTATGAATCAATTTTGCCACTCCCAACTATGAGAGTAGTATATAACAATGCTTCTAGCATGGAGAGACTAATAAGGAGTTCAAAATAAATTACTAAGAGTTGTAACTTGCAAGTCCCTCTTTACTTTCGTTTTTGGTACGAAGTCCCTCCTCTTTATTTGAAGGCTCTTCTCCAGCTTAAATGACTAAAGCGCACCTGGGCCATCGCTCAGTGAGGCAATAGCCAAAAAACCTTTACTCCTTTAGTGTGCCATATAGACAAGGCAACATCCAACAAGGCGTCACCACTATGCAATTTCAATATTCCTTTTCTAGTTCTTTTTAGTATGCCGTTCTCTATCACAACCTATCCCTAATGTCTACTCTTTTACACGTCAATCCTCGTTAAAATCCAAAGAAAATATTGCACAAAACATCATCTAAAAAATACAAATTTGTTTGCAAAAACTCCCACGTCACGCGTTTTGTCGCTCAAGGCTCTCCTTGTCTCGGTGCACCTCATCCCTTTAAAACTTACTTATCCAGTATGGCCGGTCTCACTTCCTAAAATCAGTCTCTCTTTCCTTCCCAGCCCAAAATAAACTGAAACTCCTAGAGAATCAACTAAAAAACTCTCTTCATCTCCAATGTCAGGGACAAACAAATAAGAAGACACCGGGATTTCATTTCATCACAAATACTTCCATCTCTCACCCCCTTCTAACACAGTTTGTAAGCAAATTATGTACCCTCAGTTCATCTTTATAATCCAAAGATCGATTCTAAGTTCTAATGTCCAACGACAGGAAAAGGAAAAAGGATTTACAGCTTACCATGAGAAGATTCAACATCCAAAATCAGGTCAAGCGCATAATCATAATATGGAACTTGACTACTCAAGCCACATAGGTTAAAGTCATCTTGGATGTAATCATCGTCGACCTCACAGAAGAATTCATTTCCTCGCAAATTACAAAACCAGGAGATCCATGAGCCATCAGAACCACTAACATCTGATTCTTCACTATCAGTTTCAGACTCCTCTACAATGAAGAAAGCATGAGTCATCAGCACCAATAAATTCGAGCACAAATCCACTTTCAGTATCTATTCACAGAAAAAACAATATGCACAGCCCAATGATTAGAAAAACTTTATGGAGCATTTAAAGGTAAAGGTAAAGGTGGTAACAGAATAGAAGGAGAAAGATCACTAATACAACAATAACAACAATACTCCAGTGGCACAAGGACTCAGCAAATTTTAGGGTAGGGAGGATCATATAAGCAACCTTAACTCCCATGTTAGAAACAAACGAGGCTATATCCAGATGACTGAGAAGGAGAATTGAGTAGAGAATTATATCGAACAAATGCTGTAACAGAATAATTCAAAAGATTGGACTAGTGATTAATAAATTAATGAAACAAACTAAGCACTTGCAAATCTCAGATAACCTAAAGACTGATCAGGAATAAAATGGAAAAATCTACAGGCGAAGGTAATCTCATACCAAGAAAACATGAAATTATCTAAAGTCCAATTTAGATTTTGCCTTCAACTCCTGCAAATTCATGCGTAACGTGTAAGACAATATATCAGACAAGTGTAAGCCACATCCCTATGAATCAATATCCAATTTCACACTTGCCACCCTTATCCTCAGCTACCACACTTCACAAACATCAAAATGGCTCTCTTTCAAAGATAATCTCACTATCAACTAGTACGACAAGTTTACATAATCTAAAAGCCACTCCAAAAGTCCATAATCATTGATTTCATCAACACCTTCGGCTACAACCAGCCTTTTCCTAAACAAAAAACCACCCAACAAGCAACAAAACCTCCCTAAATTCTAACCCACGTCTCTTTTATAACTCACCAAACCCCAACACATATATTTCAACTAACACCAACAGCTAACATCCCCATACAACATCTAAACCAATTTCATGCTTATTACTGTCATCCTCAGCTACAACAATGGCACTCTCGTTCAAAGATAAACTCACTGTTTATATCAAATGGTATGACAAAATTCACCTCACCAAAAAGCCCACCCCAAAGGCCCACAATCATCGACTCCGTCAGCTCCAAGCAGCCTTTTCAACCAAAAGAGCTTTCCAACAACTATAACGCATACCGACCTCTAACCTAGGGGTCGCTTATCGCTCAGCAACCAATCATTCCCAAAGCCCCAAAATCATCAACTCCTTCAGCTACGAGCAGCCTTTTCAGTCAAAAGAGCCTCCCAACAACTACAACGCATACCGACCTCTGACTCACGTCTCGTTTATCACTCACCAAGTCCTTGTCAAAGACATTTCACGTAACATCAATAACTAATACTGTCAAACAACACCAAAACCAAGCATTCTCAAGTTCAGACAAAATGATTCGCAAAAAAAAAAAAAACCAGTCAGTATCACTCATCCAACCCCCGGCAATAAAATTACACCGAACATCAACAACTAATATCCTCATACAACACCAAAAACCAATCATTCTCAAGTTCAGTTGAAACAAGTTGCAAAAACACCCAGTATCACTCATCCGACCCCGGGGAAAAAACATTTTACCTAACAAACAACTAATATCTTCATACACCACCATAACCAATTGTTCTCAACCTCAGTCCAAACTATTTACAAAACATCCCATATCACTCATCTAACCCCGGCAAAAATATTTCACCTAACACCAACAATAATATCATCATGCAACAACAACACCATAACCAATCAGGCAATCACTCTCCAGTTCAGTATTCAACAATCTGCACACTTACATTTCCTAAAACGAAGAGATACAATACCACTAAATCCGCAATTGATCACTTCACAAAAACAATATCTTATCTATAGCATCAACAACAAATCATGTGCTCATACAACACCAACACCAACACTAGCACCAAAACCAATCAAATTTAGTCGAAACGATTCGATTCACAAAACCCTTCAATATCCCACTCTATCATTTAACGTACAATCAAATGCTCCTCCACCTAATCCAAAAATCTACAAACTCAAACCTACACTTTCTTAACAAACAACTTACAATACCACTAAATCCGCTATTGATCACATTACAAAAACAATATTTCATCTATAGCATCAACAAATCATGTGCTCATACAACACCAAGAGCAAAACCAATCACCCTCAAATTCAGTCAAAACGATTCGACTCACAAAACCCTTCAATATCCCACTCTATCATTTAACATACAATCAAATGCTCCTCCAACTATCCAACAATCTACAAGCTCAAACTTACACTTTCTTAACAAACAACATACAATACCACTAAATCCGCAATTGATCACATTAAAAAAACAATATTTCATCTATATCATCAACATATCATGTGCTTGTACAACACCAAGACCCAAACCCATCACCCTCAAATTCAGTCGAAACGATTCGATTCACAAAACCCTTCATTTTCACACACTATCACTTCACAATTCACCTACAATCAAATGCTCCTTCACCTCCAACAATCTACAATCCCAAACTTACACTTACTTTAACAAACAACAACATACAAAACCTCTAAATCCAAAATTCACCACAAAAAAAAAAAACAATAATAAAACAAAAACAACAAAAAGCGCAAAATAAGAAGGAAAAACAAACCATCAGACAAATTAATAGGTTTAGTAAGATCAGAATGATCAGAAGGTGTAGTTGCAGAAACACGAAGATCCTTATCTTTATCTTTAGGGTTAGATTGTCCTCGAGAAGTCGACGGAGAAGTTCGTTCAAGGTGTTTATCAAGCACGTCGTTTAATCTTTTCCGATCAACGCCGCCGATTTCCGGCGACTTCGACGGCGGTCCTCTTTCTTTATGCATGCTTCAAAATTCGAATTCGGACAAGGTAGATTTAAAGATTGAGCATTTGAGTGGAGGAAATTAGGGATTTGGAATGACCATGAGTTTGATTTTGGGGGAAATTAGGGTTTTGCGGAAATAATTGGGGGAAAATGAAAATATCTAACTAACGGGTGTGTAAAAATTGAAATTGTGACGATGGTGGTGATAAACTGATGATTACAGAGCGGAAGCAACCCTCCCAGTTTTATACTCCATACTAGTCGGTCATTTCTTCCCTCTTTCCTTATTGGATAAGTCGGATTTTCTTCCCTCTTTTCCTTTTTGGATGTGGGGTAGTGTGTTTTGTGTGGTCTAAATTCATTTGTATGTGGGGTAGTGTGTTTTGTGTGGTCCAAATTCATTTCCTTAATTTTTGTGTAAAAGGGAAAGGGGAAGAAATGAGTGACTACGAGGGACTATTTTTTTTTGTTACCTTGTGATTTTTAACCCAACCTTCTTTTTTAAAAAAAAATAAATAGTCGTAGCGTATTTTGTGTTCTTTCTGTCTTTCTTGCTTTAATTTCAAATCATTTCAATTTCGCTCAACTTTATTTAGTTTAGCTAGGCAATTTTGTTCAGCTTATTTCTTCATAAATTTAACTCTGACTCCATAGTCATGCTTAGCTCCATTCAATTTAATTCAGTTCAGCTCAACTCCATTTAATTCAATTTAGCTCGTTTCAACCGAAAGGAACCGGTTCTTATTCGTTCCTTCAAGTCATACTTAACTCTGACTCTCTTGTACAATAAGTCCCCATGTGACAAACATATATGTCACAAGCTTGCGACATGTCAAGTACTACCCATGTGGATAAACAAGATAAAACAAAATGTTACTCCATAGGCATATCCAATATCCATGATATCCGGCACAAATGAGAATTTGTGTTCTTGTAAGTTGTAACTACTATTTCTTTTATACATATCTTAACTTATACTAATGACGAAGTAGTTCATAACCATGTTGTAGTCACTTTTTTCACTCCAAAGGCATATATTTTACACAATGGTTAACTACTTGTTTTTTCTTACGATACAATGAAAGGCATGAATAGATCAAATTACCACAAAAGACGATATTCACCAACTAGGGTCAGACTTGAACTAAGGTGTGAACGAAGGTCGTAAAATTGAGCCCGACTCGACTCAACCCTTTCATATAGGTTGATTTTATGACCTGACCCAGACTTGACTCACAATCACCTCTACCGACAACCAAGACACCAAGGGAAAACATGAGCTAGCTTATGTGCGACCTTGCTACGAGATCTACTAACAAAAGACCAACTAATGTTGTCAAAACTAATATTGATTTTATCAAAAGGGGAAAGAAAACAACATAATTATCATTTATATTAAGTAAAAAGGGATTATTGACTCCTGCACTACTTAACCTAGCCGAAGAAAAACAACTGGAAGTTGTAGCTGAAAGAAAATACGATCTTTCTTAAAGGGTGGGTGATAATGGGTGTCGAAATCGATCATGTTAAATTCCTTCCTCTTAGTGGTCGTAACCATAACGATAGAGTCCGCAACGATACAAGACCGGCCTTTGGGGTGTCCATGCCGACCCTCAGCTTCATTCATTTCACTCGCTCCGATCAGCTGTCTGCGCGAGTCACCTTCTTCTAGCAAATTCGCCAATGTTGAGTTGAGTTGAGTTGGTCCTGCCAGATCGTTACACAAGCCATCACTCTACACCAAAACAGAATCTGCAGAAAGTAGTTGAGACGTTGAGGGAAACCAACGATCTTTTCTTCGAAGTGGGATAAGCTCGGCTCGTTCGACCTTTACCTTGGGGAAGGTCCTTGCCGCTTCTCCAATTGCTTTGCAATCGATTACTTACCGCTTCAAATGTAAACAACTAATAGAATGATTAGTTTCAGCCCCAAGATAAAGGTCGAACGAGCCCATTATCGTCCGTGTACTAATATTGTAATCAGTTGCAAAGTAAGGACCGCTTACTAAAGGTCAAACGAGCCCATGGTTAGACTCAATTTTACTAATTATTAGGATACAATGTACCTCTTAATGATGTTGTGCTCCCAACTTCCCATGTTGTTGTGTTCTCATGTGTTGTGTTATTGTATTCCCAACTCAATTTGGGAAGTCTAGATTGTACTATAAATATTGCCTATGGAATGAATAATAATACAACACACAACATTCTCCTTTTAATCTCTTACTAGACTTCCCAAATTCACTTGGGAATACAATGAGTTGAGAATACAATACTTGGGAACACAACCTCATTAAGAGGTACATTGTATCCTAATACTAATATCCTCCGTTTACTAATATATCGTCGGTATAAGTCTAGGCCCGTGTAAAATGTAAACAACTAAAGGAACCCGATGAGGCATGATTTCACGTTATAAGCTTGTATCACTGAAGACAGACAATATCCGTCATAAGCTGAAAACGGTTAATATCTCTCTCACAATATACAAGTGGGAGGACAAGTGAGGGGCTCCATTTGCCCTCCCCAGTTGCATACCTCCTATTCTCAATAACATTGCTCATTTCTATTTTCGTTTATTCACATTATTTTACCTATTTTTTTTTTGGTAAGTGTTTGTGTGGTCCAAATTTAATTGTATGGTGGGGTAGTGTATTTGTGTGGTCCAAATTTAATTATATGGTGGGTTAGTGTGTTTTCTTAATTTTTGTGTTTAAGTAAAATGGGAAAATTATTGAGAATATAAGGAACTATTATCAAAGTGACACTATCTGTCTTTAACTTGTGATGAATAATGCTCGTCTTCTATGTGGTCTAAATCATACAGTAATAATCATTATTATTACACGTTTATCATTTACCCACATGATCAAATTAACATACAATCGTTCGTCACTTCCAAAACTACATCACTGCTCACAACCCACTAATCTCCATTGACCATATCAACAACAATGGCAGTTTTCCTGATATCTGCAGCAGCAGCAGTTGCAGGAACACTGTGTTTTGCAGGAATAATACTGGGTTTAATACTAACACACATGTATGTGTTAATGGTGTTAACACCTAAAAGAACAAGGTTGAAGCTTGAAGCTCAAGGTATAAAAGGTCCAATACCTTCATCTCTTTTACTTGGTAACATTCCTCAAATCAATCAAATCAAAGCTCAATTCACTTCAACTTATCATTCAACTAAAACTACTAATACTTCTGCTAATCATCTTGTTTCTTTAAATCATGATTGGCCTTCTCTCTCCTTTTCTCACCTCAAGTTATGGCAACAACTTTATGGTATGACTTTTTTTTTATTATATATATACCTTTTTTTTAATGTTTAAATGGTATGATTAAATTGATATATTAGTTTGATTTTTGTTCAAATGATCGCAATTTTCATCTTGGGTCATTTCGAAACAGCCACACTGACCCCGTTACTCCCGCAATTTGCACGAGTTATTGAGACACTGGGGTAATGTTGTTGTCGGGTCTTAAGTTGGAAAGTGGAGGGATAGTTGTAAAATGTTTAGTTAAAAGTTTCAATTTTTTTTGTTTTTGCATTCTAGATTCCCTTGTTTGCTATTGGAATTTGTGACGGTTTCAAAGGATGTTTCATGTGAGCTGCCACTGAACCATTTTGGGACTGAGGTTCTGATGTTGTTGTTGTAGTTGACCTTATTACATTGACAATTCGCTTTCCCTACTAAAATACCCCTAATAACTATAAATCCTGATTCCGCCATTGCGTTGCATTATTTTTGCAAACCGAGGAAAATCCGGGGTTGCTTCCATTCTATTCTATGGTGGTATAGATTTTGGTTTTGGCAAGTATGGAGAGTATTGGAGCATGTAAGAGTATTTGTGTGATGTATGTGTTAAGAAACAAAACAGTTAAATCCTTAGGAACATTCAGAAAAAGGGAAGTATTTCCAATGGTTGAACGCATCAGGAATCTACATTAAAGCATTGTGCGACCGTGAATTTGACAGAGATTTCCAACCGCTTTGCATATGATGTGTTGTCGAGGGTGGCAATTGGAAGAAATTGTGATGGAGAGGAAGAGTGTGACTATTAAGGATTGAGTTCAGAGTATTTGGTCTCTGAAATGCATATAAGCATAAGGTGTTATGGGAGTTTAAGCGGTAGAGCTTCCAATCTCGCATTCTCAAATTTGTATTAAAATTCAACACCGTGATACAAATCAATTAGGTTATAGGAATAGGAGTATTTCTGTTCCCTCTGTCGAGACGTCTTTCTGGGTTATGATGTAGATACACCATCTTACATGCATGGAAAAGTTCCCCAGATCTTTCGATTTTGGCACCAGTTATGTCAAAACGAGTAATAACCGGATACTAGTTAGTGACACGCTATCTGTTTGTTGTGTCTTAATTGGTTATTGAGGGTGGATAACAATATTGAAAGATTTGTTTGGTTGATAATAAGTAGCCAATGAAATTGTTGTATAGGGCGTATGTTCGTATATTCAACTGGAACCGTGCAGACGCTCTGCATAACAGACCCTAGCATTGTCAAAGAAATCATCCTTACCACTCCCTTGGATTTGGGAAAGCCTGCTTATTTGTCTAAAGAACGCGGTCCTTTGCTTGGTCAAGGTGTTTTCACTGCAAGCGGTTCATTTTGGGAATATCAAAGAAAACTCATTGCTCCTGAATTCTTTCCTAACAAAATCAAGGTAAGTATAGTAGTATCATACTACTAAATTTCTTCACCTGAAGCTCATATGGAAAGCATTTGATTTGCAATAAATTGACGGCTCTCGTGGAAACGCCAACTTATTATAAAACCGTTTCTTAGAAGACTTGTTGTCATATGATGGTTCGGTGTTACCGGGACCCAAATCAATGATTTTTTTGCTGTTTTTACACTTCTTAAAATGGTACTTTGTGAAGGGCATGTTGGAAATGATGACGGAAGCTACAACATCTATGTTGCATTCATGGGAAGAAAATATCAAAAGCTACGGTGGAGAAGCAGAAATAACAATTGATGAGGATTTGAGAAATTTGTCACAAGATATAATATCTAAATCCGCCTTCGGGAGCAGCTATTCTAAGGGAAAAGACATTTTCTCAAAGATAAGGACCCTTCAAGGGCAAATGGCCAAAACTGTACATGTTGGTGTTCCTGGTTCCAGGTAAACTGAAATCTTCTTCGTAACTCGAGCCAAAACCGAAACCCTGAGTTACCAAAAATATGAGATGTTTTACATCGGTCACCGCTGAGTTGCAGGTACATGCCAACCAAGGGTAATTGGCAAATACGAAGACTAGAGAAGGAGATTAATCGGATGATATTAAAAGTCGTAGAAGAGCGGACAAGGGCGAAACGTGAGACGGATTTCTTACAAAAGATACTTGAAGGTGCTAAAATGTGCACTGACCTAGACGATCCTACACTAAAAATAGATGTTGAGAAGCTGGTTGTTGACAATTGCAAAAGCATATACTTTGCTGGTCATGAAACAACTTCTAGCACAGTAACATGGAGCTTAATGCTGTTGGGCGCATACCCTGATTGGCAGGCTCGTGCCCGAGCTGAGGTTTTAGAAGTTTGTCAAGATAGGATTCCAGTGACTGGAGATCTCAGAAATATGAAAGTGGTAAATGTGACAGAAAACAATGTATAAAGTTGCATATTGTGGACTTTCTATACTTCTGTAACTGTGATTTTTACTGTTTGGTCTTTTTGGCAGTTAACGATGATTATACAAGAGACGCTTCGACTATACCCACCAGCACGTTTTGCCACAAGAGCAGCATTAGAAGATGCAAAACTGAATGGCATTCAAGTTCCTAAAGGAATGGATATTCAGGTACCGATACTTCTTTTTATTTGTTACGTATTACTCTGTATTTTGATCTCATAGGTTTCAAACCTGGGTCATATTCATCAGTACCACCTTCAGTGACTTTACAGCTAATACATCGAAAATCTGCAGGTACCAATACCGGTATTACATAATGATCCTGAACTATGGGGGCCCGATGTGCACGAATTTAATCCCGAACGCTTTGCCAATGGAATAAGTGGGGCTTGCAAACCATCACAAGCATACATTCCCTTTGGATTTGGAGCTAGATCATGTCTAGGTCAAAACTTCGCCATGATGGAACTAAAAGTCATGTTATCCATGATTTTGTCAAAATTCAGCTTTTCACTTTCACCAGCGTATCAGCATAGCCCTTCATATAGGCTGATACTTGAACCCGAGCACGGTGTTCAGCTACTCATAAGAAGAGTGTGATTTCTCAGTTCTGTTAATTCTCGGTCTACTTCACTCAATCAGTCCCATGTGGTATTTTCTGTGAGGATTGAATGAGATAGGAGGAGGGAGTAATTTACTGTAAAATAACCAATTTTTACATGTTTTTTGCTTCTATGCAATACTCATCTCATGTTACCCGCAGTTGGCTCTCATGTCTCTGGCTTAAGAATATCGGCTTATGTTTGTCTTATAACTCGCCAAACTTGGGAGATTTTGAAAGTACGGTATAAGACTGTCTTAAAATTACTCTGTTTACGAAGTATCTAAAATAAAGCTCCGAAAATATTGTTGCCGAAGCTGCCCAAATATGAAATGGTTGAGCTTAACAAGTGTAGGCACCAACGAGACTTCCAAAAGATGTCAAGTGACTTGACATTCCGATCTTATCATTGCACCAAGATTTGCAGATCAGCAATTTTGCAGCTTACATGTGTTGAACCACGAATATAAGTATCAAGATTCATGCCATTACGTCACGTCGTCAAATCTCAGTTTGTGACGTGCGAATCTCGATAGTTTCACAAAGTACATCTGTGACTGATATTAGACTCCAGTTGGGTCATGCAGTCGTCAAATCTTTACGTTTGCGTTTCTAGGGAGGACAATTTCGAATAAGGGTTAAAATATGGGTGAAAGTATTAGTGTAAAAGTCATAATATGGTATCAAAAAAACATTCCGACTTCCTATAGATGATGCTGTAAAATCAGCAGGGTTACAAGGTAGTTCAGCCACATTTCTGAAGATTACTTGAAATTTAAGGCTACGCGATGAAGCCTACAAAAACTAGTGAAGTATAGATACACTAAGAGTTCATAATATATATGAACCGTTTTCCATGCGCAAAGTCTAGCAGCACCGTTCACAGGATAGCAACAAATCCATGAACCCTTTTTATTTGTATAAGCAAAGTCTTTCTATAGAGCCTCCTGAATGAAATTCATGAAAAGAGAGAACGGGTTCGATTACGTTCCAATCGTGCTTCCCTCTGTAAGAAAACAACATTCAATAAGTTACGAGATATATAAGCATGTTCACCAAACTACCATTGCTCAAATGCAAAATTTTAGATTAAACACAACAATCCATATAACACATTCAGTTTTATGTTTCTGTAATTAAATTCAATTTTCTACACTAGTAATACTCTTAGTCCACTTTTCAGTATTCTCTCCAATTTTAGTGTCCTCTTTTCCGTCTAAATTTATTCCACAATAACTGTCCCCTTTCTAAATTTGGTAAGGAAAAATCGTAAACCCCCAAGATTACCTCTAAATAACTAACCCCTATCATCTCCGCCCCAATAACATAGTACTCCTCCTTTAGTTCAAGCGACATAGTTGGTAGTTTACCACTTTTTCTTATATCAAACCTAAAATAGAACGATGACAATAAAAGTGAATGGAGGAAGTACATAATGTTCTTTCCAAAGAAAGTGTAGAGATGATAAACTTATATGAAACGTCAATTTTGGGATGCAAACAGCGGCAAGCCTGGCCACAAAAACGTTTGCACATGACGGCAAGTGGTCAAAGTGCTCGAGAATGAAGTGAAGGCATTGTTTTCCGTTTACATAAGATGGATTCTATTCTAAAGCGACTATTTATTATTCTATCAACACAAGAACCAATATGCGGATCTTGGAGCAACAAAAAAAGTTCCGAAGACAGACGAGCAGTTGAATTGCTTTCAAGGATGGTAGTAATTTACACTCCACAAGTGAAGTAACACAGCCATCGGGGAACAATTGTCATTTATATACTAAACTGTATATGCAGAATGCACGCAGAAATACAAAGCGGGATGGCCATCCCCCTAGATCCCAAGATAAGCCAACTGTTTGAACCGTAGTCTTGCAGAACACCGAATTTAGTTGCATTTCTCAGCCTCAAAATTCATTACAGTACCAAACGTTTACTTTGACAAAAATAATAATCAGATCTGCCTTCAGAATGGCCAATACAGTTGAAAGGTTCAATTTTAACATCCTAAGCTACAGAGTATTAAATATTTAAATATAACAACCTAGCAACAACAGCAAATACAGCCAACTGAAATACTCTACCTTACGAGTTACTTCGAGCATATAAGCACCCATTGCCACTACCCATCTCATCCATCCCAGTTTTAAAAGAAGCACGATAAGTTCATCTTTCTATTACATTACTCTCTTATGCTTAATTGTGTACTACTATTCTGCCCTCTATCATCTCCCCACACAACAAAAATGGATCTTTCTGCTTCTTCATTATGCATATGACACCAAATTAAAACACAAGTAATTTATCACATCATTCTCTTGCTCATTTAGCATCCCGAAGATCCGAATAACATGTTCCATGATTAAAAACCCACCCAACTCAACCCGGCACAAAAAAAAAACGTTTGGGAAATGACCTCACAGCAGCATAATAGGGAGTCACAATCGGTTAATAATGTCGACATCCGCGTTTAACCTCTACTATGCTAGTGCTCTACAGAAATACAAGTAACAGTGAATACTATCTACCTTCTCGCCAAATTTCCTCCATGCGCGAATTAATGAAACAAAGAGAAAGTAGATATCATTACTCAAGAAATACTCCAGGATGCACAGAGATCCACAACACAAAATTTTCATCAGACCAAGTTCAACATAGTGCTGGTACATAACAGATGCTATAAGCTACAAGAATCAAGAAGAAATGGTAGTTTTGGTTACCTCTTTTTTCTTGCATTCCTTGTATACATCAAAGTGTTCCTGACATTTGCTCTTGTCTGAGTTGTATTGCTCCAAACCTATGGAATTCATAAGCCCCCACTTCTTATTATTCATCAACCCGACCAAAAAAAAGAAAAATCTCAATTGGATTATATGACCTACATAATAATAATAGTAATCCAAAAACTCCTTCCTTGATCTCAAAAGGGAAAATTGAGCTTACAACATTAGAATTTCTTCCAAAAATTGTTGGGGGATGAATATTAAACATAAAGACAAAGTATGATCCAATACAACCCAAAATTCCATATATGTAATCCTAAAATAAATCAATAGCTCTACCAACATCTAAAAATACCTATACTAAGGCGGTTTCACATAAAAATTCTTGTATTTTTTTTGTCTAACGAAGCTCCCACTTAGTTGCATTACAATAATATAAGGGAGGAGGGATTCGAACATAAGACCTATTATTCACGATACCTCCGTCTTAACCACTAGACAAAGACAACTTCGGTATAAACATTCTCGTAAAATCAAGTATTCGTCATCAAGTTCATTTATGAACCTATCAAACTGACCACCAGTCAGTCAGTCACTACCCATATGAAAAAAATTCATTAACAACACAAAAGTAATCAACTTTATTACTTAATGACATTTAACATCATCTAATTAGATTGTGAAGACTATGTAATAAATAACCCAGAAGCCACAAAATATCAGTGCCTCAATGGCTTCCGCAAATTACGGGGCAAGGGGGTTGGATGTACGCAACCAGTGGTGGAGCTAGGGGGCTAGCAGGGGCGCTCCGCGGATGAAATTTTTGAAATTTTTAGTTAAATTTTCCGAAATATTTTCGAGTGCAACTTATGTAATTAGTCGTTGGCCCCCTAATTTCAATTCTTAATTCCATGTGTTAAGAATACAAATGGGCCGTTTCCAAGTGACTCAAGATAAAAATTGCATCGAAACTACATCGAATGACTGCTACTTCATATAATTAAGAAATACGAAAAAGGGTAAAAAGAAGGGATTAATTACATTTGAGAGAAGCAGAGTATTGAGTAAAACAAGGAGAATCAGAGATCTTGGCTGCACTTGGATATGGTGGTGCCTCTGCTCTTGATGATGCCATGCTTCCTGTGTTTTTGATTATTCTTCCTTTTGCCTAAAATTAATCAATCTGTTTCTTGTTAATTAGTCAATCAATGTTATGGAATTATCTGACATGGGTTTGGTTTGGGAAAAAAAATGTATGTGTTGGGTTGGATTTCGAACTTGGGTTGGTACTTGGTAGAATTGGTGTTAGATTGTTAACTCAAAGCGATAGAGCGTTATTGGGTAGTATCGAATTTTAGGAGTATCTCTAATTCTCAATAACTTTGGTATTGAATTGAGTTGATTTTTTCAATATTGTTTGTTAGGCGAATGGTAAAAACGTAATTGCAAATAGAGCGGTAAATGAGTTTTTTTTGGACATAATGTAAAAAGATAGATTACAACAAAGCGTTTTTGGCAATGTTATGAGTTATTCTATTCAAATGTGTCAAACTACCATGGAGTGATGGACACATTGTAATATATCTGGTCAAGGTAAACATGAATGCTACCATCTCGGTTTCCCAAAGTGAGGCAGTGTATCAAAGATTCAATGAAGGTAAATACTATTGTAAAGTCCAAAGTTTAGTGAGTTACTAACCAAATCTCAAATACAAATTCAAACCGACAACGGAAGCATTAAGTCTAAATATCAAATCGTTCTATCAACTAGGCTAGACTATTTTCATGTGGACGGCTTGCCCGTGGCCCCACCAACATCCATATCATCATAATGATATACCTGAAATTAAAGTCTAACTTATTCATGCCACAAGACCGGAAATTGTCGAGTGGATCATGGTAGATAGTTTTTACAAGAATACAAGAGATAACAGACGTCAACCAAAGTTGACTAGAGAAAACAATACGCAACACATTGGAAATACAAGTGACAAAGCTCCATGATCATACATAGGCACAACGTAAGCAACCGATGATCCAATATCATCACATGAATAAATCTCAATGGCAATCAAGGGGGCTTGCTACAAATCACAACACACCCCGATGCTTGCTAGAAATTACAAGGCATCATGTGGTTCTCGACCACTCCCCGGACCATTGAACGTGCATGTCACGTCTAATAAAGGGCCCAATAGAAGAAGCTCCACGCGGCCCTTTTACTCGACTGAGTCGCACCTACTCACTCGAGTGCTACATCGGCTTGACCGAGTCAAACCCTTAAAGGAAGAAGGAGTATTACACATATGCTTGAGACGTATCCAAATCTCATGGACACGTGCCCAAATAAATGAAGCAAGTTAGACACGACTTTATAGATATCCGACATTTTTAGGAGTGTATCCCACGAATAATAGTGTTCGACACGAGACGACTGGTTAAGAGGTACCCGTGCTACCTAGGTAGTCATATGACACACACTAAACCTTTTTCCGATTAATGAAGGTATTAGCAATGAAACTTGTTAATTAAGAGACGTGATAGCGAACGACCGACTATTCACCTTGAACAAAATCAACAAAATCCCACTAGTAGTCTCATTCATTACCCATTACTCTTAACTAAGTACACTTAAAAATATTAAATGTATCTATTAGAGAAAACAAATTTCGTTTCCTATTAGAAATTTACTTGTTTTGATTACGACTGTTTTAACTTAATATTTGTTGTGAATTTGGTGCCTTGAATTTGTGTCGAATACAACTAAGTAAAAGCAAGAATAAAGAATAAGCAAAAGGGGTAAGTCGCAGCAAGTACTTTTGGCTCTTAGTAGCGCGTGTGTACCAGTCTACTTTTGTTACTAGTTATCTCCACAATAGTAAAATTTGCTCTCCTTCCGGATGGACGTACCCAGTTATTTTACTGGTGAACCACGTATATCTGTGTGTCATCTTTATTTATTATTCGCTATATTTTGTCCTTTATTATCACCCTAATCAACTAACTGTTGGGTAACAGGACGCTTCCACACAACAATACTGAATATCTTTATATCCTTCCTTTATTTTCACTTCTATTTTACTCGAGTGTAAGAAAACTCTCTTAAATAAAATCGAAATAGAGAAGATCCAAGCACATGGCTTATATAGTTGACATAGTTATGTCCCTTGTCAACTAGCCTTGACAACATGTATATCCACAGTCCATTATACGTAGTGATGCGTTTCTTACCCCTTCAATTCTCCATTATTGAAGTTTGAAACTCCATATCCAATTCTCCATAATTATTGATACTCCATATCATTTGTTTTCTTCACTCACGTTTCGATCAATCTCTTGCATGTGGGGTTGATTGGTCGTGGCTTACTCGTGAACTTCCCTCTTCTACTCTCCCAAAAGCCAATTTTCTAATTTATTCAGGGCTCTTTTGGACAAATATTAAACTTCGTAAAAATTACGTTGAGCTTGACTGAATTTGACTGAACTTGAACTCAAGAACACAAATTTGCTTAACTGAAAATTAAATCCAAAAGAATAGGTATTTAATGGTTTTCTTATAAGTAAGAAAACTGCGTTGATAATTGATTTTTTGTAGTTCATTTATAAAATAAAGAAAAAGTGACATTTACATATGACTATATGAGTATGTATTATATGGATTTCTTCACAAAATCCTATGCTGATAAATATATTTGGAATTCGTTCATATTTCATATACCAAAACCCTAAAGTGATAAATATATTTGGAATTCGTTCGGATTTCATATATATACTCGTGAGTTGTAATCATGAAAATCCATACGAGCTCCACAATACATTTTGAGGAAGTGCTCTGCTATAACCACTTTTACAACCATTAAAGGTTGTCGTTGTATGCAACAACCAATTTCGAGATCAAAACTGAAACCAACTCAAAAACTATAGAACATTTACTTAGATTTTTTTTGTCTTACAAAACGCGTACTTAATCACATTAGAATTGAGAGAGAGGCCATGATTTGAACTTGAAATTCATTGTCCACAATACCTCCGTCTTCACCACTAAACTAAGACATTTCCGATCAAATATTTACTTTGATAAGCATATCTTCACTTTAGAAAGCTATGAAAGCAATCAAAATTTGGAATCTTTGGGTTGAGTAATGTGGACAAAGTATCTATGACAAGTTGTAAGAAAGTGAGAGCACACGACCATTTAAAACTCTTTTAATCCAGTCTGTAAAGGAACACTCCCACATGTACTATGTTTATTACGGAGTACTAATTATAACTTGACATAAAAATTTGAGATCCAATTTTTGCCTAATAAAGTAGCTAAACAAGAGTGACATAGTGTAGTTGTAAAATGTCATGTTGCTAATTCGATCAACCTAAAAAGGAATGAGACAATATATTTCTACAAATTAAGTATAATAATTATAATCTACTCGTAATTCATAATTCATGATATATTTAATACTGCTTTCTCGAGATTGGTTCTCGTGTCATGGTCTAATTAAATCACGGGCGATACCATCACGTACAAATTACAGTCAAATCAACGTCTAGCACATTACAAAGTGATCGATCACAATACAATGTCACAATACAACGTTGATACCATGAATCAATTAACAATCTAATTAATTAATTAATTAAACATCTAATTGTTGATGTAATTGATGAGGAGAAGTAGTCTCATCTTCATCAAAACAAAAGTGAATTAGCTTATTATTCGCTGATTTACCTATAATTATCGACGAATTTGAATCCGAAATAACAAGATTAAGAGGGGATTGAAGTAGCAACATTTCTCTTTGAAGGTAAGAACAATAGGTGTGGAATGTGGTAGGAGTCACATTTAAATGAAACCCTAAACCAAATAAGAAATCCATCTCTAGGAAATTCATTTCTGTAGTGCTTATTCCACCAATTTTGGCATAATATGCATTGTTGTAATACCTGAAAAATACAAAAGTTGCGAATTTTAGATAAATTTGGAAAAAAAGGTACAAGACTTTTAAAAATAAATACCAAAATTGATGGATGATATTCTATATATTACTCTGCTGGTTCTTTTTATATGACATTTTTACTTTTCGAGACACTTATCTTTTCAAAACATCTTATAACAGTAAAATTTATGAATACTTGTCGTTTAGAAGCTCTTTTCAGAGAAAAAATTTATGCTATAATTTTATAGTTTTTATTAATAACATAGTGAAAGTCGGGGATTACCTCGAAAAACAAAAAACATCATATAAAAAGAAACATAGCAAGTAATATATTATCACTAACTACAACCTCTTAACTCTTAAGTGAATGATTACATGAAAGTATTTGCTTAGCATTTACTATTGTAATGAACTCTTGGAAAGTGACATTTTGCTGGGTAGCTGGATTGAGTTGGTCCATGTAGATTTATTTAAAAATAATAATATTATTTTTTTGGGTACAATTTATAAAAATAATATGATGTTGATTTATACAGTTGCTTGATCGTCATGAGTTCATGACATGGTTGATACTTGAGAGTACTCCGATCCCGTCTTTCACGTTGTTCAAATCATTTCACTACATTCTTATAATTTTTGGGAGCGGTTTTTTGTATTATGTAATGAATTGACTTAAACGAATGAATGAAATATAATTGTCAAAATACGGAGTAATATTTAGCCAAATTATATACTCCGTAAAAGTTAAGTGTTATAATATCGAACAAAAAACATGAAAACAAAAGTGTCATAATCTTATTAACCTCAATATTCAAATTTTAAGATAGAAACAAGCAAAAGACATGTGATCAAGTCATAAATACCCAATTGGAGCCAATAAATCAATAATTCAAGTATTCAATTACGTAATAAGCTCAATTTTCAATTCCTTTATAATCAAGAATTTCAATTGCAATTATAAATTAATAAATTAATTAGCAATCATAAAACATTAAAACCCAATAAATAAAATCAAATTTGAGTTCACTAATAATTCTTGTGTAAGACCGTTTGTGTTAAACATTTTTTTTAATCGCTGTTTCAGTTTTACTATTCATTTAGACTAATTTGGTTATTTTTTTTGGATTTAAAAATCCATTTTACATGTAAAACGGTCTTACAAACGACAGACGATCAAGAGTTAAACTCAAGAATTTAGCATGAACAACAAAAGTTACTAAAACCCGCTAATTATTCAATCAAGTCACAAATAATGCATAATTCAACAAAATTAAAAATGTAAAAATACTTACAAATCATCCATGAATTTAGCAGCAACCATGATACTAGTGATCAACAAACGATGAATGTTGAAGGAATTAAGAAGCAACAAAGGTTGTCTTTGAGTAAAACGATCAAGGTAAACATAAGCAACAACAAAACAACAAGGACTACAATTTGCATACTTAAAAATTCTCTCTAAATAACAAGGTATAGAAATTGTAGGAGGAGTTAACCCATGAAAGACAGAAACTTTTTGAGGTATAATTGAAAGGGTATGGATGTCATTTGACTCAGCGACGCGTTGTAAAAGAGAAGAAAGGTAGTTTATCATCTTTGGCATTGTGGTTGGGTTCTCTAGCTCTCCCATGGTGATGAATAACAATGGTGGATGGGATACTTTGTATGTTGTTTTTATTTGAGATGATAAATGTTAAGGAAATAGTTTTTTCTTCAAGGGTTTTATATAGTATAAGGCTATAGCAATGTGCCAATGTTTATGTGACAGGTAAGTTTGTTAAAAAATAAAAATTATGAGGGTTTGGGTTTGGAAAAGTCTAAATTGACCTTAGTTTGATGGGTGAAATTTCAAAATGGATTTTTTTTCTTATTTGATCTTGGTTTCATGATTAATTTTGATTTTGAATGTCTAGAGTAAAAGACGAATTTTGGTGTAAGACTGATTTACGTAAAATTATAAAATTCAGAGTATTTTTGAAGTAGTGATGATATTATATGTAGTTAGTTTTATAGTACTTGGTTTTTGTTCCAACCATTTGTTCCTTTTTTTTTTCTTTGTAATAAGTATTTTAATTAAAAGAAATGATCAATATAATTCTCAGTGCTATATTTAAAGAATTAAAAGAGAAAATAAATTTTTAATATGTGTATTAATTACATTGGTTAATATGTAATTTAGTGTTTTATTTCTACGTCTTACCAAATTTAGAAGGTATTAAATGCTTAGATACAGCCCTAAGGGCCGGATGTATTTATCATTACTTTTTACTTTAATGTAAATAAATGGTTGGAAAGAAAAGAGTACCGTTAAACCATTTTAGAAAAAATCAACTATTCAAAATAGCCTTGGTTTAACGAGTGAAATATCAAAAAGTTTATTTTTATATAAGTGGAGTACCTTGGATTATTGATAAGAGATTTTCAAAATGTTAGTGAGAAACATAAAGTGTTTCTTTTTTTGAATATTATTGTGGAGGAAAAAGTGAGATTTGGGATGAGTAATCATTTGCTTAATTCAAAAATTAACTTGTAAGAGAGGGAAAGAGAAAAAATTTAATTACTCCAATTTGTGATGGGAATTAACAATTAATTAAAGCAATTAGGAAGTATAAATTGTTTATATATTGCTTGTCTTCCACTAACATAGGAGGGGTCTTTCTTTCTAACTCTTTTTCATGCAAGAAGCCAAGAACAAAATATTTAAAATTAAAGAGAAAAATTATATCCACAAGGGTAAATAAATATTCACAAGATTACTACAACTTTACATGTGAATACATGTGAGAGTAACTGTGAGTTGTGACCCAACTTTTATGGGATATATACCTCAGTAGGTCTCCCTTGTGACGGGTCGGACCTTGCGACGGGTTTTTCCTCTAACAAAATGGGTAGAGGGAACATGTGGGGCACCTCCATGTGCTTCCCCTTTTCCCTTAAATGAGTCATTTGTGAGGGGAAGTGGTACCCGTCGCAAGCTTGTGACGGATATTGCCCGTCACAAACAAGAATGTGTGTATATACCTACTTGTAATATTTTGTAAAGATCCCAAAGTACATATGCGAGGAATCTCAACACGCTATAACATCTAATTTTTCTTTTATTTTTTTAAAACAACACGAAGAAGCCTAAGACATCTTTAAATACTTTTTTTTTTTTATTATCTCATCTCATGTCTACCGGTAGTAGTGGCATAGTCTTGGAGTATAACATTGGTCGATAAACCCTGTTACATTTTTTAAGGAACATATTTACAAGACGACTAGAGAAGAATATATAGAAAAATTTTACTCCATACAATTGTAAAAATATTGTCGGACATTAAGGAAGTCTGCAAATTTCAGAGTAAAGTAAAAAAACAAGAAAATATATATAATAAGTTGCTTTAATTTAAGCGTCGCTTACTTTACCACGGTCTGTCGGTCTCGATAATAGTTCTAGACGTAAAGGCAAAGCAATGCGGCCTGATATTTAGGCATTTAGCTATGACAACCGGAAAAGTTCTAGACTTACGATTAAATCAACCGTGTATATATTGTACTGGTTTTACTTCTCATTTGAAAAAATATAACTAAACATACCCTGTGGAAGAGTGAGATTTTAGCATGGCATTATGGCAAGGCATAATCTATAAATCACGTGAAAAAGTTGAATGTGTTGGATTAGATTTGAAATGAGTTGTCATGTTTTACTAGAAAAACAAAGTAAGCATTTGATGGAGTTTAATTTTGTGATCTGGAAAGCTTGTCATTTTACATACAATTTGATGCAAATCTCAAATCTAACAAACAATTTCTGACAATCACAGCAAAGAATTACTGGGGATTGCTGATTAATTATTGATTTATTAGTTTATTGGTTTGTACAATTGTGTTGTAACTTAATGAGAAACAACTAAGTACGGACTTCCATGAACAAGTACAATCATGAAATCATCTGTATGTACATTAGTACATGTTCTTGCAATTTGTTAACCAAAAGAAATTTATTTTTGACTCAACGGGTCGACTCGTTCTGGGTCAGAACTTAACTCTAAATTAATGGGTCACTTCGAGTTTGGGTCAAACCGATCGTAAGTCGAGGTTTTCGAGTCTTGACCCTTAAAAAAACAATTGGGTTGGATCGGGTTTACAGGTCGGGTCAGATTTTAACAAGTATACAAGTGCTTAATATAATGAAATAAGTTACTTCACTCGTATGTAGAGTCCTAGTGCTAAAATCTCGTTCTTCGTTGTGATTCCAGAATGGTAGTCGCGACAATCTCACATAATGTGGTCAATATCAAAACGAAAATGTGTCTCGATAAACTTCAAAACCTTTACAACTCGGTCATATCGGTGTCAACTACATATAATAGTACGAGGTCTTTTGCGAAAGATCGAAGTCCAAGAATAAATCCGTGAGGGCTTGACCCAAAGCGGACAAGATAGTACTATTATGGACAGTGGACACAGGCGTAGCAGGGGCCCCTCAAGATGTAATCATGCTTCTGTACAACAAGTGGTATAAGAGATCAAGGTTGAACTTGCGAACATGCCCCACAACGTACAAACGATGGAGCTTGAAAAACAAAACATATAGCATTTACGGGTCATAGACGTGTGGGCTCGATCTGGTAGACTGTATGAAAATCTTGAGTCCATAAATGGTTGGATGGTACGTTGGTGAAACATCGAGTTAAGACTTCAAGGTGAGTTACAATGTAAGGCATGAAACTCCTAGCTTGAGGTGGAGCCTTGAGCAAGTGATGAGTCATAATTATATACATGTTTATACCTCTCATTAGTCACTTTTGTTACGGTTTTGTGCTTAATTAAATGATTAGATGCCGTTATATGTTAGAATGTCGATACTCCCGCTTTTGTGTGTTATTGTGTAGATTTGGTGTGATTCGGATATGGGATCTGTTGCAAAGCGAAATGTAATCAACATTTGTAGATTTTATGCTTGACATGGAGAACAAGAAAGAAACAAGAAGGAATGTCAAAGAAATCAGTTGGAAAGACCAAACAAATGTGAAGCGAGAAGAAAGAATGGTTAGTTGCTTGCACAAGTTTCAACTTCAAACTTGAATATCTTGCGTTCTACAACTTGTATCAAGCTGATTCAAATTGAAAAAGAAATATCTTTCTCTTAGCTTTCCAATGATAGGTCACACGTCGAATTCCGATAAGTAACGAAGAAATAACAACCGTTTGAAAGTTAGTGCGCAAAGCTGAGAATACCGCGGACACTCAATCGAGTGTACCAATACTCGATCGAGTGTTTGTAAGATGGAGAGTTTTCCTAAACTTTCTTTAGGTCGGTTTATTGTGTAATATAAATAGAAAACTCGTCCCTTATTGTTTCTTATGCTTTTTATTACGTTAGAAGTCTAGAAGAGTTAAGATTTATTATTATTACTATTAGAGTTATTTCAAGAACATCGTTCCTTTCAATTCAACTTGTAATCGGTATTTTACTAATCTTCCTTTTGTTATTCAATTATTAGCACTAGATCTTTAATTATCCTTTGTTCATCTTTCACATATTGTTAATCATGTTTGCTTCCTTTATCGTTGTTGTTAGTTTAGATATTATGAGTAGCTTATCCTTTAATCTAGAGTTAAAGGGGATCTAGGATGTTAGAAGGAGGATTACTTGATTAATTGTTAGTTAAATCATATGGTTGTCTTTTGATTGTTGTTTTAAATCTAGTTTTTGGCCAGAATTAATTAACTAGTTTCGCATATTAGGATTTTCACCGACCGGGTTAAGACTAATATAGGCTACGCAATCGAATAGAATAAGCTTAATGATAGCGAACGCATGTTAGACTTAGATCTAAAGGGCATAATTGAGTCGACCGATCTTATGACCTTGGGCAATTAGATTGACCTTTTAATTGATTAAATTCCTTCCCCGGATAACATTAGTGAACCTGATTCCTAGACTTTTTAATCTTATTGAGTTCATCTTTACTTTATTGCAAATAGTTATAACTAATCAAACCCAACTTCAAGAAATTGTTACCTTTAAGACGGACTTAGTTATTAGCAAATAAACTTTATTACCGCCTCCCTGTAGATTCGATACCCTACTTACTGCTGACTATTAGTTAGCATTGAGTTAGGTTTACTTTGATTTAGGGGACACGACTTTACCCTTATCAGCAAGCCCAGTCCGAGACTAAATGGATGTAATGCGCCATAATCCTTGTGGCACGCTAGAGATCATTTGTATACTAGAAATGTTGTGGATCCTTTCCTGATTGGATGCGAAAGACTGTTGTGTTAAAGACTTCTGAAGTGGCAACCTGATCCAGGGTATATTGGATGCAGAGGAGATCGATATGCATGTATACCAGGAACCATGTGAGGGTATTCACTTGACCAGGCGGTACCATGTGGTGCAGACACTGGCTCGGTAGCATGGTGCGTCAGATAAGGGGAGCTTATCAAGACTTGGCGATGTTTGGGGTGCCTAGAAATTGGGTGAGGTTGCACGATGTAGAAAGTTCGAGTTCTCCATGGAGGTTAAGGTCGGAGTTAAGATGATGGTTCGTGGTTTTAGGGAGGATTGTTAGAGTGAAAACTCATGTCCCACATTGGTAGTGTAAAGATGGCAGATCACCTTCATAACTGATGGGCGGTTTGTCGCGTACCGCCCAAGCAAAAATAATTTATAAAACCCAACTAATGCGATAGCGGAAGTCGGGGTCGAACCACAAGGATGGAGGGGTCAACTACAAGTTTGGTCGAGTCCTATTCTAGCCTAATAAGAGTTGGATGAGAAGATTAACTATTAACTAGTAAAAGCAAGAAATCGCTAAAATGATATGGTAAAAACAATTAATGGGAAAACTAAGGTAAAGGGTTCGCCTTAGGGGGATTAATGGGTTAGTCAAGTTATTAGCAAGTGGGTAATAAGCTTGAGTAGAATTAATTGTTAATGTCTCAACAATTAATAATCATCAACAAAGCCATCGCATTTGTCTCAAATCACTCATATAAACACTAGTCTAATCATCTCTACCACCGTCGCTTAAGAGATAATCAAACGATACTTGATAAGTGAGGAACTTTCGTTTACACAATTCATCAAACACCTAGTGTGCATATGGGTAATACTCAAATTATTACCACAAGTTCACCAATTACCCAACTAATTATCCCACATAATCCTCCCTTAGACTCCCCCTAAACCCTAGAAGGAGAATACTCACTCATGTTATAGGAAATCAAACAACTAAAGACTAGGAATAATGAAATGAACATCATAATATAGAAATGAATAATTATAACAATCAAAATGACAATTAATTAACTAGAAATGAAATAAATTGCATAATCAACTAAAAGATGAGAAATTTATACCAACAAAGCTTGTATTAATGAATAGGGGGAATGTATTCACCCAAAATCTTCAATACAAACCCAAGATTATGATAGTTCTACTAGGAAAGACTAGATCTACTAACTTGAATTGAGAATTTAAACTTAATTAAGGAACGATTAGAAGAGTAATTAGTGAGTAATAGAGGTTACAAAATTTTTATGGTTTTGTGCTAATAGTTCATCAAAAGCTCCTTACAAAAATTAGGGGGAGGGTATATATAGGTATCTCAAAAATTAAGAAAGAAAATAGAAGAGGTGGCGAAAATGCGGAGTTGTGTTCCTGGCCGGTCGACCGGCCGCCGGCCCTCTGACCGGCCTGGAGCACATCAGTAGCTTCATTTTTCTCGTCTTCAAAAATCATTCTAAGTATGATAATGGGGTCCCGGCCGGGTGCCCGGCCGCCGGCCACCCACCGGCCTGGAGCACAACAAGTTTCTCAAGTGCTTACTGATGTTGCGCAGGCCGAGTGGTAGACCGGCCGCCGGGTGACCGGCCGGCGCTACCTGGGCCATTTCTTCTCCCTCTATTTTTCCTTCATTTGTGGGACTGTGCTCTGAGCCGGGTGGTCGGCCGCCGGTCGGAGGACCGGCCTGCGCCACCTAGAGGCTCCTTGACTTCATTTCTTCATCTCATCTCCGAATCCCGACTCATGCAAGGCCTTTATGTTCCGATTTCTTCATTTCCGCCTTAATTCCTGCAAATTGAGATCGACATTCATAGCACGGGAAATAGGGAAGCAAAATGCAATTAAAGACACGCATATCCGTGTAAACGGACCAAAATGGGAACGAAAATGAGAGAAAAAATGTAACTAATAAAATGCTTATCAATAACTGTCAACAAAATATAATAGTACAAGGCATTTTGGGAAGGCGTCCAAGAGACATTACATGTCGCAGTCACTAAAGGTGATTGGTATGATCTGTAATGGTTTGGCTTAAAGTGAACGATATCGTACTATTATGAACAGTGGACACTGATGCAACCAAGACTTATTAAGAGGTAATCAGGCTTTTGTACAACAGTATTGTTGTCATGACCACTATTTAAAAATCATGCGCAGTTGCAACTATAAGAATTAAATGCTCGGGGGGCTAAAATTGGCGACTGAACCCGTCACCAAAAGTAAGCAGAATTGGTTAATATGATATCACTCGGGTTGAATGTAAGAAAATAAACTGAGTGGAAATGTACAAAAGTTAATGTCATAATACCAATAAATTTCAACATAGAAAATAATGTGAATGTTATGATACCGATAGCAACATATCGGAATTTAACATATTTGTGGACTAGTCTTAAAATGAAGGGCATTTATAAGAAATTAAGTCGAGTTAAAAATGTACGCAGGTTAATCCTTTTTTTATACCTTTCGATTTAATTCGGGCTCGATCTGAGTACGACCTCTAAGCCGGGCAATAAGCTCTACTTTATGAGTTTTAACATCGTTGCATTCTCCAAACTCAATACCTCTGATTAAACTAGAATCATCCATCATTATTATCAGTTGATTTAAGTGCTGATCATGACCACATAGTCATAATGTGAGATGTTATGATAGAAATAACAAAAGATCGTTATATAGCATGTTGTGGATTGGTCTTATAATAACTAATAACTATAAGAAAACTTTTAAGATGTGTATGAGTGCATACAACAAGCGTTGGGCAGCGGTGGATTTAGGGGGTTAGCAGGGGACGCTCGCTCTTGCTGAAAAATGACAAATATGAGTTGTAGTTCAAATTATCACAACAAAAAATTACTTCGATCGTGGCATTACTTATTCGTCCCCGCTGAATTTTTTATTTCCTTAATCGTAAATCTTGACTCTGCCACTCTTTGCTAGACTCTTATTTTCGATTGGATCAAAACACAATTTAACTAGCTCATTTGTTGATGAGAGATCAAGGAGGTTAAAATGTAAATAACAAATGTAACAACTTTGCTAGGCAAACTAGGCCTTGTTGTCGATCATCATAGAATTGGTCATTTTCTTAGTCAAGAAAATAATTATAAACTAAATAAAAAAAGGTGGAGACCAAATCAAAAATAGCCACATGTTGAGACATAAATGATATGAGGTGGTGTATGTGGTCCTTTTATAATCCTAAACTTACGACACTTTACGAGTAGTAGATTATGTACTCTATGAATCTACGATAAGTTTTGTTTGTGACGGGACGATCCGTCACAAGCTTGCGACGGGTCAAATCTCCTTCACAAAGAGCAAGTGGTAAGGCAAGTGGGGGGCTCCATTTGCCACCCACTTGCCTTGCCACTTGCTCTTTGTGAGAGGGATTTGACCCGTCGCAAGCTTGCGATGGGTGATCCCGTCACAAATGAGGATTTGTGTATTTTTAATACAAATGGAGCTAGCTAGTAATCTCTTTAGTTGAGTGGACTTTCGATTGTTAAGGCGTCTCAGTTTATATCGGGTTTGAATATAATGGTACTCTTGACCGAGATGTGTTGTTTGAGTTTTTTTTAGATCATGTTAGTTCGATTAATGTGTTGGATCACGAGGGGTCGTGAGTCTGGTCTGAATCAAGTCAATCAAGCTTATGTATGTCAATTGTTTTATTGTCTTGTTTCAATTTATATAAAAAAAAAATGAACAGCAGTATTTAGTGTAAATAATGTATTGTCGATTACTCAACTGAATTCAATGAAAGAGGTACAAAAACATAAAAACATGCCTCTACCGAGTAATCCCTCTATAAAGACTTCCAGTCAATAATTTACTTTTGTTTTGTTATATTTTGTATCATTTTAATTTATTTTCCTCTCATAAAATAAAGCGAACGGTGAACCTTGAACCTTAAATAAACTTGCTAACGATATTAACTTTTTTCCGAAATTTAAAATGAAAAGAAGGTAAAAAGTTTGCACCCTAGAATCCCACAAAAACAGCAGTGTAAAGTCTAACAAATACTCTTATACTTAAAAGAGTTGCAAAAAACAATAAGAAGGACAACATAAGAACGTGCATTACATGTTTAGATGTACTAATGTTAAAGGAGTTGTCCATGTTTTTGATTTCTACGTGAATCATCTTGGAATCATATACTCGTTCAAACCGACATGATTTTGTACAACTAAACTTTGTTACAAATTTGGGCAAGTTTCTTTTGGGTGAATAGAGACATATGACCGACCATATGAACTAATGAACTACGTACACTAGGTGTATGTATGTGAGTTGCTTAAATATAACTTCTTTGTATGCAAATCGATATCTGAAAGAAACTCCATACATGTACCCTCGCTATAATTAAGGTCCCGTTCCTTTCGGATGAAATTAACTGAAGTACTTAACTACTCTGAACTAAATTAACATAAATTGAATAAATCTGAATTAAACACAACAACAAATAATAAAACTGAAATGAAATGAATTGATGAAGTTGTGCATAAATGAATTTAGTTGAACTGAATTAAAATGAATGAAGCCCTGCTAAGTTGAGGGTTGAGCTGAAATAAGATGAAATCACGCCAAAAACAATAGTTTCTTATACGGAGTACTGATTTAGCATAGTATAAAACTGTCTTACACGATAAATTGTGGTTCAAAATTTTACAACACAACGGGTAGATTAGTGCGGCCAAAACCATATTGACAGGGTAAGTAAACAAAGGGAATACTCTGTATCAAGCAATGTATGTTTTATGATTTTAAATGTCTGGCCATTAGATTATCTTCAAACGTAAAATTTTTAATCCTCATATGCCTTCTCTCTCAACATATGAGGCACTCCATTGTTGCATCTACCTCCTCTGTTATTTGAGGCTCGGAGGTCCTAAAAGAACAAGGCACTTTTTGTGTTATTTTGGGGAGGTTCCCAAAATGTGTGGGGTAAATAAGTAAATTTATAATATTGGTTGCAGAGATGTGATTATAAAATGGGAAGTAGATGAAAAATTTAGTATAAAATGAAGTGGACGAATCAAAATGGTTCCCTTAAGACGGGTCAAGCCCCTCTTACAAAGGGCAAGTAGGGGGACAAGTGGGGGGATTCATTTGCCACCCACTTGCACTCTCACTTGCCATTTGTGAGAGGGATTTGACTCGTCTCAAGCTTAAGATGGGTTGACCTGTCTTAAATGAGAATTTGTGATTTGCGAATATGACGATGTAATTAGCATGGTGAGTTTTGAAATTGTACTAGTCATGACCCGATGCTGGACATATGGTCGTACACATTATATAGATATCCCTCCATGGAAGTTTGTTTACATTTTTTTTTTCACGGTCTTAAATTAAGACCTCTCCCAATCCTCTTTTCATTTAACATTATTTAAATCACTTGTGAGTAAACCTTGACGTAATACGGTCTAAAACAAGAATGTGTCAAAAAAAAATATTGGCGTCAACGATCGTACTCTATATTCTCAGCATCTCTACCTATTCTTTTTAGAACAAGGGAGGTCAAACAATCTTGATTCATCACCTCCCACAATGATGTGCATTCTTGACTAACCGTCTCATACAGACAATCAGACAACTGACAAAATGTTACAGTTTTAACAGTAAAATAAATCTGATTCAACTTAAAAACTTATTACAACATCAACCAGTACAAGACACATGTTAATAGCAAACCAATATATCAATCCATATCAACTAACTCGCCGGTTTCTGGGAAACTCGCTCGGCAATCCATCCCAGCCCGTCATACAGTCCGTCACCTGTGAGGGCTGAGCATGCCTGGATATGCCAATCGTGATTCTTAATACTGTGGAGAGAAAGAGCATCAGTAATCTCCGCTGGTGACATAGCATCTTTCAAATCCTGTTTATTAGCAAAGACCAGCACGACCGCTTGGTTTAGCTCCTCATTTGGAAGCAACCTGAAGAGCTCGTCTTTCATAATCGAAATGCGGGCCCGGTCAGTGCTATCAATCACCACTATAACAGCATGAGTTCCTCGGTAATATGTGGTCCATGACGTCCTCAGACGATCTTGCCCACCCAGGTCCCACACCTCGAACCGTATATTTTTGTACACAAGCTCTTCCACGTTGCTACCCACCGTAGGATGGGTAGTAACCACCTCCCCCAGGTGTAATTTATATAGGGTTGTTGTCTTTCCAGCGTTATCTAGACCAACAATTACTATCTTATACTCCTTTGCCGGAAATAACATGAACCAAAATTTTGACATTAAAGCACCCATCAGCAACCTGTGTTCCACAGTTCATAGTCAGATATAACACTCATGAGTTATCATAGCAAGTTAAGGCAACAACATAGATGTCCCCTCCTAATTGCCACTTTGATTTCCAAGGAGAAATTTGATAGTTACAAGCTAATAAAAGATAAGACGTAGTCATCTAGAAAAACCACCCACTTTGTTAAAGCTAACACAGGGGTAAGGATGCAAAAGCCCTTGGAGCACTAGGGTAAAGTTGCTGAAGTAGTAGCAGTTGTAGTTGCAGTTTTAATGTTGTAGGAGCTAATAAAAGATCGGATTGATGGGTAGAGCAGATCAAATTTGGTCCAATCTTAAGAACTTGTAGAGTTCTCAAATCTTGTGCTAAATTTGATTAGGTGAGAATTGCTTAATTAGTTGGAAGGCAATATTCATGAGTTAAGTGCACAGAGGCAACATTAGATTTACAACCAAACCACGGTCTAGACTCTAGACTCTAGACTATAGAATTTCTGATATATATTTAGTATAAAACCGTCGCTGCTGGATGAAAAAAAAAACAATGAGAAAGTGGAGGGAAGGGAAACATAATGCCTTAATGATAGACAATAAAAACAACACGACGAGAAGAAATGTAAAAACATACATCAAACAGGATAAAAAGCATTGTAATAAATCAAGAGAAAGAAGTAATATTAAGCATTGGAAAAGCATAATGAAAAAAAAAAACAAAGGAAAAGTAAAAATTATCAAATAAAAATAAGTCAAATCCTTGCCTAACAAAAATCAAATATTATAATCAACATGGACATTTTCCCATTTCTCTAAGACTCTAACGCCATACTTTCTTCAATTCCAAGTTATTTCGCATTTCCCCGATTTATTAGGTCTTCCAATTCCTAACAAGCTAATTATATCCACTCTTGAAGTCTTACAATTGGCGCATCATTTGTTATTTCTCATCTTATCATTGATTATTAACAATCCCCTTTCTTGTATGACCACATCCATCATAGTATATATAATCAAGTAAAATTGTACTCTTATGTTAACAACAGAAGGAGATAATTCACAAAGGGAGAAGGAAATCAGGAATTAGGTAGAGAAGACTTGACAGGGTTCAAAACTCGAACCATCTCCAGTGGAGAGAGTACTACACAGCAACAGCCAAATCCTATTATATTGATATACTCTATAAGACGTGTGATAAAAATTAGCAAGGATGCACATGTAGCTACTCGTAAACTTGGACAGTACACCTCTGAATCTGTGATCATCAGACACCACCAGAAAAATTCTTACAAAAACACTGACGAGTGAAGGGACAAATCTGAAGGGTTTGAAGTGGTTGCCACTTGATAAATACTGAGGGACACTCTCAGGCTTATTTCCTTCTGACACTATACTACATTCTCCCAGAAAAATTGGTGTTTGAAGAAGCTATGAAACTAGTTAACTAAGTAAGCCGGGAATAAATGAGGCAACTGAAAAGCGTGCAGACGCAACAATAGTGCTGAAACTGCAGACAGTCATTACTGTTGAGAGTTCTATCCAGATTCTATTCTCCTACAAGGCTACATCCGCCCCGTATTTGGTCCATCCCTCCACTAAAGTATAAATGGCAACTTAACCACTAGTAAGCCATTGCATGTTGGATTGGGAAGAGTGAAATAATGGTCAGCTGGTTGAGGAAGGGGATATGAAAGGTGTTGAAGGAAGCATTAAGGAGTAGTAAACTAAGTAGAGGAACTATTATTTCTCATATGACAATAATGCAATTACTGTAGAGGCAAGGATAGTAACTATAACACCCTTATTAAAGTAACAAACAAACGATTACCCTCTCTTCATCTCTTTCCCCTATCTTCCACCACCAATAATTCCGACCTCCATTTGGATAAAAATCATACAAGACCGTATTACCTTTCCAGTGCTGTACACTTTGTTTATTTTTTATGATAGAGGGGTTTGGAGGGGAAAAGGACGGGGGACCATTTTTAAAATTTCCTTCAAAATAGACGTTCAAAGATTAAGACGAGAGGGAAAAAAGATCCTCCATTTCTCTCCCGTAAGTCAAGTTATAATCTCTCCCACATATCGAAGCATCATAGGGAAACCTAGTTTGCTCGATCGCCCCTCAATTTCCCTTCCCCCCACTCATTCCCCTGCATCTCTCTCCCTTCCTTTTCAGCTTTTCTCTCTAGTTTTTGTATACAAACAGGACCCCGATGAAAGAACTAATTACTTGGTTGTACGACGGTCTTACACCATAGTACTCATTACCTTGTTTTTGCCTCCAACACCCACTTTAAGTTTAACCCCAATCCATACTAGCCCTAAAAAAAATCCCAAATCACACGCTGACGGCTTAAGACTATAGCCAGTAGCCAATATTAAAATCCACCTATAATACCCGAATCCATCAAAAGCAAACTGCAACCTTGTGAGCTGATGCAACTTTCAATCTTAGTACTTCTACTCTTATAATCAAATCCTCATTAAGTTTCTACGGTTTCTTTACGGAGAGAGATCGAACCCAATACCCGAAAATTCAACCATTTCCTCAGATTGCCCTTTTCAATTAAGTCAATATTACAAGTTTCCAGCTAAAATTCACACATTGGCATCAGTCTCTGTATCCGATTACTCAAGAAACAATTCAAAATACTTAAACCTCAATAATCAAGGCTCTCATATACACAAAAATTAGGGTTTTTTTCATTCCAATCACAAAAGAAATTTCACAAGAACACGCATATACCAGAAAATAATTAACTTCATAAACTGATTACCCAATAAATGCAATCATGAAAAAACAAACGAGATAATCAATTAAATAAGTAAATAAATCACGCACCTTGATTTGATCGAATAATTGATAAAAAGAGGGAAAATTTGCGAAATAAAGATATAATTATGCAAAGATTGGGGAAAGAAGAATGTGAAATTGTCAGATCTGATGAATTTTGATAAGTAATTTAGGTTTACCGCGTATAAATTTGGGGATTATTAAAGGTTTCTGAAGTTGGGTGGAGTAGGAAAGAGGGAGGGAAGATGGAAGTGTTTTGGGTGGTGTGTTCATCCAATCAACAAAGTTTGTTGCTTATGCTAAACAAACTAATCAAAAGTCGTCAAGCATCACCTTAAGTCTTATTCGGTGCGGAAGCGTTGATACCTATTGTTGGGTTTTTGTTGTATGACTTGTAAAGGTGTTTACGATCCGTAATGGTATGATATTATTCGATTTAAGTTAATGTCTAACGGAATTACTTTTCGGCTCCTTTCAAATAGGTTTTGTAGTATTATAAATATAAAAAAATGTTTTTTAACTTTTATTATGCTAATGTGCGAAATGAGTTTGAACCCTAATAATCATCATCTCAAACCAATGATCATCATCTACACTCAAACCTTGTCCTGTAATGGAGAATTCCCTACACCATGCAACCCCAACTTATACACGGTTAAACAACATGGAGTGTAAACTACTAAGGTTCACAAGTTTTTAAGTGATTTGATTAGCTTGACTCAAACTGAAAACAATATCAAGTAACAAGGGATGTTGTTTTGGAGATTGTGAGTTGTTTAACTGAAAGATTCAAGGGATATGACTTGGATACAGTCCTCTACAGCAAAGCACAAGAGAAAAAGGATTCAAGACTGGTTTTAGAGACAGTTTCAAGTGTTACAGCAAAGCACAAACACCATAAACTAACCTCAACAGCAAGTAAGTTAAACCACAGCAAAGCACAGGTATAACTTGACTCACAATACAAGGCACTGATCAAACACCTTGGAGATGTATCAGGCTTGTTTCAAACTACAGCTCTTAGCACAAGTTTGATAACATTGAGTGATTTCTCAAAGTTTAATTCATTCATTCATAAAAGTCTGCTTACAACAACATACAAGACCTCCTTATATAGAGGGACTGATATCTTGTGAACCATTGGATGTATGTATCATCCAAGGGCCAGCTTAGGATCTAAACTACTTCTACTGACATTAATTAAGGGCCTCACAAGAGGACGAGCTTAACAACTATAAAGAACAGACACAAAACACAAAAGAAAACAGACTGAGCAAAAGCAAATAAAGTAGTTTTTGGAGTTTTCCTGAAATGGAAATCTGTTGATCTTGTTGTCTTGTGCTTTGCTCTGGGTGTTTTGTTGCTCCTTGGAACTCTCCACTCTTATGAGGACATAGATAAACCTGCCTTAGATGAAGACAAGTTGACTTAAGCAAAAGAAAACATCATCTGAGCATGTACTACCTCTGCTATGCTGTTTACTGGACTCTAGCTTTGGGGTGTCTGTTTCATGGGTTTTTACTAGACTTCAAAATGGTTTGTCCTGGGCAAACTTGTAGCTTAGAGGGTTGTCTTGATGGTAGGCCATAGTGGGGGTGGTTGGGATGCCCTGGTGTACCTCCTAGAGGCTGGGTTTGTTAACTGGTCTGTCTGGGCCTGAATGGCTCTGTTTCTGTTTTGTGTGGGTAATGTGGGTTGTGTTGGGGATGGGCATGGGTTGTTGAACCCTGAACTGTCTTCTTCATTGGGGTGGCTTGGCTTGGGTTGCTCTTGACTTGTCATAGCTTGTTGTTTAGACCTTGTAATTCGAGCTTCCATCTGAGGGGTCAAGCTTGTCTTGTATGTGGCTTGATCATCAAGGCCCCTTGGGTGAGCTCCTGCTGCAGCCTCCCCAGGTTGAAAAGGGCTTGACCTCAAGCCTGTGTCTTCTTCTCCCTCAGAGTCTTCAAAGAAAGGACTAAGATCTCCAACATTGAATGTCCCATGGACTGCATACTCTCCTGGTAGATCAATTTTGTAGGCATTGGGACCTATCTTCTCTATGACTTGAAAAGGACCATCTGCTCTTGGCTCTAGCTTGTTCTTTCTCTTGGAAGGGAACCTTTCTTTCCTTAGATTGATCCATACTAGATCTCCTGGTGCAAAGTCTTTCTTGGTCTTAGGAACCTTGGCATTCTTCTTGTACAGATCATTAGCCTTCTCAATTTGTTTCCTGACTGATTCATGGAGTTTTAACATTTGTTCCACCCTCTTCTTGGCATCATAGTGGACTTCTGACCTGCACACATTAGACAAACTCAAAGGCATTAAGGGGTTAGTACCATAGACCACTTCAAAGGGGGAGTGGCCTGTGGCTGCTGATGGAGCTCTATTGAAAGAGAACTCTGCTTGAGCCAACTTCAAGTCCCAATCCTTGAGAGATTTGCTGACTATACACCTCAAGATTCTTCCCAAGGTCTTGTTAGTCACCTCAGTTTGGCCATCAGTTTGAGGGTGATGGGAGGTACTAAACAATAACCTAGTGTTAAGCAGTTTCCACAATGTCCTCCAGAAATGGCTCATAAACTTTGTGTCTCTGTCAGACACAATGGTCCTTGGAACTCCATGTAACCTCACCACCTCATCAAGGTATAGCTCTGCTACACTCACAGCATCCTCAGTCTTCTTGCATGCAATGAAATGTGCCATCTTACTGAACCTATCCACAACCACCATGATAGAATCCTTCCCTCTTGCTGTCCTAGGCAATGCCATTATGAAATCCATACTAACATCCTCCCAAGGCCTACATGGGACTGGTAGGGGAGTGTAAGGTCCTGCTTGGAAAGAACTCTTGGCCTTTTGACAAACTCCACACCTTCTGAGCACTATTTGAACTTCTCCCATCATCTTAGGCCAATGGAATTGATCTTGTAGTATGTCCACAGTTTTCTGAACCCCAAAGTGTCCTCCAAGGCCACTTCCATGTACCTCCTTAATCAATAGATTCCTATAAGATCCTCTGGGAACACACAGCTTGTTTCCTTTAAATAAGAATCCATTTTGCAAAGTGTAGGGTGAATCAATGGTTCTTGTTCCCTCTTTCTGTGCCAACCAATCCTCTGCAAAGTCTGGATCTTCTTGATACATATCCTTCATGAACTCAAAACCAAGAACCCTTTGCTCCATAGTTGATAGCAGAGTGTACCTCCTAGACAATGCATCAGCCACCACATTTTGTTTGCCCTCTTTGTACTTGCTAGAAAAGGTGAATGACTGAAGGAACTCCACCCACTTAGCATGTCTGTGACTGAGCTTATGCTGGCCTCCTATGTACTTCAATGCCTCATGATCAGAGTGTAAGACAAAAGGTTTGGGCTTCAGGTAATGACTCCAATGCCTCAGAGCTCTGACAAGAGCATAGAACTCTTTATCATATGTAGAATAGTTTAGCTTGGCACCACTTAGCTTTTCACTAAAGTAGGCTACAGGTTTCTTCTCTTGGATGAGGACAGCTCCAATTCCCACTCCACTTGCATCACATTCAACCTCAAATAGGCAATCAAAGTTTGGCAATCTTAGGATAGGTGCACTGCACAAGAGCTTCTTCATGTGTTTGAAAGCCTGTAAAGCATTCTCAGTCCAAGTGAACTCTCCCTTCTTCATGCACTCAGTGAGAGGTGCTGCAATGGTGCTAAAGTCCTTAATGAATCTTCTGTAGAAGGATGCTAAGCCATGGAATCCCCTTACTTCTGTAATACTCCTAGGGATAGGCCAAGACTGGACTGCCATGATCTTGTCTTGATCAACTGAAATGCCTCTACCAGATACCACATATCCTAGAAACTTGACTTCCTCAGTCATGAAGGTGCACTTCTCAAGCTTCCCAAAGAGCTTGCTCTCCTTAAGTATTTCAAACACAGCCTCAAGATGCCTCAAATGATCATCCTTGCTCTTGCTGTAGATGAGGATATCATCAAAGTATACCACCACAAATCTCCCTAGGCAAGGCCTAAGCACCTCTGTCATCAATCTCATGAAGGTACTTGGGGCATTTGACAGGCCAAAGGGCATGACAAGCCACTCATAAAGGCCATGCTTTGTTTTGAAGGCTGTCTTCCACTCATCTCCTTCTCTGATCCTCAATTGATGGTAACCTTGCCTCAAGTCAATCTTAGAAAAGAACCTTGAGCCACTTAGCTCATCCAACATGTCATCAAGCCTAGGTATAGGGAACCTATACTTGACTGTGATGTTGTTGATAGCCCTGCTATCTATGCACATCCTCCAAGTCCCATCCTTCTTAGGAACCAACAATGCAGGCACAGCACAAGGGCTTAATGACTCCCTTACAAACCCTTTACTCATCAACTCTCCAACTTGCTTTTGTAGCTCTTGTGTAGCCTTAGGATCACATCTGTAGGCTGGTCTATTAGGTAGTACAGACCCTGGCACAAGGTCTATTTGGTGTTCAATCCCTCTCAAAGGGGGTAAGCCATCAGGAAGTTCCTCTGGAAACACTTCCTTGAACTGATCAATGAGGGGCTTAACATCTGCAGGGATCACCTTAGATTCTTCTTCCTGAACTTCCTTTGATAGCAGCATTACTATAGGTTGCTCCTCACTACACTCCTTGACCATTGCTGACTCAGATAGAAATACAACTCCACTAAAATCCTCAGCCATACTTGGACTTCCATAGCTCTTCTGGTGTGGTGGCAAGGGGGCTAATGTCACCTTCCTGCTCCCATGCTTGAAAGAATAGGTATTGCTTCTTCCTTGGTGTATGGAGCTTTTATCAAACTCCCATGGCCTTCCTAATAGCAAGTGACAGGCATCCATTGGAACCACATCACACAATACTTCATCCTTGTACACACTGCCAATGGAGAAAGGGACCATGCATTGCTTATCCACCTTAACCTCTGCTCCCTTACTCAGCCATCTCAACTTATAGGGGTGAGGGTGATCTTGAGTGCTCAACTTCAGCTTATCAACCATAGTAACAGAAGCCACATTGGTACAACTACCTCCATCTATAATAAGGTTACAAACCCTCCCTTGTATGGTACATCTGCTCCTGAAAATGAGGGACCTTTGATCCTCCTCCAAAGGTATCTGTTGTGAATGCATTACTCTCCATAGGACTAAGCTGTGGCCTGTGTCAGGGAGTGCCACTATTGCCTCCTGACTAGACTCTTCTTCCTCACTCACCACTTCTTCAACCTCAGGCTCATCCCTTTCATACTCAACTAGACCCTCTTTCTCCCAAGCCTCAACTTCCATTATGGTTAAGGTCTTCTTAGAAGGGCAATCCTTCCTGAAATGTCCATAGCCTTGACATTGGAAGCACCTAATTCTGTTCTCAGTCAATGAAGTGCTTGGCTTTTGACCCATGATGCCCTTACCCTTGTCTAAGATAGGTGGGGGTGCTGTCTTGGGGGTATCCATGGTTCTAAACCCACTATAAGGTCTGGTTTGAAAAGGCCTAACAGGTTTTGGTGTAGCAGGCTTAGTCTTCCCTATCTTCTCAATTCTCAGAGATAGGTTGACAACATCATCAAATGACCACAGAGGTTGCATCCTAACCTTGTTAGCAATGTTCTTATCTAGACCCTCTAAGTACCTAGCAATCCTTTGCTCAGGTTTCTCATTTATATCACATTGTAAGGTGAGTTGTTCAAACTCCCTCAGATAAGATTCAACAGGTTTGTCTCCTTGTTTCAACTTAGACAACTTGATAAACAGATCCTGGGTGTAATCCTTAGCAACAAATTTGTCTAACAGTTTCTTTTTCAGTTTAGTCCAAGACTTGATGGGTTCCTTACCTTCCCTAGCCCTTAACCCTTTCATAGTCTCATACCAAAGGGAAGCATACCCTTTCAGTTTAAGGATGGCTACTTTAAAAGACTTGGAATCATTGTATCCCTTGTACTCAAAGATCCTTTCTACTTCTCTAAGCCATTCTAACAAGTCATCAGGATTAAGACTACCAGAAAACTCAGGGATATCTACCTTAAGATGCTTGTCTGTGTTCCTGTGGATGGAAGCTCTGCTTCTTGTTGAGTCATCTGAGTCTGGGTACTCCTCATCATCAGGTGGCCTTCCTCTGCCTCCTCCTTGGCCTCTTCCACGTCCTCTACCTCTCCCTCCAGCAAGCAAATGGTTGCCTATAACTTGGTCCAAGGTTCTGGTTAGGGTGGTTACAATCCCAGCCAGATCCTCCATCCTTGCTTCTACTCCTGCTAGTCTCTCTTCACTCATTGGGCTATTTTTGTGTTTTTAAATGTAGTTAGGGAAAATGAACTCACTAAGACTCTCAACCAAAGCTCTGATACCAATTTGGAGTGTAAACTACTAAGGTTCACAAGTTTTAAGTGATTTGATTAGCTTGACTCAAACTGAAAACAATATCAAGTAACAAGGGATGTTGTTTTGGAGATTGTGAGTTGTTTAACTGAAAGATTCAAGGGATATGACTTGGATACAGTCCTCTACAGCAAAGCACAAGAGAAAAAGGATTCAAGACTGGTTTTAGAGACAGTTTCAAGTGTTACAGCAAAGCACAAACACCATAAACTAACCTCAACAGCAAGTAAGTTAAACCACAGCAAAGCACAGGTATAACTTGACTCACAATACAAGGCACTGATCAAACACCTTGGAGATGTATCAGGCTTGTTTCAAACTACAGCTCTTAGCACAAGTTTGATAACATTGAGTGATTTCTCAAAGTTTAATTCATTCATTCATAAAAGTCTGCTTACAACAACATACAAGACCTCCTTATATAGAGGGACTGATATCTTGTGAACCATTGGATGTATGTATCATCCAAGGGCCAGCTTAGGATCTAAACTACTTCTACTGACATTAATTAAGGGCCTCACAAGAGGACGAGCTTAACAACTATAAAGAACAGACACAAAACACAAAAGAAAACAGACTGAGCAAAAGCAAATAAAGTAGTTTTTGGAGTTTTCCTGAAATGGAAATCTGTTGATCTTGTTGTCTCGTGCTTTGCTCTGGGTGTTTTGTTGCTCCTTGGAACTCTCCACTCTTATGAGGACATAGATAAACCTGCCTTAGATGAAGACAAGTTGACTTAAGCAAAAGAAAACATCATCTGAGCATGTACTACCTCTGCTATGCTGTTTACTGGACTCTAGCTTTGGGGTGTCTGTTTCATGGGTTTTTACTAGACTTCAAAATGGTTTGTCCTGGGCAAACTTGTAGCTTAGAGGGTTGTCTTGATGGTAGGCCATAGTGGGGGTGGTTGGGATGCCCTGGTGTACCTCCTAGAGGCTGGGTTTGTTAACTGGTCTGTCTGGGCCTGAATGGCTCTGTTTCTGTTTTGTGTGGGTAATGTGGGTTGTGTTGGGGATGGGCATGGGTTGTTGAACCCTGAACTGTCTTCTTCATTGGGGTGGCTTGGCTTGGGTTGCTCTTGACTTGTCATAGCTTGTTGTTTAGACCTTGTAATTCGAGCTTCCATCTGAGGGGTCAAGCTTGTCTTGTATGTGGCTTGATCATCAAGGCCCCTTGGGTGAGCTCCTGCTGCACAACATCATCAAGTCTTCTTAATCGACACATCATGTGTCCCACCAGGCCACCGAGGGTTTGTTTCTGAACGGGGCTTGTGCTACACTTGCGTACCAAACTCCTCTACATCTAATATACCCTTGATTTGGTACGCATCCAGACATTCAATGCATCAGCGCGCTGCCCCGGAACTACCTGTTGACTAGCAATAAATCGCTTTTGATGGGCCTTCATCAAGCCTCAGCCCACGGCCCACCTCCCAGGGACGCTGACGATCTTTCTCTTAGGCGGCTTGTCTCATCACCCTGAGACATGTGTTGCCTTCGCGAACATAGTAGCTCTCCATCGAGTAAATGGAAATTCCATACCTTATAATGTAAGATATCATTCTAAGTTTTGACTCGATCCACTACGACCAGAACCACAAACATACCATTATCCCCACTAAATTTGATAATAGACTCAAAAATAACCTGTCATGACTTGAATTCTTGCAAAATCGAAATAGTATGTTAATCCGTCTTAAGCTTAAGACGGCTTAATACTAGCAAATGTTAGATTGGTAGTAATAAAGACAAAACGTTTGATATTTCCTAGACAACAAGTAGGATAATTTAGTATATATTTGACTTGTTTTAAACTGTCCGTCTGAAATGATAATTTGTGAATTCGAAAATAATCTGACACATACTAATCCGACCCCGATCCCGACCAAATTGACCCAAAATAATAAGGGACGTGTTTTTTCACATACGGATTTTACTCTTTCACATACGACTTTTACAACATTACCCTCGCCCACATTGTCTCTCCCTCGCCCGCTCTGACCAACGACGACCACACTATCGCCGTTCCCATTCTCCGACGGCCACGAAACGTGTTACTGAAGGCACGCTGACGGCGCAATGGGTACCACCACCAAGGACACAGGGGATACAGGACTCGACTACTCCAGGATTCGGTTGTAGTCTGATGACCGTCTTTGCGCGAGACGGCGTCCGGTTGACGAGAGGTCACAACGTCGGGACGGATGGGTGCCTTGATGCCCTCCCCCGCACCCTCTATCCCCGACCACCACTGAACACCCTCGACCACTATCCAACGACAATCGTTGACCACCCTAGCAAGTAACAACCACCCATAAACCGTAATTAAAAGAATTGTTAAACATAAACATAATTATTAAAAAAAAATATATAAATGATTGTAAATATAAATTGACTTCACTAATTGGAGAGCTATAATCAATTGTTCGATTTTATTAGATTTAATTATATGTCAGACGTATATATAAAAGTCTAATTATATATCAGATGTATACATAAGAGTCAATTTAATTGTGTTTCAGAAAAAAAAAAAAAAAAAAAAAAAAAAAAAGATTGTGTTTAGTAAAAGGGTATCGTATGGAAACTTTATGAAAAAGTGTACGTGAAAGAGTAAAATTCGTATATGAAAAGACAATTCCGAATAATAATGGTGTTATTATGAGTCATATCGCACGATCCAAGAATGATTATACGACATGCACACGACTTTCTCAATACTCCCGCATTCCTCAACAACAACAATAACACCACAGAATCTCCTTCCTTCATTCATTCATTCATTTTCCCCCAATTTTCCGGTCATATTTCACCGGAGAAACCCTAATATCACCACTCTCTCTATTCGATTCCATTTTCCGCCATGAATCCGGAGTAGTAAGTCACCATCCTATCTGTTTCTTATACTTATACTATTGATTGATTGATTGATTGATTTTGATTCATAATTACGTGCTATTTTAAATTGTATAAATGCTATTTTGATTCATTGAATTTTTTCGGTACTTCTGCGGTTGCGAGATCGTGAATTTCATGATTTTTGGGTTTTCTGATGTTTTTTGCATGCAATTGTATGTGAAAATCGGATGATGTCGCTGTTTTCGTAAGGGAATTTTCAATTGGCAGGGTGAGAGGGTAGAATTGAGGGATTTCATGTATTATGTGCTTTAATCATCGTTTGAGACGACGGAAACTGTGAAAGTAATGATTAAAGATGTGTGCGAACTAAATTTTGTGAATTCTTATTAACTTGGGATTAATTTTGAAGTTTAATGTAGTTAATTTTGCTTTTCTCGTGTACTCTGAGACGTGTATTGCTTGATTGTCTTTTTTTTTTGTGCTGCTATTAGTGAGGTAAGGTCACTTCCACCTTTCATACTCCCTCGCATACCCGTGTTGGACACTCAATCCTCTGTCATAGCTGTGACTGTATGAAATTTAGACGGTTAATTTTAAACAAAAAACATGAATGTTTTTCATAAACTAGCTGAGTCTGAGACTTGGACATGCACATGTGTGGGATGCATGAAAAATTCGTGTGTCCTACAGGAGGACCGTACTCCTTACCCCAAGGGCTTTATAATATTCCTTTTTGGTCCTCCTCCTTTAGGTCTAAGGAGGACGGTCCTCCCGGAGGACGGTCCTCCCGGAGGACGGTCCTCCCGGAGGACGGTCCTCCCGGAGGACGGTCCTCCCGGAGGACGGTCCTCCAGGAGGACGGTCCTCCCGGAGGACTCAAGAATTTTTCAGGATGCATTCCTTGTAGACATTGAGTGTGTATGTGGGGTTTTGAGTGTCGAAGGAAGCACGGGGTAGCTTTCACGAAGTTGAGCTTTTGGTTCCAAGTTTGATTAGTCAAGCTTCCATCCTTGGCGAGTGCACCATGTCATTTTGAATGTTTGATGAAAGTTTCGCTTTTGTCACAATGCATTAAGGAGCCTATAATGAGTTGATTTCTTTCATCAAGAATTTATAGTTATGTTACTTAGTACTTAGTAGACAAGTAGTCACCTTTCGATCTTCGAATAACCTGCAGTTTTGTGTTCGTCACGCAGTATTTGTTGAACTATATATGATGTTGTTATTGAATTTGGAATTCTATATGGAATCTGGAACAAACATCGACTTCATATTCAGCATCAGCAAAATGATTTTAATGTTATGCTACTAATAGCTTTTCGACTACATTTAGATATCAAGGTATTGGCTTTGTACTTGACATATTTACTCACTGGCGGTGCTTTGTTTTGCAGCGACTACCTGTTCAAGCTTCTCCTAATTGGAGACTCAGGTGTTGGCAAATCATGTCTCCTTCTGAGATTTGCGGTAAGACTTTCTACTAATTCAAAGAATTAGCCCAATACACCAGGTTTTTAGCCGGGGGCAACTTTAGCTAGTAGTGATTATTTAACGCCTGGATTCGGTTGTTTCCTTAGTTGTTCTATGTGGAAATGTTACAAAGATCTTGTGTGAAATTCCTATATTTTGAAGCCAAATTATGGATTTTTCTTGGAGGCCTGGGTGATGTGGTATGCTTGGCCTAGTTTTTCAAAGTGTAATTTAGCTAAAAAAACACAAATTGGCCAAACACACTGTTTTTTAAAAGTTAAAAGTTGTTTCTTGAAAGCTTAAAAATCATCCTTTTGCCCTTAAAAATAGAAGCACCAATTTAGTGCTTCTGGCTTTTGAAAACCACTTTTAGAAATTTAAGTTTGAAAAGTATAAACTCAAGTTTAACAAATTAGGCCAAAGCAAACATGCTGTACATTTGATTCTAAGTTTTTCTCCAGGAGAACTGCCGAGGATACTTGTAATATCTAGTCTTCAAAAAAAGAAATTGCTATTCTCATCCAACAACATACCTTAGTAACCTTTTTCGAATTACCTCTAAGGCAACCTCCCCCAGTGGAGTATGTAAGGTCAAATGTGGACATCCTTATTCCTGTCTTTTTTTAGCACATAGAGGCTGCTCACTATGATGCTATTTCTTATTGAAATCCTTTAGCTAAGTCTTCACCCGTCCATTGATCTCCTATGGAACTATGTCCGAGCTGGCTTCTAATAAGGCGTTAATCAATCCAAAAAAAAAAACTTTCATTGTTTACCATGTAAATTTGTCTGTCTTCTATATTTCAGCTTTGAGTTTCCGAGAACTGTTAAATTATTTTCTATATATGGTGTACCTCTCATTTATACCCCTTCGTCACTGGTGCAGGATGACTCGTATTTGGAGAGTTACATTAGCACCATTGGAGTTGATTTCGTGAGTGTCTTTTATCCAAGTGTTGATACTGAGAGAACTTCTTTTCTGTTACCAGCTTGATTCTTATATATTTATATTAATTTTTGTAGAAAATACGCACTGTGGAGCAAGAAGGAAAGACTATCAAACTTCAAATTGTAAGATTCTATTCTATTGTAATACCTTGCATTACGAGTCATACAAAGACAGCATCGTTGTATTGTAACCACAAGAGTAAGGATGCGTACATCTGACTCCTCTTCCCTCGTTAAAGGTGGGACTTTGGAGGCAATGGAGTCATGTTTTTGTTGTAGAGGCTCTTATACATCTCTCTATCTAAGTGATTTCTTGACATGGTGTATTGATCTCGCTCCAAGCATTAACTAATGTACTTGCTTTAACTGCGCTTCAGTGGGACACTGCAGGACAAGAGCGTTTCAGGACGATCACAAGCAGCTACTATCGTGGGGCACATGGAATTATTGTGAGTGATTCAGCTACTGATTGGGCTTCATCTGTCTTTTTATTATAGCCCTTTTCAGTGTAACAATTCTTAAGTCTCAGGTAATTTGAGCTGCTAACATAAGTTTTTATTTTGCATGTTAGGTTGTTTATGATGTGACAGACATGGAGAGTTTCAACAATGTGAAACAGTGGCTCAATGAAATTGATCGTTATGCTAGTGACAACGTCAACAAACTTCTGGTTGGAAACAAGTGTGATCTTGCTGCCAATAGAGCTGTACCATTTGAAACTGCTAAGGTATTGACGGAACTTTTGTGTGTGCAATTTTAATAGTAGGTCTAGGGATAAAAACTGATTGTTTTCCTAACCGTGGTTTTTTTTTCAGGCTTTTGCTGATGAGATTGGAATACCTTTTATGGAGACCAGTGCTAAGGATGCTACTAATGTAGAACAGGCGTTTATGGCTATGACCGGCTCTATTAAAAACAGGTACAGGATCATTATTGTTCTATTAGATTTGATCATTCTCTGTAAGACCTTTATAATTGTCTTTGTTTACTTGTCAAACGCAAAATAAAATGGACTTACTCAACTGTCTGGTCTGCTGTTTTAGCTTGTGTGCTTTAGTAACCCTGAGGCCTACTATACACTGGAATAGTTTATAGGTCAGGTGAACAATGATGAACTTTAGAAATGTCTAATCGTTCCCCTCCAAATCCTCTTTTTCCCTCCCTTTCTTTCCCTCCAAATCCCTCCATCCAAACAGGGAGTCCATCACAATTAGAAATTAGAATGTCAACTGAATAACTTTTCTATAATCTCGGAAAATTTTACACTTTTTCGCCCTTATGTTAGGCTAATTCGACGCTGGTGTCTTGGGTTTCACAAATTTCACTTTGGTTTTCCTTGGTTTTCTTAGGTCAACTTTAGTCCCCCGAGTTTTGTTCATTTTGCTCTCACACTCAGCCAGTCAGCCAGGTGTGCCTGAGCTCCCCAAAAGTCTCTGTTGATGTGGTACTTGTTTCCATCCAATGAACACAGCTGACATTGCCTTTGTTTCCTATCAAACAAATCTCACCAATAGTAGTAGCTCACAGACTTGTACGTAATAAAAAAAAAGGGGGAAAAATAACCCCTGAGTTCATGATGGAACGAAACAAAGACTTAGAGAACTCGTTTTACTTTCTTTTATTGTGAAGTGAATCTGTTCCATGCAACCTCTGCACAATTTTTATTGCAAGTCCTTCGGAGTGTGTATATTTGTTAATATACAGGTTATAAGGTTGCTCAACTCTGGTCCCCTATCGACCCCATTTTTTTGTGGGAGCCTTTGAGGAACTGAGTAATGTTGTTGTGGAACACGACTTGTATACAAGGAATAAAGCAAGATGCTTCGTCTTGAGAAATTTGCTGTTGTATATGAAACACGGTTTTTAGTTAACTTAATTAATTTATGATCCAATCTATATGATTTGGATGGCAGGATGGCCAGCCAACCGATGAACAGTGCCAGGCCTCCAACAGTCCAGATCCGAAGTCAGCCTATTGCACAGAAGAGTGGTTGCTGCTCTTCCTAGATAAATATCCTAGGGTACCACAATGTAGCATATAAGGATTTTATTTTGCTGCAATATCATTTGGGGTCAACATTCATCAACACTGCCTCGTTTAGGTCTGTCATATGTGGTTGCAGTCCGCGACTTTATCTCAATTCTTTTTTCTATTAGATTTTGTATAAAAATGGTGATCATATCAACAATTAATAGCATAAGTTTGCTTTAATTTCATAGCTAACTCTCCCTGATACTCTGTATATTTAGCTGTACAATGTTGCGAGTGGAACCTGGGTCCAATTTCTAAAGCGCCGTGTACAGTTATATCAATGCTGGTGCCTGAAAACGCTGTTGCCTCTTGTTCGCCATTTAACCAATAGTACCCACTTACCTCATGGAGCATTAGAAAGACGCGAAAGGTGAACTTTTACTCGTCAACTTGACTGCCTATTCAGGGTTCGATTTTTACTAATCTACATTGATGCTACCTTTTTTTTAGACAATCTACATAGACGCTACTTCAATTAATCTCATTCGTGTATGAATTATGTCTGGGTCATAACTTACGACCACTTTCATACAATCATATACATCAAATACTCCGTAATTGTTTTAGCAGTATACCCTCTTTTTTATTGATTTCATCCACCTTAAAAATCGCACCTCTTTTTTTTGGAAAAATACCAAATTAAAAAAAATCGAGAGAAGATAAAGTAAGTGAAATACCAACAAGATTTCAGCTCAACTCTATGCAAATTAACTCTTGCTTCGACGTTATTCAGCTAAGCTCAGCCTAATTCAGCTCAGCTCAACTCCATTAAGTGCAAGTCAATTCAAATTGTCACCCGAAAAGAACAGGTATCAAGTAGATGTCAAAGTAATGTATTAAAAAATACTGTAGTAGAATAAATAATGAAAACGAGTGTGTACCCAACCCCATCGCGAAGCAGCGGCACTCACCCACGTAATCGTGCCTGTGCGGGAAGGGCAAATCATGAGTTGTGACCAATTTGTAAGGCCTTGAAATCGGTGGAAGGTTGATACAAGCTTGCATTTTGAGGAGTTGCCACCAAATTACGATCATTGGATGGCTTTTGAGAGATGTCTACACGGAGAGAAAGTAGATAATAGTACAAGTTACTCAGATATCACTATCAGGTAAATCATGTAGTTAATTTTTACTATACACCTGAGAAAAATGATTTATCATAATCAACTAGTTTAGTTTACCCCAAGTCCTAAAACTTACTTACATTATTCAGTTACAAATGTTCACACATCATCTGATCCAAGTGCATACTTTTACTAGATAATACTCCAATACTCGTATCTTGGAGAACTGATTTATACAATACATTTTCTTTATTCAATCTGTTTTATGCAAGTAGAAATGCCAAAATGTAGCTCAGGTAAACTATTTCAGTAACAAAATTCAAAAATAATCCTGCTCGTCAACTATTATCTCCCCCGCTTCTAACAACTAAAATGACCCACTGACCGAAAAACAATTGGAGAGACAAATAGAAAATATACATATTACAAATCATGAAGAGCATTTAAGCAGGAATTTCCGCATCTAGGAGTTCATTCCTGTGACTTGAAAAGAACCTAAAACCGAAAGGCAGACAAGGAGAGCCCATATGAAGACTGGAGCTCAGGAGCGCGGTGCACCACCTAGAGTCGGAAACTGCTTCTGATCCCCAATTGTAGGAGCCGAAGCATTGGGCATTCTGTTGACCCCACCATTACCCCCATTGCTGCCACCTCTGGAGCTACGACCACTACGGCCTCTGCCTCGGCCACCAGAGCTGTAATACCTCTCTCCCTCAGCTGGTTTCAAAAACTCGTTGATGCTCACAGACTGCAAGTGCACACCCAAAAGTACTGTCACGAGAATAGTCACAATGGCAATGCCACATCAGTGAAGAAGGCATTGTGTGTAGGACTAACCTAAGGAAACATATTCAGGCTGTCCAATAGAACCAATCCAAGCTAACCCCTATATTACTTCGACAATTCGCTTTGAACTTATGCCACATGTCCGACCCCACATTCCATCACTTGATGTAGTCAAAAACAGAAAATGTTTTCACAAACTAGACATATTCCTATAAACCACACAACGTCCCATATTCACATCTGACACACAGCCGAGTGAGAGTATCCTTACCCATCCCAATCACACGATGTTACAAGGGAAACAAAATCAAATAACGGTCTTTGAGAACCCACAAAAAAACTGGTTTGACCCTCCTTCTCATCACTCTCTCAAAGGGAAGGGAACTCTCAAAGAGAAAAGAATTCTCCAAGGAAAGGGAATTCCCTTCATCAAGAGGAGAAAAAATTAGGCAGTTGCGCCATAATCAATCTATTTTTCTCTCACAAGACCACTACCACTTATCTCATATTATCTACTTTACAACTTGTACTACAATAATTTCTTAGTTTTATGTAGAAATATGTCCAACAAAACTAACTACACAAGAAAAACCATTTTCCCCCTATAAATAAAGCCTAATATAAACCAAAGTGTACAAACATCCCATTTTTTTTCTATCTTCTAATATACGGAGTAGTTCATATTAGGATCTATTTATAGAGGAAAATAACAGTAAATTTTGTGTAGTTAATTTTTTTTTCGAAAAAATTGCTACACAAATTTGAAATTATATCATGGTAAACATTAAAAATAGATAAGATGAGATAAGTAGATATGAGTCAATATGTGGGTCAATGAAATAAAATAAAACATAGCACAAAGAAGTCAATGATATGAAGCCTCTCCATAAAAGGAATATGCCGAAAGTGCCAGCACCATGGGTGTTTCAATACAAGGAGAGAGATCAGAAAACGAAAGGGTTTAGAGAATCACCAACCAAGGAGTGTAACCATGAAGAGTTCTTTTTCCCTTGGTTTTTTCCAGATCTTATATCGATTAGAGCATGTGCAACAATCAATTAACACCCTCCTTTACTCCCTTCTCTCCTTAAGAAACGATAACCCATCAATGTAACAATTTGGTTAATTTCCTTTCTGCAAAAGAAATACCCTACTGCAAGCAGAGGAAAGAATATCGGTTCTTCAGCCAAAGTATTTTTTTTTCTTTTCGTTTCCGCCACTCATTATTATCTTATCGGTTTTTTCAACATGTGCCCCAAGGGCACATGTTAATAAGGTAATTAGAGAAATTTGTTGAGAATATATCATAAAAATATATCATAAATTTGTACAGACTCATATTTACCATAATTAGTGAAATATTCTCAACAAACATCTCTAATTAGCTTATTAACATGTGCCCTTGAGAACAAGTTAGAAAAACCGCTTATCCTATTTGCAATGTATATTGCAAATAAAAAGTGTTATAATTTGTGTGGAAATTTTTTTAAAAGAAGGTCGCTAAATATTATCTCTTCCCCCCATAAATAGAGGGAATACTTCATTTTTCCAATATTTTCTCTTTACAAGTAATCAACATTAATTCATAGTTTATCCTTAATCTACATACAAAAATTCTTGATTCGCTAATCTTATAGTTATACTTTATCATGGATGATAGGAAAAAGACTCCTTATGATTGCACATGCTCTTACACCATCTTTCTTCCAACCTAATTTTCCACTGATTTAACCTAATTTTTCCCGAAACCATTAGATTTCATCATATTTTTCTACAACCATTATATTTCATCATATTTTTCTATCTCTTACTTTGACAAAATCATTGACCACATCTAATCTCTTTACAAAAATCTTATACTCCACCCATCACATTTATTCTTCCCATTTATACTTTTAGGGTAGTTGACCATGAATAAGTTGAAGAATAAAAATATCAAGACATAAACTAAAATATTTAGGTTTGTCAAAAAAATCCCTCAAATTTATTTTTTTGTCAAAAAAAGAAGTATATATATACATGACCAAAAATGCGGTCAAAGTAGCGTCTTGGAGACCGCGTAAAAGCAAATGGGAACAAAAAATGTGATGGGAGGGAGCATTTTTTATACTATATACTCCTTCCATTTTTTTTCTTCCATTTGCTTTTGCGGCGGTCTTCAAGACGAAAATTTGACTGTATTTTTGTCAAATATATGTACATTTTTATCGAAAATAATATAACGAAAAAGTCATTTTGATAATAAATGTATTGAGAGACAAAATTTACCGGCAAGTTAAAGCATGTAAAAGTCATTACTTTTTTCCTAAGAATATATTTTCAACGAATCAAAGTAATATAAAAATATAGAAAAACAAAAAAGTAAATAGAAAGATCATCGTGAAGAAACGGGAGAATATATTCAAAAAAATCAAGCCAATGATTTCAACTTGAGCTACATATTTGCAAAGCCAATCACGAGTTCAATTATTTAGGCTCCACAAACTTCAAGGAGAACTCGAGCTCTTTTGCGCCTAGCGAAAGTCCAACCGAAATTTAAGAATTTTTAGTGACAAGGGATAAGTAGGAGAAATAGACGACATTTGAAACGTTTAATTACAATTTACAACATACTAGATTAGTTATTAGTAGTTAAGTACGGCAGTTTGCCAGAAGGAGACATATGTCCACTCATAGTTTACGAATAAGTAGCGAAATTGGCCAACAAATGTGTAGAGTTCTAATATATAGCCGTAATAGGATAACACCATGTTTGTTATCTTGAGATGAACGCTCAATAATAGAGAAGTAAATGAGTGCTATGCATTCAAACATGTTAATAACGAGAGCATTACCTTCACAACCAATCCAATAAGTATATCAATAACATACCTTCTTTGCTTTCTCCTTTTCAGATACTTCTTTCCTCTTATCCTTGTCAGAAGCCTAAGATGAACAAACAGTTATACAAGGTCCGGCGAGGTGCAGCCAAAAACTATTCACCAGATTACAACCAGATCACATAAGTAAGAAGGGACATACCAATTTTATGAAGACTGACTCCTCATCCCTTCTGCTTGAGAGCTGTTGCATGGACTGAAGATCCTTATCAACCTCGACTTTTCGTTCCGTGGTCTTGAGTGCTAACAATGCCTTCCTCTTCTCTTCCAGAACCTTTTCATACTCTTCAAGAGTCATCTCCTGTTTTCAAGATTGAAAGAATAACAATTGTTACAATTTACTTGCACAACATTAGGAAATTACAACTAATAAAGAAGCAGCCTACTAGTGATCCTTTGCACCATCTAATAAGACTATCTGGATTACGATGCACTTGCAACCAATTCTTAACAAGAAATAGTGTCCGATTTACAAATCAAACTTTTTTTTGGAACTAGATTTATCTCATACTGCCAAATGCCGATATCAGCCTTTTTTCCTATGTGCCCCCAGGGACGTAATAGTAAAAGTACCGTTTCTTCTGGTTCCTTCTGTTCAGTTTCATCTGGCTGGGTAGCCTTGCTCCCATCCACGGCCTCTTCACCGGCTGGAACATTTTCGGCATTCACAATTTTCTCAGCTTCTTCTGCAACTTCCTCAGTAACTCTAAGAAGATAAAAGAGCAAGAGCAAGCACAGTCAAACAGGATATACTAATCTTACAGGAGGGAAAAATATCAGAACAAATAAGTGCGGGTGAATTCTTACTGAGGAGAAACTTCATCAGAATGACTGCCCCAATTTCCACGGCCTGATCCCTCACGTTTGAACTCAATTCTAGGCGCAAAAAAAAATATCATGGAAATTACTTTAAAAAAGGGAAGACAAATAAGTGTGCAAAATGCCTAAATAAACATGAAAATTTACCCATGTCCTGTCCCACTATGACGTTCATAAGTTCGACGTGGGCGGTCTCCATCTCTCCCCTCCTCATTGCTAAAGCCACCACGGCGACCACCACGATAAGGTGGACGAGATCCTCCATAAGGCCTCCTCTCAGTCTCAGAGGCCCTTCCCCCTTCTCCATCTCCTTGGGGAGCTCCAGAGCTATTAAAAGCATTTCCGTTGCTTGAATAGTCTCGACTGTATCCACCCCGCCCACGGCCACCTCCACGCCCCAAACCACGGTCTCCTCCACGCCCAGTTTCATTTCTTGCCTCCCTCACTGCACCAATAAATTAATATATATGATGACCATGCAATATGTTTGTTGATGAATGGAAAAGAAGACTCAATCAGCTTCCTCAAAATCACAAGTTACACATATCTTTGAGACTCCGATTCAGATCATTTTTTAGTTCAGTACTTTCTATAAACTAACCAAACACCCTCTCCATACTATAACCGCTTTTACAAATAATGCCAACCTAAAGTAGGTATAGAGGAATGCAGCCTGACACTTGCACAAGACATAATGTGAAACAATCTCTGCTAGGCTGCTAGCAGAACTACCAACACACTCAATCTTAGTATCGAACCAAGTATTTGTTACTGATGCACAAATTAAACTTTTTGACAGAAGGTGCTCTATTGTAGACAACATAGTATCAGCAGCCGAGATAAATGTGCACATCAAACAAACACCCTCGATAAAACGGAGACAACCATAACCAAAACAATTAAACATCACACAAGCACTTCTACTTTCTACAAAGTAACTAGAACAGCACCCCAAATACTAAAGCCACAAGACAATCCTAATCCAAACCCATAAACCACAATCAATGAAACATAATAAATCTCATAACAAAACCCTGAAAAAGGCACTCTTACTACTTCTAACAAATTCCCTTTTTCATTACAAACACCTTACAATCTCTCCAAATATCGTTTCATCACGAATTAGTCAGTCTCAAACAAAATTTCACCTCCAACATACAAACCCGAAAAACCCGAAAAAAAAACATGTATCCAACAACTGTTCAGTCACATACAACAGCCTTACACACTACTAATCAATACAACAAAATACTCCCTTCGTCCCATTCATTTGTTTTCGAATAAAATACCAATTACAAACAATAAAAAAAAGTAAACAAATGATCGCGACAGATGATATATCAGCAAAATAAGGATATACCCGTCACAAACTTCTAACGGGTCAAGTATATCCCACTTGGGTAGATAAGACAAGCTTAGGGAATCACAAATGGCTTGTCTTTTCCTACACATGTGGGTATTATTTGACCCGTCACAGATTGAGAACTAGTGATTCAATTAAGATACTCGATAACTGACCAGCTTGAGAAGGAGGAAGAGGTTTAGAGGGCAATTTAGCAGCTTTTTGTTGATTGGATTGAGATGAACTTTTCTTAGCATCAACTGCAGTAGCAGTAGCAGCAGCTGCTGCAGCTTTCTGCAACTGTGCAGCAGCTGCAGCAGACTCCAAAAGCTGTGATGGATCATCATTATCATCGTCCCCCAACAAATCAAATGGGTTCATAGTTGCCATTTTCTTTTGTCAGATCAAAAAAAGATTGAAACTTTGGGGGTTTTAACAGATTTTAAGAACAACCCAGTTGATTTATTCCATTTGGGAGTTGGATCTGTGCATTTTTAGATGAAATGGGAGAAACTCAGTTGCAGAAAATTGTAGTGAACTGAGGGATGAATGTGTTAAACCCTAGCCGCAAATGACAGTGAATGATGGAAAAGGGAATGTGTGTTGACAATGTTGTATGAAGACAAGAAATTTAGGGAAGGCCGACAGTGGGATGTCAAACAGTGAGGAACCCGAGTTCGATTCTGGTGATTTGGTTTGATATGAGAGTGTGTCATATTGTCAATTGTCATGTCATGTCATGTCATGTAAAACGATCTTGTTTGAAATATTGTTTCTAGTAAATTTCATTTAAGACGGGTTGACTCATTTTAAATTACTGTCAGGGCCCATTTTTCGTCCACTTGCTCTTTGTGAGGAGAGCTTAAATGAGAATTTGTGTGTTGTTTGGTATCCGAGCTTGATTCTGGTGAATCTGGTTTGATTCGAGGTCATGTCACGTAATTTACATAAACAATACTTCCTCCATTCAACTCCACTCTACCAAAAAAAAATTTTACATTTGCCGAGACGAGTTTTGCACGGTAAATATCGTTAGCTATGTGTTTGCAAAAATTATAAAAGTTAGATATTAATAATGTACTCGTAAAGACGAATCAAACAAGATCACACATGTATATATATTTTTTACTTATATATTGAGAGAAAATTGCAATTATATGATCGATTGTGAATAGTGTACAAAAAAAAAGTGGTAGAGTGGAGTTGAATGGAGGAAGTATTGTTTAAGTTTTTGTTTCATGGCAGTTGTCGTTAATATCAAATATTTGATTATCATAAAGAGAAGATAAACATTTATAAGAAGTATCATGGTAAGCTAGTTGGTACCATTGTTAGTTCACTACAAGAATCAGCCCTTGCTCCGACCGCACATTCCGACCGCTATTCAAAACGGTCGGTAATAAGATGTAGCGACCGACAACGGTCGGTAAAGTAAATATCGGTCGCTAAAAATACCGACCGAATTACAATCGGTCGCTAAAAGGAGAAAACGGTCGGTGAAGGTGAAAAATACTGACCGATTGGCCGAAATTACCGACCGACTGGCCAATCGGTCGGTAATAACACTGATATGTAAAAAACAAATTCGACCATCCCTCATTCTATTATCACTTACCCATTCTCACTCTAACCCGACGACCCCAAAGACGACACGCCTATACCCGACGACCACCTCCTTCCCACCGCCGACCACCGCCGCTAACCTGCCGTCCGACCACCGCCGACGCCGCCATTCCCTCCTTTCTCAACAACCACCTTCTCTCTTCTAGTTATTTACTAAAGGTATGATTTTCTATTAATTTTTGTGTTTATAGTTGTTTTAATTGTGTTTATGTTTGTTTTTACCCTTAATTTTATGTTAAGATTTGATTATTTGTTGTTATTTGAATATAGTTTAGAGTTGTTTAAGTTAGGGTTAAGATTTGGTTGAATTGGGGGTTTTTTAATTATTTGCAATTATGTTAGTATATGTAATTGTTAGTATGTAATTGTTAGTGTATGTTAGTGTTAGTGTTAGTATATGGTTAGTGTTAATTGGGGGTTTTTGATAATGGTTAGTGTTAGTGTTGTTAGTATATGTAATTGTTAGTATGTAATTGTTAGTATGTAATTGTTAGTGTAAGTTAATATATGTAATTGTTAGTATGTAATTGTTAGTGTATTGGGGGTTATGTTAAATTGGGGGTTTGTTAATATGTTAGTGTATGTAATTGTTAGTATGTAATTGTTTATATGTTAGTATATGTAATTGTTAGTATGTTCAAGATGTTAGTAGTAGAAATATGTGGTTAGTAGTAGATAGTATTCATGTTGTTAGTAGTAGAAATATGTGGTTAGTAGTAGATAGTATTCATGTTGTTAGTAGTAGATATATGTTGGACTTTGGTTGTGAAATTGAATGTTGGTTAAATTTTTGTAGTTAGAAATTTTATGTTGGTAGTATAATTTGATTATTTGGTTAAAATTCGTAATACGAATTAGTATTTAGATTGCCTATTTAGTAAGAATGTAGATTGTCTCAATTAGTTGTTGGATTGCCTAATTATGTTATATTTATGTATTTATATAGATTTGTAATGAAGAGGGTTGAACGAGAATGGATGTATGAAAGGGTTGATGCTAGGAAGATGGTTAAGTATGAGTTTGTATGTGGGGTGAAAAGTTTTCTTGAATATGTTAAAAGTCGAGATGAATTTAGAAATTCACAACTAATTAGATGTCCATGTGTAAAGTGCAAAAATTTGAAATACTTGAGTGAATTCGTGGTACAAGAACACCTTATTAGTAAAGGTTTTACGGGAAATTATTATGATTGGGTGTGTCATGGTGAGCCTTACTCCTTGAAAATACCAAACAATGTACCAAACACTACTCAATCTCCCATAAGAGGACCATATCGAGAGATGGTAATAGATGCCTGAGGTGACCGTGCATTAGAACATATGGAGGAACCCCCTATCGGTGAAGAGGAAACTCCACACCCTCAGTTGAAGAGTTTTTTTGATATGTTAGATGCGGCGGAGAGCCCTTTATATGAGGGGAGCGATGTGTCGGTGTTACAAGCAGCTGCAAGGGTTGTTAACATAAAATGTGAGCACAACTTATCGCACAAATGTGTAGATAAGATTGCTTCCTTGATTGAGGATGTTATACCTCGGGGAAATGTGATGACCCGCACCTATTATAACACCAAAAAATTGCTCAAAGCTCTTCAACTACCCTATCAAAAAATTCATTGTTGTACGGACGGGTGTATGCTCTTTTGGAAAGAAGATGTGTCGCTTGATAAATGTAAGAAATGTGGCAAAGATAGGTACAAGCCAACACCATCAAGTGGGAGGAAAATACCTGAAAAAGTCCTATTCTACCTTCCTATAGGTCCAAGATTACAACGGCTTTATGCTACTAGAAATATTGCGGAGGCTATGAGATGGCATGAAGAAAACAACTACGATGTCCCTTACTTGAGCTGGAAACAGGCTCCAAAAAGTAAAAGGGATGCGTGGTTTGCTAATTTTCGGGTATTTATATATATAAACTTTTACTTTATTAATTTATATGTGTGTTTGTTTTTATAAGTGTTGTTGTTTTAATGTGTAGATATTGTGCAATTGGGATCCTAAGCATGAGGATGAGTGTAGGAAGCAATACAATGAGACGTGTAGAAAGCGTTTAAAAGACGTCATGTATGATGCCGGCCAGATGATAAGAGGTAAGAATCCGGTTGGCCCGGGTTGGATGCTTCCTAATGTTTTCAAAGAATTAATCGAGAAGCGGAAGAATAAGACGTTTATCAAGAGATCGAAACAAGCTTCCATCAACAAGAAAGGCGGCGAAGATGGCCCTACTACACATCACTACGGGTCAATCAAAGCTGTTAAACATGCTGCTAAGATGGTAAATAATTTGAACTTATTTAAGTATTTTAAGTTGATAATTTACTTTGTTAGTGTAATGTTAGTATAAAGTTAGTATTTGTAATTTGAAGTTAATGTTTGATTTGGTTTTATTAAAGGCGCAAGATAAGGGGGGTGTAGCCCCTAATGCAGTGGAGCTATTTCTTGATAGCCATATGAGAATGGTTGATGGTGAGGAGCAATGGAGTCATCCAACTGCCCGAGCTAGATATGTAAGTATTACTACATTCGAAATTTCATTTTTACATTTGTGTTAGGACTTCCGATAGACGCTTTTTTATTTTCTAAGGACGATAGATGAGTTATTTACAACTTTCTTTTTGACAATGTAGCAAAATTTTCAAAGGATGATAGCCGAGCTTACGGAGCAAGGACTTCCGATTGACGTTAACAAGGTTTGGTACGATTCGGTGGATGGATACAAGAAGGGCCAAGTCTTTGGTTTAGGGACCGCCGCCTCACTATATTACACTCCCCCGGCGTCATCATCGTCGACAGGTAAATCTTCCGCCTCCCAACAATATATCCCGGGTGTTCTAACTCAATCAATTCAAGCACGTGAGAGGGAAGTCGAAGAGTTTAGGAAGTATAGAGAGGAGATGCAACAAAGGGATGAACTTTACGTGAAAAATCAAGAAGAACTAAGGCAGCAAATCACGGCAAGTCAAGCCGCTACTATGCGTGAACGGGAAGAAACAAGGCGCCAAATTGAGGCCTTAGCCAAACTGCTTGAATCCCAAACCCAATACCGATGCAACAATAACATATTTGATTTACCGACTAACCCAAATAACGATAACCCCGGTGGAGGCGGAAGTGGTTTTCAAGTGTAAGGTACTTGGTTGTGTAAGACAGGGTTAATTGTAATGTAAACTTTAGTAGTTTGTTGTATAAGACATGGTTATGCTAGTTAATGTAAACTTTAGTAGTTTGTAATGTAAACTTTAGTAGTTGTAAGACTTGTAATGTAAACTTTAGTAGTTTCTAATTTGAAAGACGGTTTCTGGTTTCAAAAAATTGTGTACGAACGCATTTGTATATATTTGGAAAAATTTGCAGGAAATATAGCAAATGAGGGAAAATAAGAAGCTAAATCACTCAAATCATTCACAATAAATACCGACCGACAGGAACAACTTACCGACCGACTCAACAATTTACCGACCGAAATTCTATAAATACCGACCGATTGCCGTCTAAATAGTTTCTGATTATTTTTCGTCTAAGACTGGCACCGACCGAAATTCATCTAATACCGACCGACATTCGGTCGGTAATTACCGACCGAATTATGTTTTACCGACCGACTTCACCTTTTTATTGACCAAGTCAATGTGTTTTAGCACCGACGGATATTCTGTCTACCGACTGATTGGTCGGTCGGTATTTTTCCGACCGACTTCAAATCGGTCGGTATGAAACATTTACCGACCACAATTACCGACCGATTTTATTCGGACGCCACGGAAGGAAAAACGGTCGGTACTAAGTTATTACCGACCGATTTGCACTATTAGCGACCGCTGAAAACGGTCGGTACTGAACCTGATTCTTGTAGTGGTTGTCACACACATTTTAAGGTACATTTCAAACTACTAACTTTTGATTGGTTGTTTTCAAGTGATAACTTCATTTAAGCTACTACTTTAATGAAAACAGTTGCTTAAACCAAGCTATTCTATATAGACAGCTCCAATAGTTTAGCCACTAACTTGCAATGTTTTAAAATTGCAAGCAAATCCTTAAGTCAAACCATTGGATTTGCTCTTATTTTCATCGTGCACCGTCATGTAATCCAATAACATAAACAAGCTACCACTTGAGATCGTATCCTATCGTGACACACTTCCATCCAAACAACCATCAATTCAAATAGTAATCATTTTAAGGTCTTTACCTCAACTTGTGTTGAAGTGTCTTGCCTTACTTTATCCAAACAATGAAATATCGAATCAGACTTCATGATTTTCTTAAAACTCTTTTAGTTGAATGTTAAAATTGTGGATTTGTTGTGACACTTGAAATGGTTGGGAACGATGTAAATACAAGTAACTTAACGTTATGCACAATATCACATATATTTTCACAATTTTTTAATTATCTTCATATCATTTTTTTTCTTATGTGAGAAATTATAAACAGTTAGATTAATTGAACGAAATTGATCCGAGTATTATTAAGTAAGGAAACAACGATGATGTATTTGAATGCACACCTTGTAATTTTCATATTTTTCTTGATAAAGCAACATTTATATTAGAGGAAAGTGTAAGATAGGGGTTATATGTTATTTGATTATCCATGTGCAATAACTGAGTTTATGTTGTTACACATGAATGATGAATTATAATGTGGTAAAATAGAGAAAACTTACTAGGTTACGTTGTGGCAAACGCCTCAAACTTGAAAACTACTTTGAGCATGACCAACGTGGTAAGTCTGGTAACTACAACCATCTAAAGCTCCCCGCCCCAATGGCCAATGTTAACACGATGACCTAAAGACATGTCCACTTACATTTTCCAACTACGTTATAACGATGAGATACAAGAAAAATTGTTGAGATACAGCCGTATTCTATATAAATAGAAAACCAATCTATGACCACTTACGCACAACTCACAACCAACATAACAAGCATCACCCTACAATCTCCAAAACCCCAAATTTACATTACCTTGACTAAAGTTCGGAATATTTTACCGGATTGTAAAACATCGACGACGTTTTTCATAAAAAAAACGATAATTGCCCTTTTGCTTTCTCTCTCTAAAACAAAACTCTCTCAAATTCAAAACCCCCAAACACACTCACCTTACCCTCTCCCACACCCCCACCGCCCCCACCGCCACCACTGCCACCAGTAGCCCGCCGCCCCGCCACCCGCCGTCCCCCACCACCGTGCCTGCCGCCCCTGCCGTCCCCAAAAGGTATGTTTTTCTTCTTAATTTTTTTGTTTTGTTTTGTAGATCTAGTTATATTGTTGTAGTTTAATTTGTTAGAATTTGTTTGTTGTTAGTTAGTTTTTGTTTTCAATTAAACTTGTAGTTATTAGGTTGTTATTTGTATGAGATTGTATTGGGTTTGTTTTAATTTGTTTGTTGTTATAAAGTTGTTGTAATTTGTTTTGTGTTAGTTTATAATTATTTCATAGTATGTTTTTTTTGTTCTTGTTAGATTTGTTGTAAAATCAATTTGTTAGTAATTAGTTGTTAGTAATTTGTTGTTAGTAATTTGTTGTTAATAATTTGTATAGATTTGTATGAATAATTGGTATAAAGATAGAAATTATGAAATTTAATTCCGATTTCTTGTTGTTAGTTTGAAATTTGGAGGAAAAAAAAATTTTCCCCCATGGTTGGACAACCAAATCACACGTCCAACCATGGGGGAAAAAAAAATTTCCCCCAAGTTCCACCATGGTGGGACGTGTGGTTTGGTTGTCCTACCATGGTGGGATTAAATTTCTGGAAATCCACCATGGCTGGACAACCAGATCCAACGTCCCACCATGGTGGAAATTCCAGAATTTTCATCCCACCATGGTGGGACGTGTGATCTAGTTGTCCAGCCATGGTGGGATTTCCAGAATTTAAATCCTACCATGGTTTGAATTTTTTGATTAAAAGTCCGTCCATGGTTAACCCAATTTTTTTTTTTAGTTTGTTAATTAAGTTGATTAATTTAATTATTTCGATGCTAATATGTTTTTGGAATATTATTAACGCTTATTTGCATGTTTTAATTGTGTAAATGCAGATGGGTGATCGAGGAAAGAGCGTTATGGTTCCCGAAGATCGTACGGTGAACCGTAGAGTCACGGCTTCAAAGCGTCGTATTGTTTTTCGGTGTAGTAGATCTAATCCCGTTAGTAGCGGTATTTCTGACATGGAGAGGTCGGAGGAGGTAGGAGGTAGTGTTCCTGAGATTGTTCATGGTCACGAGGAAGCGGAAGATGATATTGTTGACGAGGGTTTGGTGGACACCGAGTCTGAGGGCGAGGAGGATATTGTTCAGCGGTCCGTACCTTTATCGAGATTGGAGGTACCGTTGTCTCAGAGGTTAGCTCGGGACTCCTTTGGTCGCTATTCTAGGTTGGATGATGGTTCGCAGAGGGAGCCGCGGAAGAAGCCGCGCAGCGATAGTGATTGACTCCTTAGAGACCCAGTTTCTGGTGGGCCCCGTAACATATCGGTGTTACGCAGTTTTGGGGGGCATGTGGCATATAGTAGTTGGATTGAGACCGAGGAGGCTAGGTCCTTTATTAAGTGTTACGAGAGGCTGAGTTATGTGGATGGGTTAGGGAGCATGGAGGTGCCGGTTGATGTTGTTAGGAGGTTTCAGCTGACTGGGTTGACTGGGTTGACGATGTGCTGCACGACAGCTTTGGATGAGAACCTTCTTAGCGCTTTCATAGAGAGGTGGCAGCCGGATACCAACACTTTTCATATGCCTTTCGGGGAGATCACTATTACGCTTCACGATGTGGAGGAGATTCTTGGGATCCGGCCTACTGGTACGAGGGTGTTTGTTCGAGGTACCTCCGTTGCCGGTTCTTCGAGGGAGGAGGCGGGGTTGAAGAGGGCCGTGGCAGGTTTTTTTTGCAAACCTCCCGGAGAGGTGGCACCACCGTTATATAAGGGGGGTGGCTTGTTGGTGTCAGCTTTGAGGGCTCATATCAAGGAAGGGACTGAGCATGACTCCCTACGTGCTTATTTGATATTGTTGTTGGGACAGACTTTGTTTGTGGACAAGTCTGGTGATAGGGTGTCAGCTCAGTTGTTACCCTTACTTGATGATCTGGAGCAGGTTGGAGAGTATGCTTGGGGTGCCGCTTGTTTGGCATATCTGTACCGGCAGCTAGGCATGGCATCGCGACGGGAGGCTCGCGGTGTTAGTGGGTGTCTGCCCTTATTGCAGGCATGGATTTACGAGTACTTCCCCCAGTGTCGGCCACACGGGGGAGATTATTTGGAGGGCAGGCCACGGGTGGATGCTTGGAGGCACGTTCCTCGGTTTAAGGGCGACATTGACCATTTTCAGATGTGGCGTGTTAGGTTGGACGGGTTTACCAGGGAGCAGGTTAGATGGACGCCTTATTGGACGCGTATGCCGAGTTCTGCGAGATATTCTCGCTATTCCGGCTATATTCGATATCAGTCCATTGTTGAGCCGTACCAGCCTGATCGTTGTATGCGCCAGTTTGGGTACATTCAGACTATCCCGATGCCTATGCCTATCCCATGTACCGAGTACCGTCCAGCAAAGAACGGTTATAATGTGGAGTTTGGTCGGGAGCCCGATACGATGTGGGGCCACGAGACTTCCTTGGTGAACTTCAAGAGTCGGTCTCGACGAGCTACGATGCCTTTCGAGGTATCTCGAGACTATGAGAGATGGTACGATGATATTTCTCACCGATTCTATTTTCCACCATCGGACCGTCTTCATTTTATGCGTCCACCTTTCCACGCTGAGCCAGAGGTAGCCGTTGCACTTAGTAGGCAGTTCTCAGAAGTCTATCGTTTACCTACTCCGGAGATGCAGCAGCAGCAGTTGGATATTTTGTTTAGTCAGATGAGCATGTACTACGATACCCATGATCAGGGTAACTAGTACCGGATATTTATGCATTGTATTTGTTTTCTTCGGTTTTTATGTAGTATTGACTTAACTTTTATTTAATTAGTTATTTGTTTTTATTGGTTTGTTGATTTATTTACTTTTATTTATATTATTGTTGTATTGGCCACAACATGAAAACCCTAAAATTTTGTCTATTTAAACCCTTTACCCAACAATTTATTTCCACACAACTCACTATCTTCTCTCTACTCTTAAAATATATTACTCCTCTTATACTACACTTTAATCATGGTGATGACTAACATTCAATTAGTGAATTATTATCAAAATAAAATTAACGAGATAGTTAACGAGTTTCCCTTACTATTCGACCGCCTTATGATTGTTTTGAATAATCATGTACTTAATAATTTCATTAGTCGTCACAATCCTCCCCTATCTTCGCTTCAACTAATGCATGGACCTATTTGTCACATCATGATCAGAACTTTATTAAAGTCGTCAGTTGAGTTGTCACATCATGCTCAGAACTTTATTAAAGTCGTCAGTTGAGTTGTCACATCATGATCAGAACAAATTCCCAGCATGACCTCTATATAACGAGCTCACTCCACCATCATTTTTCACAAAACTTACTATCTCATCTACTATCTCCCTAAAACCTCATCTACCATCATGCCTATGAACGATGTTGAAGAGGTTAATTTCATACAAAATAGAATTGATGAAATTGTTAATGAGTTTCCTTCCATATTTCGCCGTTTACTAATCGTGTTTAATAATAATATCATTTGGGATTTCATGAACCGTTATGAACCTAATCTCGTATCACTACCACAAATGATGAGTACTCCCTATAAGACAAATTACCCTCATATTCCTGAAATGAATATAACAAAAGGTAAAATTTCTGTCAACTTTAATTTCAAACCTTAATAATATCATTTCTTATAATTTCATTTGTTTACTTACATAATTAGTTGTTACCATTTTATGTTGTTGTTTAGAATCTGTCCTTCTGAAAAGGGATGAACTAAAGAGGATCGAGGCGGAGTTGATTGAATTTTTCAAAAGATGTGAAACCATCATTCCATCCATGACACTACATCAGCTTATGAAGGGTTACCAGGGTGATGGTCAGATATTCCATGGCCCGCCGGAGCCAATTTTTATATACCACATTTATACCGGCTACTTGGAGGAGGAGTTATTCAAGCCAAAGGAATATTCATCAACAGATTACTCCACTGATTAGTCTTACTAAAACCGACTGCGTGTGTTTAATGAAAAAATGTGGTGATGATGGTTTCGTTTGCAACATGGGTATTTTAATCGTTTCTTCTATGTAATGTAATTTTAAGACTTATGTCAGCTTTATTCGAGTACTTTATTAATAAATGTCAACTTTATTCGAGTATTGTCAACGTCAACTATATTTAACCAAAAATTAACGTAAATTTAAAAAAACAAACATTACATAAATATTCATCAAAAGTACAATTACATTTTGACTCCATTAATAAAGTGCTTAACCGAAACTCAATTTCCGTGCAACTTCTTCATCGGTGCTTTCATTTCTACGTCTCCGACTTCTTCCCGTGGCGGATCCGATGCAAGCGTTCCAGTTCTCGATATTTCTCTGGTACAAAGTTTCGAGATGACTGACACTTTCGTGTCTATAAGTCCGCCAAGCGGGAGCTAGTGGTGGCATGGCAACATCATCTTGCGGCCCTCTTGAATGCAACCGCATCCAATGACTGTGGTAGTTTACAATCCACATAACACCAAAGGGTTTTTGACCTGGAACCAAAGCCCTAAGTGGTAAAATTGTCTCACAACTACCACCCCAAATTTTCTCACCATTGTCGCGACGGAAATGACCGATAACACATATAGTCCAGTTGAAGGTGGTTGCAAACACAAGTAAGTGGTCGGAACACATCCAATGCTCCGTACCGCATGGGATCTCAAGATAGAACTCGGCACGCCTCAATGTAATCTCAAAGCCTGTCAAACCAGTCCTAGAGGATGGATGAGTACCGAACAGGTTCTTATAGACGTCGTCGCTCCTAATCTCTCGGGCACACCACATCCTCATCTGAAGGTAGTCGCCCTCTTGCCCCCGTTGGGCATGTGATATAACCCGGTAACCACAGTGACCATCGTCACCGACATCTACCCAACCATCGAACTGGCCCCAAAGCACCTCCGGTACCCCGTATCGTTTAGACCAAGTTGAGAAAAGGCCAACGGTGTAGTTTCTTTCTAACGGAGCGTTTGGTGGTCCTGGAGGAAAGTCCCCAAATAAGTGAGTACGAGCAGTAGATCCATCGGTGCTAGGTGTCCCATATTTCCTTTGACTATGCTCGAAAGACGACTTGTTCCTAGTCGTGGATTTTTTTGGACGACCTTTCGGGTTCTCATTAATAGGAGGTGGCAAAACGTCCTCGTCCTCCGGATGTAAGGCGTCACGCATCTTCTCGGCTACCAACCTACGACGAACCGGGTCACTGTTTCTAGCTTCCACTACTAACCCATCAAACTCATCATCATCGGTTCTCGGCATTTGATCAACACTATCAAATACCAAGGTCTTCCAAAAAACATGAACATCATCAACATGGACCCTCCTACCTCTCCTACTCAAATAAACCAATTTGCATGCACAAGGTAGGCCATGAGTTGTCTCAAGCACATGTCCACATCCCTCCTCTAACCCAACACCAAGACCAAGCCCTCTCTGAAGCTCCTCCTCCATTATTCCTATTGCCTTCGTCGACACGACCCCTAGCAACAATGAGAACAAACGACTAGTTATACGAGGCCGACTCCTTGAATCCTCAAGTGACTTTCTAATCTCCGAGTGTTGACTATCAAGCATGTCATTCATCTTCGACCACATACTATCAAGTGTCAAATTTGCACTTTTCAACCATGACTTAAGTAGAGAATGAGCCGACTCGACACGGGAAGTAGACGTGTTACCGAAATGTAGTACATCGTTTGTATAACATCGCACAAACTTCTCCTTGTGCATCGCCCAAGTGCTCAAAACATATCTCCCTAAGGGACCCCACTTTACACGAAAAGACTCCAATGCTTTTTCATACTCTTCCACGGTTAATGCATCAATAACCCGTACCCAACCCGCTTCTGGATTATAGTAGACAAGATCTCTATACCACTCGGTTTTGTAGATGTTCAGGGTTTTGGCATTGATGGCGCGGTTCACGTGCCACCGACACAATAAATGACTAGAACCGGGAAACACCTCCCTAAGAGCGGCGATCAAACCCAACTCCCGGTCGGTGACGAAGACGGTAGGGGAAACAAAGACAGGTGCAAGAATGTCCGACAACCGCCTCAAAATCCACGTGTAGGAATCCTTGGACTCCGTAGAAACAAGTGCACAACCAATTAGGAACGAATTCCCGGTCGGGGTAACACCAACAATCTCAACCAGTGGATTCTTATAGGTGTTTGTCTTGTAAGTAGAATCAATGAGCACAACATAATGATAGGCTCGGAAAAGCTGCACGGCTACGGGATGTGCCATGAATATATGAGAGATCTGTCGTGTCTCCGGATCACTCAAATGCCACATCAAATAATGTGCTTCTACCGCAAGAGCAAACATTTGTTGAGCCGTGTTCCTTCCACCCCTAAATTCCCGTCTCAGTTTCTTCGTCTCGTTATATATTTGATTATTTGACGGTTGAGGTTTAGCCGGCGTTCTTTGGTGAAGAGCGTTCTTGATGTCTTTTGGAAGCACACCGGCCTTAACCTGTTGCCTCACATACGCTTTCTCCTCGTCATCCAAAGCCGCAAAATGACGATCACCATCCTTGTAAACCACTTCCTCGTGATTGTGAAACCCTTTACCCTCGGCGGTGATTATGTTCCAAACTGCACCGCTATCGTCACCTTGCCGAGGGTAGTTCTGCACGGCTCGGATACGGAAAGTGCATCCACACTTATTCGACCCACGACGCTTCTCAGGATTATCAATTGGAGGAGGTCTACCATACCTTGAACATCGAAAGTAAGATGCCAACAACCCGTCTTTTCTTCTGTTTTTTGCCCCATTATTTGCTTTAACCAAAGCAAAACCATGATCCATTGCAATCCTACTCGCCCAATTAAAGGCATCATCGCGGGTAACAAAACCTAACGTCGTTTCAAAAAACGGATTGTAATCGGTGTTATTATTCCCAAATTCCTCAAACGAGTCCTGTTCAATGCAAATACGTCGCTAATTAGACATTAAATAATTAATATATATTAGTAAAACATGATCTACATACGTAAAATGTTATTAATCATGACTATAAAAAAACGATATCATCTCACCATGGTTAGATGAAGAACTGGATGTCATAAACCATGGTCAAACCTCCATTTCACAAGTCTGACCATGGTGGGACTTGTGAACTGGAGGTCTGACCATGGTCAGACATCCATTTCACACGTCCCACCATGGTCAGACGTGTGAAATGGAGGTCTGACCATGGCCAGACATCCATTTCACACGTCTGACCATGGTGGGACGTGTGAAATGGATGTCTGGCCATGGTCCATGACATCCAGTTCTTCATCTAACCATGGTATTTTTTCCTAATTATTTTTTAAAAACCGCAATTGAATTTTAACTAACTAAGACGTTACGTAAATCAATTAAGTTAGATAAGTATAAACAAACAATTACCGGATTCCGGGAAAAAAAAAATTAACAAACGTAAAATTTGATTAATATGTGAACATACCGAAGAGTGTTCGTCCCCCATGATAAGCGATTTAAGAAAATTGTTGTTGTTGGATTTAGTCAAATTGTTCTTGTACGATTTTAATTTTTTTAGTTGAATTTAGTTGTTTTGATTTTTAGAGAATTAGAGAAGAGAGAGATAAGAGAGATAGAGAGTATAATTCATTAAGGGCATTATCGTCTTTTTTATGAAAAACGTCGTCGATGTTTCCTAAAACGTCGCCGATGTTTACCAGGCGCCTTTTTTATTTACGGAGTATTTTGAGTAAACGAGCTGCGAGACAGTGTGTGGTTGAGGGTAGAGGTGAACAACGGTGCGGGTTGGCGCGGCTTGCATTGGCCCGGCCCAACCCAAGGTTACAACAAATCTGCGGCCTACTGGCCCGCCCAACTTGTCTCCTCTACCCGGGCTGATCTCGTGTTCCCTCCTTTCCAACCCACAATGTTGAACACGCCCAAAATGTCTCCTCTGCCTGGGCCGGTCTCGGGCTCCCCCTCCTCTCCAACTCACAATGTCGAGCACGCCCCAACCCGCACACACCCAGCCCGTGTTGTGGGCTCTAGCTCCTTCCCACCAACTCGGCTAAGCCCGCACCGAACCGACACGTCCAGATTTAGTTGAGGAATTACTAAACATATACAGAATAACAATTTTTTCTTCTTGTTGTTTCCTACGATTAGGGGTGTTCATTCACTGTTGTAAAGTGTGTAAACTATCACATGGAACACGAGAATCTAGAGATCGGACGAGCTCGTATCCTAGAATCGAAGATCACGTTGGCTAAGAGGGGACTCAAACCAAAGCATAATCCATTCCCTATGTTTTTCCCACACTTGGACTAGAAAGGTTCGACTAGGAAGGTATTTTAGGGGTTTCTTCGGCCCGAGTTTGAACATGACCGAAAATCGGTAACCATGTGTTTTGTGGACCTGAACACTGGCCCGAAATGTATACAGTAAAGTTCGGGCCGAAGTTGTTTATCTGCGTAGACTACTTTTTTAACTCCCTAGTTACAGGATAACGATAAATCCACACCCATTTTCACTAATGCCAATAATTAATAGGCTAATATGAGAGATTTTGAATTTGCAAAATACGGTAAATACCCAATGCATTCTTATGAATTAGAAGTGTCATCGGTGGAAATAGGTCAATCCGAATGATAAGACATTGGACACTTAAAGGAATATTGTTTTTTGTTACGTAATGGAATATGAAAGTAACTTTTCTTGCAAACTTATTGCATATAAAATTTAAAATACTTGAATATTTGTAAGTGAACTCTACTCAAATGCCAAAAAAATGGTGTTACGCGTTTAAAATGTTATAAGTTGTACTCCGTTAAAACTTATAGTATGTTCAAATTACACTGTCATGTCCTCGTACTCTCCATATTTCGAACCGATAGAACTGCTTGAGGTAGACCAACTGAATGCATCAAAGCTCCATAATCGAGCGGAAGGTACACTCTATTCAGAGTTCCAGACCCGGCAAACGGCGGGCCGTGTCACTCGTGTGAGTTTCAATTTTGAAATTGGTTAGGTCGGGTCCGAATATTTCAAGTTTGTTATTATCTAGTTCATTATGGATTGTGAGTGAAAATTATGCAAAAGAAAAATAAAACGTCGACAGCAGGGTTCGAACCTGCGCGGGCGAAGCCCAACAGATTTCAAGTCTGTCTCCTTAACCACTCGGACATATCGACTTATGTGATCCATTCTTTCTGTTTGTTATAATTAACTCTGTTAGTCCTTTAGTCTTTGATTTATGTAGACGAATGCAAAACTCAAGGGCATCTCAAGCTTGTAATCATAAAGAGAGACTAAGGGAGTCATTTAAGTGTTCTACTAATGCAGATAATTTCGTAGTTTTTCCGTTTAATTAATACGACACGTTTTATAAAGATTGAGATTTTGTTGAACTAAAGATAATATATAGCCTCTATCTAAAAAAAATTATAGCAGAAGAATATAAAGCAATATTAGCCAGTATTCCGTGTTTTGCATGGTCTGTTGGTACATTTTGTTAATTTAATTGTTAAATAAAAAGTTTATTTTACTATGATTGTAATGTAAGTGAATAGATGTGTACCACATGTTTGTTTTGTATGCACTTTTTTTATGCATTGACAAAATTACATGCAACCAATAGTAAGGTAAAAAACAGGAACTCAGTAATGTCATTAATCACAAATTACATGCATCCAATAAGCTCTTCTTTCTGTTTTTACCATTTTTAAAATTTTCTCCACATTACCACTATATATACACAACTCTACTAACCTCTTCAAACACACAAGTATCACAATTATATCACATAACATTAATTATTGTTATAATTATTAATTATTATTATTAGTATTATTATTATTATAACAATGGCATGCATGATTACTATCCGTTTTTTTGTGTTTACAATGTGTTTAGGTTTATTTGGGGTTTATTATGGTAACATAAAAGTAGGAAATGGGCAATGTGGAGGTGATTTACAAGGGCTTCTAACCCAATGTGCAGCCTTTGTTTCGAAACCCGGTCCGATAACCGACCCGACCCAAGGATGTTGTAACGTTATTAAGACCATTGATGTTGATTGTGTTTGTAAGCATATTACTAAACAAGCTGAAGAGATGATTAGCATGCCTAAGGCTATGCATTGTCTTCAGTTTTGTGGCAAGCCTTTGGCACATGGCTCCAAATGTGGAAGTAAGTTCATTTACACTACGTACTCCATCTTATCGTAAATTCTTGTTTCAGACGGCCAATTCCGACTGAAACAAATAGGACGAGGTTTTGTAACCATTTTATAGTCAAATGTAACCACAACGATTCAGCCAGTGTTGGAGTTTATGGTAACTTGTTTTCCAAAAGTGGTTACATTTCGCTGTGAAATTGTTTCAAAACCTCCGTCTTAATTATTGTTTCAGACGAAAATGACCCTTCTTGAGGAGATCGAGATGCTTATGTTTTTTTCCTTTGTTTTTGAAGGTTACACGGTTCCAGCAGTGATGAAGGAAAATGGGCTAAATTAAAGAGAAAACCAAACTTTAATATTATGGCAACAATAATGTTCTTTCTACTAGGCGTAATGGTGTTCTATGTATTGTAGTGTACTCCTAATAGTTATTTGCATGGTGTGAGATGTTGTGTTTGTTGAGTATTGTTTTAATTTCAAAAATTGAGTCTATGTTTTATTGATGTTATAAAACCTTTGCAATGTTTGTTATGATTTGGGACGTCTAGTACTTGTTTTTCTTTGTAAGGAGTATATCGAGTACCCTTCTTTAATTTCATGTTTGATTTGTTTCGATAATTTAAATTGACTGAAAAATTATAAATAATTATTTCCTTACAACAGAAGAGTCAAAAGTTCGAGTCTAAAGAACTAATTTTGTTCAAGCCCGGACGTCATAAATAATTATTTTGTAGGGATGTGGGCACATCGCCTTATCAATGGCGGCCCTCCTAGGCCAGCAACGGCTGTTGTTCTTCTTTCTCTCATCGACCAATCGACCATCATCACCATAAATTATACCCCAACGGATCAAATGAGAATAACATAAATTAGACGAAGCACAATATTTCGAGATTGTATTAAGAGTTTAAGAACGGGGAAAAGACGTGAGATTGTGGTAAAAAATTGCGAACTTGTCACCCATACATCAGTTGCCCAACAATTAAACTCAACTCTCCTTTGATAAATGTCATAATGTACAATAATGGGAATATATACAAGGTCTCATTGCTACAAAATTGGTGTCACATTGCCATATGATTTACAAAATTATCCCATTTCATAAAATCAATTACCAGCCCACATCATTTTTAACTTTGGATCGCCGTCAGCAAATGTACCAAATGATTTAAGATCAGCTAACATGAAACATCATGATATGGAACCTTCACAAAACAATATTTCAATTGTTAGTTAGGAGACGATAATAGATAAGATCCGAAAATTGTTAGGCTCCTGCAGGCTGCAGGTCTGTTGTGCAGGAGCCTAAGAATTTTCGGATTGTACATAATTTTTCTGTTGGCAATGGAACCAAATATCCAGAAACTCTCTGAAATGTACAAGCATAATTTTCCAGTGTCTTGTAAAGGACAGTTGCTGTCAAAAATTTCTTACAATGTGGCTATTCTAAATTACCGGAAAAAAATCCGAAATCAACGTAAGTTGTACAATTTCTTACCTAGCACGCGATGACTGTCACCCTCCCTCCGTTCGTTTGATTTTGCTTCAGTCTACACCTCGTCGGTTTAACAACACCTAAATTTGGATTCTGAAGGGAGTTGCACACAAAGTTCAAGAACATTGTTTACAGGAGATCAGCTACTTCAGCATACATTCAGTAATTTAACTCTAATAGCATACCTTGTTCTCCTTTATGGAACAAGCTACACTCTTCTTTAAGCCCTTCATAAAACACAAGAACACTATGAATTTATAATCACAGTAGTATTAGATAAGGAGAGAGGAACAGTTTGGCTAGCTCAATCAAACAGGCTCTAGTGCGGAACAAACCCCATGAGAATCGTGCGCAGTGGTGGATCTAGTAGGGCGGGCTAGCAGAGAAATTTACGATTTTTAGCTAAAATTTTCAATAACCTTACTCGCTTAGTAGTCCTAGGCAATCACAGACAAGAAAAATGAGTTTATGGGACATGACATATACCTTTAACACTGAAGCCAAGGATGGTGTGCTTTTCTTGGACTCCAAAGACTGCCAAGAGAAGCCGAATAAATAAGAATGATGTCCATGAGAATATACGACGATTTATTTCTCCCTAAAGAGTTACCTACTTTTCCGTTCAAAAGGCGTGATCTGGAAGAACAACTCTCATATTTTGGATCCCGGCCTAGCTCTAAAGCGTCCTGGGACCTGAAATCCGGTGTAAATCACAGAAAAATATCATCGCTACTACCCTAATTAATACGAGTACTTGCTTTTTGTATTATCAAGTCGCCTACCGGCGTTGCAGTGCTTTATTAGCCGTTCTTAGGCGAGTTTCCTTCGGAGCAGAGGTTTTCGGTCTTGCATGACAGGAGGTTTCATTAGAGGATCCAGTCTGTATAATAGAATATCATTAGTCAGTTAGTCTAAATTAGAATACCAACTTCTTTTTAATATGTAATGAACCATGATCGTTAAGTTAACGAGTGTGGCTTTGAGAACACACTCGACTACTCGAGTACATTGAAGCAGTATTGATTCTTCAGAAAACATTCTCACAAACAACAAGAAATACATATGTGTCACAAACAACAGTCATAGACGAGTATTTACGAGTCTTGTGCTGGGTAAAGGATCCCTTTGTAGAAATAAATTCTTTGAAAATAATTAGCACTTCAAATTCATACAAATAGTTCACATAAAAAACCATCCCAAATAACCAGCATCACTAAAATAGTGTGTTTGAGCCCAAAATACAATAAGAATGACGCGATTTACCTTGTGCAAGTAACCAAGCTGTAGTTTATGTCGTTTGGTAGCAGCAGTAGCTCCAGGAGACTTAAGGGGACTTCCTAGCTTCTGAACACTATTAGACGGAATTGGACGACTGGTCAGGATAATATGCAGGTTTCTTGATCTCGGCAAGAAAAAACGCGCACTTCATTAAAAAGATACGAGTAATCATTAGATATACCTTCCAGGAGGTCTTGTTTCACGAACAACAGTCTGTTGATTCTGCTTTGCCAACTTACTTGCTGTAGGTTGTAACAGTCTGGAGTTCGTTGACAGACGTGACTGGTTTGCAGGTTTCGGCTTCAGCAATTCAGCACCTGTCAGTTATATAGGTTCATGTAATAATACTGGAATAATTCTTAAAATGACATCTTACATACAACTAGCAGCTATATAAGGTTATAAGGATGCTGTCGGATATCAGATTTCGGCTGTTGTATACATGAAATGCTGATTATATGACCTGACCATGCCAATGTTGACAAGTAAAGGTAAAGTCTCATTCTTCCATACCTTGCTTCTTCCATTGATCTCGAGACAAGTCTTCCGATTCTCCATCATCACTCGTAGTGGCAGATTCATCACTCGTATCACTGCATCCCAACTCTTCGTTTCCCAATCCCAACTTAAGTAGCAAAGCTGTTTAAATGGTACACATTATAAATTTAGATTACGAGTCTACACAGAACGAAACAACCTAGGTTCTATTTTTCATATGAATATATGGACGAGGGATCCCATTTCTTGTTTCATTACTCGCTTCATAATCCAATAATGACTTGTTTTATTTATACGGTTTTTCTAAAAAGTGCCCTGGAGGCACATGTTAAGAAGTTCTAAATTGAAATTAAAACAATCAATAAAGCATTGGAAACTGAAAAAGCGTTATAATTTCAATTTTTCATCATATTTATTGTTAAACTTTCCATTTGAATCTTCTAAAACCGTTATTCATATAATATATGTCCTCCACAAAACTAATTGTTACAAGACAAAAAGCCACTAAATGGCAATGAATTATCCACTACGACAAGGCGAGAATGTATGGCTTTGTTTCCTTATGCCAAAACTCGTCTATAAATCTTATTCGCTCTGTCTCAATCATTTGCCCTACGACACATCGGCGTTCCCACCTTTAAGGTAGTGGGGTCTTGAGACCCCACAACTTTCCGGACAATTGACGTTTTTTATTGTTAAATTTATATGAGTTGTAAAATTTACGTCTTTAAGACCCCATGTCAATAACGAGGTTCACCTATTATATATGCTAACATAATATTTTGATGCAAAAAGCGTAGGAATTCAAATAAAACAATGTAAAATAAGCGATAATTAATCTATTTATTTATGTTCTTCAAAATAAATAAAAAATCATACGCGAAGGAGGGTAGCCTTGAGCTAAATGAAACCAACGCTCGGATTCCATAATCTCCTCAATCGTCTCAGTCCTCGAAAAATCGAAGAATTTTTCGACATCAAACTCGAAATCAAAATCAATTTCCAATGATTCTTCGAAAACACATTGTTTATCACAACTCTCCTCCATTTATTTGTCTATTTATTTCGTTTTCTTCCTCCTTCGATAACTCGAATAATTCAATTCAATACAAATGGTGATAAAACAATGGAGAAATGCAACAACAAAAAATGTCGAGATTGAAACAAATCTAAAAGATTGAGGGATTCTGTTTCTTTCTCTCTCTGATTGATAATGGCGGGTTTCTGGGGAGCAGAAACCCTAGGAGAGAGAAAATCAATAAAAGAGGGATTTTTTGGAAGAGAAAGGAGTTTTTTTTTTTGCAGAGAGCTTTCTGGAGGTGTTGTTGGTGTATTCTGTTATGTTTCCCTCTAAAAAAAACAGAAAATAACGAGATTTCCCTCCTCTTTTAACTAGACAAATAAAAATGACCCATTTATTTAGGCATATACTCCTTCAAACAAATAATACGGGCCCAAAACTTTAAAAATAAAAAATAAAAAATCTCTAAACACATTTACTTTATCACCGAGCCAAGGGGGATTAAATGCTAATTTATTCGGTGAAGACCTTCCGCTAGAGATAGAACCGGGTTGTGGCTCGTGCTGGTCCATCGCACTAGGAGAATAAAATGGAACGACCCAGACACATAAAGTAGGCTTTGTGCCTATAAAATGGAAATGACAGCCTAGACACATCCCACAATGTGTCGTGTCGTGCTGTGCTTGGGCGTGCCCAAGCAATTCCTTTACTTTAGCCTTATTTATTTATTTGAATTTTTAGTGTGCTAAATCATGTCATTCCTTGACTAGGCGCCTACTTCCAATGACTTGCGTGCCTACTACCATCTCTACTCCATGCATAACTAAAGGTCCTTTAAAGCTCCTGTCTTAGCCATTTATTTCCTTTTTCTATATTTTTATAAAGAGTTTTAGTGAACAAACATAAATGTTTTACTTATTCATACACTTACACATGTTAGTAATCATTACTTATCGTTGAAAATTACTAAATATTCGATTATAAAAATAAAACCAAAAGTCCATGCCTTTCAATATTTAACCTCGATCAATATTCCTCATCGACAAATTACCAACTACAATTGACATGCTTACCTAAACTACCCAGAATACGCCTCCTCACTCTTCCCTTTTAATTAAACCCCCAAAACACAAAAAAAAATCAAGTACCACAACAACAAACTAATTAAACTTATAGAAATAGCGAACTACTAACAACAAACATCATCAATTTTAAACCAAAGTGACTTGAGTATAGTGGACCGCGGGAGTTCCTCAAAGCGTTATAATGGCAACGAGTTGCGAAGTCTCGGGTTCGACTCCCTACACGGGATTGCTGCGCCCGTTGTGGTTACCTGCCATCAAGGGTTACCTTGATGACTTACCTGGTCCCTGGGCTTGCAGGGTGTTCGGGTGTTCACTGGGTCAAAAAAAAAACATCATCAATTTAGTCCCCTAAAATTTGCAAGAAACAAAAAACCAATTATAATTATACTCATTAAAACGACTATTTCTTGACAACAAATTAACTTAACAAACTAAAAATCCATAGAAGATTAATTACTATACTAACAACGAATTTGATAAATTTAAATTAAATTAACTGGCAACAAACCAATAATTTCAACAAATTAAACTTATATACTAATAACACTGATTTAAATAATTATAATTTTATTTAAAAAAATTCAATATCTAGAGTTAGACATGGATCTCCCTCGTGAGAATTTTAGGTCAGATAGACACTTGCAATTTTAGGTCGACACGTGAGAATTCCATGTACGAAACAGGTCAAGTAGTATGAATTAAACAAAAACAGGTTGCATGGGAAAATGCTGGAAATTTATCAATGCTCAAGCTATATAATATTTGACCCGACCCATTTTAACAGTTAAAAAGAACATATCCGTCCTAAGAAAGACCTATCGGTATTCTACACTTATGTGACCCAACTGCAGTGGTCTAGCCCACTAGTTTACAAAAATCGATCTAAAAAAAGCCCAAAAAACACTAGAAAAAAAAAACACATCTCAAATCACTACCGCCAAAATCACTCACTCCTTCATTTCCTTCACCCCTAATTCACAAATCGCAAAACCCTAAAACCTTCAAACACAAAATTCCGAAAATACCCCTGAAATCCTCAACAATGAGTTACGCAGCGTACAAGATGATGCACTACCCTACCGGCATCGAAAACTGCGCTTCCGGTTACATTACCCACTCTATTTCCGATTTTACCCCTCCGCTTCCTCAACTCCCTACCGATGACGTGGACCCCGATGATTGGCCCGGGCCCACTAGTTCCGGGCCCACTAACGGCATTGGCCCTGTACCTAATCTTGTTGTTTCTGCTGCTAATGTACTTGAAGTTTACACTATCCGTGTCGCCACCGCGGCCGAAGCGAAAGATGTTAAGCGCGGTGGCGTTATGAGTGGGGTTTCCGGCGTGTCGTTGGAGCTCGCTTGTCATTATAGGTATTTATTTCCGTCTTGTAAATCATTTGTTTACCTTTGATTATTTATTTCCGTCTTGTAAATCATTTGTTTACCTTTTATTAAAATCCGTGTCTAGTAAGTAATAATACTCCCTCTATCCCACTTTTATTATTATTTAATATTCCAAATTGATATATCTATATATAGTAAGTGGAAATAGTGAAGTACCTATTATACCCCTAGTTCAATAAGGTTCTCCTTTCCCATTTTGCCTTGTAATTAAGTTTATTAGTCTGAGGGCATTTATGACATTTCACCAATTTTTCGTAAATACTCCTCGTAAGTGAAAATAGTGAACTACCTATTAACTTCTTCTTTCCATTTTGCTTATACGGAGTATTATGTACATACGTTTATTGGTCAAGGGGCATTTATGATATTTCCCCAATTTTTCGGAAATATGACTTGTAGTCAAAATAGGACAATAAAAGTGGAATGGACGGAGTATATACGTTTGTAGAAGAAAGTGAAAACGGTGAGCTTAATTTGAAGCTTAATTTGCGGAATATAGTGGTTTTATTAGTGTTACGTTGTTCTATTTACTACCAAGAAGCTCGAATTGCAGACTGTAGTCGTCTTAGTACTCTCGTTGTTTGTCCCAAATGATTTGTTTGCCTTTGATTAATTGAGACGGAGCTAACTGTGGAATAATATTAGTAGGTTTAGGTTTATTGGTTTGAATTGAGACGGAGCTAACTGTGGAATATTAATTTGAAGCTCAGTTTGTGGACAGTAGTGTAGTCATTTTAGTGTTGCTTTGTTTGTCTGTCCCGATCAATCGATTATATTTGATTAATGAGTAAGTCTCTTGTAAAACTTATTTACGATATAACATTGTAAAACCATTAATAAAGTACCTTAATGTCCTTATCAGCCAACAATGGTAGTTATTGGAGGTTATTAGAATAGGGGTAATTAAGTAAAGTAAGTGATGGTTTTACAATAACCCGTGTGTCCAACCGATGTATACAAGTATTATTGTTGATTAATCGAGAGGGATAAACTTTGATGTATGTCTACTTGGAGATGCTTAGTCAATTTGTGGAATATAGTAGTTTTGGGTGTTACTCCGTCTGTCTGTTCAAATCGTTAGACATAGGGGGAGAGTAAGTATTTGATTTTGATATGTTTTCTTGGATTTAGGTTTTGTGGACTGTAGGTGGAGATTGGAGATTATGTCTTGCATTGATTTGGATGTTTTAAAAATGTATGATTTAGGCTAGATTGGAATGTTAAATTGGTGGAATTGGATCATTAATTCTTTATGTTGTGATGTTGGAGGAATGTATTGTGATAGATAAAAGACGGGTTTAGTGTCTTGATTTCATGGTTTATATGGAGGGTTGGAGTTGATGCATTGGCCTAAGAGAAGAAGCCCAAGACGCATAGCATGGAGCACAGGCGAGAGTAAGTGATGGTTTTACAATAACCCGTGTGTGCAACCGATGTTTACAAGTATTATTGTTGATTAATCGAGAGGGATAAACTTTGATGTATGTCTACTTGGAGATGCTTAGTCAATTTGTGGAATATAGTAGTTTTGGGTGTTACTCTGTGTGTCTGTTCAAATCGTTGGACATAGGAGGAGAGTAAGTATTTGATTTTGATATGTTTTCTTGGATTTAGGTTTTGTGGACTGTAGGTGGAGATTATGTCTTGCATTGATTTGGATTTTTTAAAAATTTATGTTGATTTTCAGTTCAACTTACCCGAATGTAATTGTCTTAACGTCTTTTTTTTTTTAAAAAAAATTGTAGGAACATTATTGCTGGTAGTTTGTGGCTCAATATTTATCTCGGACGATTTTAAGTTGTCGTTTGAAATATCGGTTGAAGCTCAATTTGACTTATTGAGCTGAAGCTCAATTTGCGAAATTTAGTTGTTTGGAACTGTTGTCGCTAGGTTGAGGTTGATGCGTAATATGAAATCTCAGCTGTGGTCTACTTCTTGCTCTATGTGCCACGCCTCGAGATGCTGTAAAATATGACAGCTGTAATCACCAAAATAGTTGCGTGTCGGTGATCCAATATTGCCTGATCTTAACATGGGGCAGTTACCGAACAATAGGAGAAAGTAGTTTAGTTCTCATTCTGCTTCAATAGCTTGTATACAATTTCAAAATGAGGGGAGCTGTAGCTCTGAGAGAGTAAACTATAAGCTGCAACTGGGCAAATGAGCTCGTGAAATTATTTTTCACCTTGGCTTCTTTAGCACTTCAATAAGGTTAATGCTCTCCGAAAAGTTGTTTGCCAAACACTTCTGTTAGCAAAAACTGTTTTATGTTTATTAAGGTTACCTTTGTCTGTGTAACTTGTATGAAATAGAATTGTTCCTTGAAATCTTAAATTTAAATTCAGCTGAATGGTGTTGTTCTAGTGGGTCTTTCTGCATCGGACAATTGTAGCCAGTAGGTCATGAGATGTGACCACGTTTCATGATGGTTTCTATTGAGGATATGGGAGCAGTAAGTTTCAAAATTTTCATGTAAACTGGCTAACGTTGAAACAAGCTCAGATGCAGAGTTCCTTATCTTGTGTAGTTGCGTGTATGTATGTATATTCAATGAATGTCGATGTTGAACGACACTTATAATTTGCTTGTAAGTCATTGAATCTGTTCGCTTTCAATGATTAAACAATTAAATTGTTGTTGCTTTCCATCCTGATACATAACTTTTATAAATTGGCAGTCTTGTGCTATTTCGTTCTCTTTTGAATGAGTTTTTATGGGGTAATTTGTGATTGTAAATTTTGTCAGGTTGCATGGTAATATTGAATCTATTGCTGTACTGTCAGTTGGCGGTGGTGACAGTTCTAGAAGAAGAGACGCTATCATCTTGGCTTTTCGGGACGCAAAAATATCTGTTTTAGAGTATGACGATTCAATTCATGGTCTGCGTGCAAGGTGAGATGTATGAACCTTCTTGCAGTTTTTGTCCTTTTCACAATATAGAGTATTCTGCAAGGGCAGTTTCACATGAGTCATGACTGCTTCCAAAATATATTTAGTTTGCTTCGTTGAGACTTTCTTTCTGATATAGCTGTTCACTGATTAGTCTACTGGTCTCACACTCTCGCTACAACTTAGTTTGAAAGTGCGCAAGGCGCACCAAGGTGCTAAGGGGCCGATCGCAAGGCGATGGTGCGCGCCTTTTGGACGTGAGGCGCCCTATTTTTGATAAAAAAATTCCAAATAAAATTGTGGGCACCAATAGCCTTTTTAGGAGTTTTGCAAGTAGGCTGACATGTCAAGGAGTAAAGTTAGGAATAGCAGGGAAAAGAAATGGCAAGCCTTCTCTAAAAGATATGGAACGTGCGTACTATTTAGCCTTGTTAGGTGAGCCTTGTCTAAAAGGCGCACCTTAAATGCACCGAGGTCTTTTGGCTAGTGCCTCATCCAAGGCGCGCCTTAGGCACACTCAAAGCGCGCTTTTTTAAACTAAGCGCCAACAGCCACTAGCCAGTATATCTGGTTTACAGTGCTATGTAGGATGGTTATTACGGCAGATTTCTGTTTCTGATGGCTCTTATTGCTGACACAAAATTAGTGAGCTGCCTCTTCATTGCTTACCGCATACTTAATTCTTGCTGTCCAGATTCTGAGAGTGGGATTAATTTATTTCTCATCTTTTTATTTTGTGAATATTTATTCCTTTCACAAGCTCCAATGTGTTTGATGGAAAAGGCCAACTTATTCACTAAACTATTTGCGCTTATATTGTGAAATATCAATCAGTCAATCCAATTTTAGTTACAGGTCATTTTAAACCTCTATGTTTTCAACTTAGAGGTCAGTTTGCATACATGTGACCCCCCTTACCTCACCATAGACAGGAGGCTTTGAGATACTAGTGTAGTGTTGTTGTCGTATTGATTCCTTTTTTTGAGTTTAACAACTAGTGTCTCTAATGATTTGTGCTTTCCTCTTCAGTTCATTGCACTGTTTTGAGGGTTCAGATTGGCTTCATCTAAAAAGAGGAAGGGAGTCGTTTGCCAGGGGTCCCTTGGTGAAGGTTGATCCTCAAGGCAGGTGCGGCGGAGTTCTTGTTTATGATCTGCAAATGATAATACTTAAGACTGTCCAGGTCTCTTTTTCGATTTGTCACGATTATCTATACTCACTAGGGATTAAACCATATTTGCTGCTTCTTAGACTTGATTTATTAGTGTTGGTGCCTGAATAACTTTGTACTTGGAACTTGTGGTATGTTTTGTTTCCTAAAAAGTTGTTATCTCTATGGCTAGGATAATATATGCGTGAAAGTGAAAGGTTTTGCCTTTCTGCACTTGACATTCCTCATGTGTCAGTGACCCACAAAAACTTTTGCTTACATAATAACAATGGCACAGAGCACACAACACAATGTGTGGCTCTTCTTGTGTGTTTATGTTTTCTCTATCTCGTTGGTGTGAATTAATGCACATGTGTTTGTCATTCTGCAACGTTTGTACAGGCTGGTAGTGGTTTTGCCGGGGAAGACGAAAGTTTTAGTTACGGAGGCGGTGCTTCTGCTCGCGTTGACTCATCGTACATAATAAATCTAAGGGATTTGGACATAAAACATGTCAAAGATTTTGTATATGTTCATGGTAAGATTTGGAGATTGTTTGTTGTAATTTAGTGGTACAATCCCCTGATTAGTTTTGGTTGTATATATTTTCTTAATTTATTAATAAAATTATATTATATTATATTTGAAAACAAAATCTGCTTCTTACAAAGTTACGTGACAGTGTGACACTCTTGCTTTCGGACCGTTTTGTTGGGATGGTATTTGTGTCAGTGTTAAAATCTGTATATTTAATCTTTTTTACTGGCAAGACATTTTTCTCGTGTCAATGATCTGATATATATACATGATCTGATAATATTTCCATAATTCCATTTGAAAGATAACCTCGAGTTACCTTTTTGTATAAGTAAATAAGAATTCAATTGGAAGGCCCCATGACAGTGTTATATACTTACAGATGAAGATATGAAATATTTACTCTCACAGAGAAAGGCCCCTGAGGAGAGAGTGAAAGTGAATGTCTATTAAACTAGGAATGGAAATACTAAGCTGGATGATCAGAAACAAATACTATATTTCATGGACGTAGTTCATAAAATTTGCTTTCTCATTTTTTTAGTTGCACGAACATTCCATTTTATGTTACTATAGCACCTGTAATAATGTATTACTTTTTGCAATAACAATAGCTTACATCGTAGCTTTAAGTCTGTGTGGGTTTTCATAGTGTTGAGGGTAATACGGTTTGCTGCTTATAGTGTAGGCATTCATAATTTTGTTCTATAATAAAGTCTCGACATATCAATGTATTGGGTTTTCAGGGTATATTGAGCCAGTGTTGGTGATTCTTCATGAACGAGAGCTTACTTGGGCTGGAAGGATCTCGTGGAAGCACCACACCTGCATGCTTTCAGCCCTGAGCATCAACACAACTATGAAGCAGCATCCCATTATATGGTCTGCTATGGTAAGTTTTGCGCTTTGTGATATGGCTTTCAGTGGGATCATATTGGTGGCATTTTATATGGTTATGAAAAATAGGATAGGCTTTAAGGTTGAAGATTGGATGTTTAGTGCTGCATTGTATTTTGTTTTTCTAGGGGAGTCTGTGTTAGGCCTGGATCAACTTGTGGATGCTGTTTCTTAACTTAAGAATAACAGGTCTTTTATTGGGAAGGGTTTTCATGTCTTCTATACTCTATTGCTTCCCCATCCTAGCCCCTAACTTGTAATCCAACTCGGATGTGGGGGCATTGGTGGGAATGTAGATGATGCAGGAGGGAAGGACCATGAGGAATAAGGTGTCCTGGGGAAGAGGAGGTCGTTGAGTAGGCAGTGTGGTGCTCATTGGCCTCACAGTTCTGTAGCTACATGTCAGGAGGGAGGGTGATAGTGTGATACATCAGCGGCGCTGCTGCATGTAGGTTAACAGCTTCAGGTGAGTCTGATAGTTTGGCTGTCGTGGTAGTTGGGTTGTGGCCATGGTAGTTTAGGGTATAAGCGGTGGCTACATGTGGGCTATGTGGCCCTGGTAGTTTAGGGTTTAAGGTTAGGGTCTATGTGGTGGTTTGGATTTGACTGGTGGCGACATTTGGTTAAATTAGCCGTAAAATTACTGGCCGTGTTTCGTCCTTCAAGCCTTGTTTGTACTTGAACAGACCAATCTGCCTATCTGCAGTGATTGTTATATCCTTCAATTTTGAACTCAAAGTACCCACGTAAGGTATTTTTCGACGTAATCTATCCTACAAACTGGACAACCCCCATTTATTCTTCTAAGACCTTCCTCTGATTTTACAATTCAATGGATTGGAAGGAGTATGTCAAAAGACACTACTTAGGTCTCACACTCTCATCTACTCCCATCTATTCTTTACACGTGTTCCCTTTGACCTATTTTCTGGAATCACTCTTTTTCAAATGTTGCAAATATTTAGATATAAATGTCTTATTTACCAATTGCTAACTTCTATGATCCACCAAATTACGCTTCATCGTTCCCTTCTTTATCAGTTTATCTGTGCATTTCAGTTGTCTTAGTATACTCATGTCTTGCTACTTCTGGTACCAGAACCTTCCCCATGATGCTTACAAGCTACTCGCAGTCCCTTCTCCAATCGGTGGTGTTCTTGTCATCTGCGCTAATGCTATTCATTATCACAGCCAGGTATCTCATCTTGTGTTCGTTAGTATTTCTGAATCATTGCCCTTTTTTTTTCTTTGCAACTTCTAATTTTGCAGTAGAAATTACAAGCTATCTTCAGTCCAATATCTGCTAATGTTTTACTTTGCAGTCAATGTCATGTTCTTTGGCTGTGAACAATTATGCGACTTCTGCTGATGGCAGGTAGTTTTTTATTTCCTCTTTAATTCTATTTTGTTTCCATCGGCTTAACTGCTGATTATGAACTGCATTAAGTTGCTGGGAACCCCCTTACGAAAGTACTACAAAAGCTCTTAGCTCTCTACTTACGCAATACAAAAAATCCCGAAGCTCTCTGTTAACCATTAGTTGTTTTATGAAGATTTTTATGCCATTGTTTTGTGCCTTCAGTCAAGAGATGCTAAGGTCAAGCTTCAATGTGGAACTTGATGCTGCTCATGCCACTTGGCTAGCTAATGATGTTGCCATGCTGTCAACCAAATCTGGAGAATTATTGCTACTGACACTAGTTTATGATGGAAGGTTGGTGTTAATTTCTGATTCAAAATTGCCATAACTTCTCTTTGGAGTGCTTTATAGTTCATGCATACAATGTTCAGTTCATCCTCAAACCACAATAATTCTGTTTTTCATAGTAATCCTCTGCTAGGGGGCATGGGATGATTAAATGGTACTCATGAAAGGTTCTAGGAGCTGGTTTTCTATTGATGCATGTTTTGCATTATGCATTATAGTCTAAGGGCTTGGTATTTTCTTTCCTTTGTTACCGTGTTCATACGACGCACACTCTAATACTTGCTAAAGCAAATTTTTCTTGTCACTAGAATACTACACTGTATAAATTTAGTGCCTCGAAACATCCTTATCATTTCCTTACAAAATACCAGAGTAGTTCATTTTTGTTGAATGTATCGTAGGATCTATGTCTTGGTTTTTGATTAGTACTAATATGCATCTTTAACTCTTCTAAATAGATTTATCTGTTAGTTGCGTGTCATTCTCTTTTGGATTTTCTGATTTGGATATTTTGTGTAGGGTTGTGCAGAGGCTTGATCTCGTGAAGTCCCGAGCTTCTGTTCTTACATCGGTTAGCTCCGTCACAATTTCTGTTTTAAACTTGATAATTTCAGTCCTTACTCCTTTACACTCAGAATATGGAAACTCGCGATATTTAATTTAGCATAATGCTGGTTGTCTTGCAGGGTATCACTACAGTTGGAAGCTCCCTATTTTTTTTAGGTAGCCGCCTGGGGGATAGTATGCTTGTGCAGTATTCTTCTGGGACTGTGGCCACAGTCTCTTCATCTGCTTCCAAGGAAGAGGTAATTCAAAGGCTTGAGTGGTTTTCCATTTTTTCCCATCTTATCGATGTGTTCTACTCTCTCTTTTCTACTGGGTATTTACACTTACCTATTTGGGTTTTCATTGGAGTCTTTTTATGACAATTGAGTTTCATGAAGTGGCCTTCTTTTTCTATCCACTTCGACCTTGTCTCTACTCCTAAAAGACTTTGAAACCAAATTGTTTACAACCCAGTCAAAAAGAGGGATTACTATCTAACTGTTGATCTTTCCATTACACTCAGGAGTCAGAACCCATTTACATCTTGTTTGCTTGTTTTTCTTGCTGTGCAATTTATCTTAGCTAGAAGCTATTAAGTTCTGGAATCGAGATATGATTTTGAATCTAGCAGGTGTAAAAGATTATTCTCTTGAACAGGTTGCTGATATCGAAGGCGATGCACCATCGACAAAAAGACTAAGACGCTCATCTTCCGATGCTTTGCAAGATATATTTGGTAGTGAAGAACTTTCACTGTATGGTTCAACTCCTAATAAGGCAGACTCAACACAGGTCAGTGGTCATATTACTAGATGTTTACGGAATCTAGGTACTTACCTTCTCATAAAAAGTAGTAGCACTGGTTTCTTCGATTTGTTAGATTTTCTCCTTAAAAGGCTGTGTTTTGGAGTGGATTTCAAATAATTTTCAATATTAATCTCTATTTAGTGAAGGTACACAACCAGTTCTACAAATGGTTCTTTCCCGTTCTTTGTCAACATTTAACACTCTACCCCATTAGGATCAGGAGGCTCGTCTGAGACATTAAAGTAGTGATGATAGTAATGATGAGGGGTTTTGGTGATCTGTAGTACAATCATGGATGTTTGGGTGGCCTGGCGGGATCCAATTGAGTCATACTGCCATGTTGTTAGACTTTTGTTCGTATTGTACGGTGAAATTTATTTGGAGCAATCACATATTTAAACTGAGCTTCCCTATGCATGCAATTACCTTTGTGATCAATATTTGATTTTTCTTAAGCTTGAACTTTGAAGGTTTGGACCCTCCTGAGGCCCTTAAATCTGACTATATACACTCGATTGTAAAACAGACATTCGACACCTATTCTACAGCAGTGCAGCTTTTTGCTAACTTGATAATTTTTTGCAGAAGTCTTTCTCGTTTGCTGCTAGGGATTCTTTGATAAATGTTGGTCCTTTGAAAGATTTCGCATATGGTTTACGGATCAATGCAAATGCGAATGCTACTGGAATTACCAAACAAAGTAACTATGAATTGGTAAGTTAGTTTTAGTTTAGTGATTGTGGAACAATGTTTGATTTTCACCTTTCTGTGTTTCCGCACCAGCTCGGATATCTGTGTGCATTTTTTTGGTTTTCTGGAGTTATGATGGTTTTTTTTCTATGAAATAGCTTCCTGTGCAAATGATTTATCTATCATTCAGGGTGGGAGATTTTACAAATAATATAATGTATGATTTTCAGGTCTGCTGTTCTGGGCATGGGAAACATGGTGCTCTATGTGTTCTTCAGCGGTCTGTACGGCCAGATGTGATCACTGAGGTGCGTTGGATAGTGTGCCTTTAATGGTTTTTGTTGTACTTTGGACGTTTAGGGACGATAGTTTCATCTGTATGGTGTCTGAACACTCTGTTTTTCCTTTTTTTTTTTATGGTATTCACTTTACTGTGGTTTTTTTTTTGTGGATTTCTATTAGGTCGAATTACCTGGGGTTACAGGAATTTGGACTGTCTATCACAAGAGTTCCCGTAATCATAGTTCTGATGCATCCAGAATAGCAGCGGAGGAGGATGAATATCATGCGTATTTGGTCATAAGTTTAGAGGCGCGAACAATGGTAATATATCTTGGGTCCTCTAAATTCACAATTCCCACCTTATATATACTATACCACCTTTTCAAAAGTCACACCAATCGTTTTTCAAAACTCACTCCTTTTCTGGACATTTCTTTTTAAAATTCACACCAGAAAACCGTTTAAGCAAAAATCAGTGTCCTTTATTTTTGAGCATATCATTCCTGAAATATCTTTCCTTTCTACCAAAAGTATGAAAAAGAGCATTCATGATCGGTATTAACAAGAAAGTCCTTTATTTCGGTAAAATGGGTTTTGGTGGGGGTTCTGGAGGAAATCTTCGTTAAAAAGGTGGGAGTTATGGAAAAAAAAATATTAGAAAAGGTGGGGTTTTTTGAAGTTGTATAGAAAATGTGGGATTTATAATTTTTTTCTAATTATTACTCCTACAGAAATTGGTTTCCCTTTTGCATTGAGGAAAGTGATTTCTAATAATGTGGGGGCATTGATGTAGTTTGCACATATTTTTCTTGGCGTTTAGGTTCTTGAGACAGCTGAGATGCTCGGCGAAGTCACTGAAAGTGTTGATTATTATGTGCAAGGGAGTACAATTGCCGCTGGGAATCTATTTGGAAGGTGATTATTCCTGAACACTTATTCGTTTAATGTACTTCAGTCTTCAGCATTTGTGTCTTCTATTACTTAATTGGGTTTTTTCTGTCCTTATAATTATATTAGCTTGAAAGATTTGGCTGGTATCTTGCTGTTTAGTCATGGCAGATGTATGCTGCAAACTTCCTACTCCTTTGCTCCATAGGTGGAAGCCTTTTAAGGTTCTGGGGCAATGTAGTATTTCAGGGTTATACTATATCTCTTTAGTTTGCTTTCTTTATGAATGAAGTTGCAGTTCTTTACCTCTGGACTCTGGTTTGTAGAATCACTTGGGAAATAATACAGTTGGTGTTTGTCAAACTTCTCAGTGCGGCTGTTCCTTCGAATACCTAATTATTTTTTGAATATTGGCTGTTATGTTATCTATTTGTTAGTAATTATGTTTCAATATTTGTGGGGATCCAGGCGCCGTGTTATCCAAGTTTATGCAAATGGTGCTCGAATTCTTGATGGTCCATATTCGACGAAGGAGATAATACTTGGAACTAGCAGCACAGAATCAGGTTCTGCATCTGAGAATGTATTTGTGTCGGCTGTATCAATTGCTGATCCTTATGTTCTACTCAAGATGAGCGATAATAGTATCCAGCTTCTTGTTGGAGGTATGATGATAGCATTCTATGTTTGCTGTATTCTCTGAAGAACCCTCTTATTTCGATGCCACTTGAGTCTGAGTTCCTGTTGGTATTGAGAATTTGGTGTAAAGCTAAACTATCTTTTGTATGTACAAGTTACAATTGATAGTAGCTAAACTATCAATACAATTGATAATGGGATGCTTAACTTTCCGTCTTACAAATGACAAGGAATATTATACGCATGTGGCATGCCTGCTTTATTTTCACTCATACTCATGCTAAAGAATTTTCTACTTAGGTATGAGGCTGAGAGTACATGAATATAGGTAATAATCAACATGCTGCCTATTCAGGGCGTAATCTGTATTTTATGCAAAAACATGTTTCATTAAAAGGAACCACGTAATAACTTGTGTTCTTGGGTGTAGACTTATTCATGAAGCAGTATAGGCAGGAACTCTCAGTTTAGTAATTGACAAAATATTAGTTCTTCCTTTTCATTAATTTCTAGTTTTCTTGTGTTCTTCCCGATTTCTTTCTTGGTGCATTTCTTTGATTTCCACTTTATTTTTTGGTCTTTTACTTCTCTCTCGTACATATGGCCCACTTACTTTTCTCGTGTCTACTTTTGTTTTCTTTATTATATTTCTTAAATAAATGTACCCTTTTGCAATAGGAAGAAATCAAAGAAAAGGAGGGAGTAGTTACTGTGTTTATTGCTTATTTATCTGAGTGCATGAAGTTGCAAAATGTAAACCAATGCAACCCTATAGCCTTTAGGTTGAACCCTAATCAAGACAAAAGGCAAATGTTGACTTGCTGTTAGTCATGTTCACCGTTGCTTCTTACCATTAAAATTGTATCCAGACCTACTAATTCATGTAGGAAATAGTTAGTCAAATAACTTTTTGTTTGGTATCCTCTGACATTAAATGAACTAATAATGACGCGTAGTTGGTTTAATATCTTCTGCAGATCCTTCTAGTTCCACAATTTCCATAAAAGTGCCCTCGGTATTTGAGGGCTCGAAAAAGTCAATTTCTGCGTGCACACTTTATAATGATAGGGGTCCTGAACCATGGCTCCGGAAGGCCAGCACTGATGCCTGGCTTTCATCTGGAGTTGGTGAGGCTATTGATGCAGCAGATGGACTGCCACATGGAGATATCTACTGTGTTGTTTGTTATGACACTGGCACCCTCGAAATATATGATGTGCCCAATTTCAAATGCGTTTTTTCTGTGGAAAAATTCATCTCGGGAAAGGCTCATCTGGTTGATTCCTCTGTCGAAGAAATGCTAGGAGAACCTCTCAAAGCTCTCAAGAATGCTGAAGATCTTGTTGGTCAAGGAAGAAAAGAGAACAAACAGAACATTCAGGTTGCGGAATTGGCAATGCACAGATGGTCTGGGCAGCACAGTCGCCCTTTTCTGTTTGGAATATTGACAGATGGAACTATTTTGTGTTACCAAGCCTTTCTATTTGAGCTTCAGGAAAATATTAAAAATGATGATGTGAAAGGTGTTAAAGATTCAATAATGGTGGACAACTCAAGTTCTAGGCTGCGAAATTTGAGGTTTCTTCGTATTCCCCTGGATATGCACACACGAGAGGAAATATCTGGGCAAGGAACTTTCCCACGATTTTCCGTTTTCAAGAATGTTGGTGGCTGTCAGGGCTTTTTTCTTTCTGGGTTAAGACCAGCATGGTTTATGGAATTCAGAGAACGCTTGCGTGTTCATCCACAGGTTATCTACTTAGCTTCCACTATCCCTCCTCTTTGAATAGGCCCTCCACTTCCTCAACGTCAATAAACTAACATTTGTGGAAATGTTTAACGCCTTTATGATTTCCCTTTCCTTTGTTGTCTGTCAGATGCTCTGATATGGTTTTGTGGGTTTTCTATTTCTAGGTTATTTTTTATTTGACTGACTTAGGTTGGGCAATGTTCACACATTTGATCAAATTTTATTCTGTGGCAGTTATGTGATGGATCCATTGTAGCATTCGCCGTCCTCCACAATGTTAATTGCAACCACGGATTCATATATGTGACCTCACAGGTTGTATCTTCAACTATTGCATATTGTGCTTATTGGTTTCTGACAAAACTGTTAAACTGATAACATTTTTACTTTGATATGACAGGGTTTTCTTAAGATATGTCAATTGCCAGCTGGATTGAATTATGACAATTACTGGCCCGTTCAAAAAGTAGGCTTTTGTTCAGTTTATTTCTCATCTGGGATGCATGTTATTGTAAATTGACTCATTGTCAATGTATTCAATTTTTATAGATGCCACTGAAGGGTACTCCTCACCAAGTCACCTATTTTGCTGAGAAGAACTTATACCCAATTATTGTATCTACCTCAGTATGTATTCCTCTCTCTCTCTCTCTCTCTCTCTCTCATAAACATTCAACACACAGCTTTATTGTTGTGTCGTGTGTAACATTCACAGGAGTGCCTCATAACCAACTTGGTCCTAATTCGTTGATTGTTTGCAGTTGTTTATATACCTTTTAGGCTTTTATTCTCTATCAGATATTTGCAAAAGGTAAATAATAAAAAACTCCCCTGGGGCGTGTGTTTAGGCAATGAATTACAGACGTGCCCCCTAAGGCCCTGAATACGTGCTGCCCCACAATGCCAGTAATAATTATTTATTATGTATATAATACACGCAATATATGGACTTCTTGTTCCATATTATCCTTTCCTTGGCAACTTAACCTTCAACTTCTCTCTCATCCCTTACCCAACAATACGTCTATACCCGGAAACAATGACTACATGATACATTTATATATTTTATTAAATACATTTGAACCTCTGTCAAATTCTTGAATTAAATCTTTGTATCTCCACTGGACCACTGACCCTTCATCGACTCTATCTCCATTTCTTCTTTTATCGGATTTTTTCTCTAATCTCCTTTAAACAGGAAGGATTTTCACTAGCAACACAGGTACCACATTGTCGATAACTAAGGCTATAAAGGGATACGCAGCACCGGAAATCCCAACCCTAGACCCTTTTTCAGGAAATTTTAATTGATTTTTTTCTTTTAAAGCCATTTGGGTCATGGGTCTAGTCTTCCCTTAATAGGGTGTCAAATGATTCCGGCATCGAAGCCACCATTATACTGCCATGACGTTAAGGACGCCGATACTATTTTGACAATTTTCCTGAACGTGTCATCATTCCCTCCCTACGGTATCAATAAGTTTTTGATCTGGTGGTGATGTAGCCCGGATGAGGTTTATGGTACAAATTGCAAAAATTAGAGATTGATGGCCGGGGTGGGTTTGTGCATTCAAGTGCGCTGAGTCGCTGACAGGTGTTGTATTATGTGATACTTAGGATGATTACGGTGGCGGTGGTCAGTGTTTAAGTTAATTGTAAGGTAATATTGGAGTTAGCTCAGGGTGGTGAAGTAACCCGGATGAGGTTTATGGTACGATCCGCGAAAATTAGAGATTGGTGGCCGGGTGGGTTTGTGCATTCAAGTGCGCTGAGTCGCTGACAGGTGTTGTATTATGTGATATTTAAGATGTTACCGTGGCGTTGGTCAGTGTTTAAGTTAATTGTAAGGTAATATTGGAGTTAGCTTAGGGTGGTGGAGTAGGTGGTTGTGGTCGGTGATGGTTGTGGTCGGTGATGGTTGTGGTAGTGTGTCGGAGACTGACGGAGAGCACTATTAATCGATAAAATGCACAAAATAGTGGAGGATTTAATATTATTGTTATTTATTTATTGCTTTAAGACGATTATGAACGTCTGAATCACTTTTATCGAGTGCCCATGGGCGCTCGTTAACAGATCCATTGCAAAATAGCTTAATATCTGCCTTTCAGAAAGAGTGCATAATTATCCGCTGACTATAAGTCGTGTGGTTGATTAATTTTATAATGTTTCTGTATTGTATTTCTGAGCCAAATGTTATGATATGATGTGATGTGACATTTCTGATTTTGTTTAGCTCACATAATTACTCCTTCAAATGTTACTAGTGTTAAACAAGTTAGAGAATGAATATTATTGAATTATAGTTCATTGTGATACTTGAGTTTAGGCGAATACTAATGTCCTAGTGAGACTTAGAATTAGGTGATCAGGATCCGGAGGAAATTGCAGCCTGAAGTAGTCACAAACCCGAATTCATAATAGCAATCCAAAAAAGACTGATAAAAAAACCTTGATAATTACGATTCGAACCTACACTACCCAAAAGGGCCATATAACTAACGCACCAAAAAGGATTATATCAGACAGATTTAAGTCTATGTCAATGGCATTCTTTGCACCTCTGGATTGCTATTATGAGCACTTGCAGACTAGAGATTGGTTGCTCTTCCCTTCCTATGTGCTTTTGTAACCATTTTCTGAAAATCGTTGACCAAAAGCATAGATGTGATATTGCTACTTATTGAAGAGGAACTTAGTAGTTCTAGTTGTCATAAATGCTCGAAGAAGCACAATCATAAAATGAACATCTTCAATGTATTTTGTTGTTCTTTGTAGAAACTGAATATGACTAGTATATGTTTCTTATTTGTTATTTGTTGATGTACTCCAACAATAATTTTTTAATTGCACTCTTCTTTTGTAAAATTGTTACTCATGTAATATGCGTTATCTTCCGGCCAATACTAATTACTGCTCTTTCTTGTAGGTTGCTAAACCCTTAACTCAGATTCTTTCATCTATGGCTGACCAAGAATCTGGTCATCAGGTCGATCATAGCAATCTTAGTCCCGATGAGCTACACGGAGCTTACAATGTAGACGAATTTGAAATTCGAATCTTAGAGCCAGAGAAATCTGGTGCTATCTGGCAAACAAAAGCTACTATTCCCATGCAAAGTTTGGAAAATGCTCTCACTGTCAGAATGGTTACCCTTCTTGTAAGTTCGCGTGGTTGTTCAAGGATCTTATATCTTTTGGTTTGTGGTTGCTAAGCCAATTCTTATCTTCAATAGTCTTAGTCATAACTTATACTTTTAAGTATTATTCACCTAATATGTATATAACCAACTCACTTTTTCCTGTTGCCCCATGATATTAAGTTATTACTAGTCACATACACCGACTTACTAACTCACATTCTATCAATTCAAATATAGTATTCTTGTGGACGGGTGTGCTTCAGTTTACGTACTCTCTTTTCCAATTTTCCTTCTTCGTGTTTTCTACATTTTCCTCCCTTCATCAGCCTAATTCGTCCTACAACTCTATTTTTTTTGGGATTAAGGCTCTGATGTTGTAGTTTATGCTTTATATCACCATCTCACATAATTGTCTTCTGTGAACACTGACAGAACATCACAACCAATGAAAATGAAACGCTTTTAGCTGTTGGCACTGCTTATGTACAAGGCGAGGATGTGGCAGCAAGAGGTCGTGTGCTTTTGTACGCTCTTGGAAGATCAGAAAACCCTCAGAATTTGGTATGTTGAATGTTTTTTTCTACTCTATCATTTAAGTTTGAACAGTTGCTTGACGGTGCTACAATTCACCTTTGCTAGAGTATTCATATTCAGTTTTATTTCATGACCTGAAATGAGATTTCCGTAAATGTTGTATTGTGAAGCACATAGTTATTTTTTCCATGTTTGCCAGGTTTCTGAGGTTTACTCAAAGGAATTGAAAGGTGCTATATCTGCTTTAGCTTCACTTCAAGGTCATTTGTTGATAGCTGCTGGACCCAAGATTATCTTGCATAAATGGACTGGCTCAGAGTTAAATGGCGTCGCTTTCTTCGATGCTCCACCTTTGCATGTTGTCAGCCTAAACATTGTACGTGAGGCCTTGTTTGAGTTACCTTTTCGTATGAAATGCATTGTACTTGAATTTTAAACAGCCATCTCATATGAAGTTGATTTGACTAATTGCCTGTGATTAACTGGGACAGTTTTTGTTGTTGTCGTTTGTGAACTTGCCATCTGTTTACGTGAACGGATTTGAAGGGAAAATTATTTTCCTTGTTTGATTAGCAAATTGGGTTGGCCCTTGGACGTAAATGGGGCATACTTTTCCATTTGTTCAACAAACGTTAAAATCCAAAATATTGTTAAAAGAATTTGAATGGAAAACGACATTGCTCCATTCCCCCTCCCTTCCATTTCCTCTCTTTCACTCCTAAGAGATCCGCAAAAACTTTTGCCATGTTCTGTTATTGCTAGTGATGTGGTAGAAATCATAGTGCTTAAGTGTTACCTTTTTTCTTTGTTCTCTAAGTATTATGTATGCCTTAGGAGTCCAATAATTCATCTATTCAAACCGTGACAGGTGAAAAATTTTATTCTCATTGGTGACATTCACAAGAGTATATATTTTCTTAGCTGGAAGGAACAAGGTGCTCAGCTAAACTTGCTGGCCAAAGATTTCGGATCACTTGATTGTTTCTCGACTGAGTTTTTGATTGATGGAAGTACACTCAGTCTTGTTGTATCTGATGAACAGAAAAATGTTCAGGTCAGTACCATGTCCGATAGTCTTTCTGCTCTAGATTCAAATGCTTATATGAAAAAATGCATCTTGGATTAACAATTATCTTATAGATGTGCAAATGTAATTGAATAGAAATCTTGTAAATCATTTCCCTAAACTAAATACAAAATGCTATTTTGCCATGGCCCCCGTGGAAGAAGATCGGTGCAGTGCCAACCACTGCAGACTTCCATGTAGATAGTTATCATTATACATGTATGCAAACAATAATTAAGGATAAGGCCTTCCGTGATGCTTACAGTGGAATGAATTCACACTCTTTAATCAGGGATTGTTTTTGAATTTTTTTAATTGTATGATAGCTGCCGACTTCCTTATGTTAAAAAGGCGTTCTCTTTTATTAAGTTAGGCCACTCAGCCCACTTTAGTACCTGTCTAGAGACATTTGTCTCATATTGAATCTTTTGTCGGATGACAGCACTCCAAGTTTAATATGCTTGCTATGTTTTTAGTTCAAGATTCTCTGTTATGATGTCTATATTTAAAAAAACAGGGGGACAGTGATTAAGTTCCACTTACTTCGTGATCCCAGGGATCGGTAATAGTATCCAGAAATCGCTAAAAATGAAGCAGAATTCAGCTTTTCAGTTGAAAGTTGGGATCATTTTTATGTTGTTCCGATATTGTTCTTACATATGCTTAATTTGAATTACAAGACAAGTATGTAGCTTCTTTTGTAGGGTCTTGCTAGGAGTTTTTTTTTCTTGTCTCATTTCTATCCATGCTCTGATATTGTATGATTGATTTGTCTGACTGCACAATCTCAGATTGTTTCATTGTTTTCCATGTGCCAATAGATATTGTACTATGCGCCAAAGTTGTCTGAAAGCTGGAAAGGACAGAAGCTTCTTTCAAGAGCGGAGTTTCATATTGGGGCTCATGTGACGAAGTTCCTTAGATTGCAAATGCTTCCTGCTTCATCAAATGCTGCTCCAACCGCTGACAAAACCAACAGATATGCTCTATTATTTGGTACTCTTGATGGAAGCATTGGTTGTGTTGCTCCTCTTGATGAGCTCTCATTTAGGAGACTACAGTCGCTGCAGAAAAAGCTTGTTGATGCTGTGCCTCATTTTGCTGGGTTAAACCCGAGATCTTTTCGACAGTTTCAGTCCAATGGCAGGGCACATCGACCTGGACCTGAAAACATAGTTGACTGTGAGCTGCTTTGCCAGTAAGCATCACCCATTGTTTCCCTTTTATCTTTTACTCCCATCTGTCCTAACAATAGCTTACATTTGCTATTGGATTGGAAGCTAATGTCGGCACATGCAAGTCAAGAAACGAAAATACGTAAATTTTTAGTTGGCAAATATCTTCGATAAATTCTTAAATGATTGGGCCTCACAAAATATTTTTTGTGAGACCCTCCTTTTACGCGCTAAATACTCATTAATACATGTAATTGACCTTCGCTAGTATTTCTCACTTTTTCTGTATGTGATGTGATACAGCCTCACAAAACACTAACAACCTTTATTAATGCGCAAACTAATCTACTCTGGCTTACGCCATCTCGCTGAATGTAGTTTGTGCTATTCTGTGTTGCAGTTATGAGATGCTGCCTTTGGAAGAACAATTGGAAATAGCCCAGCAGATCGGAACCACTAGATTGCAAATACTTTCAAATATAAATGACCTTGCTGTTGGGACCAGCTTTTTGTGACAACATTACCTAGCCAAGGTCATTCCAACACACTCACCCAATCTCGCTGTTGCCCCTTTATTTTTCGTTTCCTATCTCCTTCAGTTCCCGGAATTCCTTACCTGTTGAGTAGATTCCTCTTCTCTTGGAATTTTTAGGCTCTCTTGTTGTAGAACTATTGCTGGGTACAATAGCCGCAGTCCTGAACCCAAAGCTTAACCTGTAGTTGTTAAAACCCGAATGCTAGTTTATTGATGTCCTAAAATGAGGGTGGTACTCTTCTGAGGAATTTGATGCTCGAAGAATCGTTGGGATGAGCTACTTCGGACTACAACGGGGTTCCAGTGGCTGTTTCTCCGGGTTCTATGTCGATTTCTTTTGTTTATTGTAATTTTTCCTTGAGCTTATCTCCGTAATTTGTTGGCTACTATGTAACCGTTTGTGCCGTAATTCCTCTCCTGCTTAGCAAGTTAGCAATCCCTTGGGTTCAGGCCTAAATAGATAATTATCAGAACAAAAAACTAGGAAGACTCGCTAAGTTAGGGTTGGGAAGTCGATAGTTTCTCGTTGCTTGTAAATCACAACTGTATGTAAAATTGTAAAAATACATTTTTTTTTATTAACATCATTTATGTAAGTGATTCATTCCATAAATAGTCTGATTTCCGAATTTTTGTCGGATATCCGTTATGTTCTTTAAACCCTAAGCAATTTCAAGTTTTAGGGCTTTGTTGTTACGGTTTTTCCGATACCCGTTGACCTTAAACCCCATATCATTTGTGCTGTACAACCTGAATTGTCATATGCCATGAATTCATCCTTATTTTCAGCTAAGTATGTGTCACGCATAATTTTCTGTAATTAGGGATTTAAGATAGATTAATTGTGATTGATTAGCAAGTTGCTTTTTTTTTTGTAGGACCATATAATAATCTATAATAGTCAATGAAGTGATGCATCAATAATGATTGTAATTTGTAATTTGTAACCTCTAAGAGCTCTTGCATAGCCTTAGTGGTTAGATGCTACACTAATCACAATATTGTGTCTTTAAGGACTGATTAAGAGGCAATTAGTGATTTTTTAAGTAGTAGATTCTACTTAGTTGGTCTTATTGAAGACGGGATATATTCGTCTTCAATGTAGACGGGTCGGCTCCTCTCTCACAAGGAGGGCAGTGGGAGAGTAAGTGGGGAATTAAATGGATCTCCACTTGCTTCCTTGTGAGAGAGAATGCGACCTGTTTTCATTCAAGACGGATATGTTCCGTCTTCAATGAGAATTTGTGTTTGAAAACATCTAACAAATTTTATAATGATAATCTTAATATGTTGAGTTTTAATGTAGTATATGACTATATGAGGTGGATATCTTGATATTTGAACTTCAAATAAACTTTGAATGATAAGTTTGTTACGAGTATTTGTCTTCGTTGAATTTATTTCAGTATATACCTATAAAGGTAAAATAAGTTGGCTTTAATAATGATATGAAAAAATGCTAGAGAAATGTTAGTACTACAAATCTAAGTAATCATACTGAAGTGGTTAAAACTTAGACGAGATTTTCCAGGATCTTGGGCTCAAGCCTCAACAAGAGCAATCTTTAGGGGTTATTTATGGTTTAACTCTGTGTATATATAGACTTTGAGCAGTAAAAAAAGAGTAATGATAACGCTAAAACCATTTTTACTTATGTTTCTCATTTTGTGAGAGTCTGAATGTAAGATTTTCATATAATAAGCTTGAATTTGAATGACATTAGTAAAAATGGCCTGTTATCATTGTACAAAAAATGGGCGTTGACTTGGTATATGTGGTCATGTGGTTTACAAATAATCACGTAAACTCGAGGATTTAAACCAGTACTCACTTAAACAAGCGGTTTGATGCTCCCTCGTTATCCAAAAAAAAATGGAAAGAAAAAACAAAAAAATTAATTTCATATTTTTAGACCATTTATTTATTTATATTTTTATAGTCAGATATAGTCTCACTCATTGACAACTATGACAAGTACTAAACGAACTACAAAGTACTGTTTGTGTTTTTATATGGATATCGACTGTTCTCCTAACTTACACTATGCACACGTGCGCATGATGTAATGATTACATGGCATGCCTTACTAAAAGTAGTCATAATTTGAGCATAATAAAATAGTATAAATATAAAAAGCTAAGAATATCAAAATTTGAACAAAATTCCAATTCCACCAAAAAATGCCCTTCAAATATTATTATTATCACACATATTTTTTAAGACGGGTCGACCTGTTTTAAGCTTAAGACGAATCACAATTCCTCTCATAAAGGGCACGTAGGAGTGCAAGTGAGTGTTAAATGGAGTCCTTCATTTGTCCCCCCACTTGCTCTTTGTGCGAGGAATTTGACTCGTCTTAAGCTTAAGACGGCTCAACCCGTCTTAAAAAAACTTTCTGTATTATTATTGCAAAAATATTCAGAAGCTAAGCACAAATGAGATGGTGTGTATGTTTGGTTGGGGACTTTGATACCATATCTTTTAAAAACTTGTCCACAAAAAGTGAAACATTGCCATGCATAAATTATTAAATCACATTTATATCTTATTTAATTGATTTTACCTTAGTAAAATGCTTTTAAAGCTAGTAAATTTCCAAAAGAAACATAATTATGTTCTTAGTAAATGCTTCTTTTGCCCTACAGTTATCCTCGTCCAATAATTTACGTGTCTTACGTGCACTTGAGTCTTTGAGGCGACTGAATGGCCCCAACTTGTCCGAGTTAATTAGAGGTCTCGAGTTTGATGATAAATTGAGAGATTAGTTTCATTAAATAATTATTCCAAAATCGCTAGTTTCATTAAATAATTAAGTCATTTTTAACGATTGTATTAATCTAGGTGTCAATTTGTCATTAGTTGATATTATAATTGATGTGAAAATCTAGAATTATCTATTATAATTGATGTTTATCTCGAATCAAATAACATGTTAATCAACTTGTGAAAATAAACTCAAGTAAATCGTTTATATTATTCATCAAATATTAGGTTAGTCAAACGTATCAAACTAACTTATAATCATTCGTAATTATACAGTAGTGGAAGTAAGGGACTAGGACGGTAGTCGTCCACTCGTCCCCGAAGAATAAAAATTTGAAACTTTTAGTTAAAATTATTAATTTTTCTAGCTTAAATTGTTTTAAATTATTAATTAATCCATCCACACTAGAAATTTTTGACTTCCTATAAAACATTTCTAATTCTAAAACTATGCATCTATGCCAATGTCGCAAATTAAGGGTCAAATGTTTCCATGCAGACAATATTATTTACGTATAATATGTTTCAAGGGGAATCAAAGGTAATGCACAAATTCTCGATTCAGATAATTATTATCGTCAAATATATACCATATTACCCAACTAAAAACCTTGAAAATACCAAAAATTTTGTCTTTATTACCACAACTTGCTAGTATTTTACTCGTCTTAAACTTTAGACGGATAATACCCGTCTTAAACAAGACTTACAGTAGGTTAATTATGACTTATGAAGAAAATTAAAGTATACACTATGCATAAAGAGTTGTTGACTAAAGTCAACGATTCATTAGCAGTAGTACTTCGTAGCTTATAAGAGGTAGCTAAGTAATATATATATACTAAATAAATATTGATGAATCTTTTTTGGTTTCATTATAATGCAAATCATGGAACCCAACAACGTTAAAATATTTCAATCCGCTTATCTTGTCAAAGTTAAGAGATTCGCTCGAGAATTTTAGTTCATTGCATTTGGAAGAAATAAAGCAAGGGTGATTTATTTTTCTGAGAGATCGAGTTCTGTTTGGTTGATCAAGGAAATATAATTATTTATGAAAATACAAATTATGTGAATTAATTTACTATAAACAATTTATGTTAATTTATGAGATTTTTGAATTCCCATATTTTTCCAATGGTAGCCAAACAAGAAGAATAGTTTTTCTAACTTGCATGCGTTCTAAGAAACAGATTAATAACCTAAATATGATAAGATTTACAAGATATATATTCTTATGAGATATTTAAGTATAACCTCATTTTTACAATCACTAATGAAAATATCTTGTAATTCTTACCGCATTTAAAATTTTAATGTGCTTAAGGCATATGATAGAAAACCCGTTAAAAGCCATCATTGTTAAAATTAGACGGTTGTATGATATATGAAATAACTTTACGGTGACGCGCCTCATCTTGGTTAAAAAAAAAAAGTGACTTACACTACAAGAAATCTTGTTTCAGGCGACTGTTATAAGGCGACTGATACAAGTAGTCGCCAATTTAGCGACTGAAAATAGAATATGGCGACTGAAATCAGTCGCCAAATTGGCGACTGAAACCATCCCCTGAATTTCATCAAAAAAACTCGGGCGACTGAAATCAGTCGCCAAATTGGCGACTGATAAGCCATTTGGCGACTGATTTCAGTCGCCATTTTGGCGACTGCCAGATCAGTCGCCAAATTGTCTATTATCCAGAACACGCAAAACTCATCCGCCTTCAACTTACTCATTTCCTTCAATCACCCGAAACCCCCATTTCCTTTACATAATCGCCACCACCACTCCTCCATTTCCTTAACCACCTCTCCGACCACCACTCCGACACTAGCTCCACCGGTATCACCACCGTCCTCACCAACAAACTCCGACTCTTATTCTATTTCCGTCACTTTTCCTTAATTAGGTGCGTCTTTTGCTCTCCTAAATCTAATTCCTTAGCTTGTTTGTTTGTTTATTTTATGATTTTAATTAGTATTATGATGTTTATGTATATTTTGTGATGCTTACAAAGTTCTAATGGTTAGTTAGTTAGGGTTTGTGTAGGTTGATGGTTAGGGTTTATATAAATTGGGGGTTTTGTGAAATTGTTAACATTATGTTAATCGAGGTTGTAATTGACAATGTATTGGTGTTTTTGATGATGTTAGGATTGTTGATTGACTAAATTAGTATAAATGGGAGTATTATTGATGGTAGAAAGTTAGTATTCCCTCCGTCTTATTCATTTGTTTGCCCTTTAAATTATTTTTTATGGTTGTTTTAATCAAAAGGCAAATAAATAATTGTGATGGAGGGAGTAGAATGTTAGGATTTTATAATTAAAGTGTGTATGTATTAGTTTGATAGTTGTTTAGTATCCATGTTGATAATGTTATTAATTAGAATGATAGTAGTTTAATTAGTGATATGTTAATTTTAGTATAGTTAGTATCCATGTTGACAATATTATTGTTTGGTTTATTATTGATAATAGATATGTTCCTAGAGGTTAGTAATAATTGATAATCAATATTGTTGTAATTATTGTTGTGTGGGTTAATGTTTAGATTAAAATGAAGAGGTTGGAACGTACATGGATGTACGAAGATAGACTTGATAAGAAAAGACGTCCTACCGCTAGATTTATAAAGGGGGTTGCCGAGTTTATTGAATTTGCTAGACAACAAGACGAGTATGATTTAGTAGCAAAGAAACTTAGGTGTCCTTGTATTAAATGCAAAAACATGAGATATCTACATGACATTGAGGTTCAAGAACATCTTTATACAAACGGGTTTTGTCCAAACTACTACAATTGGATTTCTCATGGAGAATCATATTTTTCACTTCCCGAACAATCTCAAATCCCACAAAATGAGAACCCATATAGAGATATGGTAGTTGATGCATTTGAGTCTAATATTTTCAATAATGATCATATACCAATGAGTGAAGAAGAACCACACCCACAAGCAAAAGCCTTTTTTGATATGTTAAAGGCGAGTGAAAAACCATTATATGAAGGGAGCAAAATGTCATTGTTAGAAGCCGCCTCTAGGATAGTAACTTTGAAATGTGAGTACAATTTGCCATTTACTTGTGTTGATGGCATTGCTTCTTTGATTGAGGATGTTATCCCCGATAATAATGTCATGACCCGATCATTCTACAATACCAAAAAAGTAGTGAAAGGTCTAGAACTTCCGCATTACAAGATTGATGCATGTCCCGATGGATGTATGCTCTATTGGAAGGATGATGCTTTACTTGACAAGTGTAGTAAATGTGAAAAGGCTAGATATAAGACAATTGAGGGAAGTATTGTCTTGAAAGGTAAAAAGGGAAAGAATGAAAAAAAGAGAGGTGAAAAGAGTAAGAAACCAATACCCGAAAATCCCGTAACTTACTTTCCTCTAGCTCCTAGACTTCAAAGAATGTTTGCTACCAAAAACATTGCCGAGCAAATGAGATGGCACAAGGAAAATCCCCGTACTCCGGGAAAGATGTGTCATCCGAGTGATGGAGAGGAATGGAAGCGGTTTGATATGCTTTACCCCGACTTTGCTGAGGAACCCCGTAATGTGCGACTTGGCCTTTGTACGGATGGTTTTGCTCCATTTGGCCAGTTTGGTAGAAAGTACTCTTCTTGGCCCGTAATGGTCACTCCATACAACTTACCACCTTGGTTATGTATGAAAAAACAATTCATCTTCTTGTCACTAATTATTCCTGGCCCTGATAATCCAAAAACCGCCTTAGATGTTTATTTGCAACCTTTGGTGGAAGAATTGAAACAATTGTGGGAAGTAGGTGTGCAAACATATGATGTGTCTTTAAAGCAAAATTTTCAACTAAGAGCTTCATTGTTGTGGACCATTAATGATTTTCCCGCCTACGGTATGCTATCTGGATGGTCTACCGCGGGAAAAAAGGCATGTCCTTGTTGCATGTACCAAAGCAAAGCATTTTCGCTTCCTTGTTCCCATAAAGTGAGTTGGTTTGATTGTCATAGACAATTCTTACCGGTGGGGCATGCCTTTAGGAGCAACAAAAAAGCTTTCAGAAAAGGTAAAGTGGAGCGCAATCATGCTGTAGATCGACTTCCGGGGGATAAGGGGTGGGATATGGTTTGTGATTTGTCACGTACTATTGATTGTACTAAAGCAGAGACGGAGGTGCTGAAAAAGAAGAAAATTGGTTGGTTTAAAAGAAGCATTTTTTGGGATCTTCCTTATTGGAAAACGATGTTAATTAGGCACAATTTGGATGTAATGCATATAGAAAAGAACTTCTTTGAGCAACTGATTCACACGATTATGGATGTAAAGGGAAAGACTTGTGATACTGTTAAATCAAGAGAAGATTTGAAGACAATTTGCCATCGTCCCAATCTTCACATTCGTAGCGATGAGTCTTTGCCAAAATCTCTTTTTACACTTGACAAAGCTCAAAGGAAGGTCTTATGTGAGTGGTTAAGAAAGTTAAAATTTCCTGACGGATATGCATCCGATTTTAGTCGATGTGTTGATATGAAGGAGCTAAAGTTGCAAGGCTTGAAAAGTCATGATTGTCCTATCTTCATGGAACGATTATTACCTGTATCTTTGAGACATCTCCTCCCCACTCCTGTGTGGAATGCAATTGTTGAGATAAGTCAATTTTTTCGAGATTTATGTTCGTCTTCAATATGTGTTGATGACATGATTCGTCTTGAGGAGAAAATACCAGAGATATTGTGTAAGTTCGAGATGATATTTCCTCCATCATTTTTTAATTCCATGGAGCATGTACCGATACATTTGCCTTACGAAGCCAAAGTTGGAGGCCCCGTCCAATATAGGTGGATGGATCCATTTGAAAGGTAAGATCACTAAGTAGTAATTAAATTATAATTATTATCGTACTATCTCTTTAATTGATTTAATATTTTTACACTAGTCTTAACAACTATTAATCCCATCAATTATTGAATAGGTTTCTTAATCACGTGAAGAAGAAAATTGGTAACAAAGCTCGGGGTGAAGGTTCAATATGTAATGCGTATTTAACGGAAGAGATTGCAAATTTTTGCTCTCTTTACTTTGAAAAACATATTGAAACCAAAGCAAAAAACTTGAGTGTTGAGAAAGCGGATGAACTTGAGACAAGTTTACCCGAGTTTTTCCAAATGCATGATGATGAGGGTTGTTCATCAATTGGGGGAACAAGATATTTGGATGACAAAGAATATGATCGTGCTCACCTTTACGTTCTTTCTAATTGTGAGATTCTGGAATCATATGAAACGGAGTTTGTGAATGATTTCATTAAAGCACATCCTAATGTGAATAGAGATGATGTTTGGAGTAACCATGAGGATCAATTTGCAGCATGGTTTCGGAACCATGTAATTGAGTTAAATATCCAAGATGATTTGATAAGGACTTTGGCCTTTGGTCCTTCACGAGAGGTGAAAACGTGGAATCGTTACTCGGTCAACGGATTTAATTTCCATACATTCAACTACGGTAAGAATAAGGCTAGGTGCAATTATGGTGTTACTATTTCTTCTCTTGATGACAACGAATACTATGGTATAGTTGAGGATATATTTGAGTTGAGCTATAATGGGCGTGAGCGTTCTTATAATACTGTCTTATTTAAGTGTGAATGGAAGGATAACTCTGTGGCCGGTATGAAAGTTCATGAACGTTATAAAATCGTCGAAGTGAATCATACCCGGACATACTCAAAGTATGATCCATTTATACTCGCACATCAAGCCAATCAAGTATATTTCGCTTCTTATCCAAGCACGAAGAATGATCGAAATCAAAAGCAGTGGTGTGCAATTTTTAAGACAAAAGCACGCTCACAAGTAGATACAACTTTTTTTCAAGAAGAAATAGTATCTAGCGGGTTTATGTTGTCTCCACCTGATGAGGACATCCATGAGAATGGAAATGAAGAGGGTGAAGGTTTAGAAAACGAGGATGGTGATGGTCAAGTTGACGGTGATGGTGGTGTTGATAGTGATAATGATAATGAATCAATTGGTGATGATGATGAGGACGAATTTGATGATGATAATGATTAATTGGGTAAAGATATATTTATATATATTTTAATTAAGTTTTTTATGTTATTTGATGTTTTTTTATGTTATTAACAGCTTATGTTTGTTTTTTATGTTATTAACCGTTTCTAACAATTTGAATATTTGTGTACTTGTAGATGGCAGGAGGTCGAGGTAGACAACGTGGCGGCGGTTCAAACAGACGCCGTAGTACTTCTTCAGTCGACGAGGAGGAGATGGAGATTATTGATCAGCAGAGTCCGGTAGTGGTCGAGGAATCGACCAATGACGAGTCCTCGGATCAGACATCGGAGACGATCCAGTTCACGCCGGAAGGGAAGATGATACTTGATCCCGCGGGGTTTTGGTAAGACAACCACCAATGTCTTTAATTTATTAGTTTATAATTATATTACATTATTATTTACCATAAATGCATACTATTCCATAATTTATTTTTCAGGTTTTCGTCTCAAAAGGTTGTACGCGGTTGTACTCAGAGTACAAAGCAGAAGATGACGGGAGTTGCTCCTACTTGTTGGACCAAGGCTACCTCTGCACAAAAAGAGGAGTGGTTCAATAATTTTAGGGTATATTATTTTTGTTTATATTTTCTTATATTATTATAGTTTTTAATTAATAATTTATTTTACTAATACTTACCTTTTAAATTGTAGAAAACATTTGACTGGCCGGCCGGAATAGAGTATATTGTACGTCAAAGGTACAATGAGACGTGCACTAGACGGTTAAGGGACAACATGTATAAGGTTGTCAAGAGGAAGAAGGAGCCGGAGCATATGAGAGGTATTTAATTGTTTTTGTTATTTGTATATATATAGTTATATTTTTACACATTTTATCATATTTTATTATAATACTTATTTAACTTGTAGGTGGTGCATATGAAGATATGCTTAAGTATCGTGAAACTGAGGAGTTTCAGGCTAGGTCGGGCCAAGCATCCAAAAATAAAAAAGGAGGAAAGAAAGATGGAGCGGCTGAGCCGTCGCATCACGCAGGATCTCGATCTTTCCTTAGCCTAGTTTTGGGTGTAAGTTATAATTTCCACTTTTTCCTCCATTTGAAAATTATAACTTAAATTCTTTTTATTATTAAAATTGTCTTATACAAGTCTTTAATTTTTTCTTTTAGAAGGGTAAGAAGAAAAAAGCTAACACGCCCACAGCTCCGGAGCTCTTCCTTGACACCCATTCCCGGCTCGAAGACAATAGAAGATATTGGATCAAACCAAAAGATAAGGAATTATATGTAAGTTTCAAGCAGTTTTGTATTTTTACAATAAGTTCGATTTTTTGAATGTTTAACCAATATTTTAGCTATTTTTAATAACAATGTTTATATTTTGTAGGAAGCATTTTCCGCCGAGAAACTTAGGCATCCCGATAAACCCGATAACGAGATTTGGTTCGACTTAGTAAAGGGTGTCAAGAAGGGGAACGTCTACGGGATTGGGTCGGCAAAGAACGTATTTTACGAAACTCCAAGGGGAAGAATGTCGTCCACCTCAAACCAAACATACGAGCCGACAGTCGTGGGAAGACTCCAAGCCGCACTTGACGAGGAAAAAAGAAAAAGCGCGGAAAGGGATGAAGAAATAAGGATAATGAAAGAGAAATTCAAGGCTTGGGAAAGCAGGTTTGAGAATTGCAACCAAGGTCCCCCTCCCTATCGGCGGGATTATGATGAAGGCAATGGAAGTGGTGGATTCCAGGCCGAATCCAATATAAACATTGGCTTCTGATATAGTTTAGAAACTTGTTACATGAAACAATTTATGGTTGAAACAATTCCGTTTAAGAAAAATTGTAAACTTGAAACAATTTTTTTTATCTATATGAGGATGTTGGTTTCACATCGTGTTGTTGTAAATGTGTGAAATCTTTGTGTTTTCTTGTACACTTGCAGGTAGGGTATGATGGTATGGTATGGTAGTATGAAAACGGAAATTTTCATGCAATATCACAGGGTATTTTGGCGACTGAAATGTTCATTTGGCGACTATTTTCAGTCGCCAAACCCCCTGTATTTTTACAATGTGAAAATCCATTAGCGACTGCTTGGCGACTGAAATCAGTCGCCAATTTGGCGACTGAATACTATGGTAGTCGCCAAAATGGCGACTGATGGCGACTGATTTCAGTCGCCAAATTGGCGACTACTAAATCTTTCAGTCGCCATATTGGCGACTGATTTCAGTCGCCATTTTCCACAATTGGCGACTATTTTTTCAGTCGCCAAATTTGGCGACTGAAAGTAGTCGCCCGAATTTTTTTTGGCGACTAATGACAGCGACTAGGTCTTGGCGACTGATTTCAGTCGCCAAATTGATTTTAGCGACGGAAATCAGTCGCCAATATCAGTCGCCTGAATGTTGTTTTCTTGTAGTGTTAAGACACACGTTAGAAAAATCGAATTTATAAATTTTGCATTTCTCTCTAGTTATGTTAATAATACTTATAAGGAAACTTTAACAATAAATATCACATTGGAATTTGAAAAAGTGCTCAAATATTTTAATTTTCCATGATATTTATTGTTAAAGTTTCTATTTAAAGATTATTAACATGTGCCCTTTAGAAAAACCGATGTTAAAAATATGTTCAAACTTGCAATTCTGTTGGAATTATATTGTGAATCTTTCCATATTCAGCTTATTAATGTGTATCTGTAAGCTAGGTAGCGCGGACACTTCTCCTAATCAGCCGTCCCGTGTCGGACACCGTGTCGGACACGCGGACACACGGACACCTATAAATAAGGAATCTGATATTAAAAGACTAGTAGAGGTTGATTAGAAGATGAGTTTGGGTGGGAAAACTGATTAGAAGATGAGTTTGGGTGAAAAATGAGAGTAAATTATATTTAAAGTCAAGTTTTACACTCAATTATTTACATTTAATATCAAATACTAATACAAAAATAAAATTGTATGTTATTTATAACTATAAAATATATATTTTATTAAATTTAAATGCCGTGTCCCGTGTCCTAAATTTCACGAGATGCCGTATCACGTGTCCGTGTCGTGTCCGTGTCCGTGTCCGTGTCCGTTTTGGTGCTACCTAGTCTGTAAGACACACGTTAGAAAAACCGAATTTATAAATTTTGGTTTTGTAAGAGTTGTAACCATATCAAAGATTCACTAAATATATAATTTTTATTCAAATATTCAAAAAGATCTTAAAGAGATAATTGAATTTGTCCAATTATGTGGTAGTTACGTGTAACATAAACAAAGAGAATACAAAAGATACAAGTACATGGTGAAGATTTCTTGTACCAATTAGCTTTGTCTTGACTTCTTAAAAATGTATTTGACTATTAAATCTCACTAATCAACAAGAAAGATCTTAATTGTTTCAATTCTAGCCATTAAGATGATTACACGTGTACTAAAGGACATATTAAACGTGGTAATCAAAGTGTTAGGCTTCTTTTTCCAATAATTATCGTATAAGATCTTGTCTAAATGTATGCATTGTCTCTACTCGACAACATATTCTCGATCAATAACAAGAGCATTTGGATTAATGAAACTGTTTTTTGACCTAATATTTATATTATTTTCAAAATCCTATTGTTTTCGGCATTAAGTTTTCGAGACTTTTTAAGCAGGGGAACCTAGCTAGTAACAAGGAGTAACACTCATACTGTTACCCCAAACTTTCGAAAAATGGTTAAGATTATCGATTTTTGTTATCGAAAAATTCATAAATATAAAACCTTAACATAAGTATATACTCCCTTTCTCTCATTCATTTGTTTGCCTTTGATTGAAATACTCATCACAAAGAATATAAAAGGCGAACAAATGAAGGGGGTGAAGGTTCCCTTGCATATAGACCCACCTCTTTTAGCAGTCCTTATATATGCATGTGAAAGTGTGTCGTCGAATCTTAGTGTAACTACATTGAAGGTCGCTATCTCATTTTCCAAATTTTAATTTTGAGTTCACCCGTTTCCACTTTTCGAGGCCTTAATTTTGTAGGTGATAAATGCATGAACGTACGAATGTAGCACACTCATGTACTTGCATGGAATTTTCGTTGCTTGAAATTTTTATGTCTTAGAGTAAGGAATAAGGATCAAGGACATGCATGCATGACTATATCGATTTGACTATAATAATGTAATCCGTATCTAGGTAGTACATATACTTCTCTTAGTTAGCATACCCGTGTTTGATATCGTGTCTGACATCCACACTCATATATAGGATACTTATAAAATCGTCTATGAGTTTCTTCATTTATTTGGACACTTCCATGGTACTCCCTCCTATTCTCAATATTCCTCCCTTTTGATATTTGCACAAGGATTAAGGGTAGGAATAAAAAACAATATAGTACACTAGTGGACCTAAGTAATTGGAGAGAAGGTGTTAAAATTAGTACATTAGTGGGTTTATTATATTAATATAGTACACTAGTGGGTTTATTATATTAATAAAAGATAGGCCAAAAATAGAAATAGGGAAGAAAACCTGAATGAACCGAAAAGGAAATAGGGAAGAATATTGAGAATAGGAGGGAGTATTTGAATTGAATACGTCTCAGACATTTGTCCATGGTATCTGTACACATTTATTTTGGTCACGCCTTCAAATGTAGTCTAAGTTGAATTTAACGTGAATAGTGTTTGTTGGTTTTATAGTAGAGCTTAATGGGAAATACATTGAATTGTGGGTGAATGGTACGATGTTCTTTAGGCGATAATTGAGATGCCGAAAGAGATTAGCTTGAATATGAATTTGGATGGAAAATGAGCAAGAGTTAAACGTCAAGTTTTATTACATTTACTTATTTAAATTTGTATCAATTGCAGTCCAACAAAAATATTATGAACAATATCGCTAATACTCCGTAAAAAGTATAAACAAATATTATGAAATGTACGCTTTCATCGTTATTGTCCGTTACAAATCTAAAGAAATAAGCTTCATAATCATAATCATACTCAAAGTAACATACAATTATACTGTATATTTTACCAGTTACTTCACTTCCTCTATTCTCAAATGATGTACCCATTTTGTGAATATATGTAAGGTATATTTTAATAAAATGGGTACATCATAGGATAACAGATGAAGTATAACTTAAAATGCATCTAACATTGTTACCATTGACGTGGATGATACTAACAAACGATAATAAATTTATATAATCTAATAATAATAATAATAGTATAATAATAATAATAATAATAATAATAATAACAATAATTTCAAACATAATATTATAAAATTGAAAAACACACACTCTTTGCCAAATCTTGACAAAGCATCATTAATTCGCATAATATATGGTGTAAAATAGAAGAGCACTTGTGTCAAGATAGCATTATATTAGCAGGGTCAGTCCGACAACTGGACAAATTCCCTACTTTATTTAATGCATTTCCATTGGTCGGCAGAAGGTACATTATAAGGCAGTAACTCAGTAAGCCAGTAACTAAGACACCGTAAATAAGATGATGGTGGCTGAGATGCGTATATTATACTGGATGTGTAATAACACGAGAAAAAATAGATTGTGGAATAAGATGGTACAGGAGAAAGTAAATATTACGTCAATTGAAGATAAGATAAAGAAAAATCGTTTAAAATGGTTTGGTCATGTGCTAATGTGCAGGGAAGAGCACCGGAGGCACTAGTGAGGAGAACATAGAGTTGGGAAGTGCGAAAGAATTGAGCGAGAAGTCGTATGAGATGAAAATCTCATGTATGGTTCTGTATGTATAGTGGTAGTACAGGTGACTTATCTATCAACTTTTCCACTATTACCCCCAACAAACCATTATACAGATCATTCATCGACACAAGTAAAAAAAGAGTACTTATGATAATCTCGAATCAAAACTCTAGCACGTTTCTCAAATTTATTAGGTTTAGCTGACCTTTTAAAAATCCCCAAATTCTCTCATTTAATTATTATAAAATAATAAAATTGGTGAAAATAAAGTGCAAGACTATTTTTACAAATAATAAAAGTTTAGCAAATTCTTATTTCAGACGACAAATTCCGTCTGAATCCTTCAAACAGGCTTTTGTCACCACGTTTATGGTGAATATGACCATATATTTTTGAACCATAAAAATGCTACTCTTAAACAAGGTGACATTTGACTGTAAATGAGTTGGTTATATATACCCGTCTGAAACATTCCGATAAAAATTACCGTCTGAAGTGAGACCTACCGTAAAAGTTTAATGTATTCCGCATATATGCCAATTAATCAATTATGTGTCCATCCACATGCGAAATGGGACGTGACTGATTGCCAGATTATTCCAAGGCAAAAGGGATCATCACTTTAATTTAATTATTTATCATTATTTCATTTAACTATTCACATATACGGTATATAATAATAGTCTTTTACAAGAATTGTTTGACCATATAAAGTAGCAACGTAGAGCTAAAGAGCACCATGCATGATAATAATAATATCAATATAATCATAACTTGATCTGCCATGGTAGAGGCTAGAACGCATGAGAAGATATTTGAATTTGGAGTTATTTAGTTTAAGTAATTTTAATTATCGAACTAGCCAATTATAATGAGTCATAGTCTACTAGTATGATTATCGCAACATATTTTAAGTTTGTATTAGTTTCATGCAAGGACATTTTTATAGAGTACGAACCTAAGAACGGTACAGATGTTAATTAGCTTAAATAATAAATTATGATAGATAATAATTTATAACCGATTTGAGATTAATTTTGTTAGCAATATACATATGCACTAGTGACTGCCTTTACATACAAAAAATTAGGGTTTGTAATTATTTGTAATTTTGTACGGAGTATTGACGGTTTCTGTACTGATACTCATCATTTTGAAGATATTCGCTATATCGAAGAGTTTTAAGTTTTTAACCTAGTGATGAAGGCTGAAAGCATCTTAACAATAGGTCATGGGTTTGAATTCGCTTCTTATTATAACACCGGAAAAATAATGATGAATATTATTTACTAATTACCATGACATTGGTAATGAATGAAGACACACGAGAGACTTAGTTAACGGAACCTTATAGTAAGTTATTACTCCTACTTGTTTGTCTTTTGGGTGTACAAATTCTGGCACTTGTCTTTTAGTGCACATGATGCCATGTTTTTGATATTTGTAGATCAATTTGTTTATAAAAATTATCAATAAAATTGCGATGAACTTCAAATGAGCTCGATAATATATATAAAATAAAAACAAGATACGGAGTAATCCATGATTCTATAGCTAATTTGATTAAAATAATTTGATTTATTCGTTTATTATGTACTTATCTTAGCATAATAATCTTAGCATAATAAGATTGATGTTTATTGTAAGAAGACGACAATTGACGGATGATATTTATTCGTTTGATTTTTCCATTATTGGCCTCATTTTTCTTTTCTTTTCTTTTTTTTTCATTTACCTTCAACTCTGTCCTTCGATAATTTTAAAAACTAGCTAGGCTATTACACTCACATATTAGTCATATATTCGTATTTGATTAGATGTCTACGATTAAATGATACAGAGTAAAATAATATGAATAAACTTTATAGCCATGATCCTCGTTCAAGTAAATTACTTTAAAAGTAGAAGTAAAAGAAATAATATCACGAAATTTAAATATAAAATCTTTTATTTATTTATTTCCTTTGAGACATTCAAAATCAATAATTTTCCTTCTTTAAAACTTATTTAAACATGTTACCATCACTAACCAAATAATATCTTTTAAGACGGATTTGCTCATCTTAAAATTAAAACGAGTCAAATAACATCTCACTTTCATAAATAACACTAGCTTTTTTCTTCTTTTTTTTGCTACTAGCTAAGTATTATAATATTATCTTATCTATATTAGTTTACCCAATCTGTATAAATTTTAAAACACACTTTAAACGGCTCACCCCGTCTTAAACGAGACTTACTGATCTAAATGTAATAACCAAATTACTTCCCCAAATCTAAATAATAAATAAAAACATTAAAAGGGACAAAGGACACTTATCCCAAAATCCCACAATTCCAATTGTGAAAGCATCCATCACCCTCTTTTACCAAATGCATGTGTTATAAACCCCCACCCACCTCACCTTCTTATTACAAACTCTCCTATTTCTAATCCTAAAACATCCAACATTTTGAACTTCCACAACTTTTTTTCTTCTCAAACAAATAACTCATAAAAACTCTCAACTAAGCAAATTAAAAACATAATTGAACCAACTACATTAATACACAATATGGCAAGAGATTCAACATGGCTTAGCAAACTAAAATCCCAAATTTCTAACAAACTTCTTCATCCAACAACAACAAAACTAAATAAATCATCAAAATCTAACAATGTTGGTGTATTAGCTTTTGAGGTTGCTAATCTTTTGTCTAAGCTTCTTGCATTATATCAATCTCTTTCGGATAAGAACATAGTCCGGTTGCAAAACGAGACGATTGCGCTAGAAGGCGTAAAAAAGATTGTATCTAACGACGAGTCTTTTCTTCTTGGTTTGGCGTGTGCCGAGATGTTCCATACCATACAAGTTATATCCAAGTCCGTAGCACGACTTTGTAGTAAGTGCTCGGACTTGGGTCTCCAGTCCTTCCCAGAGTCCCTAGAGGACTTTGCTAGCACGGGGCGTGACCAGTATTGCTGGGCCGCCCCGTGTGGGAAGGACATGGAGGTATTGGCCAGAAGGGCCGACCGGTATATCGCGGCTACGTCTGCGCTGTACCGGGAAATAGAGGAGTTGGATGTGTTACTACACAACGTCAAAAAATCACCCCATGAAAACTCATTGGATTTGCAACAAAAAATTGTTTGGCAAAAACAAGAAGTCAAACATGTGAAAGAAAAATCTCTTTGGAGTAAAGATTATGATTCCGTTGTTTTACTCTTGGCTAGGTTAATCTTCACTGTTCTTGCACGTGTCAAGTTTGTGTTCGGGATTAGAAATAAGTATTGCCCTCACCCAAGCACGCTTTCTCGTAGCATGTCGACTAGTGCTACGGTATTCCCTTCGTCCGATCTTGGGAATCTAAACAACCACAATGTGTATGTGTCAGGTCCCCTGACAATTAACGGGCCAGTTCATTTACCATCCAATAACAAAAGAAGATTCTTTGAGTCTAGGACTAAAGATTTCCTTACGCCGCCCCCAACTACATTAGGAGCGGCAGCCTTGGCATTACACTATGCCAACTTGATCATCTTTCTCGAGAAGATGATCAAGGCGCCCCACTTAGTGGGGCTTGACGCGAGGGAGGATGTTTATTCTATGCTACCGCATAGCATAAAATCCTCCCTGCGTAATAGGCTAAAGGGGGTCGCGTTCTTAGCAACCGACTCTTCTTTAGCCGGAGAATGGAAGGACGCTCTAGGGAGGATTCTCGCGTGGCTCGGCCCGTTGGCTCACAACATGATCAAATGGCAAAGTGTAAGAAGTTTTGAGCAACAAAATTTGATGCCAAAATCAACAAATGTTCTTTTATTGCAAACATTATATTTTGCCAATAAAAACAAGGCTGAAGCTGCAATTACGGAATTGTTAGTTGGATTAAATTACATTTGGAGATTCGAGAGAGAAATGAATGCTAAGGCCTTACTTGAGTGCTCTAATTACTTCATCAAATAACAAATATTTAGTACAATCTTAGCCTTTTTAAGTCCCTTTTCTTAGTTTTTAGCCTTATTTTTTATGGGCAATTGGATTAATTTAGCTTATAGGGTTGATTTTAGGATTGAACTCATAAAATGTAATTTTGAGATCAATTGTATAGTTTGTACTTAATTGATAATAATAGGAGCTAGATGATAAAATTATATCAATATATGTATGAAATTGGCATTTACATAAACGCGCGATATTTAATATATATAATAATGTTAAGTACTCCGTTCACAAGTTATTTTTTTGTTATAATCTCTACTCCGATTAATAGATTACATATTTTCTTCTCATAAAATAAGGTAAATATGAATACATCAATAGATTAACCATACAAAGTAAACACAAATTCTCATTTGTGACGGACACTATCCGTCGCAAGCTTAAGACGTATACCATATTCTCTCACAAAATACCCATTAAGGGTGAGTGGAGAAGCACATGGGGGGTGCCCACCTTGTCCCCTCTACCCATTTCCTCTCACAAAATACTCGTCGCAAGATTCGATCCGTCGCAAGCAAGACCTACTCCAAAGTAAATATGTAATCTTTTTTTTTCTGACTAAATTATTTCTTGGCCATGTGAAATTGTTCTTTCTTGATAGAGTACAACTTGTCATTCTTTTGATATCGACTACCAACCACTACAATCAACCACATCAAAAGTGCCATTCATTAAGGTCAAGATTGCCCATTTTGCCTAATTGATTTTACATAACCCACTTTTAGTAGTTCAAATTAATTCTAAATTCCTTATCTTAAAGTCTATGCTTTTAAAAGAAGCTCATAGGGTACTATTATGTGGTATTGAGTTCCGATATTATCATTTCAGTTCCGAGATATATCAGATGTATTAAATTATTAGTTATGATTTACCTAAAGAAGCCTACGGAAAATGCGAGATGTTAATTCTAGTTTTCTCATATATATGACGCAGTATAACTATGTGTATAAGAATTTCTCGAAAAGTGTGGATAAATAAACATGTCGTAGCGATAGAGAAGTTGATTTAAAGTGATTTTAGGTCGAGAATTAGTTGGTCACGAGTCACGAGTCACGACATTATGTCTATTTACATTGCACCTTGTCAGCAAGAAAAGATATACATGAAGATCAAATTCATATTTTTGGAGTGAAGAGTTTCCTTACTCAACATAACATCATCAACTATTTACTAGCAAAAGTCCAAAAGTAGTACATATGATTATAAGATAAAGGAGAGATCGTGGAAATTAAAGTTGATGAACTTACGTTTAATGGTGCATGAATGTTGAAGCATATCATGTGTTGACATTGAGAAACTTATTGTTTTAATGTATTTTGTCTATTTTTATACTTGAATAGAATTTAAAGTATGAAAGGTCAAATATGAAGTCTCCTTAGACTAATTTCTATTATTGAAATAATTGAGCTAATCCTATGATTAATGCATTTTCAAAAGTCAAATGTTGGAGGTTCTATCTTTATCTTATAGTCACTTAAAATAACACTATTTCCTCTTTCGCGATCATATTTTATCGTCATTCATTTTGAATTCTCCAAAAAAAACTTCAAAAGAACACAATTAACTTGAATAAAAAGAATCTATAAACTATCGGTATACGCTTATATTTAATAAAAGCTTATATTTAATATTAATGGCACCGATATACGCGTAATTTTGTCAAATATATCTAATTTAATTCCATTTTAAGTAATTCATTTAATGCTTATATACAACCCAGTGGGTTGTATTTATCATTACCCTTAATATAATTATTAAAAAACTATTTTCTCTTATAACCCCTTAAATACAAACCTTAGGGCTTTATTTATCATTTCCCATAAACTATTAATAGTTTATTTGCTAAGGGTTTATTCCCTTAAATACAATTGAACTATTTGCTAACGGTTTTCCCATTTAACTGAACTTTAATTTCAAATTACTATGATATATACAAAAAATGCAAACATAATATCTTATTCAATTTGAATTTAATTTGTTTTTAGAACTACTTCAACCATCCATCATTTATTATCTTCATTTTGATTTCTCTAGAAAAAATTCAAATTTAAATTTAAAAGAACACAATCAACTTGAATAAAAAGAATATATAAATTATTTATGTACAAAATGCAAAACATAATATCTTATTGAATTTGAATTTAATTTGTTTTTATAACTACTCCAACCATCTATATCACTTCGCATTGAGGCCCTTCACCGGTGACATAATGTTTGCCCATTTTAAATTCGAAATCCATGACGAAACCTTTGGCTTTGATACCATGTTAAAACATGCAAACAGTTCTGGTCACACCCAAATATAGGAGATCAACATGTACCACTTGATAACACAAGAGAGTTTTCATCCTAAAATCAATTGGTAATAGGATGAGTAACTCCATTGATTATATAATGGTACAATCTCTCTTTCTCCGGTGATGTGAAATACTCACATGCGAGATTATATTTCAACAAATCTTACATCAAACTTATTAGAAGTTATTATCATGGAGTATAAAACTGATTTTATAACTTCATGGCTTATTAATACCATGTTAATTTTATATTTTAGGTTTGTTTGATTCTTGTGCATGAACTCTTGTAGGCTACTAATGTAGACCAGTCTTCGAGTTGACGGTCATAACTCATAAGGCTGTGAAAAACTAAGGTTAATATTTTTTCAAGGTTAAGGATGAGGGAAAGTGCCAAGCATGTGATTTACACAAGAATTTATACCATGTGACATACACAATATTTTATAATTGTTAATTTTGGTTGATTTAGAAATATAAGTTTTTTTTAATTCGGTTTTCTAACGTGTGTCCTAAGGACTCACAATAATAAACTGAATATGAAAAGATTTATAAGATATTTTCACTAATTAAGGTAAATATATGTTCAAACTTGCATTTTTGATGGAATTATGTTGTAAATCTTTCCATATCCAGCTTATTAATGTGCGTCTTTAGGGCACACGTTAGAAAAACCTGTATTTTGATTGCATTTTTACACATGTATAATATGTTGTAAATTTTTACACACGTTAGAAAAATACTCCATTATCATATGTGCTTTTAGACTCATTTAAATATAGGATTGGTTAAGACTTACGAGTATGCTCCATAATTTGTAAATTTTTATAAAATACTTCTTCCCATTTTCTATGTTCTTTCATTTGTTTTTATAAGATCTCTAAATCGGTATTTTGATTGCATTTTTACACATGTATTATGCAAGGGCGGATCTAAAGTGGGGCCAGGTGGGGCACGTGCTCCCTGCTACATATTACATGTAAATCCAAGCGTCTTAGTGGTTAGCACATGCTCATTTTTTCCAAGATACCTAAGTTCAACTACCGCTATCTACTCTTTTTGATTAAATAGAAGAGTAAGAGTACCAATATGATTTAAACTCATGTCATTTACTTTATCTAATTTCCCAATTTGTAAAAATTTAGTTGTAATGAGATTTGAACTCGAGACCTCAAACTAATATACAACTTCCTTAACCATTAGAGTACTTGGATTTATCAATAAAATAAACTATTAGTATGTAATATATATTCTATCAAAATATTATTCATTAGTAACTATAATTTACATATACTTGAAAGTTAAAGTATTTTATGAAAAAAAAAACAATAAATACCATTTATTAAGGGAATAAATTGTGTAGATCCAACTATTTTTTTTTTTTTTGCTTTTTACATAAAAAAAAAGTTTTTGTTAAGATGGAAAACATATACGAAAAAAAATTGTGCCCCCCTTGTACCAAATTCCTGCGTCCGCCCCTGGTATTATGTATTTATACCTTTATTATTGAAATACTACCCTCGTTCAATAATATAGGTTGTTTTAGTTTATTTTACAAGAATTAGTATGCGTTATAAATGCTATTTGAAAATAAATTAGCAACTTTTTTTCATCAGTAAAATGCTTAAATTAGTCGCGCTCTTATTTATAATATGTCCTTTGAAAAATGAAATTAACAAGTAATACCTGGAAAAATGAAAAACGACTTACAAAATAAAATTGTAATTTTTTCTAAATCGATTTGTATTATGGAAGCGGATATAATATTTTGTGAAAGACTTTTTAATAGCAAATATAAATTAATTTTATAAATTAATGTTTTTAAATTCGCAACTTATTTATAGTCAAACTTTGACAAATAAATTAAAATGGAAAGAACATAAAAAATGGCAGGGAGTAGGGGTATTCACTGGTCCAAAATCGGACCGAATCGGATGAACCCGCAGACCGGATAATCACTTATCCAAATACCGGAGACCGGGCTGGTTACGAGGGGACCTAAACCAGCACCTTTAAGGTCCGTTTTTTTCCGGGTTTGAGACGGATTGGTTTTAGTTTTTAAAGAGGAGATTGAACTTCTTTTAGTTTTTAGTGTAGAACGAATCGGAGACCGTCATCATATTTTTTGGGACCCGAAAACTGAACCCGAAAACTGCTCATGGGCCAAGCTACTTATCTGGCTACATATCTCTAACAGCCCAAAATTTAGGAAGATATTCTCCAAACCTTGTTGTGAACTTGAGTCCACTGGACGTATATGTGATCAACATTTGTTCATTACAATCCTTTATAACGAATTTTTCCACTTAATCACTCTAATCTATAAACTATGTCTTTTTATCATGTTTGATCATTCTCAAAAATTAGGAATTTTTTCGCTCTAAAAATTCTAATTTATAAATTAGGCCTTAACATGTTTGATTATTTTCAAATATTCTTAACAGTTTTGGTTATTCTATAAAAATGTTGGCGTATTTATAGTTATTATTCGTCCATAGATGTAGCGAAATTTATTCTACAAAAAAAATGTTTAATTTTCACGTTTTCAATTTATTAATAATTAATATTACACATTAATAATTACGGGCTATAACATTAAGTTTTAAAATTTAATTAATAAGTGTTAATTTCTCTATACATCACAATCTAAAAACCCATGCATTTAAATAAATAAAAAATTAACAAATACATCCCTAAAAGAAAATAGATAGCAAATGACCAGGTCTGAGGAAGTAGTAAACTATCTGCTCATTTTATCAAGTTAAAAATATACGACTATATATTAAAACTCAAATGAGACTCTTAATACCCACGAATCTTAAAACTCTCTCGTACAAGTCAGAGACTAACGGATCACAAATTCTCATTGACGACAGACGTTACAAGTTGAAGATAAGCCAGTTATCGCATTTTAACGATTAATGTGACCATAACTGTTATATGGCCTAGAAAAGGGGTCTAGTTATATTTCGTCTAAAATGGGTCACGTTTGACTCGTCTTCAATTTGTGACGAAATGTGACCCGTTACAAGGGATACTTATCGCTAATGGACCATGTATCGATGAAAGATACAGATTGTGTTGATATTACATTTAGTAGATTATAGTATTAAATTAAAAGTACAATTAATTTATGCAAAATACTTAAATTAATGATGTATCTATATAAATAGAAAATCAAAAAAGATGTAACCATACTTATAAAATCCTAATTTTTTTTTTCATTTTTTTTGATGTAGATCTCTGATGATTTCATATTACCTCTTAATCTTATTTTCTTTCGCAGTAAGTTTCCCTTGTGACGGATATTATCCGTTACAAATTTTTAAGGGTCAAATTCTCTTACTTGGGTAGATAAGACAAAGTATAGAGAATCTCAAACGGCTCATCTTTTACTACCCAAGTGTATAATATTTGACACATCGCAAGCTTGCGACGGATATACCCGTCATAAATGAAAATTTGCGTTCTTGTAAATGATCATAATTCTCCTTAATCACCATGACCAATTATTGGAGTATTTGTTAAAGCCCATGTTTGAGTATGTTTGTCAAGGTCTCCAAGGAGATGATCTTGAACACCCTAGTATGTGGGAAAATTGCCTTATTTGGATATCAATGCTTAAAAAAGTAACTATCGAATGTAAATTTTAGATTATTTTGGGAAGTTTTATTTTTGTTTCTATATGGCCTTTTCACTGTCTCCAATATAAAAATAAGAGAAATTAAGCTTACTCACCCCTTTAAATTGATCTAAACAATAATAAAAACAACAATACTTAGTGATTGGTCCATTGCATTATTATTTCATTTTCATAAATGAGCTAATTATATTCATCATTAAATAAATGTTTGTTTTGTCCAACAGTATTATTCTACATAACACCTTTAAATTATTTTGATTTACGTATTTGTTAAAATCGAAAATTAATCTTCAAAGATTCTCCTAGATCACTCCAGAAAACAATTTTCTTAACACGACATTACCAAAATTATTGATCATATTTCCCTAAGAGTAAACAAAAAATTGATCATTTTCTTCGTTTCGTTTTTATAAACCTACTTCACTTCTCAAGCATCAGACGTTTCAACTTTTCATCAATTTCCCTGCTATAATCTCTTGTGTTTCTCTCTTATAAAATTTATATAATCGGTATGCCTATTATATGGCACATTATGTTCATAACGAGTATTCAACCCGAGTTTTGATTGATACGCGTCCCTAGGTATTTAGCGATATGGTAGCTTCTGATTTCATTATTTTTCAGTCGAAAAAACTATTTATAATTTTTTTTCATTTTTACTAAAATAACCCTCAAATTATACAATAACTCTCGTTTAAGATAGGGCGACCCGTCTAAAGACGAATTAAGCCAACCTCACAAAGAGCAAGTGAAAGAAACTCCCAACTTACTCTTTATAAAAGGACCCGTATTAAGCTTAAGCTTAAGACGGGTGAGAGTGACACTGTTAAATGAGAATTTGTGCAAATTAAAATACACAAAGCTCTTGATCTCAGATCTCTCATCTTTACACAATTACGCACTCACTCATCACTCTAACCATATTTTCATGCTTTAAATTTCCATTCTTTTATTATTTTCTTGGGGTTTTCTACTGCAATTTACAGGTTTGCTTCATTCAAATCTCATACCCTTTTGTTATTTTCTTGTAATTTTCTGAAATTTTGTTTATTTTTTTGCCTACATTTTATAGAAAAGTGTTTTAATGTAGACATTGTTGTAATCCCACTTATGTATTCATCAAAAGATTAGTTTTTGGAAACTTGGTGTTTAATTTTATGTAATTATATGATTTCTATAGAATTATGATATTTTCATATATTGGGTCACTTGAAATTTGCAGGAATAATAATGATTTGAAGTTGTTTTTGAGTAATTGAAGGTGTTGATTGAAGAAAGTTCTTATCTTTAAGTTAGAATTAAGCTATTGATTGAATTTTAATCTTCTGTTATTCAGATATTAGGGCTTAAATTGATACCCAATTTGAGAAATTAGGTTGTGGTGAATTCAATTTTTTTGGGTTGAGAGAGTTGGAAGCATTCTCAAGGGAAAAAGGCAGTTTTAGGAAATTGTTTTGGTGATTTATGTTGGTGGGTTGATTGTATAGAGTGTAGTGATTGATTGATGAATTGGTTTAGTTTAAAGGGGATATAATTGGGTAGGATGGCTTCTACTCCGTCGAAAGATTATTCAAGTAATTCTAATTATCCAAGAGCATTATCTTCAATCATTATCTCAGTTGGGTTACTAGCTATTTTCATAACTTTGGCTTCATGGATTTTGTTGTCGCATCCGTTTGGTAGTGTTGTACGGAGTTATTTCAATGAGGCTGATCGAACGAGTGATTTAGATTCGTCCATTTCCTTTAAAGATGCGGATTCTGTGGAAGGCAATCATAGTTACAAGTCAGATTTCGCGGTACCTTCTAGTAATGTTACAGTGGCACAAAAGCCGGATATTGTGAACCCTGTACAATCTCAGAATCAAGAGGCTATCGATGATGGGTCAAATGATGTTGTCTCCCAAAAACCGGATTCCTCAGTGTCTTTTGGTAATGAGAGCACATTGCCGGAGCAAGACGTTAAGAGCCCTGTACAAACCGAGAATCAAGAGACTATTGATAGTGGATCGAATGATGCTCCTTCAGCTGGGTTGCCTGATTCTGCATTGCCGGAGCAAGACGTTAAGAACCCTCTACAAACCGAGGATCAAGAAACTATTGATAATGGATCAAATGATGCGCCTTCAGCTGTTTTGCCTGATTCTCAGCTTTCAGGCAGCAGTCCAGGGAACAAAGGTTCAGTTGCTTCAGGTGTGCCTTATTACCTCGTCGAGTTGGCTGTCTGCTTGTCTATTTAGCATTTCGTCTCTTTAATATTTATCCCATCGCCGTATGTTTTCTGATTATGATCTCTCAAGTGTGCTCAGTGGTTGCCTTTACCACTTTATGTTTCTGGTTTGTTATGACTTGAAACCTGAAAGGTTTACTGAGAGGCTTGAGAGCAGCATTTTTGTTTTTATTGCTTAGCAACCTATTTAATTGATTTTTAGTGCAAGGTTTACAGTACAGGTCATGGCTAGGATGAGGGCACTAGAGTACTAGACATAGTCACGAACTCACGAATATTAAAGCGCTCCGTCAAAAAAGTTGGTGCACTGTAAAATTGGACAGATCTGTTGATTAGACTAAGGATTCTGTGACAGTCCGTATTTAATCTGTATAACTGTTATTAACCTGTTAATCTAGGTCTTTTGGTTTTGATATATTCTTGACTTTGTTTAGTCCTTTCTTGACTTTCTCTTGGTTGACATATCCTGGTGATTCGGACAAGGTCACATCACAAGGGTCTTGGTTAGAATCTATGGAATGAAAACGATTTTGAATTTACGGTATCTTGTTTGACTTTGCCCTAGCATATGTTAACTGTACCATTGATATTAGACATCTTGTTTAATATGCTCTTGGTTCAAAAATTTGTCTTGATTAACATTAGGTATGACATCTTTTAACAATCGTTTTTTTCTCATTATTAGATTATTTTAAGAACCAAAAAAAAAGCCGAGTCCTTTTATTAGACTTTCTGATTGGGATGCAATGAAATTGCTTAGTTGACTTTAGCTTCACCAAATGAATTGGAGCTTGTGCGTGAATATGTTGTCACGTTAGCATCACCAAATGAATGGTGTTTAGTGTTTCAATTGAATCAGAGCAATTAAGTGAACTATATGATATGGAAGAACTTATGGTGGAGACCTCTACAGTAAGTGGAACTGTAATGTTGCCTTAGTTTGATGAGGTGCAAGGTGCACCGAGGCACTAAGAGGCCCAGGCGACAAGGTGCAAATTGTATGGCGAATGCGCGCACCTTTTGTACGTGAGGCGCTCTATTTTTACTAACAAATTTGTATTTCAAAATAAAATTTTGGGCAACAACACATTTTTTAGGAGTTTCAGGATGGTTAATATGTAAATGAGTAAAATGTAGTAATAATGGGGAAAAGAAATGACATAGTCAAAGATCTAGATGAAAGGTTATGGAAACGTTCCGTACTAGTCAGTCTTGTTAAGTGAGCCTTATCTAAAAGGCACACCTAGCATGTATTTAGACGTGTTGGACTGCGTCATCCGCCTTGCGCTTTTTTTTAACTAAGAATGTTGTTTGCAAATGTGTCAAGTAGGGTACTGAAATTTTCTTCTGCCAACTTATTTTCAAGTTGCCACAATTTCATGATGCCATGTTGTACGTAAAAGAATCTTATTGAGGTAAAAAATTTAGAATCAAAATAGTAATGATCCTTCATTTACCATGATTTCTTCTTCGGAATCCTCCAGATTGTGATTTGTTCCACGGAGAATGGTTTTACGATCCCGCTGGACCAGTATACACAAACAACACTTGTCCTGTCATTACTCAGATGCAAAATTGCCAGGGAAATGGGAGGCCTGACAAGGAATACGAGAGCTGGAGATGGAAGCCGTCACAATGTGAACTCCCGAGATTCAACGGCACTAAATTTCTGGAGTTAATGAGTGGGAAAACACTAGCTTTTGTTGGTGATTCAGTTGCAAGAAACCAGATGGAATCGCTTTTGTGTTTGCTTTGGCAGGTAAATGTGGAATTTTAATTCAGTATTGTTTCTTTCACTTTATTCTGAAAGAGTATTTGAATTTTTTCGTATAAAGAAATTCTGTCATAGTGATGGCATATGATATACTACCTACTATTCACTAATACCTTCCATTTTTCACTTTTTAGGAGTAGCCTATTTGTAAATACCTTCCAATTACTTTGTTGGGTCAGTTTTTAGTTCGAAAATGTATGCAAGTCGCTCTGATATGGGAGATTACATTGTTATGTCCCCCACATCAATACATCATGCATATCTTTCTGGGACGTACTTGGCTTTACGACCTCTGTCAGATAGATCAAAAGCCTTTTACACAATTCCATATCTTCGATATGATCAAATCCATTCCCGTGGAATTCCATTTGTGGGGGCAAACCTCACCACAATACACTAGATTTCGACACAAGAGGACTGAGTGTTTTGCTTGTCATGTATCTTGGGGATAGGATGGTAGGCAGTCTTCTGCAAAAAAAGTTGAATCTAATACGGAATTAGATTTATGGATCAACTTGTTACTGATTTCATCTGGTTTAATCCTTAGAAAGAAGAAAGGCACGTGGATTTCTCCTTGGGAGAGGAGGAAGAGGAGTGGGCAGTGGACATGGTGCCTCTTCCATACAATTTTTTTTGATTAATCAGTATCTTAGGTAAATATTTGCTCGTAGATAAGAATAATTAGGGCAATTGAGTGATGAGTATCTCGGAAAAAGTACAAATTATGTGATGGGTTGGATTGTTACTCACCACCCATACTTCACGCGTTTCACCTGTCACCTGTCACCTGTTTTTCACCTATTTATTCTCATTTTCATCCATGTGATCGTGGTTGGATATTACACGTTTCACCTATCGGGTGTTTTTCATTCATTTACTTTGGATCTTCATCCATGTGGTCATTTGCTCTGCATTTTTACTTATAGCATTTTCTCTCTGTTTAGGTTGAAGCTCCCAAAAACAGAGGAAACCGTCATATGCAACGTTGGTATTTCAGATCAAAATCTGTGATGATAGTTCGCATTTGGTCTTCGTGGCTTGTTCATCAAACATCTGAAGCCTTTGGCCCTGTACCTCAAGGGGTCGCCCAGCTCCACCTTGATGTTCCTGACGAAACTTTCATGCAATACATCCCGGACTTTGACGTGGTCGTCCTTTCCTCAGGTCACTGGTTTGCAAAACAATCAGTCTACATGTTGAACAACGAGATAGTCGGAACACAGTTGTGGTCCCCGCCAAAGAAACAACCGATGACAGTAAACAACATTGAAGCCTTCGGAATCTCTGTGGAGACAAGCATGGCTGCCATGGCTACTCATTCGAACTATACTGGTCTAACCATCCTACGATCTTACTCTCCCGATCATTATGAGGGTGGTGCGTGGAACACAGGCGGATCATGCACTGGGAAAGTAAAGCCCATATTACCCGGTCAGCTAGTAGAAAACGGTTTTACAAATACGATGCACGAAAAACAGGTGTCGGGTTTCCATCGTGGAGTTAAGAAACAGACAAATAAGTCGAAATTGAAACTGATGGATATTACAGACGTTTTTTCATATCGCCATGATGGTCATCCAGGCCCATACAGAAGTCCCGATCCAAATAAAATAACAAAGCGAGGCCCAGATGGGAAGCCACCCCCACAAGACTGCCTTCATTGGTGCATGCCGGGTCCAGTTGATACCTGGAATGAACTTGTACTCGAAATCATTAGACGGGAGTTCGAGGGTAACCAAAACTCAGACGCGTAAGTGACAGTAACGTGTTTCCGTGTTTATATATCCTCTGATGCTGTCTGTTCTCCATACTTTAAATTATTTGTAAAGTAGCTATTGCTCATCATAGAGGAAGTTTCTGAAATCCATGCGTAGGAAACTTTTATACTTGTGTTGTTTTCGGCGTGACGGCGTAGATTATGATCTGGTATAGAGGAAAGGTGGCGCTATTCTTTGATTTTGTAATATGATTGTTGGCTGATAATTGAAGGTTTATAGTTTCCTAATATATATATTTCAGAAATTTGTTTTGTTCTCTCTTTTCTTGAGAAGATAGTTGCCCTTTTGTGAGTTCATTGTTTGTCTCAGGCAAAGACGGAAAAGTTGGCGATTATACAGGCTCATGCCGTAGCGCTAACTGAAATAAGCGGGATAGGATGGGCGGGCGGCCTGTTGCTACTCAGAGTATATATCACACTATAAGACCGTTTTTACCACGATTTGTGTAATCTGACTGCCAGAAGAGGTGGCACTATCGAAAAGCGATAGGGATATCAAATGTGTACAAATGTAGAGAAATGTTTTTTTTGGTTCATTATAGATTCTTCGGAAAATTCGCATGGTACCCCCGAGGTTTGTAATTTTGCCCGAGGACGTAGGGTATTTAAATGTATCAACTTTAGCTGAAGTGGCAAGTTCAATGCATTTGATTTTTTACTTTTCTAACATTTTGGGAATTATGGATACAAGTATGCAAAATTAGGTCAAATGTAGCTTTCCATAGCAAAAAATATGGACTATGGTACGAGGGGCGTTTGGTACGGGAATATAAAGAAAATGAACGAGAATAAAAATCATTAATACTCGTATCTTTTATTGGTGTTTGTTTGAGCAATTTAATCATTCCGTTTACCTCTTTCGTATCCCCTAATGGCCTACTCCCTCTTCATCTTCCCTACCCTTAAGAAATCCCATTCCCTCCCCCTCATTAATCCAACAACTCCCAAAATCTCAATTTAACCGCCGCCATCACCACCACCACCACAATCACCACCGCACCCCCACCCGGCTTAGGGTAACTAAACAAGGAGAAAGATTAAACATAATCCCTTTTCTTTCCCTATGCCTTTCCTCATTCATTCTCGTAACTTTTATAGTTTTATGTCCCAAGCGTTTTTTAAATTGTTTGCTATTGACAATATCTTTTCTACCTTCTTTTCAACCATCTCTTCTAGCACTACAATATAATAACGGTTTTTCTAACATGTGTCTTACGGGCACGTGTTAATAAGCTAGTTTTTTTTTCTTTGACTTCGCTAACTGTCTTTTGAGTTATTAGTAACATATGAGTTTGTATATCAATTTTTAGTGATATATTCTCAACAATCTTTCCCTAATTAGGCACATGTTAGAAAAATCGATATAATAAAGTGTTATTTACCATTTTTAATTGCTCGTAAATGGACAAAATTTATACTTTCTTGTAGTTTATTGATTTGTAGGAGGAAAATGTTGGAAAAGATAAAAATAAGAGAAGTTCAAATATAACATTATCATTGATTTAAAAGACCATGTGAAGTACTATGATAATTCACATGATTTACAAATTACGAAATTGATAGAATGTTGTTTGGTACAAGACCAATGAATGGAAATTTTATAAAGTATAATTTTTTTTTTAAAAAAGAAAGAATGAAAACTATATGTCTACTTTGACCATTCTTTTTTATCAGTTACCTAAACAATACCTACACGAGTTTTAATTTTTGTATTCGCGTAAACGCGTATTCTCTAATTTATAAAAAATAAAGTACGTATATCGAAAATTTATGTCACTAAAAATTCTTATCATGAACCAAACTACCACTTAAAATTTCGTAAATTTACATTCCAAACCCATTTCCTTATTTCATTAATTAAAATTCTCATAATAAATCATATGATATGAAATGTAAAAGAAGAGATTCAAATTTTAGACCCAAAAGCAAAAAAAAAAAGTCATAAAAACTAGACAAAAAAATTGCAATGTCATATTCATGTCCAAAATTTATTATTACAAAATGTTTGGTGTGGAAATTTTGCATTGCCTTCCTAATCTTACCTGACTTTTCCTACCTTTAATTAATTATTTGTTGCCCACTTTTTAAGACAAAATTTCAAAAATATAAAAAAATGCAAAAAAATATTAATTTTTATTATTTTCACATTTCCTTTTGATTTTTAAATTTGTTTACTTTTTGTCATAATCATAACTACTTTATTAAATTTCCTATACGGACTTCAACCATTTTCTTAACCATAATTTAATCTTCGTTTTTTGTAATTTAATGGGCCTAATATTTAATTAAAAAAACTTTCAATTTTTTTAATATCCCATGTATTTATTTATTATTTATTATTTTATTTTTTTTCTACAATTTGTGGAATTTTTATTTGCAACACTATTTCTTCTCTTTTTTCTTCAAATACCCACTTTCCAGAAAATACCATTTGTTCAAAAAAAAAATAATCCATTTTTTTTGGGTCAGTTGAAAATTATCCCAAATTCAAGTAAGAATTTCCCTAATTTTATCTTAATCTCTAATTTTTTTTACATGGGTAAGTGTATTTTGTAAAAAAGCTGCTAACTTTGGTTAATTTCTAGTCTAAATTAAAGATCTGGTAATTTTTTTTGCTAATTTTTTGATCTATTTCAGTAAATTAGTAACTTTTTCTGACTAGGGTTTAACCCTTTTACAGTAATTAATCAGTATGTTTCTGGGTTTATGATTTAGTTTAGTTTGTGTTGTTAAAGTTTGATTTTTTAGGGTTTTTCATTAATTACAATTGTATGATTAGATTAGATTAGATTAGATTAGATTAAATGTTACCCTTACCCTTTAGCTTAATAGTTGTTGTAGTGTGAAAATTTTAGGTAGTTTTTGTTCAGAATGTCCTAACAATTATACAATTTATATAATCGTAATGTCTTGCTAGAGACCGAATTTTTGTTGCAATTTTGGATCCGTCTAATTAGAATAAGGAGTTTGGTTTTCGGCGTAATTAGATATATTTTCCCTTTAATTTTAGTGTTTTAGTGTTTTAGTGGACTTTTAGATTGTTGGGGTTTTAGGTTTTTACTGTTTGTTAAAAAAAGTTTAATGCATGGATGTTAAAGAAGATATAAGTAGTGGGAATAGAGTGAGGAGTGATGGAGCTCCTCAAAGCTTATGTATGGCACCTAGGGTTGAAAACCCGAGTGCCCGTCATCAGCTTGGAGCTCCAACTATAGCAGATTTTGCACAACCAGTACATTTGCCAGGAGCAAACGTAATGTCGGATGTGAAAAAGAGGAAGGGTAGGCCTAGAAAATATGACTCTGATGGTGTTAGAGCTCCCACATTGTCGCCTATGCCGATTTCAGCTTCTATTCCTCTTACTGGAGACTTTTCGGGTTGGAAACAACCTAAAGCCAGACCGTATCCGGTCATTAAGAAGGCTCACAAAATGGAGTTTGAAAAAACAGGTAAAGGTCGTTGCTCTTATTGTTAATGCATGGTAATTTTGATGTTGACGGGTTTTGAAATCTGGTCATGATTACTATTATTCATTCATTGATTTTACCAGCTTAAGCTATGTTTTTTGTGATGCTATGAAGCGGCTTTCATATCGGTGAATATGACATTTTTTTACAGCTTGTGTAGCTAAGCCTATTAGTAGAGAGCTTTGGTCTGTGGGACTGTGATTTAGCCTTTAAATCTTGGTGTTCTGTATGCTATTCCTTTGTCTTTAATAGTAGATTTGTCGGAATATTCTGTGCTTGTCCCATCCCTGTAGAATTAGTTAATTAGAACACAATTGATGAACCTTTCGTTTTTCTATTTTATTCTTTTTCTCAATTTCGTTTAGAGATTGCTCAAAAGCCCATAGTTAATGTCTCAGTGGCTAAATTTATTGGTAAAATTCAAGTCTATTGAGAATTCACATCATCAACGTGATAGAGTTTTAATCAAACAATCTAAAACGAAACATGATCGATCTTTTTTGGTTGCTGTGATTTTAGCTTAACATTATAGACGCAAATATTTCATACTGAGTTTGTAGGCAGAACCTACTGTCATCACATGTCTAGTGTTTTCTCATATATTCTAATTGGTAATAATTAATTAGCAACTATCGCTAACTGCTTATTTGGTTGCTTACTCGTTTTACCGTCTCAAACGTTTTCAGGTGAACGATTGCCATATTCCCTTGGTGCAAATTTCACACCCCATGTGATGACAGTGAGTGCAGGGGAGGTATGTTCTAATTTCAATACAGCTCAGTGAACAAGTTATTATCCGCAGCATATTTTTTTTATCGTTATGCGCTTATACTTATGAAGGAGGGTTGTGATACTTTTTGTTTGTCGTCATCAATAATCGTAGCTATGCTTGGCTGATACCTTTTTTTTTGCCTTTAAAGGGAGTCACACCTCATCTGGCTGATTTTGATGTTGATGGGTTTTATACTAAGTATACATCTCGCTAATAGCTGATATTCGCTATATTGTCATATTTGTCAATACTCTTTACTGCTACACGGAGTATTTTAAATTAAGATATGAGTGCTAATATTGTATTGTCTAATGTACTGATTTTCGTAGTCCTCTTAATCAGGATATTACTATGAAGATCTTATCATTTTCTCGGCAAGCATCACGCGCTATATGTGTTCTGTCTGCAAGTGGTTCGATATCAAATGTCACTCTTCGTCAGCCTAACTGTCCTGGAGGCACTCTTACACATCAAGTATGCCTGCTTCTCTTGTTACTTGTCGTGAGTTGTCATAGTAACCCTCCTGCTCCTAAACTGAAAGCGATCCATTTCCAACCCACATTCATAGGTCTCGAAAGTTTAAGATCCAGAGCTGACCTGTCAGCATGAGGTCCAAGTGTCCAACGGACCTGGCTAGGGCCCAGGATCTGTTGCCATCTGTACTATACTCGTCATTATGGACTTTATGCTTTCTTCATTATGTATTTCAATCAATGCTATTTTGATGCACAGGGTCATTTCGAGATACTTTCTTTATCGGGATCGTATGCACCTGCTGACAACGGTATGGTGAAGAGCAGAACTGGAGGAATGAGTATCTTATTAGCAGGACCCGATGGCCATGTACTGGGTGGAGGACTTGCTGGTATACTTACTGCTGGTAGTTCCGTGCAGGTATGATTCTAAGCAACTTTCGTAACAATGGGTTCCTTGTTGGTCTTTGATGCTAGACGTGGCAAATGGGTCAGCCGGGTCGGGTTGGGTTATTTCCGTGTTTACAGAATTCAGATCGAAACGGGTCGGGTCTGGTCAATTTGGGTTCTGGTCATTTTTGAGTTTGTTATTATTAAGTTATTTAGGGATAATGGACTCTCTGCAACAATAAATGTTCGGGTTCGATTGTCGGGTCGGGTTGGGTCAATTTTGCCAGTATATCTGATGCTACCCATTTAGTTTCAAGCGATTGCATCTTCTAATGTCAGATAGTCGGAAATAGTGTACGAATCGTTTTTTTTACGTAGGACTCCAACGCTTACCCCTCAATATCTTGTGTTGTTGTTGGGATTGAATTACTAGGTGGTGATGGGAAGTTTTTTGCATGGCCACCATCAAGAACACAATCCCAAGAAGACGAGGCACGAATCTGTGGAGCCCGTTATACCAGCTGTGGTCAACCCCGTCCAAGAAGGAGGCTATGGATCACAAAGGTTAAACTTTGCATCCCCAACCTTTGCCCAAGACCCACGGGACCCTCATGGCGACAATAATGCATTTGTCTCAGAAGGGGACTCTGACGATGATGAAGACGGTAGCCCTTTAAACTTCGAAATTTCCGGATGACTGTGTTAGTAACTTTCACCTTTTAATTCGTGTTTCGTAGCTTCACATTAGTCTCGGCTTTTAACCACATGAGAAGTAGCATGGCTACTCGTTCCGTCGTTCACTAGGACTAGTTGGCTTTGTAGTTTTACTAGGTAATGTTAATCACAAGGTGTTCTTCCCTTTTTCCGGGTTTTTAGAAAAAATCACAGGTATATGTGTTGTATGGCAGTGTGTGTAGTATTGTATAACTCATTCCTCTGTCCAACTTCGGAATTAAATTGAGATTTTGTAGCATGAAGTTGTGATAAGATTTCGATTATAGTTAATAGTTACTCTGAAAGTTTTATTTTATTTGAATTAGTTTGAACATATCAATTACATTAATCCCGTAATTTGTATTTTTCTACAAAATGTGTGTTTAATTTTGCCCGTCCTGGCCTCATGGTTTAGAAAATCTAACCAACCGGTCTACGATCCGGTCTAGACCAAATAAAAGACATTTGGCTATATAAAGTGGTCCTAACCCCTAACCCTGATCGATCCAATCTAATCCGGTCCGGTCTTCGCGTATTGAAAAAGCGGTGGCCTGTTGACCCGTCCGGTTCTGAACTATAAGTCTTTGACCCTAGACGCTTTATGTCTTGTTACTACAAGTCTACAACCACCCAAAAACCTAGCCGGATGCATGGTGTACAATAGTTTCACACTCTCTTCGTCTATTATGCGACTCATTTAATGACAGAAAAATAATTTTCTTGATCTTTTAAAGCCCAACTAAAATACTTGTTGAAAAAATAACCGCAAACTTCCGCCGCAACGGCCCATCGGGTAAACCACCGTCTCTCAGTCCTCTCAGTCCTTTGACCGACATCATAGAGGTCGCCGATAGGCAATAACTCCCCCGAAACTTTTTTAAACAAAAGTATTATCAAATGTACTTAAATAGAGATTGATTTCAATGATCTTTTCTTGATTTTTTTTTCAATATTATATTTACAATCACAATTATATTGAACAAAGCTAGAAAACAAATGATAATATTTGATAATGATCTTTGATAATGATATTTAAAAAGGAGTAGTTGGGAATATGTGTATCAAACAAAAGCTACGTAGATGATGTTTACACAATGTTGTTCTCTTTCACCTAACTTTCCCAAAGATATTCATAATCGAATAAAAAAAGTTTGCATCAATCAAACATTTCATTATTAAAATGACTTGGCAAAAGATCCTTGGCATATTATTATGCACAAATTCTCATTTCAGGCGGGGCTGCCCGAACTTCAAACGGGTCAAGCCCCATCACAAGAAAACAAGTGGGGTTAGGGGGTTTGACCCGTCTTAACCATTTACACGAGTCGCCCCGTTTGAAGCAAGACATGCTGTTTATTATGAATGAAAGTGTATGTTGGAAAATTGAAACTTAAACAATCGCGGTAAAATCTTTCGCACTAAATTACCGTAAAATCACTATCATTTTATCTAAACGACCTTTTGATTCTGTCACCAACTACTCGTGTAATACTCCAATTGTCTTTTACAAATGATTTTAAACAAATTTAGTGTAAAATTGTTGTATACAGAACGATAGGACGAACTCTTATTAAAATGAGGGTTACTTTTAAAAATGTCAAAATATAAGTTTTGCTAATTTTACACACATAAAAGTTTGTCTTAGGAGAAAAATGGTAGTGAGTGGAATTTGTATTAGCACTTTTGAACACCAAAAATGTTACACTTCACCAAATTAAACAAGACAATTATTTGGATTAACTAGCTAGTCTAAATACCTAAATAGGCATATAATTACTTTTTAGAAAGAAGAAGTAGATGCTGAGTTATATCACAAATTCTCATTTGTGACGGAACGACCCGTCACAAGCTTGCGACGGGTCAAATTCCCCTCACAAAGAGTAGGGGTGGGCAAGTGGGGGACAAATGGAGCACCTCACTTGTCTTGCCACTTGCTCTTTGTGAGGGAGATTAAACCCGTCGCAAGCTTGTGACGGATCGTCCCGTCACAAATGAGAATTTGTGATATACTCGTATCTTTTAAGGTAGTCGCATCGCAAGCAAGACTGATTGAGGTTATATCTTTTAAGGTAGTTACGTACCTCCAACAATAAAATGTAAACTTATTACTAATCTCTCTTAATTAGAATCAAAAACTTAATTTCTTATAGTGTTTGTTACAAAATTTACACCGAAAAACTAACATATTACTAAGAAAAATGAGTTTACGTCACTCAGTGGTACCAAAATCTATATTTACATAAAAGTATACAGAGTATTATTTTAATCAGTTGGTCTCACTTGTGACGGACATGCCATAAATAAGACGACCCTTATTGATTATGACCCATTTCTTTTCTAGCTACATTTTACAAAACTTTACTTCTATGAGTAAGTCCTTAGGTTCTCTGCCCTCCATTCTTTATTGACCTTATTAATAAACTCTTCAATCTTCCTCCTTAGCCCGTCGTCCTCTTCGTCTTCGTCTTCATCGTCTTCTTCTTTTTCTTCTTCATCTTCATACTCGAGTTTGACGACTTCATGAAGAACAAACTCATTATATTCTTCACTAACTTTGATATCTTCATGACTCTTGACATTTTCCTTTTCTTGGACATCATCTACCTTTACGTTATTGTTTACAACATAAACATTATTTTGAGTCGATAAACTTTTAAAATCAAGTAGGGAGCTCGGAACACTAGGTTTCGAGCCCCCGATAACAAGTAAAATTATGATCACATTGCAAAAACAAAAGGGGATATGAGAATTTGAAGATGCTAGAGTTAAAAATTCAACTGTTGTGTACAACATTATTTTTTAAAAGGGTTATGAAATTTTGAAGAAATTTGATTTTTGTGATTATAATTTGAGACGACTGACTGATAGTGGCCTTTATATACATAGTCATATGCCAATAAAAGTTGACTAATGAAAAGAGTGCAAAGGAATCTTCTTCGGGTGCAAGTAATTTGATTAATTATAATACTTACTTAGTAAGATGACAACTCATATTATAAGTAAGGATCAGGTCCACAGTTGACCCGACTACGAGTACAATCGACTTGATAAGGTTGACCCGAGAATTGAAAGTGATTCAAACTTGTCTAACATGATTATGAACCGAAATTCAAGATGATCAGACTTGAGCCGACATAACCTTAATAACTTAAGTCTTCAGGATTGTGTTAAATACACGGGCTTTTCAACAAATGCCACGAAAAAGGTAGTCTATCAAGAGCTTTTGGTTTTGCAAATTGGCTGAAACATTCGTGGCCTTAAAGAAATTATTCGTGGCATCAGGGCAGCCCTAACTTTAAATGAACCCTGATCTGACCGTTAATTAACATGATCCGAAATTACTCAAAAATGACTCGAATTACAAATTTTTTGACATGTTATTATTATTATATATCAAAATAAGTGGTCCATTTCTCACACTACATAATAAATAAATAATTACGGACTTTGAGGATCAATGTCCAACCATCTTTTCCATCTTTTACGAATTTTTATGAAACATAATATAATTACATTTTTTTTTTGGAAAATGTAAGCTTTATATTAATAAAATCATCAATCCATTACACCCATATTTCTAAGACTTAGGTCCACAATGAACTAGCCATTACAAGACATAATCAGATCAAACCACCTTAAGACGCTATTATTTCTTGCAATGAACATTACATTGCTTTAATCTCATTCGTACATCATTCTTTACTCTATCAACTAAAAACTCAGGCCTCCATATGCTCCCTTCAATTCTACACTGATTTCGACACATCCAAATCTGATAAATATATAAGACATGCCACAATGACAGCAACAACCCGCTTCTTGCTAGCAAATCCCATTCTCCAATTCAGCCACCAATCCATAACATCTTGATTCTTGATTAGGAATTTGTTACCTACTTTAGTGTAACTTACTTCCTAGTGCACTTAATGAGTAGTCTTACTTATAACCGTTGTAAATTATAACGAGGGGTTAATTACTGTGTAAATCCAAATATGCTCCTCAACATGTATGGAACTAATTATTAGCTATACAATATGCACTAAATTACACTAAAGTAAGTAACAAATAATCTAGTAAATTATTTACATATTTACGAATATTCTATCAATTACTAAAAAGCTTATTCATTTTAATTTTACAATTGCTTAACGATATAAGAGACCCATTTATTGTTTTTTGTGTGGATGAAGATTATTTGAGTTATTTTATTAGTAAAGTTGTTAATTATATTGTACGGAAGTAGCCACGAAGCTAATCTTGTAGCTAATTATTAGTGACCAGATCACGCTTAAGTAGATTTTTAATAACTTTGCTTGCTTACATGCATTATATATATATATATATATATGCTTATATGATTATTGAGAGCTTGTTTTGTTGTATATATGTTGTTCAATGGACAGAAAAAATTAAAGGGATTTCTCATGGGGAGTCTATAGAGTGGAGACTATGATTGGTGAACAAATTAAAACTTGTGTAAGACGGTTCTTAGGGTGCAAACTCATGTCCTACATCCCGCTAAAATAAAGGTGAAAAGAGAACTTTTTAAGTGTCCAGAAATATGATAATATGAGGTCTTTTGGTAAGAAGCCTTAAAATAAATCCGCGAGAACTTGACTTAAAGCGGACAATATCGAACTATTATCGACCGAACATGATGGAATGAAAGTTTTTGATTTATCCCGTTGAAAATGTGCACAAGTATATTACGAAGTATGATTCAACACATGGACATAGTAACTATTTTACAAATGTTGGTTTAGTTGTAAAGTCGAGGCATATGTAGGCAAAATTCGAGTTTTGCCTTCAACCCTGTTTTTTTCTTTACTATAATGTCGTCATATCCTTAAAATATTCTTGAACCTCTCATTTTCTAAAAAAACCGTTTTGCAAATTTTTTATATATGAAATTCCCTAGTTCACTCGAGTTCTAAGGAACCACAAATTTACTTTCGTGAATTAGTAATCAAGCCAGAACTTTATTTTATTTCACCTTCTATTTTTCTAGCTGAACACAATAATCTTCTAAAAAATAAAAGTATGTTAAGGAATTAAGATTCACTCCTTTTCTTTGAATTTGTCTAAGATTAATCCCAATCTCAGACGTTGATTTTGAGATCTTCCTTCCTCCTTGCTAATTACCAAGAACTTCGTTGCCACTAGTGGCGAAGAAAAATTCGACCATCTTACCCAAAAAACAACTCGGAGCCAAAAGAAATTTAAGTCTACAAGAAGCCGGCAGAGCTTTAGCCATGCCATTGGACGATAGATCCCTTTAATGGTATCGATAAGGGGCTAGGAAGTCTCCGAGAAATCCTTTCTTTCTCGTCCACTCAAGGGGGTGCAGATACATCTGCGCGAATTACAATTGACGGTTCCACCAACCTGGCATAAGGATTCTAGCTCGTCCAAGAAGATAAAGATAAAGAACTTTGGAGAGAATTTCGACTCGTTATTAAAGTACATCAATTTAGTTAGGGAGTGATCAACTAATGGTAGTACAAGGCCAATAAATGACTTACCTTTGTGATTCACATGATCAACCATTACCAAAATTTCAAAAGTTTGGTAAGATTTTCCCAAAAGCTAAAGAGATTTGGACCAATCTATTAATTCCACATGTACCCAAGTCACATCTTGTTATATATCTTTTCTTAATTAAATTTCTGTTGTGGTACACCATGTTGTTAGACCAGCCAAAGTGTAATGACTTTTCATTGTCCCATAATTTATTCCTTGATTGTGCCTTTTATTAATTCACAAATTATTGTGTGTATATATATATATATAACTTCATTTATTTCATTATAGAGTATCTTTCTATTATCAAGCAACAATATTCATTCATTCTTTACTAGTTACTACTCTTAAAATGGCTTCTTGGTCACCTGAAAATGCTACCAAGGCTTATATCACAACTCTTAAAATGGTAAGCGGTTTTATTTCATGCTCATATCGGTGATAAAACTTTTCTTGTATGAGACTGTCTTATTGTATAAGACGACTCAAGAAGTTTGTGATGAATTTCAAAATCTTATGATGATTACCTAAGGGTTAATAGTTTTTAAACTTACCCGTCATTTTTGACATTAGGGTAACTTAAATGGCGGGAAATGTTTAAAAATTACAAAATAACCCGTCATTTTAGGCCAAAATACAAATTAGCCATGTTTGACATGGACTTGGGTCATATTCTTGCAGTCGAGTCAGGGTAACATAGGTTGTTTCATATTTGTGTTAACATAAAGTCCGAGACTGATGTATGTAAATTTGTGACGATTTAACAGGAAAGAAAAGAGAAGGAACCAGACAGTGCAGAGTTCATATCAGCATTAGCAGCAGGGAACAATGCACAAGTGATGACTGCAGCTTTCGCCGAAAAAGTTGCTATAAACAACCTATTAGCTTTAGTGGCTGCAGCTCATCAAACTGGCGGGTGTGTAACGTGCATTCTCCCTGGGAAAGAAGAACTACAGGAAGCCAAACACGGACTTGGACACGATGCAAAAACTGTACGCTTTGTCGTTGGTAATGTCAGTGAATTACTTTTACTTAAGAAGTTCAAAGATGCAGATTTTCTGCTTATTGACTGTAAGATTTCGGGTTATGAGAATATTATGAGTCAAATTGATCAAGCGAAAAGAGAGGTTAAAAAAGACAGTGTTGTAGTCGGGTTTAATGCATTTTGTAAGGGATCGTCATGGCAATGGAGTGGTCTAAGGACCCATTTGTTGCCTATTGGTGACGGGTTGTTGGTTACGAGAATTGATGGGAGTTTGTGTAAGGATGTTCGGAAGGGAAAAGGCGGTGTGATTAGGAAGAGTAATTGGATTGTTAAGGTCGATGAATGTACTGGTGAAGAGCATGTGTTTCGGGTTAGATCGTCATCACAGAGGAAGTTACAGGTTGCTGTTTAGTGTGATTACTGATTAGATTGTCTAATTAATTAAGATTAGGATGCAAATTAGTAAGAATTTGGTCATCTTGTTAATTTTCAGTTGTAGTTTTTGTTGAAGACCAATGTAGTTTTTAAAATTTATGTAGTTACAGTAGCAGTAGTTCCTGTATATAGCTGATGATTAGCAGGAGTATTATTTTTACAGTCTCAATCTTGAGTAATTGCTGGATAAATTTTGCTACGAACTTGGCAAACACACATTCTCATTGAAGACGGATCAATTTCGTATTCAGCTGAAGACGGACCAAATGTGTCCAGTTTAACGACAAATGATCTAAAATTATAATTGGACGGAAATTTGCGTTATTTAGGTAAATATTCCACATTTCCATTGTACAAAAGCACAATCGGTTGTATGATCAAGCTCTTGATCAACCAAAGTAAAGTACAGTCTCATTCGATAGAATGATACCATTAATTGAAAATATGCAAGGAATATTTTATGTTGAATGATGTTACTTCACAGTATCAAAATACCACATACGTTTTTGTTGGAAAGAATTTGTAGTTTAGGTAAGAATTAGTGATCCGTCCTTTCCAAGTTACTCACAAGTTACACCGCCCTTGGAGGAAATTAAATTGAATTACGGTTTTTCTAACATGTATTCTAAAGCTCATATTTTTAGTCTTAATGTCCGAATATTTAAAAGATATTCTCAAGAGATATTCAAATATAAACTTTTTTGAACCACAATTAGTGGTAATATTTTGTGTTACTCTAGTAAGCTTAGACTTCCAACAAGGTGTTAATGATAAAACCATATATGAAAACTTTTGATTAAGAGAAAGTATAATCAAAATTTATGTCCCGTAATGAATTAGGTATACTTTCATCCCCATATATACGATTTGGTATCGTGTTTGGCTTGGCTCTTATGCACTTTTGCCTACGGTTATTTATCTCCCGATAAGATTGACCAGACTTGAAAACCAAATCTGATGAGCATAGGCATAAAAGGGGCCGCCTTTTTTTCGGAACCAATCTTCTTTTTATTCACTACTCAATCTTTTGTGGGTGTATCCCTCAGTTGGTAGAGCATTGAGCTTTTAAACCTAATGGTCGCAGGTTCAAGGGACTCCAACGACCTCGAACTTCACCCCGTAACCCAAATTGACATTTATAATATGACCCGCACTAAATGTTTATTGTTACACAGATTAATATCCCTGATTAACTTGATAACAACTGGTTGAAAATTACCCGACCCCGAGTCGACCCGACAGACCTAAATTGACCATTTCTTATTACAGATAAGATCCTTCATTTCTCTTGCTTCGTTACAAGTCATTGTTCCTACCCATTATACTTGTCACTTTTGTATGTACTATATACTCCCTCCTATTCTAAGCTAACTTCCCCATTTGACTTGGCACAAATTTTAAGACGTTTAATTAAATAACCAAAAGTAATGAAGTGGGGGTAAGGTGATTGGAGAGAGGGAATGTATTGTGGGGTATTATTGTGGAGTGAATTGATTAAAATAATTATTGTTGTGGGGTAAGGTGATTAAAATAAGACAAAGTATGGGTATTGTGGAGTATTGTAGTGGGGTAATGTGATTAAAATAAGTATAAAAGTTTACCAAAAAAGGAAAGGGGGAAGGTATTGTGAATAACCCAAAATAGAAAGGGGGAAGGTTGCTCAGAATAGGAGGGAGTATATTAACATGTAGACTGACATGATGAGCTACTAAGTGCTAATGATGTATGTTCTGGCATTAATTTGGAGATTTGGCTTAATCCTTTATTAAATCTAGATCATTAATCAATTTAATCTAATTAATTTATACAAAATATTCCAAATTAGTGATTATCATTAGGCCAAATCTGATCTGTATGACACAGAACACAAATGGGTAGCCAATTTATTGATCAAATCACTTTATTTCATGTGATTAAAAATTAATACTAGTTGTCATTATTATTATTATTGATATTTGTCTAATATATCCTAAATTTAACAATTTAATAATAAAGGCTCATGTGCTTGCCACCAAATTAAAGAATTAGTGCTTCCAATTTTATTTAAAAAATTATATAAATTGATTTACAATAATGTGAAGAATCTAAAATACAGGGAGATGCACGAGTGCACGTATGTACTATTTGACCAAATTATTGATGTTCAAAGGAGCTAGTTAGTAAATTTTAATGTTTCCTTTTTTTTTTTTTTAAAGTTCCTAAATTAATTATTCATCATTTTTAGATTTGAGCTTATTTAAACTAAGGATGGCGATAGAGCGCCACCGGGTGGTACCGAATCTCGGCGCCACCATAATTACAGAAAAAAAAAAAAAAAAATTACAAAGTTTGTTTTCGATTTTGCGCCAAAATTTTAAGGGTAGATATGTAATTTTATATCTATTCAATTACAATTAAACTCTTAACTAAACTGAATTTATCAATAATATTTTACATGAAAGCAATTTTGCATCTTATTTAGTCAAATTAGTAACCAAATTGCTGTACATTACTCATTTTTACAAATAATGGCATATGAATTTCCATGTAAAGTAGTGAACTAGTGACCATCGATATATGTTTCGAGAATATGGTACTGTGATAGTTCGGAAATTAAGACAAAAAATCAAGAATTATGCTGATAAATGATCAATTTATCAAAATTTTTGCAAGTTTGACTGCTTCGTTGTTTACCATCTCAGCCATTTACTGCCATGTTGCGGCTTTCATAACCATGGCTTCATCACATAACCATGCATGGCCACTGCTCAAATCATAAATATCACTACCATAGTCGTAAAATCACCACCAAGCTCCACCTTCTCACCCGCACAGATTGAACCCATTGCCACTCTGCGTACAAAGGTAGCCACCAAATACGAGATCGGAAGCAAAACCCGACTCCGAATCAAGCAAAAGTTGAGCAAAAATGGATTCAACTGTGCAACCAAAAACCACTACTTGTCCACCAATCGTTCTGTCTTTAATTTCGACCACTATGTCTTCTGCCTACACTAAGCTCCTTATCGATATACAAATCTACATCATGTATCTCACTATCTGTTAAATGTAGGGTGGCAACAAGACGTGTAAACAAAGAACAACAATGTTGTTTGTTGTACTCCTCAAAAAGTGGCAAAATTGCAGGAAGATCGTACTGATATTTTTTTCACAGTTAATTATATAATAATTATATAATATGTAATCACTAATCAGGATATAATTATATAATAATTTAAGTTCCTAAATTACCCTTTTCTAGTTAATTAGTTTGAAATTCAGATTTTAAGGGAGTGACATGAAAATAGCTACGTAATTTACTATTATACCCCCTGTGGCGCCCAATTTGGGTATCACCCGGTGGCGCCATCTCATTTTTCTTAAACTAATTATCATTAATAATTAAATCCATGTAAGTATCGATATAAAAACCGTTGTTTTGGCAGGGTGGATGGTTTTATACTAGCTTGATTAGTTGATTACTTCATAGCACAAAATAACCGAAAAAACAAAGGTAAATTCGTTCTTTCAGGTGACCAGAGATGAAGCTAAGCATAGATCGGCTAAACCATGACCCATCCAGACTTTCCGAAAAATATTTGCCCGAGATGATATACCGATCTCTTATACACTTCATTCCATTTCAAAGACACTCCAAATTAATATGTAGCAAATCAAATAATGTTGTACATGGAACCTTCCCAATATGAAAATATATATTTTCAAAATTATTTACAGTTTTTGAGATAATATATATGGTCAAATTTTTTCTCGGGACATAAAATTTTATCCTACAAAGAATTTACTTCTAGCTTCGTCCCATCAAGGAATGACTTTTCTCCGAACCTATGCGAACATATTTGTGATAAATAGTTTCAATTCAAACCGTAAATAAGTAAACAAATAATTCATTCAATTTAATTAGAGCATTTAAAAAAAGTTATCTTGTTTTTTTGTGTTTAATATCTTGTTATTATGAACATGGTATTTCTTTGGAATACATTACCCAATCCAACCAAAATATTTTCATCCATAATTTGTTCCCTTTTAAATTTCATCTTCTTTTTCAAGTTCATTGAAACAAATTAAAAATGGGTCTCGACATTATCTTCTGCATATATTGTCTTGTTCATTCCATCATACAATGAATTTCATCTTCTTTTAAGTTTCTATCTCCATTTACATACTTGCATAGTGCATGCATGTGAGTTTTTAAGGCTACATTTAAATTAAAGTACCAATTAAGTACTATAAACGACCATATCAAGCAAATATATAGTGTGGTTGAGGTTTATTCCTAATGGAAAATATTTTTTTTGACATTTCACAATCAAGTTTCTTTTTTATCATTATTTAAACTGGTTGCGAAACAGAAGAAGTAGCTTATGAGTGGAAAAATAAAAAACATACATCTGATGTACTACATCAGATATATTGTATAACTGAGCTTTATGTGTATTTTTTTTAGTTTTTTTAAGATTAAACTTTAAGGTTTAGTTTAATTTTTTGCCGTTAAAACTGAAATTTAACTTAATTTATATGTAATGTTTTTGAGTTATATTGGAACTTTTGTAGCTTGATGTTTAAGTAGACGAGCTCAAAAACATTATAATAAAGCTCGATCATAATTTTTAAAATAATATTCGATAACTTTATTATAAAGCTAAGAAATTACACCATCATTTATAATACATCAAATGTATAGTTTATAAACTGCTTATGAGTTCTGACGCATCACAAATATGAATTGGTATTGTTCAATTCCTCAATTGATAGTTTGATTTGAGTTTGAGATGTGTAGCTACTCCCTCTGTCCCAATCAATTGTCGTCCTATTTATTTTTATGGTGTCTCAATGAATTGCTGTACTTTCTATATTAAATAAGGTTTTCTATGAATAATTTGATTATCCAATAAAACTATTGTCCACTTGTCATCCACTAAGTGAAACGACAAATGTTCACCCACTCTTTCCCTGGTCATTGTGCCAAAATAAAAGGACGTCAATTCACCAGGACGGAGGGAGTACTATTTACCGACTTATTCTGTAGTAACATAGTAATGGAGTACGTAAAACTCGGCCATTGCTGATTATATTTTTCACATTTATCATCCTTATTCGTCGTGAATAAGAAATCTTACCCAACAACGAATATATAAGAGATACCATTTCGACATATGAAATAACAGTGTTGTTTTCATAAACAAATAAGTTCAAGATATAAACATAAAGGAAAAGACAGAGTGAATTCTGACTCTTACCCCGCTATAAGAGCCTAACAGGTAGCCTTTGGCCATATTGAATATATGTTCGATTAAAATACACCTCACATATATATTAAATAAATATATGAAATTGACTCGAACAGAGGGAGTACGACGGAAAACAATCAACCATCAGACCAACAATTTAATAACAGATTGAAGAACAGGAGGCATTGTCAATAAGAACAGATCTCTGTGGTGTATTTGGCAGGCAAACAAAAGACCATATCTGCCAACACAAATTTTAATTTTTTAATTTATGTAGAAAATAATGTTATGGGAAAGTAGCTAGAAGCTGGTAAACTCTTTAAAAGCTTATGAATTTTAGCATGATCATCAAAAACATTATTATTATATTATTATATTGTTATATTGTAGGAGAGTGGCCTATTTATTTGCATGAAGATATAATATTGTCAGAAATTGTATTGATATGTTTCAAGGGTAAGGGAGATGGTACTAGATGATGCATGGGAGTAGCATGGATATGATATTGATGGAAAAAAAACAAATAAAAAACAAATTAAAGCAAGGATAAATATTGCCTAAAGTATGGGAAAACAAAAAAATTCATGCAAAAGTCACTTTCAGATCTCAGTTGTATGCTGATACAATTATGTCTTTGTAAGATAAGGTAACAAGTAAGTTCATGTTCTTTTCGGCTGAAATGAGTTGAACTGAGTTAAATGAAGGTGGGTTTAATTGAACTAAATTGAATGAAGCCGAGTTGAAGTGAATGAAGTTGAAGTAAGACTTAATTTTGTGAAGAGATGATGAGTTGAATAAAATTGGCTAAAGCTAAACTAAACCGTGTTGAATAGAGCCGAGCTGAAATAATTAAGAAGAAAAGAACATGCCTAATAACAAAGGTATTGGTTCAAATGTATGTATGTAAGAGTATGTATGTATACGAGAGTATGAGACTAGCTAGTTCAAATGTCTTTATTCAAGGAATGTATGATTTCGACCGTGAAACGAAATTAATGGTCAATATCGATTTATGTTACTTTGACATTTCATCAATTCGACGGTATGTTTAATTTCTGCTGTGTTATCATGTCGATAAGCGCGCTAAGATACGATATTTGACTTCATTTATAGGAAAAGAAAACATGTTTGGTTTAAAATGTCGCAATCTTTATAACTAAATGGTTTGTTTGTCACTCGACAAGTACTTAGAAGGGATATTTAGTTGAGTCGAGTCATGGCTCGCGTGTTAATATGACTTGCGGATAGAGGTGGACACCAGTGCGAGCCGACCCACACTGGCCCGGCCTAGCCATCAGGTCTCTCCCAACCCCGGCGCGGACCTTATCCACACCCAACGCGTGTTCTCCACCGGGGCCGGCTGGAGTAGTGAATGTTGTAGCCCGACCCACAAAAATCCTAGTATGCGCCCACAAGTCATGCCTTATGTCTAGCCGGACCGGTTCAGGGCCATCATACTTCAGCCGACCCCCAACCTGTATCCTCCCAGCCCGTGGTGTGGGCTCGAGCTCACTCCCTACAACCCGGCCCAGTCCGCACTAGCTCGACCCACTGTCCACCTCTACTTGCGGATGTATATAAACTGAGGTTATCAGACTTAAGCACTTAACAACACTTCTCAACCTTTATAATTCACAAGAAGATAAAATCCCAATAATAATACCCCTTCGTCCGGTCAACTGTTATCCTTTCATTTTGGCACAAAGATAAAAGAAAGAGGAGAGACCATTTGTGGTTCCACTTAGTAGATGACAAGTGGACAATAGTCTCTTTTAGTGATCAAATTACTCATTGAATACTTTCCTAATATAGAAAGGACAGTACAACAATTTACTGAGACACCCTAAAAAGGAATAAGATAATAATTGATGATGACGGAGGGAGTATTATGATAAGCTATATGGTTAAGCTTGCTATTCATAAAACGTTATCTTAGTATTGACTATTTAGCAATTGACACACATTAACAATATAACAATAAAATACCACCTAATAATTAAGATATATAGGAAATTGATAGGTTGTAGGCGCCACTCGCCAGCGATTCATACCAAATTACCGACTAGTTTTAGTATCATTCTCTCACATATTTGAAAGGTTCATAATAAAACAAACAGTATTATTACTGGACTCTACATAATATTTGTAACTTTGTGAGAGGGTAGTATCAAGATTCGGTATCATCCAATAATAAACTAACAATAACACCATCTCATTTTTCTATTATGTTAAAACAGAGAAAATTTAATAATACACAGTTTCATAAAAGATTCACTATAGGGCTGTCATATTACCGCTACCAAAAACATTAATGCCACAAATTACCGGGGGAAATTAATGATGTCAACTAATTGCAACCCACTTACCTTTCGTAGCATTAGTGAAAGGTGTAGTGGCAATATAATATCAATTGGCTTTACTTTATTATCCTTATATCTAAAAAATTCAGCTATTGCAAATTTTTATTTGAGATGGACCATTTTCGTCTAAAAAATAAAATTTAAATAATCCGTCTGAAGCAAGACCAACTGTTCAACTATAAATTTGTTAGCGAAGTTAAAATAGCAAGGGTTTAAGCCGGAGCCAAGCAAACATGCCACCTTTCATGAACAATTTGATGTGCCCTTAATTAATTACTACTACAAGAAATTATAAGTAAATAATATTATGTTGGTCTTTGATAATTACATTATAATACTATATTGTCTAAAGAACATAACAGCTATTATGGGAAGATGACTTGCATGGGGAAATGGTGCTAAGTCAGAATTCATCGTGGCATGTAAAGTATGGAATCTAATTAGCTAACCTAATTAGTTTTTAATTAACATATTAAAGCATGCTAAGCTCATAAATAAGAGAACAATAGTGGATTGCCAACAAATTTAAGATAGTCTCTAATGAATTACACATTTTCAATCAATAATTAAAAGTCACATCAGAAAATAACAAGGTTTGCCTACCAAAGATACTTGATTCTTAATAATAATACTAATATTAGATTAGATTAGATAGCTTAGATGGTCGATAGAGGTGTTCATATACGAATTTGAGACTCGGTGACTAAAACTATTAATGGGTCATCCCGTTCATTAAACCTGACTTGTTTGCCTCCCAGCATAAACAAACTTGGGTATGGACTAAATAATATTCAGAATCAGTCCAACCCTGCTAACACGCTTATTTAAAGACAAGAAAAAACATATGGCCATGACTCATGTCAAATTCGATCGATCCAAACCCGTTTTCAGTCACCCGATATTAAAATTTCCTTTATCTCATTAGGCAACAAAAAATATTGCAATAAATAATGTCTCAAAAAAATAATAAACCAACAAAATCACAGTTGGACTGTCAGGATATCTTCAAACAAATTTCTCTTCTTGCACCTCTATATATATATAAACCAACACCTTTGAGGTCTAAGCATAAGACAAGTATAATTGACTTATTAAAATCATCATCAAAGAAATGGAGAGCAAATATTCACAATGGTCAGCTGAAAATGCAACAAAAGCCTACCTCAAAACAGTAAAAATGGTAAGACATTACCTAATTTGGCATATTAATTATTCCCGGTTTTTCATAAGACAGCTTTAAAATAAAATGTTTTTTCTAACGTGTAACCTAAGAAAAACCTAGTTATACAGATGTCAGATAAGTCAAAATACCTTTTTGTCAACTTAAAGCCTTACATTTTCAAATTTTATAGAGGTTGTGTAAAAATGACAATATTCCATATTGTTACATTAATGTGTACTAATTTCAATTTGATTTTGAAATGTAGGGAATTAAGAGACCCAACAAAGAGCCAGACACATTAGAATTCATATCAGCAATAGCAGCAGGAAACAATGCAAAGCTTATACTAGTTTCATGTGGTGAGACCACAACGCTTTCGACTCTACTAGCCCTACAAGCCGCGGCTAGCCAAACAATGGGACGTGTAATTTGCATATTCCGAGACCTTAACCATTTACAATCAACCAAACAAGCCCTAAGTCAGGACGCAAATAATGACTCCATCGAGTTTGTGTTAGGAGATACAAAGAGGCTAATTCGCGAAAAATATCAAAATGTCGATTTTGTGCTAAATGATTGTGAGCTTGAAAATCATCAAGAATTGCTTAGAGAAATGCAATGTAATGACAATTGTAAAGGCGCTATTGTCTTAAGGTGTCATGCATTTACGACGAAATCATGGGAATGTGCCGGGTTGAGGACCCAATTGTTGCCCATTGGAGACGGGTTATTGGTGACTCGAATCACCAGCCCGATTGAGAGGAAGGATAGTATTGGGAAGAAGGGTCATTGGGTTGTCAAAGTAGATGAGCATACGGGAGAAGAGCATGTTTTTAGGGTAAGGAGCCCTAATATATAGTGAATAGATCTGTTGTTCTGTTTTAAAACGGATATATCTGTTTTAAGATTAAAACTAGCAATTAACATCTCAAGTCCTCACTTGGATAAATGAGACAAGTTTTTGTTTGGACATTCGGATAGATATGTCTGTTTAAACAAGAATTTATGCAAGTAAATGGGTGATTATAATCAAGCTTTATGTGTAGAATTAGTTTACCGACCGTTTTTAAAAGCGGTCGGACTTTGCAGTCGGTGCAAGAGCTGATTCTTGTAGTGAGATGAGTTACCGAGTTAGCTAATAGTTTTGTTTGATATCTTCTTAATTCATGGCATAGTTATAAGCTTTATATGGTAGATTGATAGTTTATAAAATTAGATTCTTGGAGAAGTAATTGTATATACTAGCTCTGAAGTGCGATTATTAAAGAATAATAACGATAGCGTTATAAAAATGTCAAAAATTTATTATGTCTTGATGCAATTGTTAGTTGTCCTAGCTTGGTGGTCGGGGTTATTTGAAAATTTTAAGACATCGTGTACTTCGAAATACTTAGTACTTCGTAAGTCCATATACGTAAGTTCCAAATAAGGTTGGAAAAAAAAATCGAAAGAGGAGCACAAAAGGTAGGGCAATTCAAAACCAGGTCGGAGTGGTTAATCGGACCAGATCACACCGGTTGATATCCGGTCATGTCTTGAAAACCCAATTAATCGATCGGTCCTTTGATAAGTTGATCCACTCCGATATCCAGACTAAGCTTTGTCATTCATGACATTTTTTATGAACCTGAACTATAAACTTGATAAATTTTTTGAGTAAATAAATGAGAATTTAAGAAGAAACATAACTTGAGATATATTAGGTATATAGTTAATTATATCTTTTATTTTTTAAAAAATTTTATAGAGTACTTTTTCCTCATCCCCATCCTTATCCTCATCCTCGGAATCGAATATAATTTAGATTTATATGACCAATTCTGTACATATTTTATTAATGGGTTTCTTTTTCAAATTTTAATGTTTCCTTTTTTAGCAAGTTTAAACAATATAACGATATAAAAAAGTTGTTACAAAATTTCTGCGCAAATGGGCCCTTAATAAAAGTTGAAAAGTACGGAGTAGAACGAAGAAAGCAGGACTTATACTGAAAATATATATTAAAAAAATCATATCCCCTTTGAGAATTGATTATACTTTTTTTTTTGTGAAAAAAAAAATAAAATAAGTGTAAATTATTGACTGAGACGGAGAGAGTATATTTTACGTCTAGTTTTAGAGAATTTTGTTTATATATTGAATATTATATTGTGAATTTTTTATTTATGAATGAACAAACAAAGACGAAACGAGAGTTAATGTTTAGAAACAGGCTAAATATTTTAGGAAGCAAACAAATAATAACATAAAATAATCTCGAAAAAAAAAATTAAAATCATAACCAATACATTCGAATTTTTCTTTGGTTAGCGGCTTGAGCACCTCAACTACCCCTTATATCCATCACGGTAAATAGTGCATCGAGTTTGGGACAGCGGTTTGTTCAGTAAGTCTAGCGTGCGACAATCTTACTCTGGGATGTGTTTTTTCAAAATGTGACCACTTTTTGGTTAATAATGACCATTTTTTCGACTAATAATGACCACTTTGAAAAAACGGTCAGTTCTTAGACATAAAAAAGTTGTTACTACTCCTTCTGTCACATTCATTTGTTAACCTTTTATATTCTTTGTGAGGAGTATTTTAATCAAATGCCAATAAATGATTGTGACGGAGGGAGTATTAGCTAAACGTGGTTAACGTTAGAAGAAAAATAGGTAAATTACTACTTTGTACTCCCTCCGTCCCGATCATTTGTTTACCTTTGTTTTTGGCACAATTATTAAGGAAATGGTAGGGGACCATGTGTGGTTGTACATGGCCGATGACACGTGGACAATAGTCTCATTGGGTGATCAAATTACTCATAGACTACCATCCTAATATAGAAAGGTAAACAAATGAATGAAATACCTTAAAATGAAAATGGTAAACAAAAGACCGGGACGGATGGAGTACTAAATTATTATGATTGCATGGTCAATTTTATGGGGTAATTTGGGGTCCAATGATAAAGACAACTAGTATTTGTCTTTACACAATTCTATACTTCTATGTGTGGAACTCGCGTTTCGCGTGGTAAACGAGGAATAGATAGTATTCATAACAAGGAGTTCCAAAGCTTATAAAACCAAATTGGAAATATACGTTTAATAACAAAACTTTCCTTATTAATTTTAATTCACCACAAAAATTATACATAAAAATGGAGTCAATATCAACAATGGAAGTAAAGTTATTATCAAGTGAAATTGTTAAACCATCATCTCCAACTCCATTAGATCGTAAAACATTTACATTATCATTCCAGGACCAAAATTTCCCCGCACCCATTCAGCTACCTATGATTTTTATTTACGCGAATAATAATTGTACTGGTCTTGCGACTCCTTCAAAAGAAGACGTTTTTATTAGTCTAAAAACATCGCTAAGTGAAACACTTACCGTGTTTTATCCATGGGCAGGTCGATGTGACGTAGATAATAGTAAAATTTTATGTAATGATCAAGGTGTACCGTTTAATGAAACTTATGTTGATTGTAGTCTAAGTGATGTACTTGAATCACCTAAGAAACTTGACTTCATGGGCAAGTTTCTTCCTCCTGTAGATTTGGGTGCCTTGACACGTCAATCCGTCTCGGATTTCGCTCCGCTTTCGTTTCAGGTTAATGTTTTTCAATGTGGTGGAGTTGTTATTGGGTGTTATTTTTTTCATAAGCTTATGGATGTTGCTTCTTTATCGGTATTTTTTCAATATTGGGCCGCTGTCGCTAGTAAGCGCTATAGCGACCTAGTGGAACCCGATTTTGGTGCCACTGTTACCGCCTTTCCTCCTTGTGTGTTGCCTGCAAAAGCTGGCGGTGGAGGTAGTGATGGCAAGGATCTTAGTGGTGTTAGTAAGGGTGGTGATAAGGTAGTTGGTGGCGATCATGGCGGGAAAGATAGTAATGTTGGTAATGGTGTTGGTGCTGGAGCCGGAGCCGGTGCTGGTGCTGATAATAAAGAAAAGGAAATGGCGAAGTTATGGCTCCGTTTCAATTCTATCAAGGTGGTATGCAAAAGTTTCATATTTAACAACAAATCGATAAAAGAACTCAAGGCGAAAGCTATAAGCGAAACGGTTCCTAACCCAACAAGTTTCGAGGTGGTATCAGGGTTCGTATGGCAACAAATCATGTCCGCCACAAGCGATAAACAAAGTGCACCCACCGTACTTTCATTTAGTGCTAACGTCCGATCAAAGACAAACCCGCCTCTCCCCAAGGCGGCCGTGGGCAACGCAATTGCGTCCTTATACGTTTGTGCAGAAAAATATGATGAGCAACTCCCCTACTATGTGAAACAGATTCATGATATCCTCTCAACCGTGAGCGAGAAAGTGAAAACAATGCAAGGTGAAAATGCGGCCGAGACATTGCTTGCGGCGAGGAATGCCGGTTTACAAGGGTATGGTAATGACAAGAAGGCTACAAGCTATGCTCATCTTAGTAGTTGGTGTAAACTTGGGTTATATGATGTTGATTTCGGGTTTGGGAAGCCGACTAAGGTTATTCCAATTGGTAACGTATACCCGTTTCTAAGGAATTCTTTCAAGTTTCTCGATTATAAGGATGATTTTAATGGTGACGGGATTGAAGTTTGGCTATTTATGGAGGAAAAGGAGATGCAAATTCTTGAGGCCGAAACAAAATTTCTCGATTTGGCTTCGCCTAGCTAGTGTTATGATTTTCACTTTACAAGTCATAATGTCACGACTCATGTACCATGCCATCGATAATTGTTATGATGTTCAGTTGTCGTTTGTTTCATTTTTATTATGTGCTTCACCAACGAAGAAGGTTATCAATAGGTACTGTAATTGATAATTTCGGCCGAGAGAGTGACAAGCGGGGTTTCGTTGCCCTCCCTCGGTTAAAACAAATTTATAAACTCAACTAAGTTAATGTAGTAACGGTAGCTAATCGAGATAGATCCAAAAGGAGGTCAAGGTCGAAAACTAGTTCGTCTTAAATTATAAGTTAGCTACGCAAATCAGTAAGAGGTTTGAAATAAGGTAATAACTAAACTAAGTACTAACTAAGTCAAATAAACTAATTAAATAAGTAATAGAATAACGGTCGAATTAATTAAGAAAGGCGTAGGATCCGGTTCCCATCTCAATAGTTCCTTACACAAGTCACGGTTCAACAAGTTTAGGTGAGATATTGTCTCTAAAATACCTATAAACCCTCCCGAGTTTTATAAGGCCCTGTTCTTTTGGGCTGAATAGGAGCTGAACTGAACTGAACTAAACTTATAGGAGCTGAACTGAACTTATAGGAGCTGAACTGAACTTATTGGAGCTGAACTGAACTGAACTGAACTTATAGGAGCTGAACTGAACTTATAGGAACTGAACTGAACTGAACTTATAGGAGCTGAACTGAACTGAACTTATAAGAGTTGAACTGAACTTATAGGAGCTGAACTGAACTGAACTAAACTTATAGGATCTGAACTTTTCTGAACTTAATTTTACTTAATTGAATAGAATTTATAGAATCTAAAATTTACTAAACTGAACTTTATTACATAAGGTAAGATAATAACATAATTCCAATTTATATACATTGGTTTGTTCAAATATATTACTACGTTGACATCATCTTTATCTGTATCTTTATTTTTTGGAAAGGACTGTCATAAAAAAAAGTATACTCTAAAACATAAGGTAAGATAATAACATAATTCCGATTTATGTACATTGGTTTGTTCAAATAGATTACTACGTTTACATTACGATAAAAAAAATAAATCACATATTACATCGTTTTCTAACCATCTATTTCCATATCATCATCTTCCTCATCACTTTCTTCTTTATCTTCACTATCACTCGTAACAACGAATCTATTGCCTCGCCAAATGTTTTTTACTATCTTGTTTCGTACCTTTAACATGGTTTTTTTCCGCTTATCATCAAACATGCCCAAATCTACTGTTCCTTGAATATTCACGTCATGTTGTATAATAGGTATTCCAAGAGTATGCATCCTTATAAAATTATGGAGTGTGAATGTATAAAACAATAATAGACATTTGATACTTTTGTGACATTCGGGGCATATTTTTTAACACCCACCTTTTTTTCAATTGACCAAATGTCATTCCACTAATTAATGTCAAATGTTTTTATATCGGTTTTCATAAATAATATATTCCGTATAACTTTTCTGAACTTAATTTGTAAGAATTGAATTTTTCTGAACTGAACTTATAAGAGCTGAACTGAACTGAACTGAACTTATAGGAGCTGAACTGAACTGAACTTATAAGAGCTGAACTGAACTGAACTTATAGGAGCTGAACTGAACTTATAGGAGCTGAACTGACCTTATAAGAGATGAACTGAACTGAACTGAACTTATAAGAGCTGAACTGAACTTAAAGGGGCTGAGTTTAAGTCCAAAAGAACATGGCCTAAGTCTCCCAAACCACTCCGAGATCCAACTCCCATGGATAACCCTTTACAGAATTTAAGGGAATTTGCCTGACAACCAAATCCCGGCTCTAACCTCTCCCACCCCGCGGATGAAAAGTGAATGTCAATTGATTAAGTCTCTAAACTGAGATCTGACTCCCATCGATAACCCAAATTAAGTGGATGAACCAAAATCTACTCGTATACGTTAACTAAGGCCCAACTTACGTCGATAGCCCAAGTTACCCAAGACCGGCCGGCCCAACTCCCGTAGATAACTTAACTAAATAATAGTGTAATTATTTGGGAGAAACTCATCTAAACCTACATAAAATCAGAAAAAGTGGAGGTTCTCCTTTATTTTGTGGGATTTTCTTCTTGTTTTATAGTCTCCTATTTTTATTTTAAATAAGCCCAACAAAATGTGATACTATAATAAACCAATTCCCCTTCAATGGGCCCAAGACCCACTTAATATGGATGAACAAATAAAGACATCCCTTTTTGCCTTTTTGAGTAAGGGCAAGTCATACATGCCACGAGGCACGAGGTCGACTCGTCGTAAATTTAAGATGGGTCAAACTTTTCTTATATAGAGCCAGTGGTGAGACAAGTGGGGTAAATGGAGCACCTCACTTGCCCCCAGCTCGCTCTTTCTAAGGAGGCTTGACCCGTCTTAAACATTACGACGGGTTGCCTTGTCACAAATGAGAATTTGAATTTGGGTTTGAGTAAAACCCAAAGCAAAGTGTTTAAAGCGTATAAACAGAGTTCTACCGGATCATCTCACCAGTATGTCGGAATGTCGGATGACGTCGAGTTTCACCTGGACTGCTTGTGTTACGCCGGACGACCTCTCGGCTACTTGCTAATGGTGCGAAAGGTGATTTATTTCGGGCTCCGATGTCGGGTTTATTTATTCAAAGAGGATGATAATGGTAGAGGAATAATATGTGGTTATGGTGGTACATTATGATGGTGAAGTGTTGTTAATTAATGGAAGTTTTATGAAGATTGCAAATAAATGGTGATTATTGAGGAGTTTGGCTCTTAGATTAAATTTGGCCATGCTTGCTTGAAGAAGACGAAATAGCACGGGGTGTTAAAAGACTTTTAAGTTCAGCAAAATATTGGTCATTGTTGATATATATTCTTTCGATGATGATGATAAGTATTTAATATAATATTTTTCTTGTGTTATTACCGTGTTATTAACGTGTCATCTCAAGTATGTATAGGTTTAAATAATATTTAGTGAAGATATGAAGTTTGAAGAGAAGTGTGTAATATATTATTGAGTAAAAATTGAACAATCCAGCGAATTTGTTCAATTCAGATCTGGTATATGGGCACAGTTGAAAAGATTTTCCGAACTATTTTTTTAAAAGATTATTTAAAAATAAAATATTTTATAAACAACATTATCTTTGAACAAAATATCCTAGCAAATAAACTTTCAGTTTATAATAGAACTTGCGGATCAAAATATTAATTATTTTTGCTTGAAAACTAAGTAAAACGATCTATTTGTTATCTTAAAATATTCTATAATTATCTTCTCAAGATATATTATCTTTTTGCTTTAATTTAGTAGATTTAGTTACCAACACTTCTCTTATAAATACAATACTATTACTTTAGAAATAATTACCCTTTTCATATGCTTTAATGTTTGTTGCAAAATTAATTTTCGTGCTTTAAGCTTTCAAATTTATTTGCAAATATTTTCTGAAAAGGTGTATGTGTATCGAACAGTTCGTTAGACTGTTCAATTTGCAACTCTGTTATGTATTGTTCGATTCTCTTGCTTATTATAAGTAATTCAATTTCGTCTCTATTAATCTTATATGAAGACATTGTAAAGAGACACATTTGATTGTAATATTTCCTAACTAAAGAGAGAGCTTTGGGTAAACTTGATTATGTTCATGATGCCACGATATATCCCGCACTTTAAAATCCGTTAGTTTCAAATTATTATATTTCACGATAATATGACTTAAGGGTAGGCTTGATTATGTTCATGATGTTACCAGTATCTGATAATTAATACGTAATCATTTAACTCAACTCTCGAGTACACTCGCAGATCTCTCTTTTAGTGAATAACGTAAATCTCTGTGTTATTTTCTTTATTGTTTTATATATGTTGTTTATTCAGCTTTTGTTACATCGTACATAAATATACAATACCTTACATATAAGAGAATAGAGTAATAAAAGGGACTCGTGTGTTTCGTCACATAATAATTAAGTGACCATGTGCAGGTAAGCCGTCACAAAACCCGTCACGTAGCAAGAAACTTGTAACAGCAGGTTTATATGTCACGATCTATCGCATATACTCCCTCCATCCCGAGTATTTGTTACCATTTCCATTTTAGGGTATCTCATTCATTTGTTTACCTTTCTATATATAGGTTCGTTTTCCAATGAGTAGTTTGATATACCAATGAGGCAATGAGACTATTATTGCCCACTTGTCATACACTATATAGAACCACAAATAGTCTCTTACAATTATCATAATCATTGTGCCAAAAGCAAGATAAACAAATGACCGGAACGGAGGGAATATAATATTTGTGACGGGTAACTCGGTAACTCGTCACAACATTTAATTTGCCGACCTAAATCCAGTAACCATTTTTTTTCATTTTCTTTTTCTTTCTTTTTAAACCTTCTTCTCCACCCCATCTTTGACCTAAATTAATTAAAGGTAGTCGTTGAGGAAAGTTCCACTCGTGTTTCACGTGGAAAACAACTACTTCATAACATGATATAAATCTTCCTACGTCATACTTCGTATTATATATTAGGCTGTGTTTATACGGGTATGAGGGGAGGTCTGAACATGAGTCTGAGCTTCAGACTTGCTGGCTTTTGCAAGTATGAAGGGATGAAGTAGTGGGTATGAGGGTAGAGTCTCAGCATGAGTCTTTGATTTCCCAGACCCATGTTGAGACTTGTAAATAGTAAATGAGTCTTATTTTATTAATATATATAGTAGATTTTACGTATAGAATAAACACAAATTATTATTTCAGACGGTTACTATCTGTCTTAAGCTTAAGACGGGTCAAATACATATTAAATCACTCTACTTGTTGCCTATAAAATACAAAAAGTTTTGTCTTTATTACCGCCACTTGATAGTATTTAACACATCTTAATCTTTCGACGGATAGTATCCGTCTTACGCAAGACGGATAGCATGCGTCTTACGCAATACGGATACTCTAGAATAAATAGATAGTAGATTATGAATTTTTTTTATAATCATAGATAAGATAAAAATCTACTTGACCAATTGAAATGTAGGAAAATCTACTCAAGATCTCTTAATCTACTTGACCAATTGAAATGTAGGAAAATCTACTCAAGATTTATTTAATATTTGATTTATTTAAGTTAAGTGGAAAATATGGCATCATAAAATGAATGTAAAATATTGAATGAATGAAATAAATGAAGTAAAATAAGTAAGTGGAAAGTTGAGGTGGCAAAGTCTGAAATGAGTCTGAGGATAAAGTAATATTTTTGAGTGAGTCTGAGAGTCTATGGGTCTGAGTCTGAGAATAAAAAATTAGTGAAAAGCTGAGGTGGCAGGGTCAGAAGTCTGAAGATGGATATGTGGATAAACTTAGTCTTATATGTTCCAAAGCTCTATAAAACAAAAATTGAAACAATACGTTTTATAACACAAACTTTTCCTATCAATTTAATTCAAAATACATATTATATTTTCACAACAAATTATACGTAAAAATGGAGTCAAAATCAACAATCAATGTAACCCTATTATCAAGTGAAATTGTTAAGCCGTCGTCTCCAACTCCATTAGATCGTAAAACCTTTACATTATCATTCCTAGATCAAAATTTTCCTGTACCCATTCAACTACCCATGATTTTTATTTACGCGAATAATAATTGTACTGGTCATTCAACTCTTTCAAAAGAAGACGTTATTACTAGTCTAAAAACATCACTTAGCAAAACCCTTACCGTGTTTTATCCATGGGCAGGTCGATGCGACGTAGATAACAGTAAAATTTTATGTCATGATCAAGGTGTACCCTTTAATGAAACTTTTGTCGATTGTAGTCTAAATGATGTACTTGAGTCGCCTAAGAAACTTGACTTGATGGGCAAGTTTCTTCCTCCCTTGGATTTGGATGCCCTGACCCGTCAATCGGTCTCGGATATTGCTCCGCTTTCGTTTCAGGTTAATGTATTCCAATGTGGTGGAGTCATCATTGGGTGTTACTTTTTTCATAAGGTTATGGATGTTGCTTCTATATCAACTTTTTTACAGTATTGGGCCGGTGTCGCTAGTAAGCGCTACGACGACCTTGTGGAGCCTGATTTTGCTGCCACTGTCGCCGCCTTTCCTCCTCTGGTACTGCTTGAAAAATTTAGTGGTGAAGACGGTGCTGGTGCTGGTGATATTATGGCAAAGATATTGCTCCGTTTCAATTCTATCAAAGTGGTATGCAAGAGCTTTAAATTCGACAACAAAACGACAAAATTGCTCAAGGCGAAGGCTGTAAGCGAAACGGTTCCTAACCCAACAAGTTTTCAGGTAAGGTTTTTTCTTGTTCTTAGATGGCAGTTTAAACTAAAATAATTACAATAATTGGCAGTTTAATTTAAAAAATCCTTTCAGGTTGTAGCAGGGTTTGTATGGCAACAAATGATGGCAGCCACAAGTACACCAACCATACTTAGTTTTGGTGCTAACATCCGAGCGAAAACAAACCCGCCACTCCCCAAGTCGGCCGTGGGTAATGCAATTGCAACCTTACACGTTTGTGCCGGAAAATGGGATGAACAACTCCCATACTATGTGAAACAAATTCATGCTACCCTGTCAACTGTGAGCGAAAAGGTGAAAACAATGCAAGGCAAAGAAGCGGCCGAGACATTGCTTGAAGCGAAGGAAAGCGGTTTACAGGCGTTTCATAATGCTAAGAAGGCACCAAGTTTTGCTCATCTTAGTAGTTGGAGTAAATTTGGGTTTTATGATGTTGATTTTGGCTTTGGGAAGCCTACTAAGGTTATTCTAATTGGTAACATATACCCTTGTCTAAGGAATTGTATCAATTTTCTTGATTATAAGGATGATTCTAATGGTGACGGGATTGAAGTCTGGTTATTCTTAGAGGAAAAGGAGATGCAAATTCTTGAGGCCGAAACAAAATTTCTCGAATATGCATCGTCTAGCTAGTTTTATAATATCACTTTGCGGGTCATAACTCGTAATGTCACGACTCACGGCCAATAACGTACTATGCCGTGTATTATTGTCGTGAAAAGGCCGGGTTACAGTGCTTAGAGACCCGTGGTTTAGTGTATATGGCTCGTGAAATTACCGTTGGCTAAAGTTTACGGGTTTTCTGATTATTCTGTTGTCGTTTGTTTCATTTTCATTATCCGCTTCACTAACAAGGGGGGGGGGGGGGGTATCGATTGATTTTGCTTGTAGTTTCGGCCAAGAAATGATAAGTGCGTTATCTTTGTTTGTAAGACAATTTTTTCAACCAATTTGTTTTGCCTCAACTATTCAAGTGTGTGAGAAAACCAAAAGACGTTAACTTTCAATCCAACTCGAAAGAGATTGACATAAATATCCCAAATTAATCATGAATGAATGTCTCAAATTTTTTAGGCTAAAGCAAGAATGATGAAGTAGGTCTAGTCTTAGAGACACAGACTGAATGATGAAAAGAAAGCTTAAATAGCCTAAATATTTAACCTTACAAATCCATTACAGAAAGTAAATAGTATAAGAAACGAACTACCTGTAAAACCCACTTGTCTATGCTAATAGATCTGATTTAGCCACATTAAGGAACCGGTTCGCTCTCGCTTTGGTGGGGTCGAGTAAATTCGTTTACCGAATCGAGTCGATTTGGTTTGGGTCATTATTGGGTGTAGTTACAAGACCTGACAAAGAGACCGGGTTATGTCGAGTTAGTGTTCGTTCGTGTCACAAGTAAACAAGTCCGTACGAATCGGATTTATTGAGGAACATGGTGACTCACTTACATAAGTGGGTCATCAAGCCTCAACCTAACCCGTTAATTTCGTGTCGTGTAAATATTTTGAAAGTATAATTATATTTATGCAAGAGTTCATCAAGAAAATTAGGATTAATTTAGTAAATAGGTAATTCATGTCGGGTTCGTGTTTTGGGAGCTCAACCACAATCCGACCCAATTAAATCTCATGTCGTGTTTGTGTTGACAAACTTATATGAATAGGTCATTAAACCTCAACCGAACTAGTTAATTCTGTGTCTGATTCGTGTCATATTTTCGGGTCCTGTCATTGTTTGTCGACTCTATTAGTTACTTTATCGCATTATTTCAACATTTTACCATTAAATTTAGTTTTCAACTATTATTTGTTTTAGTGTCTTCATAATTAAATAAAATATATCAAACTAAACACAAAATCGCTTTCACTTTTTATTAATATTAAGCATAATGGTTATCGGTTCATCGATCTAATCGGTAATATCGATTCAAGGCGGGTTTGGGTTCGTGTCACTAATCATCAGGTTATATAGGGTCGTCTCAAGTGGCAAACGGGTTGGGTCAGATCGGGTCAGTTACAAGTTGTTAAATTTTTGAGTTTTATGGGTCACATTTTGGGAGGGTCGTGTCGAGTCAAGTTTGCCAGCTCTAGTTTGATATTAATTTCCGTAGCTTAATAATTTCTATTACTTTATTATTTTTTATGCTTGTGTTTGATATTGTTAGTGTTTTTGTAGGAATTAATCTTAATTAACAATTTCTCGCGAGTAAGTGGATAACCTTTAGGGTATTTGTATCTATCCACTTTAATAAAATACTCCTCACATATATTAGAAAAACGGGACGGAAAAAAATGAATAGAGGGAGTATAATTTTGAGGTTCGAAGTTAAAATTTTTGATCATTTTCAAGTTTGCCTAGTACGTTTGCACATTCGCAACCACTGAATTTCTCATTCCAAGTAAATTAAAATTCTAGCTTCCCCATTTTCTTGTTTTAGTTGATTGAAGTTTTAAGTTTGGTTGATTTTGGTTCGATGACATTAACACAAATATTAATATTTAACGGTCCAATGTATATATAATTTACCAAAATTAACGTTGTTCATATACGAAACAACGTCAAAAGCGTAGAAATATACAATCTATTTCTTTAAACCCTCGAGTTTCTAAAATGTTCTATTTCTTAAAACCCTATAATCTTTGAAATCTCATAAAAAATAATCTTGAATTTTTTTTATATCTACTTCAAAATTCAAATCACAAATTATTGTGTAAGACCATTTTTCATACAAGACTAGTCCATTAACCAAAAGTCCAAATAAATTACTTAATAAATTTGTAAGATAATATTTTATTTTCATAACCTCAAATTTTATATTGATAACTTGTACATTTAAATATGTTAGTTTTCATCATAAAATGTCGGGTTTTTAATATAAAATTAAAATATAAATAAAATAGTATATTATCATTTGGGCTCGTTTATAATGTTTTGTGCATAATTTTTATGATTTAATATTAAGTTTATTTTAAATTATACTCCGTATGTTATTTATTTCATCATATAATAACTTTTTAGTATATTATAATCTTATTTATTTAATAAAAAAAATTATATTTAGTTAGACTCAAAAAGTAGAAAAGTTAAATAATATAATGACAAAACGAGCTCGATTCGAACTCGAGCTTTTTCCGAGCCAAACTCGAGCTTCAATTTTCAAGGCTCGGCGAGCTTCGAGTCGAACCCGAGCTTGAGCTCAAAATTTCTCTCTAAGCCCAACCTGAGCTCGAGATCAAGATCGGCTTGTTCACACTCCACAGTCTTAGGAGGAATATTTGTTTTTTTTTTAGAAAAACGAAGAAACATGATCATGCTATTCATGCATGTCCTTAAACAAACCCATTTTTCGAGACATTCATTTATTGGGGTAACTTATATTTAATTACGGGTAATGTTAAATACAACCCTACAGTGTACATTAAATTAGTATACTCGTAGATACTATCTTTCATTTTCAGCGATCTTTCACGTTATCGTATATTTGTACGTAAGTATAAAAGTATGTTTATACGATCTTCAATGTAATAGTTTAACTTTAGGGTACACTTGATTAGTGATTATGTTATGTGCCCATACGGCGGTCTTCTCCGTATATGTAACTATTTATTCGTTAATTGTGATAACTAAAAAAAATGATCATTTTTAGCTTTAAAAAAGGATCACTATTTAGCCAAAAATGGTCGATGGTAAACAAAAAGTTCACCTTCTACTGATCACACATACCACCGTCGCACAACAGAATTGATATCATAGGAAGAACTGACTTGGTTTTCTCATTAATTATCATTACCTAGTATTGTAGTATAGGTTAGCGAAGGCCTTAGCATAAATTATCATTACCTAGTATTAAAATGAACACAAGCTCAAATAATGTATTATAATTAGTTTTTAAATATTTTCTCGTCCTTTTCTTCTTTTTCTAAACCTACTCCTCTAGATAGTGTGGCACTCGTGTTTCACGTTGTACATGTTCTAAACAGTTGGTCTTGCTTCAGACGGACCATTTTGGTCTGAAGCAATAAGACGGAATTTTGTAACCACTTTACAGTTAGATGTAACCACTATTGAAAACAAGTTGATATAAGCTGTGGTTACATTTTATCAAAAAGTGGCAACCTAATCCCGTCTTATTTTTCAGACGGAATTAGTCCGTCTGAAATAAGAATTTGTGTGTTCTAAAAGCTCTATAAAACAAGAACTAAAACATACGTTTTATATATAACATAAGTTTTCATATCAATTTATTAATTCACCACATATATAATATCTTTACCACAAATTATACGTAAAAATGGAGTCAAAATTATCAACAATGGAAGTAAAACTATTATCAAGTGAAATGGTTAAGCCATCATCTCCAACTTCATTAGATCGTAAAACATTTACATTATCATTCCTAGACCAAAATTTCCCTGCACCCATTCAACTACCTATGATTTTAATTTACGCGAATAATAATTGTGTTGGTCTTGCGATTCCTTCAAAAGAAGACGTATTTACTAGTCTAAAAACGTCGCTTAGCAAAACCCTAACCGTGTTTTATCCATGGGCAGGGCGATGCGACGTAGATAATAGTACAATATTATGCAATGATCAAGGTGTACCCTATAATGAAACTTATGTCGATTGTAGTCTAAGTGATGTACTTGAGTCGCCACGGAAACTTGACTTGATGGGCAAGTTTCTTCCTCCCATGGATTTGGGTGCCTTGACTCGTCAATCGGTCTCGGATTTTGCTCCGTTTTCGTTTCAGGTTAATGTTTTTCAATGTGGTGGAATTGCTATTGGTTGTTACTTTTTTCATAAGTTTATGGATATTGCTTCTTTATCAATTTTTTTTCAATACTGGGCCGGTGTCGCTAGTAAGCGCTATGGTGACCTTGTGGAGCCTGATTTTGCAGCCACTGTCGCCGCCTTTCCTCCTCGAGTACTGCCCGGAAAAGTTAGGAGTAGTGACGGTGCTGGTGCTGGTGCTGGTGCTGGTGTTAGTGCTGGCAAAGACAATGATATTATGGAAAAGTTTTTGCTCCGTTTCAATTGTATCAAGGTGGTATGCAGGAGCTTCATTTTCGACAACAAAGCGGTAAAATCGCTAAAGGCGGAGGTTGTAAGTGAAACGGTTCCTAACCCAACGAGCTTTCAGGTGTGATTTTTATTTAATCGAATTTTAATCCAAACATATACATAATGAAGTTATTATTCCAAATTATTTACTTGAAATGAGTTCACGTAAGCAATTCTTATTTTTTTTATATAAATTCAGTGACAAGTCACTATTTGTCGTCAACTGTCTAGCACAGGGCCTCTCAAAAGTTTGAGACGCCCCTGACTATTTCACATAACGATCGTCTTTTTTTTCAACATTTCAAACCAGTCGCTTCATACAACGACTGGTGTATATAGTTTTTAAACCAGTTGTTGTGTGAGACAGCGATTGGTACTGAATTTCCATCTGACTTTGTTTGAAACAACGACTAACTATTGAAGCTAAAAATAAATATCCAAGTGTTAACCTACCCCAATACCTTTTAATTATTTTGAATAAAAAGCACTCAAGGCCAAGGCCGAAAGCGAAATGGTTCCTAACCCAACATTTCAGGTGGTAGCGGGGTTCGTGTGGCAACAAATCATGGCAGCCACAAGCGATAAACAAAGTGCACCAACCATACTTGCATTTGGTGCTAATGTCCGAGCGAAAACAAGCCCACCACTCCCTAAGGCGGCCGTGGGTAACGCAACTGCATCCTTACTCGTTGTTGCCGAAAAATGGGATGAACAACTCCCATACTATGTGAAACAGATTCATGCTACCCTATCAACTGTAAGCGAAAAAGTGAAAACTATGCAGAGCAAAGAAACGGCCGAGACTTTGCTTGCAGCGAGAAATACTCGCTTACAAGGGTTTGGTAATGCGAAGAAGGCAACATGCTATGCTCATCTTAGTAGTTGGAGTAAACTCGGTTTATATGATGTTGATTTCGGGTTTGGGAAGCCGACTAAGGTGATTCCAATTGGTCCCATACACCCTTTTCAAAGAAATAGTATCAAGTTTCTTGAGTATAGGGATGATTCTAATGGTGATGGGATTGAAGTTTGGCTAGTTATGGAGGAAAAAGAGATGCAAATTCTTGAGGCCGAAACAAATTTTCTCGAATATGCTTTGCCTAGCTAGTTTTAAAATAACACTTTGCGGGTCAGAATGTCACGACTCGCTACAATAATTATGGTTTTTATGTTTATTTTGTCGTTTCGTTTCAGTTTTATTTTCCGCTTCACTTGCAAATATATATGGGAATATCGATTGATTTTGCTAATAATTCCGGCCAGAAAATGAGAAGTGTGTTAATTTTGTTTGTTTTGCTAATCTTTCAACTTTTCGAATGAGTAGGAATAGTGAATGACGACTTTTAACTTTCAATCCAACTCGAAAGAGAGCGACACAATTATCCCAAATTAGTCATGAATGAGTGAAAACAAAACCAAAATGGCCTACATATTCAACCTTAAAAGTCCATTTACACAAAGCAAATAGAATAAGAAACGAACTCCCTGTAAATCCCACTTGGCTACGCTAATACATCTGCTTTAGCCCATTTAAGAACTCCAGCTCGCTCTCCTTTTGGTAAGAGGAACCAATCATGTGAATCGGATCGGGCTTGGGATCGAGTCAAGCCGGGGTTGAGTCATATCGGGTCAACCTATCTTTTTCGGATCTAGTGGGTTGTGTTGAGTAAATTTGTGTACCAGATCGGGTCGGTTTGGGATGGGTCATTAGCAGAAGTTGTTACTAGACCTCACAAATTGATCGGATCGTGTTGAGTTCATGTCACAGGTAAACGTGTCATGAGCCCTTCAAACATAATATGACCCGATTATATATCGTGGCGATCCACATACATAAATGGATTATCAAGGCTCAACTTAACCCGTTAATTTCGTGTCGGGTTTTAGTGTCATGTGAAAAAGTATAAATATATTTATGTAATGGAGGATCAATAAAAATTAGAACTATTTTAGTAAATGGGTCATTTGTGTCGGGTTTGTATTTTGAGAGCTCAACCCAAATCGCTTTAATTTTTTTGGGATTTTCTCAATTGTACCCGGCCCTCAACTTTTCATTTCCTCACTTGTATGGTTGTACCCCTCTTTTTTCGAAAAAAAACTTTGACGGTCAATAACGCTTGGCTATGATTTCAGAAGATGGTATTTTTTTTTTTGAAACCGTACGTCTTTACGAGATCTTCGACTTCGAAAAAAATATATTGTTTTTTAAATTTATAGTTAGGAATTATGATCGGTCAAAGTCTTTTGAGAATAAACTTTTACTTATGAGAACTCCCGGGTTAAAGTTCAGAATACAATGATTTTTTTTTTTCAAATTCATTGTCTTAACGAGATTTACGATTTGGGGAAAAAAATACCGTCTTCTGAATTCGTAGCCAAGAATTATTGCCGGTCAAAGTTTTCCGAAAAAAGAGGGGTACAAGTGAGAAAATGAATAAGTTTAGGGATAAGTGAGAAAATCCCAATTTTTTTTTATCAGTTTTAAGCTTAATAGTTATCGGTTATCGAACCAAATGGGTAATATCAGCTCAGAACGGGTTTGGATTCGTGTCACTAATCATCTAGTCCGGGTCAAGTCGGTTCGAGTGAGTTATTAGTTGTAAAATTTTAGTTCTATTATTTTATTATTTCTAATGCTTATGTTTATTATTGTTTGTGCAATATTTTGGAGTAATGGTTTTGTAGGAATTAATCTAAATTATCCATTTCTCGTGGGTAAATGGGTAATCTTTAGCGCATTTGGTATTATCTACTCTCTCTGTTCTAGTGAGATGTTTATACTTGCTTTATTTTGTGAGGAGGAAATAAAGCAAGTGTAAACTATTGACTGGGACGGAGGGAGTAGACGTTTTGATGTTCTAAGTTAAAGAATTTGAAAATATTCAAGTTTGTCTAGTTTGTTTACTCATTCGCCATCACAAATTTTCTTGGTAAATCAAAATTCTAGCTTCCCCGTTATCTTGTTTTAGTGGATTGAAGTTTAAAGTTTGATTGATTTTAAAGCATTAATACACATATTAATATTTAACAATCCAATGTATTTACAATTTATCGAAATTAACGCTGATTAGGCAGGCGATTATATACGGAACAACGTCAAAAGCGTAGAAATATACAATCCATTTCTTTAAACCCTCGAATTTCTAGAATATTCTATTTCTTAAAAATTAAAACCCTATAATCTTTTAAATCACCAAAAAATTATCTTGAATTGATTTTATATCTACTTCAAAATTCAAATCAATTAATAGGGAGTTATGAAAACATAAGGATGGTCAATTGGAAACATACAAGTAAGACAAAGCCATTTAACTTTTGGATTTGTTATTTTGTAAAATAATAACATAGTGATTGTTACATAATTGAAAAAAAATATTTTTTTTTGAATTTATAATTAGGAATTATGATCGGTCAAAGTCTTTTGACGGAATAAATTTTGACTTATGAGAACTCCCAGGTAAAATTTTTGAATACAATGATTTTTTTTTCAAATTCACTGTCTTTACGAGATATTCGATTTGGGGAAAAAAATTACCGTCTTCTGAATTCGTAGCCAAGAGTTATTACCGGTCAAAGTTTTTTTTCCGAAAAAAGAGGGGTACAAGTGAGAAAATGAATAAGTTTAGGGATAAGTGAGAAAATCCCAATTTTTTTATCAGTTTTAAGCTTAATAATTATCGGTTATCGATCTAATCGGGGAATATCGGGTCGGATCGGGTTTGGATTCGTGTCACCAATCATCTGGTCCGGGTCAAATCGGTTCGAGTGAGTTATTAGTTGTTAATAAATTTTAGTTCTATTATTTTATTATTTCTAATGCTTATGTTTATTATTATTTGTGCAATATATTGGAGTAATGTTTCCGTAGAAATTAATCTAAATTATCCATTTTTCATGGGTAAATGGGTAATCTTTAGCACATTTGGTATTATCTAGACCTTTTGATGTTCTAAGTTAAAGAGTTTGAAAATATTCAAGTTTGTCTAGTTTATTTACTCATTCGCGATCACAAATTTTCTTGGTGATTAAATTAAAATTCTAGCTTCCCCGTTATCTTGTTTTAGTGAATTTTTAGTGGATTGAAGTTTAAAGTTTGATTGATATTAAGACATTAATACACATATTAATATTTAACAATCCAATGTATTTATAATTTATTGAAATTAACACCGATTATACACGGAACAACTTCAAAAGAGTAGAAATATACAATCCATTTCTTTAAACCCTCGAATTTCTAAAATATTCTATTTCTTAAAACCCTATAATCTTTGAAATCTCATAAAAATAATCTTGAATTGATTTTATATGTACTTCAAAATTAAAATCAATTAATAAGGAGTTATGAAGACATAGGGATGGTCAATTGGAAACATACAAGTAAGACAAAGCCATTTAAACTTTTGGATTTGTAATTTTGTATTATAATAAGATAGTGATTGTTACATAATTGTCTATTGTATTGTATAAGGGTCCTATTGTCTTAACTCTTAACCATGCACTTGTTTTCTTCCTTATTGTATTTTTTCCTTTTGTTATTTTTTGTATGAGTTGTTGTCCCTATTTATATGCATGAAACAAGCTAACTAGTAAGTAGTAACTACCCAATACTACTACACAAATCAATGGTCCATGGACTGCTTAATTCAAATATTATAGTGACAGTATATCCAAGAATCAAGACTACAAATAGACCATCTAGTATAGGACAAATATACATTATATAGCCATATAGGGGGCACTAGAATGTGGCCTGTAATTTGACGAATTCTTGTTTCAGACGATCAATTTTCGTGTTAAGTTTTGAAAAGGGTATATGTGACTATTTTATGAAAAAATATAACTACATTGGTGTAGCCAGTGTCACAGCTTATGATAAATTATTTTTCAACAGTTATCACATTTGGCTGTCAAATGGTTACAGAATCTCGTCCTATTATTTCAAACCAAATGGCTCGTCTGAAACAAGACTAACTATTGGATACGACGGACTTTCCACTACTAAGACATGTTATAGTCGGGTTGTGTTCTTTTTATGTAAAGGGAACCTCATGGTCAAGTTTATTATTAACGGAATTTGAACTCACACATGTAATACAATCTCTAATCATTTTACAAGCTAAATGAGCTGACATCTTTAGCTATAATCGGGTTGTAAGATATCTCACCTAAGGTCTTGTCAGTTGTCATGCTGTTACAAGGGCTATATATTGATTTACCTAATTAAACTCCGGGGATGGTTGATAAGTTTATATTTGAATAATCTCGGGTTTTTAGATAAGATCTGTGATAAATCTTTTGAGTCCCTAAGTTAATTAATACAACATTTAAGAAGTCATGTGTTAAGCTACAACATTAGCTAGCTGATAACAACTAAATAAACAAGAAATGATACTAAGTTAATACATTAGTTTCAGGGGATGAAGAAAATCCAATAAGTTGAATACTCCTACACCTACAAATTACATCGATTTTCGGAAAATTCAAGGGAAAAATTACCCTTAATTGTGCCAGGATTAGTCCTAAACTCATGGAGAAGGGTAGCTAGTAATGCAACTACCCAATTCTAAGACGACGACATCCATAGAAGGCCTTTCAGCAGGGGACTCGTTGGTACAGTTTAACGCGATTTTAGCAATCTTGGCTGCTTCAATCTCCGAGAACTTGCCAAGAATATTTGAGTCGATAAACTCCTGGAATGTCGGTAATTCAAGTCCGCCTCTCATTGAGTTTGGTATCTTCCTCCTACCTGATAGAATTTGGAATGCAAGTATGCCAAAAGCATAGACATCACTCTTGTCAGTGAACCGCCCTGTGTTGGTGTACTCGGGAGCCAAGTACCCCATAGCTGCACTTGCCTTTAGGGCTGAGAAGACGGTGTCGTTTGTGAGCAGTTTGGGTAGGCCTGAGTCTGTGATTATTGGGTTGAATCGGTAGTCGATTAGAACCTTCCTGGCTGATATATTTTGGTGAATAAGAGGTGATTTGTTCACTTTGTTGCTGTGCAGGTATAGTATTCCTGCAAATACAACAGAGACCAAGAATATGTTATGATAGACTGAGCCATCTCGAATAAACCGACCTAAATTAACACGATCCAAACCTGAATTAGACTCGGATAGAATAGCATGAAACCATTAATGACTAATAAGTAATAACCCCTAATAATCCCGACTGCTATCAACGTAAGTACAGGCTTGAAGGTTTCCTGATCGAACTGGCCTAAATAACATGTAACCAATATAAAACATGTCAAAACTGATCCGACCCGAATAACTCGATTCGTACACGGCCCGAGCTTGAATTGTAACCTAAATTGACCTGATTAAATATGACCCGACCCGAAGGTTTATTGTTCCACACAATATATTATGCTTAATTCCTTGAATACTTGAAAATAGTTTACTCGAAAATGACTTGGACCCGAAATGACCCGACCTGGCCTGATCCAACCCTAAGGTTTGTAAACCCAAAAGTGACTCGACCCAAACTGAACTGATCCGAACCCGACCCGGAGGACTTGTTTGACAGGTCTAGTAACCATTGACGAAAAATAAAATGACCCGAATGAACTGTTTGTTAGGTTGGGAAAAAGAGAGCAAACCTTTGGCAATGCCATGGATGATCCTGACACGAGTAGACCATTCGAGAACATTAGGATCACCGGCTTTCAGGTCGAGATACTTGAGCATATTCCCATTAGGAATGAAATCGTAGATCAAAAAGCATTCACCTCTTCCCCGCGAACAACAAAAACCTCTCAAACGAACCAAATTCGGGTGCCTCAAAGACGTCAACAGATTCAATCCCTTCAGAAACTCAGCCTCCTCAGAGTTACAGCTACTCTTACTAATCCTTTTGACAGCAACGATAGTCCCGTCTCTTAGAACTCCTCGATAAACAGCACATAGTCCACTCTTACCTAGCAGATGTGACGGTGAAAAATGTTGGGTAGCACATTCAACTTCTTCCAAATTAAACCGAAACCCTTGGAGCAATTCATTTGAGAACCCAGTAATACTGCGACCATCTGATAAAGGGTCCCACCCATTTGGGTACTCGAGACTGATCAAAGGGGATCCATTTTTCCGACAATACTCCTTAGGTTGATCAGTACTGAGACGGCTCTCAGTCAGCTCGAATGAGCTCCCGAGCTTTTGTTTTGTCCTACGGTATTTTGTAAAGATGAATGCACTGATCACTGACAAAGCAAGGGCGACAACCACAACCCCTACAGCCGCAGAAGCATGTGACTTTTTCCGAGGTTTTGGGCACTCATTTTCTTTGCAGTTTTTTTGAACATTTGCTGTTTCCGGGATATCCTTTGTTCCGAACCCATGTCCAGCTCCAGCTACTCCTCCGTACGGTTCTGGACGGATTTGACCTAGGTGGTCCGCATCAGGACAAGCCTCTAATGTTAGAAAACCGTCTCCACATAGCCCTCGATTGTTTGCATACGTAAACCCTTCACTTAATCTCTGTAGTGCTGCAAAAGATCAACTTACAAAATTAGTAACATAATAAAATTTGGAGTTCTTAGGCTTTGGAATATGATGGAATAAAACAAAACGGCTCACTAACTCTCTACATACGCTTCTTATTATCGTGAGATAGCATAGTGTCAAATTGTCTATGCATACATTTTTCAGATATTATTCAATTTCTCCCTGCTGTGTTGTGTCGATAAGAATCAGATTTACACGGCCTTACCCTTAAACGATTTCAGAACCACATCGAGTCCCGTACTATGCTACTAATGTAAGCATTTGACTAATTTTGTCCCAACAAAAAGAGGACTGAAGTCTGGTGAACTCACAAGTGGGGACATTGCCAGAAAGAGTGTTGTTTCGGATATCGAAAGATTGCAGCAAAGGAGCTTCAGCAACAGGTGTCGGAATCGATCCGAAGAGATGATTGAAGCTCAAATCTAGCCTCACTAATGCTTCTAAACCTCCTAAACTTGCAGGAATTGCTCCTGTTAATTGATTTGATTGTAATGCAATTACTGTTAATTTCTTCAGTGATCCTACTTGTGTTGGTATGCTTCCTGTTAGCTGATTATAGCATAACTGCAGCACTGCAAATCAACAAAATTATCGTCAACAACAACAACATTGCCTCAGTGCCTCAATACTCCAATAACTCCCGTAAATCGTGGGGTAAGATGAAATCAACAAATACATACTCTAATGGCATAAAGTTACAACCTTTTTGCAACTGAATATCTAACAATGCACCATGCATTTTGCATCTTAGATTTTTGAAATGTTATAAAAAAATTAATAGTTAAATTAATTGCAAATAAACATCATGATGAGAATCTAAGAGCAGTCTAAGCTAAGTTTAATTACTACAAATGTCATAAAGCTAAAACCTTTTTGCAAAAACAACACATAACAAGTTACAACAACTTTTTAGATAAATATCACTAAAGTTCATACATAAATACAATAAAAATATAAAAAGAATAATTAATCTCAAGAGAAATAATGTTAAAACTTAAAAATAAACGTCTTACTTTATTTTAAGCACCTTATTAATGCTCACTTATATAACTAGCGCGATATATGTATACAACGATCTTACACAATAACTAGCATGATACACTCCTAAAACTTCAAAACCAAGGCCTTACTTTATACGGAGTATATAATATTAAGCATCTTACTCGAAGTATACAACACTGTTACACAAAACCGACAAAAAATTAATCTCAAGAGAAAAAAAAGGGCTTAAAACATAAAAATTTAGACCTTACTCTATATTGATCACCTTATTAGTAAATGCTACCTTAAATAAAATAACACGATATATGTATACAACCGTCTTACACAAAACCGACAAAAAACTAACCTTGGAGGCTTTCCATATTACCAATCTCAGTAGGAATAACACCAGAAAAATTATTAACATCAAGATAAAGATCAACCAAATAAGTCAAATTAGAAATCTCTTTAGGAATAACACCATGAAGTGAATTATAATGCAAATATAAACCATTTAAATATTTAAGTTTAGAAATTGATGGTGAAAGTTGACCCATGAGCCCTTTTCCTTGTAATGAAATATTAGCCACTTGACCCATTTCATTGCACCCAATACCTTCAAAGGTTCCATCACATGGGTCACCATTACTTGACCATGATGTTAGAAATTTGTTTGTTGGGTCTAGTGATGATTTTAGGTCAAGAAGTGGTTCAAGTTCTTGTGTTTTTGTTAGGGTTAGACAACAAATTTTTAACAATATGATGAAAAATAGTAACATTTTGTGTTGATTGTATGTTTTGAGAAACATGGTTTGTAATGTTTTTAAGGGAGTATGAGAAATGCAAAATGTTGTGAGAATAGAAGTCGGAAAAGGTTGAAAAGAGAAGATCGATAGTGGTTTTCTAGCTACTTATATTAATCACCATTTTGGGTTGATAGTAATAAGAAGTCGGAAATGGTAGAAAAGAGAAGGTCGATAGTAATACTGATATCGGTTTTTTTGTGGATTTGAAAAAAAACACAAATGCCAAGAGAAGGGAATTGAATTCTATGAAATACAACTGAGATTCCCAACACACAAGGCTTTGTAAGAAGGACAGAAAAGTAAAGAAGTGTGTGATGTGTGAGTGTGAGAGTACTGATTTTAGTTGTGTTTTTAGTAGTACCAAGTAATTTTTTAATAGGAAAAATAATGTTTATTTAAAAAAATTTGGAGTGTTTTAAGTGGACAAAGAGAAAGATGGTGAAGAAGAGACAAGAGATGTGTAAACAAGGAGTTTTGTAAGCAAGGATCAAGGATGTTTGGTTCTAAACGAGGTAGGAATTAGGATTGGACTATTGGTCTTCATTTACTAGAGGTGTAGAATTTTTTTAGTTGAAGAAGTTATTATATTCAAATTGGTTTGTATTCCTTAACACGGTTATATCTGATTTGTTTAAAGTTTAAACCGTGTTCAGCATTACCTTATATATAAAGATAAAACAAGTTATATTGTTATTTTCTGGGCATTCTATTTTTGTTTCATCTATCTATTCGACTCATTTTATATTTAAGACGGATATAATTGTTGCAAACAAAATTTTTTATATTCAAACAGCAAATTACATTATGAATCTCCAATATAAATCGAGAAATAGCAATACATGTTCTTAAAAACTTGTAAATAATCAAACCTCAATCAAGAATCTTCGGCATTGTCTCACATATTTATTTCTCAAAAAACTTTATCATTTTGTTTAATAAGTGTAGAGCATTACATATATATAAATAACCATTGATAGCCCTATTAATAACGCAAATTACGTTATGGATCTCCGCTATAAAATTAAGAAATAACCAAAACACTTTCTAAAAGAACTTAGTAATAACAACCAACATTAGAAAAAGTATCAAACAAGATCATATAGAAGTATCAAACAAGATCATCAACATCATCATAAAATCAATATTATTACGTTAGAAGAAGTTGGCATGTGATAATTGCACTTGTCATCAATGTTTTAAGTATAACTATCATGATTCATGAAAATACACAGTTGATATATCATCATATTTACCGAAAATGTCTTAATCTAGTGGTTAAGACAATAGGTCACAGGTTCGAATCCCCCCTCCCTTCTATTGCAATGCGAGAAAGTGCGCTTTTCGTTAAACCAAAAAATTGATAGTCGATATATCATGACCAACTAATTTACCGTGAACCATAAAAATCAGTCACATGATTGGAATTACAGTAAATATATATAGAGTATATTAGTATATTTTCCTGAATATAACTATGAGTTTGACAAAATGTTGACATAAAATTGGCAAAGTGTACAGTTAGTTAGGAATTTGTACGTAAATTTACCAAGTTAAGATATGAATTTTAACCTGGTTTTAATTTGGTTCTGGTTTTGACTTCCTTTATTAGTAGTAAAACTTTTAAATTTGAAGCATTAATTCTTTAAATTTACTGAAGTAATTAATTAGCAGTAGTAGTACAGTTGTTGAAATATCTAGTCATCTGGAGTCAACTTTTGACTTTTTGAGAGCAGCTGGTAACCCTTACTCAATTACTGACACCATAAATAAAAGCATATGATTTGGGTGGATAAAAACTGAGATTTATAAAATTTACCCGGGTTTAATGACGGTGCTAAATTATCCGACTTGTACTCGATCTGACACCAAAACTGGGATTTAAGCTTCACTGTAAGTCCGTAATTCAAATTGACCCCACCATTATCATCAGAGCTAATGTTTATTATTGCACATTGTTTATTATCCTTAAATAACTTGATGATAACAGAAACCGAAAATTTCAGATGTCGAAATGACCCAACTCAACCCAACATGACTTGAGTTCTGTTAAATTCGAAATGGCCCAAACCCGGACCTGACCAGTTAACCCGTTGCTAATCTAGCTTAAATTTAGACATCATTTTTTAAATAAAACTGAATTAACTCAAAGGAATTTATTCTAAACTAGATTTGAAGAAACTTAAACTTAATTAAACCGAATTAGATTTAATTTATCGAAAATAAACGTAATTATTTGAAGAAAACTAATATCATCGACCCTGAGATGAAATTAACTTTGAGTTGAAAAAATACTTAACCTAATATCTAAAACACAAATTCTCATATAAGAACATCAATATCCGTTTTAAACTTAAATCATATCAAATATATACCGAGTTACATGACAAATTACCTAGGTATGCCAATATTTTTTATCTTTATTAGCCTTATGTGATGATACGTGACCCGTTTTAAGACGGAAGACTTACTGTATCTAAAAAGTACTTATTACTGTATCTAAAAAGTACTTATTGCTGAGTAAGTAGAATAAAAGCTCAACTCACTTATTTTTCAAAATAATTTGAGTAGGTCTTGGAAATTCCAAGCCTTAGGCCATATTCTGGCTGACATTCAGTGATAATGGACAATAGGTCCACTGACTAGTCAGACTGCTTAGAGACTTGGATAATTGCTCTGAGTCTTTTTTGGGGAAATTATATACTTCCACTCTGAAAATGACTAATTTCACGAGAAAGTGTTTACGTTATCACAAATTCTCTTTTGATACGGACACTATCCGTCACAAACTGCAGACGGGTCAAATATCATTGATAAGACAAAAATAAAGCTCCTAGATACTAGGAAATTATTTGTCATATCTAGTCAAGTAGGGTAGTATTTAACCCGTTTCATTCTTAAAACGGAAATATTAATATTAAGAGAGACATATTATTACATTGTAACTTGGAGAGCTGAGGTTTTCTGTTATATCTCTAGTGGATTAGTCTAATTCACCGTGGAGATATAGCTTTTTATTTTTTATTGACTCAATCAGTTACATCTTACATGTACCTTACTTTCTCCTTGACTCAAATATCATATTAAAATAATTTTTTGAATTTTTTAATACATATGTATGTGGTGATAGTCTAGATATGCCTTTAAATTATTTTACAATAATTTATCGTAAAATAGTTTGATCTTATAATTTCCGTCACAATAACGCCTCTTGCCCATCAATTTATTTGGTAATAATAACTTTAGATTTGTATATGAAACCATGCAATAATGAGATAGTTTAAATTACTTTTAAAATTAAATGATGAATTCTATAGATTTACATTTTCAAACATATATAAGTAATAAAAATAAGCGAGTACCCTGTGATATATAGTTTTAAAATGTTACTCGTGAGTCACGATACCAAAGATTTAATCTAAAAAAGTTGAAAGTGTCTTTAGGGATAATGTTATCAGGTAATACCCGAATATTAAGCATATCAGCATATAACAAGTCTTACAAAATTCTCTTTTTACCGTGTCAAGTATATAGAAGATGGAAATGAAATTCACCCGATACCGCCGTGCAATATTTGTATTTTTCACATCAAGGTCAAGTTTACTAAGGGTAAAATAGGTCTAATACAAAAATGGTGAAACAAACAAAATATTTCTTTCATGCACACATTTTTTTGAAATATACCATGCCATTGAATTGATCCATACAAAAGGATCTTGATCAAGTTCAACTTATGGACAAAAAGAAGAAATCATATTCTCTTTTACAGTTCTCTATTGCTTATACATTTACCAACAAAGAAATTTTACTGCACCATGCTTAAACACAAATAACAAATTTACTGCTTTTCATGCATATATCTTATAGATATTGTCAATCTCTAGAAGACACAATAGTGAGACTTTGAAAGCTATTTAAGCACAAATATGCATTTTATACACTAGATTTGATGCACTCCTTGTGCTTAGTGTATCGATTGTACCAATCTCATGTTTTACCCAAACAAGCTTTATTGAAACCCATTACACATAATTCGTCATGTAACTTAGTTGTATTAGCAAGTTTTACCTGTGACGATTATAAGCATGTGACCTCTAACAACTCACTTTATCTTTTATCAATATTTTAATGGGGTGTGAGTCGTTACAAATTAGAGTTTGTGTAGATATCTCGACACGGTATTGTCATATTGATCTTATCTGAATATTTAAGTCCCTATAACGTGAAATATTATGTAGATGCCAGCTCGTTTAGCTAATAATGTTTTAACAAATAGTACTCATGATATGGATTCGAATTGCGTCAACAACATATACACGAGATTATGCATATAAATCTACTTCGAGAATGAGTTACCATCTCATTAGATATTGTCAATTGATTTGATCTCAAGGATAGTGAAAGGTTGAGAAATCTATCTTATTACAAATTAAAAGAACACTTTCTAAAAAGGGCATTTCAAGAAAATCAATGACATGTACTCCCTAGTAATTAACTAATTACGGCTATTTTTGTTATCCTATCTAAAAGGTGTTAATTATTGCATTTCATAAGATCTTATTGAAGTGATTATTGAACACAAAATCATTAATAAGGGGTCATAATTAGCCTTTCTTCATCATAATAGTACGTAGTTATGCTAATTATTGTACACTAATGGACACAATCCCCTTTTCTTAGATAGTACTACTATATATATTCATTAGCTAATGTGGTTGTTATTTGTTAAGCCTTTGATTAACCTTTGTGCAAATGTATAGTAGTCTTTTAATGTCTTTTGTTCTTTCCTAGGATATTTGCCTTTAGGAGCATGAAGTATAGCATGCTTCATTAGTGTATAAGCCATGAATAATCTTTTCACATGTAAAAATGTCAAAAACATTTTATTTTATTTATGTAAAAAGTTCAAAATTCTAACTAAAATTTATAATCTTATATATTATTGTACAAAGAACGAACGAGCTTTCCTACTAGCCCACCTAACGCGTTTACGTATACTCGAGGCTGCACAAATTCTCATTTAAGACTTACAATATTCGTCTTAAGCTTTAGACGGGTCAAATAGCTACCCGTTTTATAAATTTTAATCTTAAACAGCGATTATATCCGTTTTAAGAGAGACTTATTGTCATTGTCGAGGCTTAGGGTACCTTAGGGTACCTTGTAGAAGGGCATCTTTTAATTCTTTTTACTTGAGAAAGGAGGGGAATGAAAAGGGCATGAATAAAGTTATAAAGAAAGCATTTGAAACAGAGCACTTGAGCACGTGGTGGATAAAGTTGTTTGATCACCTTGCTTCAATGGCGCCAAAAACATCATGTACATATTTCTTTGGTCGTTTATTTTGGTCAAAGAGTTGGTCAAACTTATGCTCAAACACAATAGTTTCAAATTTTTCCTAATATATTTTGAAAGAAATTAAAAAAAATTGTAGCACTAATAAGTTTATATGTATGTGATTTTATTTGCATGGCTATAAGAGTTGAGACACTTTAGAAGTCGTGTCCAATTAAAGCTCAATAGATTCTAACAAATAATGCTAAGCTCAATAGATTCTAACAAATAATGCTAAATCACGATTTTACATTTCGTGATTTCCATATTTTTACACGGGAATGAAGAGAAAGAATCTTGAATTCTTGACATTGTAACTAGTAAGTCGGCTATATACTATTAATCAAAGAAACTTAGAATATTTTAAAAAAATGTAGGTCATTATTCAAATTCGGTATCACCCTCCTCAAGTCCTCATGATACTTTCATATAGTATCACGACATTAATATAAAGCTCATCATAATACCAAGACCCTAAGAGGCTAAAAGCTATGTCACGAAAAAATTACATCTTATAATGGGTCTATTTTCTGTTACGCCTTATTTTCCATGGGACCGGTAATGAAGCAAGGGGGATTAGCAGGCCAGAACGTTAGCTTGCCCTCGCTGACAAATGAAAACTTTGAAATTCTTAGTTAGTTTTCAAAAAAACTTCAAGTTTACCTTATTTTACTATGGAGTACTCGTTTTCCCTTGTCTAAGCTTGCTTAATCTTTCGTTGTCTCTTACTTTAAATCTTAGTTCAACCACTACGTAAAACAAGTCAATCATCCTGGAACATTTGATAGTTTTTTTTATCTACCCTAGTATAATGCTAGTTAGAAATGATTTCTAATAAATGTGAACCAAGAGTAAATTTTACAGTAGGTCTTGCTTGCGACGGATCGGATCTTGCGACGGGTATTTTGTGAGAGAAAATGGGTAGAGGGGACAAGGTGGGCACCCCCCATGTGCTTCTCCACTCATCCTTGATGGGTATTTTGTGAGAGAATATGGTATCCGTCTTAAGCTTGTGAGTTGTGACGGATAGTGTCCGTCACAAATGAGAATTTGTGTAAATTTTATAATGAAACTATATATTACTCACTACTCAACAATAAAGATGACAAGCACCTTATGATAAGCAATTGTAAGCACCATGCTAAAAAGCATCAAGAATCTCATAAAAGCGTTTATTGTAAAAGCTAAGTAGTGTGGTTACATACTTGCATTTTGCATGTCATGCTTCCTTACCAAAGTGTATTATGATTTCTTTAATTTTTTTTCTCACTCACTCCTACAACAACTTTTCGAAAAAGGAAAATAATGGATTAATGGTAGTGATTTATGAAAAGTAAGGTCCCGTCTCGCTTGTGACGGATGTATCTGTCGCAAATTTCTAATGGGTTAAGTTTTTCACTTGGGTAGGTAAGACAAAGAATAGGGGATCACATTTAGCTTGTGTTTTCCTACCTAAGTCGGTAATACTTGACATGTCGCAAGCTTGCGACGGACATGCCCGTCACAAATGAGAATTTGTGAAATGTTAAATATATACTCCGTATGTAATTATCTAAATTTTTCACATTATCAAAACATTATAAATTAGGTCTATTTTTATTTTCAGTTGATTTAACTACAAATCTTTCATTGGTTTATCAAGTGAATTTTTCTCTTCTTTATAATCAATCGAATTAAAATAAACTAAATCGACCTCTATTTAATCTTTGTCGAACAAACACCTACGACTCTTAAATTACGATTTATTGTATTTTTATTTTTCACGTAATTATTGACAAGGGTATGAACAGTAGTACAACTTGATCGACTACAGAATCTGATACCTTAACAATTTAGCATCTGATTCTTTTAGCATTAGCCGAAAGTTTATATACAGAAAAAGTTCGATTGCTACCCCAAAATCTTAGCCATGCAAAATGAAATAGCATGTATTTACCATTGTATAGGAGCACGTGGTAATTTATAAGACGGTTTTACATTAATATAGTACAAAATGGATCTTGCTAACAAGTAAAAAGTAAATGATCCATAGAAGCCAAAAAGTGGTTATTATTTGGATCCGCTTCTATAATATTTTCGTATAAAATCGTTTTACCCAAAAGTATACTCTCTATCGATTTAACTATCTTATACAAGAAGCAGTGTTGCGCTGTGATCCCAACGAAGTTTTACATAAATGCGTAACTTTAGTTTTACGTTGGATGTATTATACGGAGTATCTAAGTACTATGATTTAGTATACATACATTCTTGTATAAATCTTTTTTAAATTCCGTCTGTTAATATTTTTTTTTTTGTTCTAAAACAATAACTACATGTGGTTTATAGAAGGCTTATATTTGCATTTTGTTTATGATTTTAATTCAAAGTATAATTCAATATAACACTTAGTCTTTATTTTTAATTCTAAATTTAATTCATAATTACAGTTATTTCAGCTTGCTTTTATTCAGTTCAAATCAATTATATTCAAAAGAATAAGGTTTATTCAATTTGCACAATTTAGCTCAGTTCAAGTTCATTCAATTCGATTTGAGTACATTCAGTTCCTATCATGGCCAATTTTGGCCCATTATTATTGACATTGTTTACCTTTATAAAGTTCGTTTTATTAAGTCAAAATATATTCGGCCAATTTAATTTAATTTAGTTAAAACAAATTTCAATAATAAAGCTAATAAAGAGTATTTTATATCAAGATCATTGGAGATTTGGGATGGGCCCTTTGATAGTCATCGTTTTTTTTAACCCAATCAAAGGCCCATTGATTTGTAATTTGTGGATCGGTAGATTCAAAAGTAGGGCACATACGGGCTAAGCCTAAGAGCTTTGGGCTTCATTCAGCCTTTTCAAGAGTCGAAATCACTGACCATTGTTGCTTCCTCGAGTCCATTAACCCGTCCCAAACCCGATGTTCAAATTTAAGTTTTTTTTTCCCACAATTTAGCATCTCATACCCTTGACATAAGAAAAACAAACACTCTTGTTTTCGTCTTAAACAAGAAATTGTTTAAATAAACAGAAGAGATAAAAAGCGGCATGCCTAGGAAATCTGGTCATATTCGTTTTTAAGAATGACCTACTAGAAGTACAAAAAAATAAAGACAATTGTTCATCCTCTCAAATCTTAGATAGATGATAGATCCCTTCTCTAATTGTCGGATTGTGATTAAAGGGGCGTAAATAGAGAGTCAACGAGGGGGAGAGGGCGGAACGTAGGAGGGACCGATCTATGTTCAGATATATCTCAGGTAATGTGTTTAGTTCTTGTGAATCCTATTTTAAACTTAACATCCACTAGAGATTATATGACAATACTAACCAGACCCTAGTGATATGAAATGAATAGCTCGACTTATACCCGGCCTGACACGGTGACCCTTGAAGTCCTGAACTAACAACTCGAGCGAGTTTGACTCATAATCCGAATTAACCCGATCAAAACAGTTATTTTGCACACTAACCATTATCCATAGAGATCATGAAAATATCTCAACCCAATTTTTCAAAACTTACTTACCCAAATTGTTTAACACGTTTGTCAGGTCTATCCACGATGGTAGGGTCACATTATTAGACAAAAAAACACCAACAAAAAACATTCCCCATCCCTTTCTCCACTCACAAAATTCAAACAAAATAAAAAAAAACACAACAAAATCATCATCATCATCATCATCATCATCGATTAACAAACCCTAGAAAATCAAATCGAAAAAAATGGGAAAAGAATTAAACCCAGATCAAGTAAACTCAATGAAAGAAGCATTCACATTATTCGACACAGACAACGATGGTAAAATCGCACCATCAGAACTCGGTATATTAATGCGATCATTAGGTGGAAACCCGACCCAAGCCCAATTAAAACAAATAATAACTCAAGAATCATTGACCAACCCGTTTGACTTTACCCGGTTCATGGATCTTATGTCTAAACATCTTAAACCGGAGCCCTTTGATCGGCCTTTAAGGGATGCTTTTAAGGTACTTGATAAGGAAGGAACCGGGTTTGTTTCGGTTTCGGATCTTAGGCATATTTTGACAAATATTGGGGAGAAACTTGAACCGGAAGAATTTGATGAGTGGATTAGGGAAGTTGATGTTGGATCTGATGGTAGGATTAAGTATGAGGATTTTATTGCTAGGATTGTTGCTAAATGATTTGGGTATGTTGAAAATTTTTGATTTTGGTTTTGTTTTTTTTTTTTGTTAAATTTGTTGGTTTTAATGTTTGATGAATTGGGTTTTTTGAATTTTTTGATGTGTGTGAAGTATGATGATTTTATTGTTCATATGGCTGCTAAGTGATTGGAGGGATTTTATGATTTGGGTGGAATTATGTTGTGGGTGTTCTGTTCTGTGTGATGGAGCTATCAGCTATGGGAGTGAAGATGATGTTGACGGAATTCGAACTCAGGTCATCATTTCCACTCTTTTGTAACTTTACCAGCTCATCTCACTGAAGAGCGGAAATATTCCTCACAAACTGAAGACGAATAGTGGCCCTCTCACACTATGCAAGTGGGAAGTGGGAGGGCAATCCCACTTGCATATTGTGAGAGGGGCACTATCCGTCTCCAGCGTGCCCGTTTTCAATGAGAATTTGTGTAATACATCAGCTCGTCTCACTGAAGAGGGGCAATATCCGTCACAAACTGAAGACGGATAGTGCCCCTCTCACTATGCAAGTGGGGGCATTGAACCAATTATATTGTGCGTACTGCATAGTAAATATTTTGAGGATGTAGTCCTGTAAGAAGCTCTCCCATTCTTTTTTAGCCATTACAGGCTCCCTTGAGAATGATTATGTAGATGACTTTGTTACCCCGACTCTCCGACACGGTGTCGTATCTGACACGTGTCCGAGTGTTGGACACGGCTATTTTGGGTGAATGTTCCTATTTGGTGTTCTAAATTGATGTGTTGAAGTGTCGTGTCGTGTTCGGTGTCCGACACGCGACACAGCAGTTAAGTGTAGTGTCGAAGTAACATAGAGATCAATTCGAGGAGGGAGGCAGAAAAGGAACGGAAGTTGGTTACTGTGTCCATATTAAATTTAGTATATTGATGTTCTGGAAGTTCGTTTCATATAATTATCTATGAATCTATGATAAATCTACTTCATTGAAGTACTGAACACCATGCATACATTCATTAGTATATCCGACCCCTCTTACCCAGCAATTTGCGTGAGCCGCTGAGGCACTGGTGTAATGTTGTAGACTTGTAGTTGTGAACATTGCTTGTTGGCTTTTGTATCTTTCTTTCTCTCGCCAAATGCTGTGCATTGCCATCATGAGAAAGGCTATTGTGTTCAGTTTGACATTCCATTCTATGTAGTGACGTTACTCCGTTTTGACCTCAAGTGTTAGTATGACCCACATTCGGAGTGTTGGACATCGGTTTGATATTACATTCTATGTACTGTCGTGTTGGGCTTGAAGTATCAGAAATAGGCGTGTAGTTTCTTGTTTGACTTCCCACAGTGCAAGCTTGTCCTTCCATGCCTTTTGTAACAAGGCCTCAGCTTCGTTATTGTCTCGGCCCAAGTGTTTGAACTTTGGAGGCGCATTTGTTTCAAATTTGCACCGTGTTTTGAGAAATTGGTGGTGGATTATGATTATCTGTAAATTTCTGTTAAACATGAATGCTTGCTTACTTAAACCACGCACTTGGTAACAAATCTTTCTCGATCATGCAGGTAACTCAATGACTATGGATTTGTTTTGCACGAAAAGTCGGCAATCGTAGATATTCATGCCTTGTTTGGTCTTCATCTCGGTTTTAGCAGGGCAAGCATTAGCTGTTTTTCCTCTAATCATCTTAATAGATGTTGCTTTTATTTCTAATTTCTTTCTTAATCTTTTGCTATTAATTTGCGATGTGTGGTGTGTGTATTTTGGAGGGATCGGTGTTTGTATCAGTTACATTGATCATTTTCCTATAATGAACTATGACACGAGTGTTGTTTATCGACATAGTATGCTGATTTATCTTCTGTCTTTAGCTTCGCTTTCTTCTGAACATCTTCATCCCTGCCCAAATGGACGGAAAAGTGGTGGATTCATCATCAATCCATCTGTTTTTTCCCCTGTTGCGTGTATATTGTATCTATCTTTCTGCGGTAGACACAAGACAAGGCCGCGTAGTTAGCCGGGTTTACATTCCCTGCAAACGCGATTCAGATAGTTTGAGTTGCTCGTGATTATGTTCTGGAGTTGTGCCTTGATGGTAAAATGGTCTAAAAGTTTTACAAATTCAGATGTAAGGTTTATCTTTTAAGAAAACACCTAAAGAAAAAAAAAAAGGTAAAAAAATATTGAAATTGTGCATGTACAGTAATTCACTCTTTTGAACAAAGCAATTTTTCTGTACTCTCTTCAAAATCTACTCACAAGTGCACCAATTATCGATGATAACAACGGCGAAGAACGTAGGCCTTCTTTGGAAGGTGTTTCAGTGTGGTGAAGAACGTCAACACTCTTTAAAGGGTGTTTTCGGTGTTCTCGGAACTCGCATTGCCTACGGTTTTTACGTAACCTCCAAGAAATTTCATTACAAAATTTCTACTTTTTCTTTAAATCTATAACCTATGGTCACTTATATTCTCCGTCTTACTATATCTCCGTCTAAACTCTTAACCATGGTCCTAAGATATCTTCGAAACATAACTCGTACATAAAGTTATTTACTCACCAATAAATAGCTCATATTCAACCCTTACGTACTTAGAACAATCGGTAGCGAGTTCTTTTAAATTAAACACATGTCTGAAGTTTAGGCCCTCGAAATGCAAGAATGTTAAAACTCGTGCGCAACAGGTTTACCGCCTTAAAATCCTATCCGGCTCATGAGGGAGTTTACCGCCCTAAAAAATCTTACTCATATGAGTCATATCAAATCCGGACTAAAGCGAATGATATAAAAAAATAAGCCCATATCTAAAACCCTAAGATCCTAATTCACATACATAAAAAAAAACCAGATTTTTCTAACTTATAATTTCCACATTTTGCAATTTAGTCTCTGGTACTTCTCCTATAATTTCTCTTGCATTATTTTTTTCAATTTATTTCCATTGTTGTATTCTAATTTTTGTTTTGTCATTTTTCAAGCTTTTTTTGAAGGTGTAGAAAGCTTGAAAATCAACAAAAATGGCGTATGCGATGAAGCCAGCGAAAGCAGGGATGGAGGAATCAGTAGAGCAGATTCATAAGATTAGGATCACTCTTTCATCTAAAAATGTTAAGAATCTTGAAAAAGGTATCAACTTTTTTCATTAAAAATATAAATATTTATGTTTTTCTATGTTGGAACTTTGAATTTTGTATTATGATGTGAATATATTGTCTTTTTAGCTCAATATTTTATGTGGGTTCACTTTGGTTTGTGTTATTTTGATTAATTGTGTTTGTTAGGATGATAATGTCATTTGAGCTGGTTAAGTATCTAATTACTTCGGTTGTTAATATAAATTCTACTTTAACGTCTCAATCATTTGTTTGCTTTTTTATTAAAATACCCGTCACCAAATAATAATAAAAAAAGTTAAACAAATGAACGAGATAGAGGGAGTAGTAATTTCAAATGGTCTTTTTAGCTCAACATTGAATGTTGGTTTACTTTAGTTTATGTTGGTTTTGATCAAGATGATGTATTTGAGCTAGGTAAATATCTAATTTCTTTGTTCGATCAATATAAGTTTACTCCCTCCGATTCGTTGGAATTGCCCTATTTTATATGATTCCTAAGAATTGGAGGGAGTATTATTTTTATATAGTGGACATTGAATTTGGTATTTGGGAATTTTTTTTAGTTCAATTTGTATGTGGGTTTGCTTTGGTTTATGTTTGCTTTGATCAATATGGTGTTTGATAAGATGATGATGACATTTGAGCTAGGTAATTTATCGGGGTTTGTTTGTGTCGATTAGGGTACTCAGATCACTGTAAATGATGTACTGTTATCTTTGAATGGTAAGATGTTTTGGTTATGTTAGGGTAGTAAACTAGTCATTCAGTGCAAGTAATTGAGAAAAAGGTGTGGTTTTATTTGTGATCGCTTAGATTTGTTTGTGCAAGGAGAGAAATTGCGGATTATTTGTCTGAATGATAATGTGGCTTGTGTAGAATATAAGTTGTTTGAGGCTGTATCTGTCTACTGGGGGAGAAGGTGTTTGGATGGAAATGCCCATGTTATCGGTTATACTAAAGGATATGAGTCCAATTATACGATTTGTAGTGGAATAGCGGTGTTTAGTTTCTGGATAGCCATAATTTGCTCGTATTGTAAATGTTGTCTAATGTTTTCCTATTCAAATGTTTGTCGTGAAATGATTGTTTGGGTCAGTGAAAAATTAGATGTGAAGTGAAAATCTAAAAGTAATCATGTAAGGTATTTTGATACCGACATACGGAGGTTTGGTGTTAGTGATGGCAATAGATAGCAGGTCGTCTGATCTGATCCGTGGTGTTTGCCTCATCCTTTTTTCCTCAAGGTTTCACCTTGTCTAAAAAGATTCAAAAATAGGTTGAGTAATCATTTTTAGGAGATTGTACTATTGACCCCATTTTCGGACCGACCTGATGATCTCTGGTTTTTCTGAAGACACACTTCCTTACGTTTGGGGAGAAAAGGGGTTTTTTACCATTTATGGAATGACCATTTTTTTTATCAGAGCTCTAGGACGTCACCAAAGTGTAATGCTTAATGGTTGAGCATGTCCACCGAGGGGACTTGAAATTAGGAAGAATGACTGTTTTCTAGGTGAACTGTTATATTGATAATAATCTGTAAGGTGGAGTTTCATTCAATCATTTTTTTGTCGTTGGCCCGATGCTCGATTCCATGGGCAACTGGCTACAATTGAGCTCAAAGTTGTATGATACTGTCCAATCAGCTGTGTCTATTAAGAAAATGAGTGTGTTAGAACTTATAAGGATTTACCCGTGAGCTTATTGCCTGGTCTCTAAATTAAGTATATACTTCGCAGGTAACTTCTTCTTGTCTTGCTTTTCGATTTTTGTAACCTGGATGAAACTTGGCTGCGTTCCGCTTTTTAGTGATATGAGACAACAATCTATTTGGTGTGTGCGTCAATATTTTGCAGTGTATTTAGGATTTTAGTGGTGGTAGATTGGGTGTTCCTGAATTAGAACAGAATTTGTTTATTCTATTGTTTGGTTGGCTTATTTTAGGATGGAGTTAGATACTTGACGGATTCTACTCCTCACTCTCCCCCCATGTTTCTAACTGCATTACTTATTTGCGTGTGAAGGAGAATCAAACCATAAGTTCTAGAGTGGTATTGGGTTTCAAATCCATACCTTTAGAGTATGACATTTCAATCCGTTACATTCCACCTTTAGCCATACGACCCTGTAATGTAATAATGTGATGTATAGTCTGAAACGTATAGCTTGCTTATTGTACTCCGTAGTTATCTTGATATGGTTCTCGTTGTCCCCGAGACATAGGTGTCATCTTATGGGCAACTTCCACCAGTATTTTGTCTTTTGGGATATTGGTCTCAATTTTTTAGACATAATTGCATAACCTTCCTTTTGCTTAGTGGTTTAGTGTTATGATATACGGAGTAGTATTATATTACTACCCCATGGCCCATACTCAACTGTTTGTATTAACGTCTTTGTTTTGTGTTGTGGTGAACAGTATGTGCTGATCTTATACGCGGTGCAAAGGACAAGCTACTCAGGGTTAAGGGACCAGTCAGGATTCCAACCAAGGTTCTAAAGATCACCACTAGGAAGTCTCCCTGCGGTGAAGGTATATAACAGAAACTTTTATTTTCGAAACTAATGTTTTTACAGAGGAACCTTTTAATGTCACTGATGGACTGATGGTGATAGTAGTAGACTTGCAGAGTTAGCTTTCTCTTAATTGTGAGGTTTCTTCGTTATAAAAAGTCATTTTTTTTGTATTTGGGGCATGCCCGCATGAAAGAGACATAAAGGTAATTTCCGCGTTGATTGGATTTGAACCTAGTTACCTAGGTCACAAGTCTTGAGAACCACTCTTCAGCATTTTACTAACTAAACTAAGTACATTTTTTCAAAACATGTAGTTTATGATGTTAGTGTTTGTCGGCTACGTTGAGCTGTGTTGTTTTCACTTTCATTAGGTGGTTAAGTGGTTTCTTAAATAAAAGACGGCCTAAATTATTTCGCTACTATCTTAGTTCCAACTTATGATGAGTACATCATTGTTATGTGTCATTCAGCTTGATACTGAGTATTCTCGGCTTGTTTGTATCACAGGAACCAACACATTTGACAGATTTGAGTTGCGGGTTCACAAGCGAGTCATCGACCTCTTCAGCTCTCCGGATGTTGTGAAGCAGATCACTTCAATCACCATTGAACCTGGTGTTGAGGTCGAAGTTACTATTGCTGACTCTTAAATGTGCCTCATTGTAGCTGCCATGCACACGCTGGAAATTTTGAGAACACTCGAACGTATGTCGTAAAGATCATTTCTTGTAGCTCTGATATTACTATTAAGCATTTCATGTTTTCAGACATGCATTATCTTGTGACGCTTCAACAACAAAAGTCCCTAATTTTTTCTTTATCAAAAAACATTTTCTTGGGTCTTATGCTTCTTGCATTATCTTTTGACGCTGGAAGACGGTATAAAAGAGAAGGTAGACGAAGCGTTCTGAGATAAGTATACAAAATGAGTATACAAAAAGAGTGTGCTATACTTGCGCCGAATTTTTAAAGATTAATGTCTTATTTTTCATAGCTTAGTACGAACTATCGAATATATATACAAGGCATTAATCTTTAAAATATATTCTTATTTAAAATGTGGAAACAAATTCACATACTGAATATAAATAGTACAATACTAAATAACATTGGGATGATAGGGATTTCGGAAACCCTAACCTTCCCTTATATTGAGCTCAAAGTACAAGTTGATGATAATAATTGAACTCTTTAATACTACAATACCCCGTTTACATTTTTTCGATATAATTCATTAGATATTACCGTCTAAATAGTGTCGTATCGACTTATTAGATATTTCCGTCTATATAGTCATATCGACTTATTTCTATATAGGTGCATAATAGAGAAGGGCATATATAGTCCCAAAAGAAACGATCTTACAAAAATAGTTTTGCAAGACGGTCTCAAAGGAGACTAACCCGTCTTAGACAAATGCAAGAGCGGCTTGACCGTCATTCAGATTTTAACTGGAGCCTTTATACAGGAGGAGACCAAGATCCAGTTCTTCCTTGGTAAACGTATCATCTGTTACTGTGCATGATTTATGATATTTTTCGGAGATTTTACTCCAATTATTTTCCAATAGTGTGATACGAGCACCAGCCTCGAAAGTGCCCGACAGTCCACGATTTTTCACCTGATCCTCGATATATTTGAATCGCGCTGCCTCGGAAACCATTGGTATAGAGATTAGAGCAAACTTTGCTAGATCTTTAGCCACATTCTTACCTTTAGCTTTAAAATCCTCCCCATACACCAGTTTAAAGGCACTTTGAAGACTACTAACCCCTAGACTTATTTTGTCCCTCGAAACACCGGCCTTATTTACTAGATCAATGTAACTGCTTGCACAGGGAAGCTCCGGTCCTAATTTTTCTGCACCCGTAAATATACTCTTATATTTACCACTCAATTTTTTGTACTCGTCCGAAAAAAAATTGGCCCGAACTTTTCTGGTTGTCGATTCCGTGTCCTGGAAACCCACAAGATAACCATCTGAAGCTCTTAAGGCTAATGTAATGGTGTTCCCATTAAAGGGTAACACTAAGTTCACCAAAACAAATTTATCACTGTTAGCTTTTTTGGTCACTGGTCTACTGCACACTTTTGGTGTTCCACGGCCGAGTTCCTCCCTCAAAGAATCCAAAAACGACGAGTATTTTTTTGAATCAGAATCAACGCTCCAGGTCAGCTGCGCAGAAGCTACTGCCACAATCACCGCCAACATCATCCACCATACCGATATACTAGACACCTTCATCTTTCCTCGTGGTGTAACCTGTTTGAATTGATTGCTTTCACCGGTCACTCTTACATACGAGAGGCGTAAACATGTAAAAAGGAAATAGATAACTATTGATTAAAACGCTCAAAAATGGATATAGATAATTATTGACCCTAGACAGTGGGAGTAGAGTAGTAGACGGGTCAACCGGGCAAGGTTAGGGTCTTGTGTGTTCGGCACTAATCGACACAGTCAATTTCGGATACTGGTCATTTTTGGGTCAACACACATATAGTTACCCACGAACTTAACACGAATTGAACTCGTCTTACGGGTCGCTTACTGATTTCGGAGGGGTACACTAGCCCAAATGCGCACCCGTTATTTGTAGAAAAGAAAAATAAAGATTGAGTGAGTAGTTTATTTTTTTTATAGAAATTTTCTCCAACATGTGTGTTTATGCTTAGAAGATTAGAAGTATACCCTAACCCTAGGATGTAAATCTTGGTTGAAGCTTGAAAGTTTAGGAGTGTACCCCATGACGTAAATTCTTTATCCTCGACTCCATGAGTGACTACAATTCTATGTTTTCGACATGGCAATTGATCTTGGACCATACTCAGATTCGCAAGACCTCCCTTATAGGTAGTATATTAGTTTCGAAATTTTGGACTCGCTGGATATAGGTATGATATGGGTCCAGTGATTTAAGAAGGGACTGGATTTGGATCCATCCAACCAGAGTACCAGACCTTGATCTTGCCCTAAACCCATTTTTATTGATAATAATAAAAAAAAATAGAAGATAATCGATTATACAGCCAGACAGGTAGTCCAACAATAATGCCATTACGCCAAAGCTGTAAATAAGACTTGGTTTCCTTTGTATTTTTAGGAGTAATGACATACTCTTAAGTATACTAACTTGTCAGCTACATTATTTTTTAAGCATCATTCCAAACATTTTCAAATATTTTGGACCGTTATGGTTATCCAGTTTCGTAGGATCTGGATTTGAGTCTTAATCTAATAGAAGTCTACCCATTGTCATCTCTAACTACCCTTGCCACACTTAATCTACTACAATATCATTTCCCCACCTTCCCTTCTCCTTTCTCATCAAATCCCCCGACCTAGCTAGGTGATTGAGGTTGAACCTAGGTCGTTGTTAGAGATGAAAATGGGATGTTGGACCGTGTCTCATGCCGCTCCACCGTGTTATGACAAAAAAAAAAGGCAAGATGATTGAAATTTTGGTCAAATAAACTACTTTGGTCGAATGAGAAAATAAAATACTTTACCAAACACAGCCTAATATTGAATAATAGATTAACCAATAAACACATCTTTCAAATAAGAAGTAATTTTTACGTAACTATATATACTAAATAAAATAGGTAAATAAATGACAAATAACCAACACAAACCTGTAATTATTGAGCTGAAATCAGAATTAAAAGCTGAATTATTAGGTAGAAGGCCTTTTTGTTATGTGATTAATTATTCTATATTTGTTTTTGTTAATTAATGGATAGAAAGTGCGTTATTTCAATGCCTTATATAACACTGGTTGGTCCTAACTTTGTATGTCTTATAGAAGTATGTCTCATCATATATCACGTTTTGTATGTCTTATATGTCTCATCATATATCACGTTTTGTATGTCTTATATGTCTCTATCATATATCACGTTTTTTTTGTTTTTTTTGTAATTGTTCTTGTAGGTAGGGCAATTTTTTGGACAAGGGAGGAAAGTTGATCAACTTTTGAAACACTTCGAAAGATTTGGAGATAAATATATACAGAGTACTTCGTAAAAACATTTTAATTATTAAAGTGAGAGTATATATATGTCAGTGTTTCTTTTTTTCAGACCTCTAAGTAATTTTTAGAAATCGATTAATGAAATTGAACCAAAATCTATTATGATGTATAATCATTTATCTATCAGACCTCACTTTATTTAATTTTTTTGGACAATTATAATAAAGAAAAGAGTTGGAGAAAAACTTAGGACAATATAGAAAAGTATATATGACATATTCACATATTTGAGCAATAACAAATTAACAATAAAACTCATACAAATTTTTGTATAACGCCGGTCATACACAAGAAATTATTAAAACAGATCTCTTGATTAAATAATTTTCCATTTAAATGGGTTATGAACTTAAAGTAGTAGTATTTGTACGTGTTAAGAGACCTATTTACAATTAGATAAGACAGTCTTATTAAAAAATATACGGAGTACTATGTAATTTATTAGAGAAAAAGGTTGTAGAGATTCTAATTAAAGAATTTCGAAAGGAGAATGTTGTTGACAAAACTCACTGGTCACCACATTACTCACATGTCAACATTAAAAGTGACGTTCACGTGAAAGCAGGGGTGAACCCATAAGGTAGCAAGGCGCTACCCCAAGCCCGGAAAAATGAATGAGAAAGACGACTTTTTGCTACCCCGTACATGGCTGGGACTATAGAATATTATATAGTAAAAGCGTTATAGTAGCAAGAAAATGGTAGTGCAGAAGTGGTAAAATTGTGGGCTTAATCCTACTCATCCAAACCACGCGTGTTCAAGCCTCCCAACAAGTAATTTTTTGTTTTCCTTCAAATTAATGGGGTTGATGGGCGTATTTAGTATATATTCATTGATTTCCTTGCAATTGAGTTGTTTTATTACTAACTATATACTCCATTTGCTACTATATCTAATACTCCCTCTTATTCTATGTATTCTTCTTATTTGCTTTTTGCACAAGGAATAAGGAAATCAATTTAGACCACATAAAATACACAACCCACATGCAATTCAATATGAACCACACAAAGCAACACAACCCCACATGCAATTCAATATGAACCACACAAAGCAATCCAAAAAGAGAAATAGGGAAGAAAACTTGAATAGACAAATGAGGAAATAGAGAGGAATAGGAGGGAGTATATACCAACAACTCGCTATTTTACAAATTATTAGTTGCTACTTTTCAATCATTTATTTACCTATCTTATTCTTTGTGAGTGCTATTTTAATTAAAAATAAACAAATAATTGAGACGAATGATGTAAATTATTTTTTATATTATAAGTTGTCGCACTTTTATTAATAACAATTGTGTACGAGTTGTTCATGTATTGGTCATAAGAAGTGCTAAACTATTAGGATTTAGGACTCAGCCGCAGTAAACAGTTTTAAACAATAAGCATGAAAAAAAAAATCTTTTCAAACTAAGAAAAAGTTATTTACAAAAATTATTATGTTTATCCGTATTGTTTTTACCAAGAGGGAATGTTAAACAAATTTCGCTACCCCATATATAAAATCCTGGGTTCGCCCCTGCGTGAAAGATGGGTTTAGGACTCTCGTATTGGGATTTTGGGAATAGTTTACGTTTACTTATAAATTGTTGACCGAAATGGAGGAAATAATATGAATTAACAAGTTAAGGTATTAATGGGGATCGTATCCTTGGTCGCGTCTCTTTCACGATCAACACTCGCTGCATATACATCGCAAAAAAAAAACATAGTAGAAGATGGATTGTGATAATTCGTCACCATTTTTCTGTGGTTGATCTTCTAATACATTTTTCACATGTGATCACCAAGCTTTCACTCGTTACATACCATTTTGGTAGAGTTTGGTACGTGGTATTATGCCAACATATAGACACGAGTATGTCACATTAAGGTTTTGTTTGATTATCATCGGGAAATAAGTTTAATGAATTAAGAAAACACAAAATGATATTGAAAACGAATATAATCTGTCTTCAGCTGAAATCATTTCAGAAAGAACATGTGTGTCAAGTAAGAGAGAGAGTGAAGACGAATTATGTTCATATTTATTGATACAGATTGTTACAACATTATATGAAATGGATTATTAATGTGAATTGATTAGAAGTTGATGTATCATGTATAAATTTTAGAGTTTTGGGTATGAATCGGTGATTCAATAAGTAAGTGGATTGAGTTTAGATATCGTAAAATTGAATCCAATCCGATTCATTGTCATCGCTACTCTGAAGATAGGAAAATGTAACTTGTAACTTGAGCCCCAAATTCGAACTAATTATGGAGCAACATTCAACAAAAGGTAGTAAATAGTAATACACTAATACATGTCTTCTACTTATTGGTCATTCACTTGGACCGACCAAATTGTATTCAGCCTTTATTTACATTTTAGCAAAAGGTAGTAAGTAATACATGAATTACTTAATACTCCGTAAATCAATACAAAAATAATATTTTTATTTTTATAACCTAATAATTTAAATTCTTATCTTACATATTTGATATGTTAGTTTTCATTATAGGTTATGAAGTTATTAAAAGAAAATCAATAGCATATTATATTAATTTCTTTTGTTTGAGCTTTTTTTATACCTTCCTCTTAAGAAATTTCCTTTTGGCAAATATAAATAAAAACACACTAATATTACCAACATTATGTTAATTTGTCACTTTGATGTTTATGATAATTACCGTAATTCGCAAACCGCGGTATCACCGAGTCACTTGCCTGGTGACCATTATTATACGACTAGATTTATACTGAGTATAACTACGGAGTAAGTTTCATCAGTAGGTCTTGCTTGTGACGGGTCGGATCTTGCGACGGGTATTTTGTGAGAGGAAATGGGTAGAGGGACAAGGTGGGCACCCCCTATGTGCTTCTCCACTCACCCTTGATGAGTATTTTGTGAGAGAATATGGTACCCGTCTTAAGCTTAAGACGGATACCCCCGTCTTAAATGAGAATTTGTGAAGTTTCATAGTTAAAACTAGTTATATGTATTAAACTATTTAGAAATTTAGATAGACAGGGATAAAACAAGATTTATACGGAGTAGATCTTACTCCGTATTTAATAACAAAGTTTCATAGTTGAAAACTTGAAACTGGTTACGTGTATTATACGCCCGTTATACGTACTTGAAAACTTGAAATTAAGCACGATTTACATAGATGAGGATAAAACATTTTTTATTCCCGTTATAAGTATAAAATGAATACATCTACTTCAAACAAAAATTTGTGATTCAATAATTTCATGAAATAGTGTTACACGTAGTATGTGATTAGGAAGAAAATAAGAAAATGAGTTAAGTACTACTTTGTTTTTGCGGTTAGTCCCACTGAAGACGGGCATTATCTATCACAAGCTGAAAACGGATAGTACCCTTCTTACAATATGCAAGTCGGAGGACTCATTTGCCCTCCACTTGCCTTCCCCACTTGCATATTGTGAGATAAACACTATTCGTTTTCAGCTTGTAACAGATAGTGCCCGTCTTCAATGAGAATTTCGATTGGTTTTTTGGGATTTAACGGGAGGTGCAATAAAATCAAAATCATATATTTTCATAAATTTTGAAGACAGAGGAATCAGGTAAAGAGACCAGAATGCCAAATACTGCAAAAAAGATCAGTCATCATAATTTTTATTAATAATATATAGTTGATGGTACGTTCATATATTCATAAATCAGTTGGTCTTGCTTCAGACGGACCATTTTGGTCTGAAGCAATAAGACGGGATTTTGTAACCACTTTACAGATTAGATGTAACCAGTATTGAAAACAAGTTGATATAAGCTGTAGTTACATTTTATCAAAAAGTGGCAACATAATCCCGTCTTATTTTTCAGACGGAAATAATCCGTCTGAAATAAGAATTTGCGTTCATAAATTGATGTTGTACATTGTACCCAACTATGTTAAATATTCGTTGCATAACTTTAGGATGAAAAATATTTGTGTCCTCCGGAAGGTTGCCCTCCTTAGTCCTCACACTCAAAGACCAATAACCAAAATGTAAATGAGGAAAATAATCCTTCGCCTTTTAGTATAAAGAGCACGTCCTCTCAAATGACATAAGTATTTTTCGAAGAAAGACCTCAAAGAGTAAAATGTTTGGTTAACTTTCATAATTATCTTAATTATTAGTACTCATTACTCTTTTTAAAAATCCTCCATCATAATGATATTTAAAGTGATGGGAATTCATGTCCTTCAAATTGACATCGAAATCAATGGAAGACTAATTTGCCAAAGTTGTCTCACAGAATCCACTAAACCAATTTGGATTTTCTCCGTTACTTTTTCTCTCGATTACCTCTCAATGGTTTAGATATAATCTAGAAACGATCTAAAGGTCACAACAATAAGTAATGAAATGTTGATGTATATGGGAAATAATATATTAAAATGGTTCTATTAGAATGAATGAACCATCAATTACTTTTGAGGTAACGAAGAAAATCTCAACTCCCACTAAACATCACTACATGACCACGGGTATGATTTATGAATATAGCAATTTAAATCCTCTTTATTACTAACTCTCTCCATTTCTTTTCAATGACTCGGATTATTTTCAACAACGATATAACAGTGTCAAGCAGAAGTAATAGAGATGATGTGGAAGAGAAATAATAAATAATATCAATCTATTAGAAGTAATAGACTAAAGAGAAAGAAATGGAAAGGATCATTCCCTGGATATAGTATTAAATTATCAACATAATATGAGAAAAACGTTTAAGGTTGCCATGTGCAGTGGAGAGCATTGTAGGCAACGGTTAATATTGGTTAGGGGAAGGGGAAGAATGAAACAAACATGAATAAGGATGATTGAAAACGATATCTATATTTTAAAGATGAGTGATAATATGTCGTTGGAGAAGGCACTCTAAACAAAAATAATTACATGTGACCATATCATAAGGGAGTAAAGGGACTATTATGAAAAATTTATTATGACATCCGCTTAAACGGTCCTAATTAGGGTCATTTATCACATGTTTGTGGCAATATTCTTAAAATAAAAGAAGTATGAAATATTTTATAATGCTACGATCGATGCACTTATTTGACTAATATAAATATTAAATCTTCTTTAAATTTGTAGAGTTAGCCCTTAGATTTGTAAATGTGACACAACCTTATTATAAAAAAAAATTATAAATTTGAGATTTGCAAAGCACTTGACTACATGTACCATAGAAATGATATACTCCCTCCTAGTCACTCATTTCTTCATCTTTCCCTTTTACACAAAAATTAAGAAAATGAATTTGGATCACACAAAACACACTACCCCACATACAAATGAATTTAGACCACACAAAACACACTTACACACAACCCCACATCCAAAAAGGAAAAAAGGGAAGAAAACCCGACCTACCCAATAAGGAAAGAGGGAAGAAATGACCGACTAGGAGGGAGTATCAATTTAAGCCTGTTTAATTTCTTCGCTAATTTGTTTTATTTTTGAATATTGTTAATTTAAGGCATATGAAGTGACTAGACTTGACAAAAATAACGAGACCTAAACTTGAATTGAGGACTCGAATCTAACCCGAAATCCAAATTGGTTCAACCCGAATGTTTAGCATACTGGTTGTTATCCCTAAACAATTTGATAAGAACCAACCTGAAAATACAACAAACCCAAAATAACCTAACCCAACCCAAACTCTTGCAAACGCGAATAACTCAAACCCGATCCGATGAACCTGTTTACCTAGTCTAAAACGGACTTACAAGATATCAACAAACATCCCTCATACAATCATACCTTCCAAAAACATGCATCATATTCCCTTACCTTATCTTCCTCCAAACAAATAATAATAATATCTCAATTCACAACAAAGTTGCAAAGTTTTCGCAAGTTTGTCACCACAACTAAAGGCATCATATTCATAGGTTTATTGTCAAGTTGTTTTCTCATCCAAATCAATGGCCTCTCAAAGAAGGGAAAAAAAGGGCAAAAGAATTGGACCCCACATGTCCATTATTTTATAACGTGGACCATTTTAATTGGATGTACTGATGATGTTGGGCCCACAACTGTCACTTTCGTTCTCAGCTGTCAAAGATGGGTTGGATCACATATGTAGTAATCGGACCCAGAGATGCGCAATCCCCTGCGTGATTTGCCATTTCCTTAGTACTTCACTCTAATTACGATCGCAAATTCTTGTTTAAGACCGTCCTAAATTAAAACGACATGTACAATATATTTGAATAAGGATTATGAGAGGTCTTAAGGTAAGATGATTTTAAGCAAAATTTACTGATTATCGGTTGAGGAATAATAACGTCGATAATGAATTTAATATGTGGAATAGTATTATTTTGATAATGTAATTTCTCTAAGAGATGTTCTAAGTGGTTAATTATGTTTCAATGTGGTTTATATCACAACTCATTTATGTTTTTTGAACAAGATGGAAACCAAACTCGCTATTTGTATTGCGAAACTCTCACTGACTTTCTAGCTAACATTCTCAAACTTAGATAAATTACTTCTAAACACATTTAAATTTTCCTTGAGACATATTATTGAGGCGAATTCTTCCGTCACAAGCTTGTGAGAAACACTTTCCGTCACAAACTACAAGTGAGAGAAAGGTTGTGAAATGTCACAAGATTGTAACAATCGCAAGCAAGAGTTTATGCATTATTGAACTTGTAGACAGTTTTTGAAGTTTAATTCAACGATTTTGAGCTTCTCAAAGCAATACTATACTTTTCATTCTACTATCAATTACAATCAATATATGTTTCCAAAGTTTTAAAAAAATTGTTTAGTTTTGACAAGCTTAGCCAAACCGGAATTCGAGCTTAAAATTTCAAGCCGTCTCGGTCTCGAGTTCAGATCGCCTCGGTTACAACCATATGCCAACATGATACACATACTACAAAAAATATCTCATAAAATATTCCAAATATAAATATAACCAATGGACCAATTTTTATGATTCTTCAACATCACACACTATTGTTTACAAACAAAACCAGATTGGCGAAGAATCTTTGTACTACTTATTATTATTACATTTCCCAAATTACCCTTACCCATCTCCCATGTCATTATGTCATCCTCTCTCTTTTTTCCCACACAAAACCAACAAAAAACCCCAATAAAACCCTAAAAAAAAAAAATCACTAAGTCTTGCTTAAGACGGGTATTAATGTATTATCCGTCTAAATGTTAAGACGAGTTAAATACTTCCAAGTGCTAGTAATAAAGACAAAATTTCTTATATTTTCTAGGTAACAAGTCTTGTATTAAGTTTAAGACGAAGAATAACGGTCTGAAATGAGAATTTGTGTCAAAAAAAATATCAACATGTCCCAAATAATGACAACGGCTATGATGATTTAGCCTGCTTATGGACCCCACACTCACGCCCTCTCTTTATACTTCTCATCTGTCATCCATTTAAATCCAATTAACACCCCAATTCCCTTTTCGTTTTCAAAAGTTGGAAAATGAGATATCGTCATTCAATGATACGAGTACTAAGTTTCGATATCGTCTCCCATTTTAAGCTTTACAACGAGCTAGATATCGTCATTGAATGGTATTGAGTTTCAATATCATTGTACTTGGTACCATTTGATAAAAAAAACCGTCACATTATCCCTATCTAGGCTCAACAACGAGACATATAACATCATTGAATGACATTAAGTTCCAGTATCATTCTTTCAAATGAGTTTACTGAATAACTAGTTTTAAACCCGTGCAGAAAATGCACGGGTTGTAATTAATAAAAGCCGTTATTATTTAATACATGATTATACTTGATTTTTGTTTACTTTTATAGTGAAACAAACAACAACTTGAATGTATTCAAGTAAAATATAACTATATGTATATAAATAGTATGTTTTTATAAGATAAATTTGAAATTCACGATCAATTAAAAAATCAATATTTTGTAAATATAACATGATTTAAATACATTCAAACCAATATAATAATTTAAACCAATAATATGAACAAAGAAATATCTTATATCAACGGGAATGCAAATAACTACTTGTTTTCAGAAAACATGTCTTACGCTTTAATGTTTAGAGCCCAAAAATTTTAAACATAATATGATTTCTTACGGAGTATACACTATATATTTTGAAACTGATACTATGATTTTTGTATTAGAAAATCATATTAGTAATTTGTATGTAATTGTAATATGTAAATTTTGGAGTGTAAATTTTAGTTTTAGGGAATGTAATAATAGTGTTTATAATATCTTTTTACGGATGTGAAAATGGGATTAAATAATGATATAAAGCTATGTTATTATTCATTAAATGTTATGTTAATAAAATATAGTGTAGTGTAATGTAATACATTGTTTTAACACAAATTCTTGTTTACAACCGTCGCATATGCGACGGGTTAAGTGTAACCACTTTTTGACAAATAGTGACCATTTATTAATAAACAGTAACCATCTTTTATGACTTGAAAATGACATTTATTATCAAGGTAGTCACTATTTTACAAAAAGTGGTCACATTTTGCAAAAAAGTGGGGAATGAGACCGTCGCATAGGAGAGTTGCTATTGTTTTAATAATGAATGAATGAAATTAATAAAAGTAGAAAAGAGTATATAATAATGAATGAATGAGATTAATTAATTCTAAGCATAAACATGGGGGGTCCCACATCACTACCAATTTGATAAATTCTTTTATTTCATCGACCAATAAGAACGCTCTAAATGTTTGTGGATTAGTATATAGTAGATACTCCCGTCATTTTGCTTTACTGAGGTCCAAGATACAAAAATTTCACCGTAAATATATTAAAGAAAAAAATTATTAATACAGAAAACTAAAAAAATACATTTATTATAAAACCATCTGTTACAAAATACGAGTATTATTTTTGACAAAAAAAGTTAAACATTTACATATCGACAATCAAAGTTCCGTCTTAAAAACTGTTGAAAAAAAAACAAATAGAAATATAGACGGAACAATACCGAAACTCAGTACCGTCTAATTAAAGTTGTATCATTACCCCTCCAAATAACCTCTATTTCAATTCAAAATTCCACAATATAAATACTACCCCATCACTCTTTGTCTCACTCACTCTTCCCTCACACTCTCACTCAAAATGCTCCATCACATTCTCTCCCTTCTCCTTCTCCTCCTCCTAACCACCATGGTACACGGTTGGCGACCGTGGCCAACCGCAACAACAACCGCCACCACCACCACCACCACCTTCTCTACCACCGCGTTAATCCATAATTATTCCGAACCACAACTAAACTCTTCAAAAAAATTTGAAGGCTCATCAAATTTAGTCCACTTAAAATACCACATGGGCCCGGTCCTAACAACAAATATAACAATACATATAATTTGGTACGGTAAATGGTACCCGTCACAAAAGAAAATAATCCGTGATTTTATTTCCTCGATTTCATCAGATACCGCACCACACCCGTCCCTGTCCAGCTGGTGGAAAACCGTCCAGCTGTACACAGATCAAACCGGGTCCAATATTTCTAGAACTGTAACCCTAGGTTCAGAAAAATCAGACCGTTTTTACTCACACGGAAAATCATTAACCCGTCTATCAGTCCAATCGGTAATAAAATCATTTATTACCGCGACAACTAATCCGTTACCAATTAACCCGAAATCCGGAATTTACCTCGTATTAACCGGTCCAGATGTCTACATGGAAACATTTTGTACGGACATTTGTGGGTTCCACTATTTTACTTTCCCATCAATAGTTGGTTACACTTTACCTTATGCATGGGTAGGTAATAGTAATAAATTATGTCCGGGTGTGTGCGCGTATCCATTTGCGGTCCCCGCGTACATACCCGGACTTAAACCCGTTAAGTCCCCAAATGGGGACATAGGGGTTGATGGTATGATTAGTGTCATAGCTCATGAAATTGCTGAGTTGGCAACTAATCCATTAGTTAATGCATGGTATGCTGGACCTGACCCGATTGCACCCGTTGAAATTGCGGATTTATGTGAAGGGATTTATGGTACCGGTGGTGGCGGGTCGTACACGGGTCAAATGTTGACGGGTCGAGACGGTGCCACGTATAATGTTAATGGAATTCGACGACGGTTTTTGGTTCAGTGGATTTGGAACCATGTTGTTAGTTATTGTACTGGTCCTAATGCTTTGGACCAATAGTAGTACGTAAAATCGAGGTACTGTGAACGATAAGTCTAGGACATCTCATCATCGTCTTGTATTGTATTGTATTGTATTTTATTTTGTATTGTCTTTGTGCCTACTTTTACACGAAAAAAAAAACAAATTAATAGTGCGAAAAGACTAAGACTAGTAGTCTTGAATTTGTAATTTTAGATTTTTTTTGTCCTTAATTTTCTTAAGGATAATAATATATTAATATGGTTTTTCTTAAGCTAGGGAATGTTGTTATGAGGTGGTAATTAGTTTGAATGAAAGGTTTTTTTTGGGAAATTTTGATTAGAATTGTTGCACGTTTACGTAAGTATAGTACTATAAATAAATGAATTCCTTGGACAAATAATTATCTTTACTTAGATTTAATTTTGTGCTCTAAGTTGGTTTTTATTATTTCGAGCTAAGTATTTCTCTCTGTAAATTGACTCTGAATATGAACGGGGAACTATTGTTGTATGTACATTAAATTAGTTTAATTTGAATAAAGTTAATAGACCCAAAGTGTCCTCACTCGCATCTTAACAAAGAACGAATTTGTCCGACTTAACTTGTACTTCCTCTATTCAACTCCACTCTACCACTTTCTTTTTTGTACACTATTTACAAACGATCATATAATTGCAATTTTCTCTCAATATATAAGTAAAAAATATATTCATGTGTGATCTTGTTTGATTCGTTTTTACGAGTACATTATTAATATCTAACTTTTATAATTTTTGCAAACACGTAACTAACGATATTTACCGTGTAAAACACGTCTTGGCAAATGTGAAAATTTTTTTTGGGTGGAGTTGAATGGAGGAAGTATATTTATTGTCGTATATATTCCTAAATAGTCTGACAATATTTGTAATCCACATAAAATGATCACTTAAAGTGACCTGGCGCGATTCGCCCGGAGCTGATCAAATAGTGTAGACTTGATGGCCAAATTAAGCGTAGCTCGGACGGATGAGATTTTCGAAATTTTTAGTTAAAACTTTTTACAAATTTTTAGATAAATAAATTCAGTGTACCTTGTATTAGTACTCTGTATTACAAGGTGTTCTCCCCCCCTAAAAATTTCCGCCCGTAAATTAAAATCCTAACTCCCCCAATGAACCCAACCTATACTAAGGCTCTGTTCTTTTGGGCTGAATCGGAGCTGAACTGAACTTATAGGAGCTGAACTGAACTTATTGGAGCTGAACTGAACTGAACTGAACTTATAGGAGCTGAACTGAACTTATAGGAGCTGAACTGAACTGAACTTATAGGAGCTGAACTGAACTGAACTTATAAGAGCTGAACTGAACTTATAGGAGCTGAACTGAACTGAACTAAACTTATAGGATCTGAACTTTTCTGAACTTAATTTTAATTAATTGAATAGAATTTATAGAATCTAAAATTTACTAAACTGAACTTTATTACATAAGGTAAGATAATAACATAATTCCAATTTATATACATTGGTTTGTTCAATTAGATTACTACGTTGACATCATCTTTATCTGTATCTTTATTTTTTGGGAAGGACTGTCATAAAAAATAGTATACTCTAAAACATAAGGTAAGATAATAACATAATTCCGATTTATGTACATTGGTTTGTTCAAATAGATTACTACGTTTACATTACGATAAAAAAAATAAATCACATATTACATCGTTTTCTAACCATCTATTTCCATATCATCATCTTCCTCATCACTTTCTTCTTTATCTTCACTATCACTCGTAACAACGAATCTATTGCCTCGCCAAATATTTTTTACTATCTTGTTTCGTACCTTGAACATGGTTTTTTTCCGCTTATCATCAAACATGCCCAAATCTACTGTTCCTTGAATATTCACGTCATGTTGTATAATAGGTATTCCAAGAGTATGCATCCTTATTATAAAATTATGGAGTGTGAATGTATAAAACAATAATAGACATTTGATACTTTTGTGACATTCGGGGGCATATTTTTTAACACCCACCTTTTTTTCAAATGACCAAATGTCATTCCACTAATTAATGTCAAATGTTTTTATATCGGTTTTCATAAATAATATATTCCGTATAACTTTTCTGAACTTAATTTGTAAGAATTGAATTTTTCTGAACTGGACTTATAAGAGCTGAACTGAACTGAACTGAACTTATAGGAGCTGAACTGAACTGAACTTATAGGAGCTGAACTGAACTTATAGGAGCTGAACTGAACTGAACTGAACTTATAGGAGCTGAACTGAACTTATAGGAGCTGAACTGAACTTAAAGGGACTGAGTTTAAGTCCAAAAGAACAGGACCTAAAAGTGAATGTGACGAATTAAAGATGAAGAACATTAAGAATTGGAAGGCCACCTCTACCAAACGAGGGTTGAATGTGTGGTAGGTGGATGGATTTATCAGACAAATTAAGGCTAATAATTAACACTACTACTACAAGTCTACAACCATGCAAATATGCAATGCATTGATATGGGGGAGTAAAAAATGCACTTCACAAATGGATATGTGAGTATGTGACCAATCAAACATACTCCCTCTGTTCCAGTGATATGTTTACACTTACTTTATTTTATGAGGGAAAATTAAAACAAGTGTAAACTATTGACTGGGACGGAGGGAGTAGTACCTACATATTATCCTCTCTCATATTCCATGGAGTATAATTGTAGTATAATCTAAGATTCTAAGAGCATTGGTGTTGCGTTATTTATTTATCCATAAATTTTGACAATTATTTGATTAATAATTTTAGTGTCAGTGTATGAACATGCTTTTACGGCTTACACAAAATTTGAATTTTACAATTACATTATATAAAATGTATATATATATATATTTTTTTCTTTTAAAACGGTATTGTAGGATTGTATTAAATGATCTTACTTATAATAATTTCAAAAAAAAAAAAATGGATAGTAACTCGTAAGATTCTACAACTTGAATAGAATCGTAAAATCTGTGATCAATCAAGCGTTTTTAGAAAACCGTAGAATCATTGGATCGAATTGAAATTCCGATAACAATGGCGACGACAATCTAGTCCAACGTACGTAGATGGAGTTCTTGGATCCTCCCCTGCATCAGAGTACGTAGTATGGACGTATGGTGGTCTTGTTTACGTGTGGTTTTATGCCAATGATTTGACCTCTCTCTGCCTCTTTATCTATACGTACCATCTTAATTATCCTGTGATTTATGTCTCTTCTGCATTGCCTGAAATTTAGAAATATCAGAGTAAATAATGTTACGGGTGTAAAATGTATTTTCGTAAACATCTAACCTCACTGAACACGGACATTATTCGTTACAAGCAGAAGATGGATAATGTCTATCTCACAATATGCAGGTGGAAGAACAAGTTAGAGGTCTATTATTTACCCTCCCTACTTGCCTATTTTCAGAGGTGCATTATTTTGTCTTCAGCTTGTGAATTGTGACGGATAGTGTCTACTTTCAATAAGAATTAGAGTAAGGGGCGAAAACTAAAAAAAAAACTAGGTTATGGAAGAACGAGACGCCTACTATTATAAGAAAGTTTTAGAACGTCCAAAAGTAAAGCAGTCATCCAACCCATACTGAATCAAAAACAATATAGAGTTTTTTATTACTTAATAGGATTATCAATGTTTGTTGCAAGTATATTGTAATAAATCTTTACTCTTTTCTTCGCTTAATTAATCACTCGTCTTTGAAATCTTATCATCTCTAGTTAATTGGTTTGGACTTGAGTCGACTGATTGGGTTCGTAAAATAGAAGCCGGATAATTTTAAAGATAGAGAGTCATTTTTTCTATATGAATGCATGCACGATCTCAAAGCTCAGAAAAATCAGTATAAATGTTCATTTGGTATACAAGCCATGATTTAGAGTTTGCTAAAAGGGTTCATGGTAAACAAATCCCTCCATCTCAATTATTTAATTAACTTTTTTTTCTTTGTAAGAGATATTTTTTCCGAAAGAAAATAAATAACTAAAACCGAGGGTTTAAACACTTCGTATCTCATTGCAACTTACACCCACTTGCTTGTTAATAACAAGCCGGACTTTATACTGCTCTACAAAACCATCAAATGGTTTTATGTAAATATAATCGACATAATTTTAGTAACTTTCACATTGCTAGGTGAATTAATGTATTATAAAATAAAGAACTCGTCAATAATGATCACCACATCATCAATTTAAGATCGCATATTCTTATTTCAGAGAGCAATTTAAAGTATGTATGAAATAATTTAAAAATGATTATTTTACGAAAAAATGTGAATTTTTTTTCTTTTTTATAAAATGTCATCCCTTTAATGTTAAAATTTGACAATTTCATTTATACATTTTTTTATCATTAAATAGTAACTTTATATTATAAAACTGTACCATTTTTTAGGTATTAAGTTCAGCTTGTACTTCGTATTAAAAAACACTAGTTGATCAATATAAGATTCAGATCTCATTTAGTAGTAAGTCTTGCTTAAAATTTAAGTTTAAATGGATCAAATACTAGCTTATGGTTGTAATAAAGTAAGACAGAACTTTAAATATAACTTTCGCGAAAAAATAGGATAATTTAATATATATTTAACCCGTTTTAAGCTTAAAACGAATAATAATCTCCCTTTGTTTAACTTTAAATTTATGCTTATTCAATCATTCACATAAACTATTTGTTGATTTGAGTCCATATGCTTTACCCTTATGAGTCATGTCATGAACTCATGATACATCATACATGTAATACTATTCTATAAAAAATAAAAATAAAAATGATCATGGCTATAAACTACTCCTATGATCCTCTCTACTCACAACTTAGATTATTTTACAGTTTATTCTCATCTTTTAATAATAATAATAATAATAATAATAAGTACTTTTAATCCTATAAAGTCGCACCGAATTGAAATTTCTTGCACACATACATAGGCATTCATACTCACTTTTGTTTTTGTTTGATGCTTTGATTGATTGGCCGTATATGGTACGAATACTCCGTATTTATTTCTGTGTACGGAGTACAAGTTTATGTCTAACTTAAATGAGTGAACCAATGAGATGGAGCAATGTACCCCTAAACATTAGGGTAGGGTGATGATAACGCCACTCAAAAATAGTGTCTGTCACCCGATTTTGTTAATAGCGATTATAATATAGTGAATCACAAATTCTTGTTTGTGACGGGCAGTATCCGTCACAAGCTTGCGACGGGTACCACTTCCCCTCACAAATGACCCATTTAAGGGAAAAGGGGAAGCACATGGGAGGTGTACGTCCCACATGTTCCCTCTACCCATTTTGTTAGAGGAAAAACCCGTCGCAAGGTCCGACCCGTCACAACGGAGACCTGCTAATAGTGAAGAAGGGATTTTGGATTTTTGAGTGACATTAAACGGAAAAACCAGCAAATTACGACTAAAAAGCTTAGTAAGCTTTCAAGACACTTAAACAAATTGAGAAAAAATAAATATTTTCACCCCTTAGTTTTGATAATTAATTATATATCTTTAGTTTTGGATATATAAGTCAATATAAGTATCTAGTTTTATATCAAGTGCGATAAGTTAGATCATCCACAATAGACTCCCATAATTGATAACTGCTCTAAAACAAATATATGTATTTCTCGTGTGTAGTTATATATCTGTACTCATTAAATTGTACAATATATTAGAAGTCATTTTTCAATCGGATAAGATATACTTTGTATGGAGTATTACGTAGTAGTATACCTTGGAGTTCATAATACAAAATACACTTTTACTCAATAGTAACGACCATACTTCAAACACAAATTTTCATTGAAAACGGACTTTTTACGTTACTTTGAAAAGTTTTCTCAAAAGCTGTAAGTGGGAAAGAATTGTAAGAGATTTTTTAAAATACGATTATAAGCGAGACTCGGTGTATTTCAAATGGCATGAAATAGTCAACATGTTACATGTTCACAAGACTAGGGAAAATAGAGGCAAACACTTCACTAGAGATGCTTATAGCTACATTAGGCTTTAACGAAGTGACCAAAATAACACAGTACTTAACTAATGACTAATAACTAATCAGGTGTAATTAGGGTCCCAAAAGGTGCGACTAATTAAACACCATTATTGACAGCTAGCTAATTGCATTCATGCATAATTAATGTAAATTAAATTTAGCCATGATTACAATTTCTTAATGCTTCAAAATTGTTGTACTGTATTTGATAGATTTTTTATCAATATTGGTAAAGCATAAATTAGGGAGTTTTACGTAAAATGGACAAAGTCTCATATAAGGTAACCCCTCTCGTTATGAACTTTTTTGTCATGGAAAAATTGATGTTTACTGTGATTATTGAGTAATCTGTTTGGCAAATTAACGTTTGTTTTTGGTACAAAGATTAATGAATAAAAGACAAATTAAATAACGATTTTTCTTACATGTGCTATTAGGGCACACGATAGGAAGATTGAACAAAAATATATTTAAATTCAATCATGAGAAATAGAAAGATATAAATATTCTTATCATTTTAGGGAAAGAGTCGTAAAAACATTTCTTTTATGGCTTTTATTATATGCCCTTAGGAAACACATTAGAAAAACCGATAAAACAATCTGCACTAGACAAAGAAAAGTGACCTTTATTACCCATCTAAATGATAATCTAGAATCTAGATAAATGTTGCCATGCTTTTACCCTCTCCTAGATAGTTAATACATCAGTTATTGTATAAGACAATCTCATACACTGTTAGACAGTTAAATTAAATAAACAACTTCCTTATAAAAGTGAATCGTCTTGCATTATAAAACCGTTGTATACCATACTTTGTGTAGTTAATATTGTCATGGGTTATGTACTTATGTGTGTATGAATATCCAAAGTAAAAAGAGGACTTTGTGCACAAAAATGAGGCCATAACATAATGAGTGAAGGGTGGGACTTTGGCGTGTGCCTTAGTGCATCCCCACATACATTTACTAAGTGTCCAAGTAAATGATAACAAAATCAACACAGTACTTACACTACTACCTTTCTTAAGGGACCCTTCTTTAATTTAAGGGGTTTAAGGTCTCGTTTATTATGAAGTGGGTAGGTTTGAATTATTGAACCATTTTAAAGTTGAAACAAATAATAAAGGTACTAAGACTTCATTTCACAAAAATATGTTCACTTAATCACAAGTTAAAGATAAATTTTTAGGGCTGCTAGGTATAGGCTCCTTCCCGCCATAACTAAGGTCATAATCCAATCTCACTCAGTCACTCATAAGTCATAAGATTATAAGCAAATTCTCATTTAAATCGGTTATATTCGTCTTAAACTTAAAACGGGTTAAATATGACATCTGGATGAATAACGACACAAAAACAAAATGTATAGGACAAGTAAAAGATTTGTCCAATATATCCACATAAGATGATATTTAATCCATTTTATTTGATGTTAAAAATGTTTATCTGTGCGTAAAAGAAGACTCCACGTTTCATTAAGTTATTTTGTCTTTCTTTTTCCCTCGATAATTAACTCATAAATCATCATAAATCATAATGGAACATAACTACTTGTAGTAATTTAAATACCAAATTGATGACACATTATTAATTTTCATGTGAGTGATAGTACCAAAAACATGGATCGACAAAAGATGTTAGCTAGTTTAAATATGGAGTACAATATTTATTCTATAATAACCCACTAACTTAAATGTGGTGATTTTAAGAACTTCATCTTATAGGGAGTACACATTATTTACCTTTATCTTTTAGGTATAGCCTAGAACATCTAAATTTACCCAATTAACCCCATCAGAAAATAGACACAAAATTAGTATTCAGTTGGTTTTACCTATATGTTATTGTAAATTAGTATTCATTAATTCACTACGAAAAGTACGATAAAGTTGTTTCATGAAACGATATGGGTAAATATTAAATGGTTTTACAATGTTCTATTTATTAATTGTCATACATAAAACAACCCTTCTGTCTTTTTTGTGTTTTTTTTATATAACCGTCTTATGGTATAGAATTGGCCAAATACGTAAGCTTATGATTTTATCTAGATAACTCCGCACGAGTATGTTATTATGAAAACTAACACATTCAAATACGTAAGTTATTAATTTGATATATTACTCCGTAGGTTACTAAAATAAAATAATATTTTTTATTTTTATTAAATATATAGTACTCCGTAATATGTTATTGGGCTAGTCTTATTGAAAAAGAAGTTTTTCACAACAAAATTTTTCTACATCTATAAGGTTTACTTGACACAAAGGTTGCTTGCCCATTGTAGTTGGGCCATGGGCCGAAAAAGTATATATCGTAGCCCATAAAAACTGGGCCTAACCATGGAAAGAATTAAAGAAATGAAGAAGAGAAAATGAGACAAAGTAGGTATATACCTAATTCACAATTTGTTGCATAAAACCAATTTATAAATATGACTAACCTAATAATAAAAAAGATCAATTAAATTATTTTTATAAACTTGTAAAAATATTTCATTGTGAATGTATTAATATTCTTCTAAAATATATCTGGTTATCGAAATAAAATTAAATTTAACTGTTAAATTTGGGTTAATTTTCTTTTAGACGGTCCAACAATTTATTTAAGATCAAATTTAAAACTATGTATCAAGGATCTCATTATACAATTCGGTATTAAACCGATGAATTTCGAATCGAATGAACTTAGCTAACATCTACGGAGTAGACTACTATCCAATATTAATTTTGAGAATAATCGATAACATCTCAATAAAAGCCTCACTATCGGAATAATTTGAGGTCGGCTAACACGAACTTAAATATCCGCCTTCCCGTGACGGATAAACAACTTAATCCTTCCATTAATAGCAATAGCTTCTTCATCAAGATGATTACCCAAATAAAAGCAATGTTCTTTATCTAAATTCTCCATTACCTCCACACTTCCCTTCCATCCACTCTTACTCAACTCATCCACATACATTTTCCCTGCATCCCTCAAAAAATCCTTCCCGCCGATAATAACTAAAACCCGATTACACCCTAACGTAGCCAGATCACTTGCTGCAGGCTTCATTCTCGGGTCCTGCGGTCCGTCATTTGTAGGGCACATGTATAACCATATCCTATCACCTTCATGAAAGTATGGGTGTATCAGTATCATTCCCTCCACCTTTGCTCTCCCTGGTAGGCCTAATTTCCCGACACGCGTGAGTAACGTGTGACAGATGTTCCCGCCGGCTGAATCTCCCCCGATAAAGATTCGTGTTAGGTCCGCGTGGTCTTTTATCCAAGGGTCTTGTTCAGCTGCATTACAGATCCAACAGGGTGACAAAACAAACATTATGAAAGGTATGACAGGTTTGAAATGCTGGGAAATTTGCATTCCGCGTGTTCTTAGACTATCTTATACGCCGTATAATTAGCAATTTAGTACGAGTACAGGGATAAGGTTACGTAATTTCAATATCCTGAATTCCTGGCCACGTCGTTTGCAGAAGCCTGTGAGACACAGCGGCCAGGGACAATCTTCAATTTTTTTGATGCGTGAGATTAGCACTTTCGCTGCTTCTTTTACAAGTGGAACAGTCCGAAATTTGACATTAAAACGATCTAAGCTTAAATGCGAACCGTGAAATGTACTTCGTAGTAACGTAATGACTCCGAATTCAGAAATCACCCTCAAGTATCTCATTGTTTTTGTTACAGGCATGGTTAGTTGGTTACTGCATATAAATGCTGACCAAAATCATCCAGACATTAAAGCTATCACATTGTTAATCACCTAAAATATATATTTGTGTAAAACTAGTTTTTTTAACCGCTGTTTTTAGTTTTAACTTTTAAGACCATCTTTTTTGTTCGTGAATCGGTTTTAGACACCATATTCCTTATTAGAGTAAAGCGGCCACCTGATAAAAGGCCAATTGAAGGATCTATCTTCATCCATCAAACTTACATACTTCGCTCGTAAGTCACAACGTACAATCAATTCCGCGACAAGCTCGTTATCCCAATTTGTGTAACCTAGAAAGTCTCGCTTAAGACTAGCCCTTTTCACCTTAAGCTTAAAATGGAGAAAAAGTGACTCATTTTCAATAAAATGAGACTACTTTTTGGTAAAATGTAACTAGATCAACAAATTTAGCTCTAACACTTAAAAAATGGCGACAGTTCCACGTTTTAAATGAGAATTTGTATTACTTAAATGCAGTCGAAAAGTTACCCAAAGAGAGATTGAATATACGCGATCTTACATTTAGAAATTTATCCTTGTTCTAGCACCATCTAAACTACCGTTTCTTACACTCACTCCCCAATTATTATTACGTCTTATCTAGGGCTGGTCAAACATGCAGGACGTTCAGTTTGACCCATCCGCAAGTCAATTCGTTACCCCGACGGGCCCCGTACTAGCCTTACCCAACCGGCCAAATACATGGGCCAGGGTCGGGTCGTGCATAACCTACCCGCCCGCCCCCGACCCTCCCCAACCTAAGCCCACCCCTAGTTCGCCCCTCAGTCCGGATCCACCTCTATCAGGCCCAGCTCGACCCGCATATTTGACCAGCCCGGCCCAAGTCTTATTAAACAGCGATGTCCCACAAACCATAGACCCCCCCGTTCCAATTATTTGTATTTTTTTTTACTAGGAATAATTTAGACAAAGAGAGTTGGCTGAAAGGGCGGCAGCCGGCAGTCCGGCGTGCGGCATGCAGCTTTTTGTTCGACTTTTATTCATAACCCAAAGTCAGTCCACTTTAATTTATCCTAATTCATAAACAAAGAATAACTTATCTTTTGTTTGAACGGTTCAAAATGAACCCAACAAAAACATACTCCCTCCATCCCAATATTCACAAATTCTCATTATTTCAAATGAACAATATCATCTTATCTTAACTCTAAGACGGGTCAAATACATGCCAAATCATCCTACTTGTTGTCTAGAAATTAAAATATCATGTAGTAATATTTGACCCGTCTTAAACTTAGACGGATAATACTCGTCTTAAAGCTTAGACGGATAATATTTGTCTTAAGGACTTACTGACTATCATTTGCTTACCATAAATTAAAATAGGATAGTGATAACTTCACTGAAAAATATCTAATGCCACTCAATTTTGTGAGGGTACGATTAAGGTCATGTTCTTTCTAGCTTAATTTTAACTTATTTTATTTCAGCTAAGATCTCTTCAATCCAGAGTTCAGCTTTAGTTAGTTCAATTCAATTTATCCTTTCACAAAGTTAACTCTTACTTAAATTTTATTCATTTCATGTCCAGCTCCATTCATTTTATTTCAATTCAACTCAACTACATTTATTTTAGTTCACAACTCATTTTATATTAGCAGAATAGAACATAACCTAAATTAATGTAAACATGTATTCTCACAAAAGCGAGTGACATTGGGGATTTCTGAGTAGCGTTATCAACTTATCATTGAGATGAAATAACAACTTCAATTCATTATTAAATTTAAAACACATACCTCCATTAAAATTGAGATCTCCATGAGAAGCCAACCATCTAAGAGCAACCCAACAATCCTCATAACACGCAGGAATAACGCGCGTGGGAAACAACCCATACTCGACCGACACGGAAATCACACCACACTCTTTAGAAATAGTACTCAAAAAGCGCGTGTACTCCACGGAGTACGCAGACCCCATGCAAAACGCACCCCCATGCACGTACAAAAACACCGGAACCTTACTCTCAATTCCGTCACGTGAGGGTGGTAGAAACACACGTGCGCTGACGTCATCACTTATACTGACATCCTTAATCTTAACACCCGTGATGACGTCATCTGACGGAGGTATTTTTAAGGTGTCTGGCGTATCAGGAGCTAACACGTGGACACGACCGTCTTTAAGGATGTTGAAGAAGTAGTAGTGTTCGGAAATGTCTTCTTCTTTGTAAGTGTAAGCAATTGTGTTGTTTGTGTAATCCATTTTTATATGTTTTGAATTAAAAAATGAATAATTATGTGATTATGTTATGAGAAGAATATGAAATGATGATATTATGATTTTATGATTATTGTGTGTTAATGAGTATTGAAGTTGATGTTGACTTTGATGGTTATGGTTGGAAACAAGATTACAACTCATACAAGGAAAGTCACGTGTTTCTTGATTCTATGCATTTAAAGGTGGAGTAAGTAATAAGGATACCCTTCTTCCCACTTCCCTAGGCAATTTGACTTGAAGACGATATGCCGGTCTTTAATGAAAAATTTATAAACCAATGAAGCTAGGTTGTTTATTTTTAACACAGATTCTGGATGTAGACGGATATTAGGTTGCCTTTCACAAAATACAAGTGAGAGGGTACGTAATTGGGTAACCAAGTCTTTTTGTTACCCCTCTTACTTGTCTTTTTGTGAAAGACAATTTCACCCGTTTTCAATGAAGATAGATATGTCCGTATCTTTACTTGTTTTAACAATTGTTTCAGATCAAATTTGGGTTCGATCAGATGACTTGTAAATTTAAGAAATTAAAAGGGATACTAATGAAATTAAAATATATAACAATACAATATTATTTGTTAGAGGAAATGGACAAAAATGAAAAAAGAGGATCCATTTGATGAAAGGTTGGCTTAATTGAAGGTCAGAATAATTCTAGTCGACATAAAAAATGGATTAGTCAAAGTCTTGTATATTACAACAAACAATTCGTTTATTTTACAATAGTAACTAGCTAGTTTCTCTTAAAACTAGTATTTTCGTTTTGAAATTAAGACGAATAAAATATGACTCATTTATTAATATTATAATAAAATGTCACCATTTTTTTTATGATAAAATGTTATCAAAACAATTTTCTTAATAAAATGTGAACAATTTTAGAGATAAATTTAGCAACATTTTGCCATTAAATAATCATTTTTTATTACCGAATGACAACATTTTTCCCTTTTTTATTTCAATACAGAAAAAACATGTCTAAAATGAGAATTTGATGATACATGATAATGATAGGACGATGGTCGATAGTAATAAATTTATGTACCAACTACCAATCTTGTACATATACTCAGGAGTCTACTAAAATAATTAAAAAATCCTTCAAAATGTATATAAGATGGTAGTGTCAAGACGCAATAATATATGATTGTAGAGATGACCGTTCTATAGGTTTAACCTTGATTGGTACGCCCATGAGTAGTTGCCACCACATAACTTGCATGACACTGGAGAAAGGCCCGACCAACCCCCCCCCCCCCCCCCCCCCCCCACTCCGCGCCAACAGACCGAGTTAGATTTATATATACTCGACCAACCCAACTCGAGCCGATCCAATTATGAATTAATGCCTTTAATGGGTATTGAAGTTGACGTTGACTTTGGTGGTTCTAGACTTATAGCTGGGTACTAACTAACCAGCAATTCTTATTTGCGACGGGTCACCCCGTTACAAATGAAAAATTGTGCTAACCTACAAGGAATGCCATGGATGTATTTGATGATTTTTATACCTTATTTTAAGATGAGAATATTTCTCGTCAACATAAAAAAAACTTGGTTAATATTAGACATGGGGAAAAGGGGGGGTCAGCCCGGCCCGGCCCGGCCATCGGGCTACTATGACCAGGCCCGGCCCGACCCGTTGCCAGGCCCGTTCCAGCCCGCCCCTCCCCCCTGGCCGGGCCCGGGTCCATGATTATAAGCTCGGCCCGCTCTCCAGCCCGCTCCCCAGCCCGCCCTCCTGGCCGGCCCGGCCCGGCCCGCCCTTGGCCCGCCCCACCCAAAGAGCCGTTGGACCAACGGCTATATGCCATTTTTCTTTTTTTTTTTAATTTTTTTTTTGTTTTTTCCCTACTTAATTTCCTATAAATACCCCATAATTCTAACACTAATCCTCACACTTTCTCACTTCTCTATCTATTCTATTCTACATTTTTACATATATCAATTTTCAAGTTTTTATAATAGTTACAATATAATTTTAATACTTACTATTATATAAAAATATAAAAATTATAATTATATAAAAAATGGAAGAGGGAAGAGATTATACTCCGGAAGAATTTGAAGCCATGTTTGCGTCTCAAGGTAATAAATTTTTTTTTCAATTAGTGTTATTATTATATTTCAATTTCGATTTTTAATTAGTGTTATTATTTATTTTACTACAATTTTTTTTTGATTCACAATTTCACATATCTAATTATATTATTTTAATTTATTGTAGGTTCTAACCGTAATGAAGAAGTTGAACAAGGAGAAGAAGAAGAAGAAGCGGGTGGAAGTAAACCATCAGGAAAAGTGTCCTATGTATGGAAATATTACGAGAAAGTGCCCGTCCCAAATAAACCAAGGCATTTTCGTTGTGTATGCACGGTTTGCCGTGACATAAAAAAGATTATGAAATCTTATGCTTGGTCCATTGGAACCGGGTTTGGAAGTATGAGTCGGCACTTGAGGAACGACCATGGTATCACCGCAAGTGGTGTTGGTAGCCAAACTCAAACTCAACTAAGCGGTTTCATGAGTGAACAAGCCGGCGGAGGTAAGCCTTTCTTTTATTCCCAAAAAAATATGATTGATCATATGGCCACTTTTGTTAATCTTGAAGAGTTGCCTTTTACTTATGGTGAAAGTGTAAATTTGGAAAATTTTAATAGGCTTGCTTTACAACCGTCTTATTCTCATGTTAACCGTCACACTTTGAAAGATCGTACTATGGCACAATATAAAGAACAAAAAAAAGAATTGATTGCATATTTTGCTAATTTTGATGGTAGAGTAGCATTAACTAGTGACACATGGACTTCAAAACAAAATAATCCATTTATGTGTGTTACCGTCCATTGGATTGATAATGATTTTTTTCTACAAAAACGTATTATTGCTTTTGATATCATGGAAGAAAAACACACCGGTTATAACATTTATTTGCGTCTTAAGAAAACGTTAGATAAATTTAATTTGACTAAAAAGCTTTTCTCCATCTCTTTTGACAATGCATCGGCTAATACTAAATGTATTGATTATGTTCTTCAAATGGATGATTTATTGCTAAATGGTGATCTTGTGCATGTTAGGTGTTGTGCCCATATTATTAATTTGTCGGCTCAAGAAGGACTTGCTTTTTTAGCACCACTTTTAGAACCCATTAAAACTTGTATTAATTGGACTAGAAATGCTAGATCGATGAAAACACAATGGAAAACATTATGTGATAAACATGGGTTACGAAATAAACAATGGGGTACCGATTGTGCCACTAGGTGGAACTCGACATATAAATTGATTAAACAAGCTTTAAGGTATAAAAATGTTTTAACTGAGTTTTATAATAGTCACCAACGTGATGAAGATGCAATGATTGATAATAGTATGTGGACAATTGCCGCTAATGTTTGTAACTTATTAAAACCGTATTACAATGCCACCAACGTTTTTTCTCTTGTGTACGAGCCTAATGTGCATTTAGTTATACTTGAATGTTTAAAAATTGTTATTGCTTTTAAAACTGCTGAAAATGTTGAACCATGTTTAATACCAATTGTTGATGATATGAAAACAAAATGGGTAAAATATTTTACTTCTTTTCCATATATATATGGCGTAGCTTCCTTATTAGATCCATGTGTTAAACAAATAGGTTTAACTAATAGTTTACTCTTTTATTATGAAATGCTTAATATTATCGACTTTGATGTTGAAATATATGTCCAAAAATGTATTGATGTTTTACGTGAATTATGTAAGATTTATGCTAAGGATAAGGGGGAGTCTTCTTCTAGTAGTTCCGTAACTACAAAAAGCGCTCGTTTCGACGACCAACTTCATTCTATTTTATTTCGGAGAACCCAATCCTCATCGTCCTCCACTTCTACTCTCGCTACAAAAGAACTTGACGATTATTTAACGCATGGGGTTGATACTAATGATACGGATTTCAACATCCTTCTTTGGTGGAAAGCCCGTTCCATCCAATTCCCCTTACTATCAAAAATAGCTAGAGATGTGCTTGTTGTTCCCGCTTCTACGGTTGCGTCGGAATCCGCTTTTAGTGCAGGTGGAAGAGTTCTAGATGATAAAAGATCTCGTTTGGCTCCCCCAACCGTAAAGATGTGTGTGTGCAAAAGAGATTGGGATCTAGCCAAGATAAGACGTCAAGGGGCAAAGGAGTTCGACCCATTAGAAGCCGACGAGATAGTGGCTACCGATGCATCATCCGGGAACTAAAGATACACCTCCAATCCATAAAAAGGTAAGTCGGGTAAGTAAAGAACTACGTCGGCTTTGATTCTTTCGAGATACGTAGGCACCTTAATAATTATAATTTTTTTACTTAATATCAAATTAAATTAATTTGGTATTATTTGAAAGAGTTATATTCATTTTGATCAAGCCCTTTTTAAAAAAAAATTAAAAACCCATTATGTCTTTTATATTTTGTCTCTTACATTGTGTTCTTTATAGTATGTATTTTATAGTTTGTCTCTCCACGTCATGTAATATTTCAATTCGTAGTCATTTAATATGTAAGTCGTTTCTATTATGAAGGAAATGAGGAATGTATGCCATTTTAATTATGTAAGATTGTAAGTTACTAATTATTTAATTATCGTATTATGTAAGTCATGAGTATGTAAGGCGATTCTATTATGGAGGAATGTAAACCATTTTAATTATGTAAGCTACCAATTATCGTATTATTTTTTTTTCTTTTCCCCACATTTAAGTTCAAAAAAAAAAAAAAATCGAACTACTCTCAGGCCCGGCCCGGCCCGGAATAAACCCGCCCCCCAACCCCACGGGCCAGGCCCGGGTCAACACTCATCCAGCCCGGCCCGGCCCGGCTCAGCCCGCCCTCCCCAACGGGCCTGGCCCGGGTCAGACCAAGTGAACCCGGCCCGCCACCGGGTCAGCCCGGCCCGGCCCGAACCCGGCCCGGAACCATGACTAGTTAATATACTCTTTTTTTTTTTTTTTTTTAAAGTTAAGCAATATTCTATTCTATTACTTTAGAATAAGATAATTAAGTAGTGTACAACCCAAACAATATCCACATGTAATTATTAATAGCAAAGCTGAGATCTGATCAAACAATTACATTAAGCAAACAATGAATTAAATAAATATGTGATTTAATTCACCTAATTATAGTTAATGAACAATTTAATTCGTTGATTAACAGCAATTGCCTCAGGATCCAAATGTTTAGATATATGAAAGCAATGCCATTTATCTTTGCTCTCAAAAAGCTCTACACTCCCTTTCCATCCACTCTTTTTAAGCTCCTTCACATACTTCACCCCGACGTCTTTCAACATATCCTTCTCCGCTACCAGAACCAACACCCGCTTGCACCCGAGTCGAGCCAGATCATCTCCGGCTGGCCGCATTCTAGGATCCCTAGGACCTTCATTTGTTGGACACATGTACATCCACATTTTATCGTTTATACCGAAGTATGTGTGGATTAATATCATTCCTTGTACTTTCAATCCTTTAGGGAGTCCCATCTTTCCTACACGGGATAATAAATAGTGGCAGATGTTTCCGCCAGCAGAATCTCCTCCGACGAAGATTCGGTTGAGATCAGCGTAGTCTGTAATCCATGGATCATGAGTACCTACATTGGTCGATGATAGCATTGACAATTTGATCGTCACTTTTCACATGAGACGTAAATGGAAAATTTTCATTTTGTGCTCGAAATATCAGACAAGTCGCTTGAAGTTTCACACTGGTAAAGTCATGAGAGGTGATGCTCATGACCTGGGTTCAAATCCCGTTAGCATCAAAAATCGCCCTTGTGGCTCCCTTTTAGACAAAAAAAGAATTTTTTACTTACTTGACCTGAGATGGTCATATTCCCGTCTAAATCTATCGACGTTTTCATTATATTATAAAAATGAATTTTCAGATATTTTCTAAAAAAATGAACAAGGAACATACCAATGTCGGAATCTGTAGATATGCCACAAAGATTGGGATCAGCATGCAATGCTAGCCATTTCAGGGCAAACCAACAATCGTCATAACACGCAGGTAGGGGGCGAGCGGGAAACAATCCGTACTCAACAGAGACGGCAATAACATTGCATTCAGCAACAAGGCGTGTGAGGTAGAGAGTGTAGTCAACATTAAAGGCAGAGCAAAAGCAAAAGCCCCCGCCATGGACGTAGAACAAAACAGGAAGCTTGGTTGAGGAGCAGGCGTCACCAGGGAGGAACATTCGGACTGAAACATCGTCGGAAAGGACCGCATCCTTGATCCTGACCCCGGTAAACGGGTCGTCGACAGGAGGGATGATCTTGCACCCAGGTTTCGGAGATCGAAGCAGGTGTACACGGCCATTTTTGAGGACGTTGAAGAAGTAGAATTTGTGTGCTATGTCTTCTTCTTTGTAGTTCCATTCATTGTTCATTGAATCCATTGTTATAGCTTAGCTAGATACAAAAGAAATTGAGCAGAATAATGAACAAACTAGGGATAATAAGAATTGATCAGAGACACACAGTTGACGGACTCCATCAAATACAACTGTCAGCTTTGACATTTATTTTCACTGCTGTCATTGGATATTTGTAGGACTCAAATTGCCTAAAGTCATATACATTATAATATTTTGATGACATTCTTATGTACTCTGTATAACGCCATTTGTGAACAATCCGACCGACAAGACTTGGACTTAATCATGGTCAGAATTATTTATTCCAACAGTTAATATCGTTTTCGTTTCATTTTAGCACAGCGATAGTCACAATGGTATAATAATATTGACGGGTTCAACCTCAAGTCATGAGTACCAACCAATAATAAGTTTACATCTTTACCAAATAAGCTATCTGATACACCGTATCTACTAGTTTTTAAAATATTCGGTAAGCATGTATTGTTGATCAATTATTGGCTCCATCGTGAATCATTCCTTCTACACAGATATTCCCCTCACCTTTCCTAGTTGTTCGATAGCTAGATTACTCCGTTCTCCATTTCCCCACAAAATGCTAACATCAAGAAAAAAAAGACGGGCAGGGGTACCTTTCATTCTCGAGGACACATGATAGTGCTGCCCCGATGGTTTGTCACCTGTAAGCAAGGTATTTGAGTTAGAAACAAAAAACTTTAAGATTGGCAACTTCAATCAAATTGTTAACATATACCAACATTTAGTATATATACCAACATTTAGTATATATTCCACAAGTTGTTAAGACATTTCCATTTTAGGGCGTCTCGACAAATTGTGTACCTTTTTGTTTTGGGAAAACATTGTCTCGTCAATTTATTACACTGTCCCACTAGTGTGGGGAGGGGGGTCTATGGCAAAGTAAATGGGAAGGATGTACCAGAAAACATTGGGCAACATATCGCATGGATGTATAATACACGGTTTTCAGTATTTTGTGGCCCAGGTTCAGATATGGCAGTAAATCACACAAACATTTTATTAACTCAGATAAAGCTCCTACGCAAGTTTTGGCATAAACGGAGGAAATTTGAGGGTGTCCGTATGCGATAAACGTTTTTCGGGGGTAACTCGGTTTATCGAGAAAATGAATAAATACGTGTTTTCTGATGGTTTACACGTGGTAAAAAAATCGTTTGAAACTGAAACGCAGCCTAGTAAGACCTCCCAAACGGCCCAAATTACAGTATATAATACACGGTTTTTAGTATTTTGTGCCCAGGGTCAGAAATGACATTAAATCACACAAACATTTTATTAGCTCAGATAAAGCTCCCACGCAAATTATGAGCATAAACGGAGGAGATTAGAGGGTGTCGGTATGCGATAAACGTTTTTCGAGGGTAACTCGGTTTATCGAGAAAATGGATAAATACGTGTTATCTAGATGGTTTAATCGAACATGGTAACTTCTACCACGGCCCAGGACACGTGGTTCAAAAATCACGGGAAACTGAAACGCAGCCCAGTACAACCTCCCGAACGACCCAAATTACAGCCTATAATACACGGTTTTCAGTATTTTGTGACCCATGGTCAGAAATGGCAGTAAATTACACAAACATTTTATTAGCTCAGATAAAGCTCCCACGCAAATTTTGAGCATAAACGGAGGATATTTGAGGGTGTTGGTATGCGATAAAAGTTTTTCGGGGATAACTCGGTTTATCGAGAAAATGGATAAATACGTGTTATCTAGATGGTTTAAACGAACATAGTAACTCCTACCACGGCCCTGGACACGTGGTTCAAAAATCACGAGAAACTGAAACACAACCCAGTAGGACCTCCTGAACGGCCCAAATTACAGTTTATAATACTCGGTTTTCGGTATTTTGTGGCCCTGAATCAGAAATAGCAGTAAATCACACAAACATTTTATTGGCAAGGATAAAGCTCCCACGCAAATTTTGAGCAATTGCGGAGGAGATTTGAGAGAATCCGTATGCGATAAAGTTTTTTCTGGGGTAACTCGGTTTATCGAGAAAATGGATAAATACGTGTTATCTGATGGTTTAATCGAACATGATAACTTCTACCACAGCCCAGGGCACGTGGTTCAAAAATCATGAGAAACTGAAACGCAGCCCAGTACGACCTTCCGAATGGCCCAATTTACAACCAATAATACACGGTTTTCAGTATTTTATGGACCAGGGTCAGAAATGGCAGTAAATCACACAAACATTTTATTAGCTCAGATAAAGCACCCACGTATATTTTGACATAAACGGAGGAGGTTTGAGGGTGCCGGTATGCGATAAACGTTTTTCGGGGGTAACTCGGTTTATCGGGAAAATGGATAAATACGTGTTATCTGATGATTTAATCGAACATGGTAACTTCTACCACGGCCCAGGACACGTGGTTAAGAAATCATGAGAAACTGAAACGCAGCCCAGTACGACCTCCCGAATGGCCCAAATTACAGCCTATAATACACGGTTTTCGGTATTTTGTGGCCCTGGTTAAGAAATGGCAGTAAATTAGAAAAAAAACATTTTATTGGCTCAGATAATGCTCCCACGCAAATTTGAGCATAAACGGAGGAGATTTGAGGGTGTCCGTATGCGTTAAACGTTTTTTGGGGTAACTCAGTTTAGCGAGAAAATAGATAAACACGTGTTATCTGATGGTTTAATCGAACATGGTAACTTCTACCACGTCCCAGGACACGTGGTACAAAAATCGTTTGAAACTGAAACGCAGCCTAGTACGACCTCCCGAACGGCCCAAATTACATCCTATAATACACGGTTTTCAGTATTTTGTGGCCCAGGGTCAGAAATAGCAGTAAATCACACAAACATTTTATTAGCTCAGATAAAGCTCCCATGCAAATTTTGAGCATAAACGGAGGAGGTTTCAGGGTGACCGTATGCGATAAACGTTTTTCGGGGGTAACTCGGTTTATCGAGAAAATGGATAAATACGTGTTATCTGATGGTTTAATCGAACATGGTAACTTCTACCACGTCCTAGGGCACGTGGTACAAAAGTCGTTTGAAACCGAAACGCGGCCTAGTACGACCTCCCGAACGGCCCAAATTAAATTACATCCTATAATACACGGTTTTCAGTATTTTGTGGCCCAGGTTCAGAAATGGCAGTAAATCACACAAACATTTTATTAGCTCAAATAAAGCTCCCATGAAGATTTTGAGCATAAACGGATGAGGTTTGAGGGTGTCCGTATGCGATAAACGTTTTTCGAGGGTAACTCGGTTTATCGAGAAAATGGATAAATACGTGTTATCTGGTGGTTTAATCGAACCTGCTAACTTCTACCACGTCACAGGGCACGTGGTTCTAAAATCACGAGAAAAACTGAAATGCTGCCCAGTACGACCTATCGAACGACCCAAATTACAACCTATAATACACGATTTCCGATATTTTGTGGCCCCGGATCAGAAATGGCGGTAAATTACACAAACATTTTATTAGCTCAGAGAAAGCTCCCACGCAAATTTTGAGCATAAATGAAGGAGATTTAAGGTGTCAGTATGCGATAAACGTTTTTCGGGGGGTAAGTCGGTTTATCGAGAAAATGGATAAATACGTGTTATCTGATGGTTTAATCGAACATGATTACTTCTACCACGTCACAGGAAACGTGGTACAAAAATCGTTTGAAACTGAAACGCAGCTTAGTACGACCTCCCAAACGGCCAAATTACAGTATATAATACACGGTTTTTAATATTTTGTGGCTCAGGGTCAGAAATGGCAGTAAATCACAAAAACATTTTATTAGCTCAGATAAAGCTCCCACGCAAAATTTGAGCATAAGCGGAGGAGATTTCAGAGTGTCCGTATGTGATAAACGTTTTTCGGGGTTAAGTCGGTTTATCGTGAAAATGGATAAATACGTGTTATCTAGATGGTTTAATCGAACATGGGAACTTCTAACACGGCTCAGGACACGTGGTTAAAAAAACATAAGAAACTGAAACGCAGCCCAGTACGACCTCCTGAACGGCCCAAATTATATCCTATAATACACGGTTTTCGGTATTTTGGGCCCTGAGTCAGAAATGGCAGTAAATTACACAAACATTTTATTGGCTCAGATATAGCTTCCACGCAAATATTGAGCATAAACGGAGGAATTTGAGGGTGTGCGTATGCGATAAACGTTTTTCTGGGGTAACTCAGTTTATCGAGAAAATGGATAAACACGTGTTATCTGAAGGTTTAATCGTACATGTTAACTTCTACCACGTCCCAAGACACGTGGTACAAAAATCGTTTGAAACTGAAACGCAGCCTAGTACTACCTCCCGAACGGCCCAAATTACAACCTATAATACACGGTTTTCAGTATTTTGTGGGCCAGGGTCAGAAATGGCAGTAAATCACACAAACATTTTATTAGCTCAGATAAAGCTCCCATACAAATTTTGAGCATAAACGGAGAAAGTTTGAGGATGACCGTATGCGATAAACGTTTTTCGGGGGTAACTCGGTTTATCGAGAAAATGGATAAATACGTGTTATCTGATGGTTTAATCGAACATGGTAACTTCTACCACGTCCCTGGACACGTGGTGCAATAATCGTTTGAAACTGAAACGCGGGGATAAAGCTCAGAAATGGCACTAAATCACACAAACATTTTATTAGCTCAGATAAAGCTCTTACGCAAATTTTAAGCATAAACAGAAGAGATTTGAGGTTGTCGGTATGCGATAAACGTTTTCCGGGGGTAACTCGGTTTATCGAGAAAATGGATAAATACGTGTTATCTGATGGTTTAATCGAACATGGGAACTTCTAAGACGGCTCAGGACACGTGGTAAAAAAATCGTTTGAAATTGAAACGCAGCCTAGTACGACCTCCCGAACGGTCCAAATTACAGCCTATAATACACGATTTTCGGTATTTTGTGGCCCTGGGTCAGAAATGGCAGTAAATCACACAAACATTTTATTGGCTCAGATAAAGCTCCAACGCAAAGTTTGAGCATAAACGGAAGAGATTTGAGAGTGTCCGTATGCGATAAACGTTTTTCGGGGGGTAACTCGGTTGATCGAAAAAATGGACAAATACGTGTTATCTAGATGGTTTAATCAAACATGGTAACTTCTAAAACGTCCCAGGACACGTGGTTCAATAATCACGAGAAACTTAAACGCAGCCAAGTACGACCTCCCGAACGGCCCAAATTACAGCCTATAATACACGGTTTTCAATATTTTGTGGCCCAGGGTCAGAAATGGCAGTAAATCACACAAATACTTTATTAGCTCAGATAAAGCTTCTACGCAAATTTTGAGCATAAACGGAAGAGATTTGAGGGTGTCGGTATGCGATAAACTTTTTTCAGGGGGTAACTCTGTTTATCGAGAAAATGGATAATTACGTGTTATCTGATGGTTTAATCGAACATGGTAAATTTTACCACGTCCCAGGACACGTGGTACAAAATTCGTTTGAAACTGAAACGCAGCTTAGTACGACCTCCCGAACAGTCCAAATTACAACCTATAATACACGGTTTTCAGTATTTTGTGGCACAGGGTCAGAAATGGCAGTAAATCACATAAACATTTTATTAGCTCAGATAAAGTTCCCACGCAAAATTTGAGCATAAGCGGAGGAGATTTGAGGTTGTCCGTATACAAAAAACGTTTTTCGGGGGTAACTCGGTTTATCGAGAAAATGGATAAAAACATCTTATCTAGATGGTTTAATCGAACATGGTAACTTCTACCACGTCACAGGACACGTGGTACAAAAATCGTTTGAAACTGAAACGCAACCTAGTTTGACCTCCCGAACGGCCCAAATTACAGCCTATAATACACGGTTTTCAGTATTTTGTGGCTCAGGGTCAGAAATGGCAGTAAATCAAAAAACATTTTATTAGCTCAGATAAAGCTCCCATGCAAAATTTGAGCATAAGCGGAGGAGATTTCAGAGTGTCCGTATGCGATAAACGTTTTTCGGGGTTAAGTCGGTTTATCGTGAAAATGGATAAATACGTGTTATCTAGATGGTTTAATCGAACATGGTAACTTTTACCACGGCCCAGAACAGGTAGTTCAAAAATCACGAGAAACTGAAATGCAGTTCAGTACAACCTCTCGAACGGCCCAAATTACAGCCTTATAATACACGGTTTTCGGTATTTTGTGGCCCCGGGTCAGAAATGGCAGTAAATCACAGACACATTTTATTAGCTCAGATAAAGCTCCCATGCAAATTTTGAGCATAAACGGAGGAGATTTGAGGGTGTCGGTATGCGATAAACGTTTTTCGGGGGGTAACTCCGTTTATCGAAAAAATGGATAAATACGTGTTATCAAGATGGTTTAATCGAACATGATAAGTTCTACAATGTCCCAGGACACGTGGTTCAGAAATCACGAGAAACTGAAACGCAGCCCAGTACGACCTCCCGAACGGCCCAAATTACAGCCTATATTATACACGATTTTTGGTATTTTGTGACCCAGGGTCAGAAATGGCACTAAATCACACAAACAATTTATTAGCTCAGATAAAGCTCCCACGCAAAATTTGAGCATAAGCGGAGGAGATTTGAGGGTGTCCGTATGCGATAAACTTTTTTCGGGGATAACTCGGTTTATAAAGAAAATGGATAAATATGTGTTATCTAGATGGTTTAATCGAACAAGGTAACTTCTACCACGTCACAGGACACGTGGTACAAAATTCGTTTGAAACTAAAATGCAGTCCAATACGACCTCCGAACGGCCCAAATTACAGTATATAATACACGGTTTTTAGTATTTTGTGGCCCCGGGTCTGAAATGGCAGTAAATCACACAAACATTTTATTAGCTCAGATAAAGTCCCTCGTAAAATTTGAGCATAATTGGAGGAGATTTGAAGGTGTCCGTATGCGATAAACGTTTTTCGGGGTTAACTCGGTTTATCGAGAAAATGGATAAATACGTTTTATTAACTTCTACCACGTCCCAGAACACGTGGTACAAAATCGTTTGAAAATGAAACGCAGCATAGTAAGACCTCCCGAACGGCCCAAATTACAGCCTATAATACACGATTTTAGGTATTTAGTGGCCCCGGGTCAGAAATGGCAGTAAATCACAGAAACATTTTATTAGCTCAGATAAAGCTCCCACGCATATTTTGAGCATAAACTGGGGAGATTTGAGGGTGTCGGTATGCGATAAACGTTTTTCGGGGTTAACTCGGTTTATCGAGAAAATGGATAAATACGTGTTATCTGATAGTTTAATCGAACATGGTAACTTCTACCACGGCCCAGGACACGTGGTTCAAAAATCATGAGAAACCGAAACGCAGCCCAGTACGACCTCCAGAACGGCCCAAATTACTGCCTATAATACACGATTTTCGGTATTTTGTGGCCCCGGGTCAGAAATGGCAGTAAGTCACATAAACATTTTATTAGCTTAGATAAAGCTCACACGCAAATTTTGAGCATAAACGGAGGAGATTTGAGAATGTCCGTATGCGATAAACGTTTTTGAGGGGTAACTCGGTTTATCGAGAAAATGGATAAATTAGTGTTATATGATGGTTTAATCGAACATGGTAACTTCACCACGTCCCAGAACACGTGGTACAAAAATCGTTTGAAACTGAAACGCAGACCAGTACGAACTTCCGAACGGCCCAAATTATAGCCTATAATACACGGTTTTCGGTATTTTGTGGCCCAGGGTCAGCAATGGCAGTAAATCACACAAACATTTTATTAGCTCAGATAAAGCTCCCACGCAAATTTAGAGCATAAACGGACGAGGTTTGTGGGTGTCGGTATGCGATAAACGTTTTTCAGGGGTAACTCGGTTTATCTAGAAAATGGATAAATACGTGTTATCTGATGGTTTAATCGAACATGGTAACATCTAGCACGCCCCAAGACAAGTGGTTCAAAAATCATGAGAAAATGAAACGCAGCCTAGTACGACCTCCTCAACGGCCCAAATTACAGTCTATATAATACGTAGTTTTCAGTATTTTGTGGCCCAGGGTCAGAAATGTCAGTTAATCACACAAACATTTTATTAGCTCAGATAAAGCTTCCACGCAAATTTTAAGCATAAACGGAGAAGGTTTGAGGGTGTCCGTATGCGATAAACGTTTTTCAGGGGTAACTCGGTTTATCGTGAAAATAGATAAATGCGTGTTATCTGATGGTTTAATCGAACATGGTAACTTCTACCACGTCCCAGGACATGTAGTACAAAAATCGTTTGAAATTGAAACGCAGCCTAGTACGACCTTCCAAACGGCCTAAATTACAGTATATAATACACGGTTTTTAGTATTTTGTGGCTCAGGGTTAAAAATGGCAGTAAATCACAAACACACTTTATTAGCTCAAATAAAGCTCCCACACAAATTTTGACCATAAACGGAGGAGATTTGAGGGTGTCGGTATGTGATAAACGTTTTTCAAGGGTAACTCGGTTTATCGAGAAAATAGATAAATACGTGTTATTTGATGGTTTAATCGACCATGGTAACTTCTACCACGGCCCAGGACACATGGTTCAAAAATAATGAGAAACTGAAACGCAGACTTGTACGACCTCCCGAACGACCCAAATTACAGCTTATAATACACGGTTTTCAGTATTTTGTGGCCCAGCGTCAGAAATGGCAGTAAATCACACAAACATTTTATTACTCAGATAAAGCTTCCACGCAAATTTTGAGCATAAACAGAGGAGGTTTGAGGGTTTCCGTATGCGATAAACGTTTTTCAGGGGTAACTCGGTTTATCGAGAAAATGGATAAATACGTGTTATCTGATGGTTTAATCGAACATGGTAACTTCTACCACGTCCCAGAACACGTGGTACAAAAATCTTTTGAAACTGAAACGCAGCCTAGTACGACCTCCCGAACGGCCCAAATTACAGCCTATAATACACGGTTTTCAGTATTTTGTGGACCAGGGTCAGAAATGGCAGTAAATCACACAAACATTTTATTAGCTCAGATAAAGCTCCCACGCAAATTTTGAGCAAAAACGGAGGAGGTTTGGGGGTGTCCGTATCCGATAAACGTTTATCAGGGGTAACTCGGTTTTTCGAGAAAATGGATAAATACGTGTTATCTGATGGTTTAATCGAACATGCTAACTTCTGCGACGTCCCAGGACACGTGGGCCAAAAATCGTGAGAAACTGAAACGCAGCCTAGTACGACCTCCCGAACGGCCCAAATTACACCTTATAATACATGGTTTTCAGTATTTTGTGGCCCAGGGTCAGAAATGGCAGTAAATCACACAAACATTTTATTAGCTCAGATAAAGCACCCACACATATTTTGAGCATAAACATAGGAGATTTGAGGGTGTCGGTATGCGATAAACGTTTTTCAAGGTTAACTCGGTTTATCGAGAAAATGGATAAATACGTGTTATCTGATGGTTTAATCGAACATGGTAACTTCTACCACGGCCCAGGAGACGTGGTTCAAAAATCATGAGAAACTGAAACGCAGCCCAGTACGATCTCCCGAACGGCTTAAATTACTGCCTATAATACACGATTTTCGGTATTTTGTGGCCCAGGGTCAGAAATGGCAGTAAATCACACAAACATTTTATTAGCTCAAATAAAACTCCCACGCAAATTTTGAGCATAAACAGGAGGTTTTAGGGTGTCCGTATGCGATAAACGTTTTTCAGGGCTAACTCGGTTTATCGAGAAAATGGATAAATACGTGTTATCTTATGGTTTAATCGAACATGATAACTTCTACCACGTCCCAGGACACGTGGTACAAAAATTGTTTGAAACTGAAACGCAGCCTAGTACGACCTCCCGAACGGCCCAAATTACAGCCTACAATACACGGGTTTCAGTCTTTTGTGACCCAGGGTCAGAAATGACAGTAAATCACATAAACATTTTATTAGATCAGATAAATATCCCACGCAAATTTTGAGCATAAATGCAGGAGATTTGAGGGTGTCGGTATGCGATAAACGTTTTTCAGGGTAACTCGGTTTATCGAGAAAATGGATAAATACGTGTTATCTGATGGTTTAATCGAACATGGTAACTTCTACCACGTCCCATGATACGTGGTTCAAAAATCAAGAGAAACTGAAACGCAACCCAGTACGACCTCCCGAACGGCCCAAATTAGTGCCTATAATAACGGTTTACGGTATTTTTTGGCCCAGGGTTAGAAACATCAGTAAATCACCAAAACATTTTATTAGTTCAGATAAAGCTTCCACGCAAGTTTTGAGCATAAACGGAAGTGATTTGAGGGTGTCCGTTTGCGATCAAACGTTTTTCGGGGATAACTCGGTTTATCAATAAAATGGATAAATACGAGTTATCTAGATGGTTTAATCGAACATGGTAACTTCTACCACGGCCCAGGACACGTGTTTCAAAAATCACAAGAAACTGAAATGCAGCCCAGTACGACCTCCCGAACGGCCTAAATTACAGCCTATAATACACGGTTTTCAGTATTTTACGGCCCCGGGTCAGAAATGGCCGTAAATCACGCAAACATTTTATTAGCTCAGATAAAGCTCAAACAAAAATTTTGAACATAAACGGAGGAGGTTGGGGTGTGTCGGTATGCGATAAACGTTTTTCGGGGTTAACTCGGTTTATCGAGAAAATGGATAAATACGTGTTATCTGATGGTTTAATCGAACATGGTAACTTCTACCACGGCCCAGGAGACGTGGTTCAAAAATCATGAGAAACTGAAACGCAGCTCAGTACGACCTCCCAAACGGGCCAAATTACTGCCTATAATACACGATTTTCGGTATTTTGTGGCACAGGTTAGAAATGGCAGTAAGTCACATAAACATTTTATTAGCTTAGATAAAGCTACACGAAAATTTTGAGCATAAACGGAGGAGATTTGAGGGTGTTCGTATGCGATAAACGTTTTTGAGGGGTAACTCGGTTTATCGAGAAAATGGATAAATTTGTGTTATATGATGGCTTAATCAAACATGATAACTTCTACCACGTCCCAGAACACGTGGTACAAAAATCGTTTGAAACTGAAACACAGCCTAGTACGACCTCCCGAACGGCTCAAATTACAGCCTATAATACACGGTTTTTAGTATTTTGTGGCCCAGGGTCAGAAATGACAGTAAATCACATAAACATTTTATTAGATCAGATAAATTTCCCACGCAAGTTTTGAGCATAAACGCGGGAGATTTGAGGGTGTCGGTATGCGATAAACGTTTTTCAGGGGTAACTCGGTTTATCGAGAAAATGGATAAATACGTGTTATCTGATGGTTTAATCGAACATGGTAACTTCTACCACGGCCCAGGACATGTGGTTCAAAAATCATGAGAAACTGAAACGCAACCCAGTACGACCTCCCGAACGGCCCAAATTACTGCATATAATAACGGTTTTCGGTATTTTTTGGCCCACGGTCAGAAACATCAGTAAATCACAAAAACATTTTATTAGCTCAGATAAAGCTCCCACGCAAATTTTGAGCATAAACGGAAGTGATTTGAGGGTGTCCGTATGCAATCAAACGTTTTTCGGGGGTAATTCGGTTTATCGAGAAAATGGATAAATACGAGTTATCTAGATGGTTTAATCGAACATGGTAACTTCTACCACGACCCAGGACACGTGGTTCAAAAATCACGAGAAACTGAAATGCAGCCCAGTACGACCTCCCGAACGGCCCAAATTACAGCCTATAATACACGATTTTTGGTATTTTGTGGCCACGGGTCAGAAATGGCAGTAAATTACACAAACATTTTATTAGCTCAGATAAAGCTCCCACGCAAATTTTGAGTATAAACGGAGGAGGATTGAGGGTGTCCGTATGCGATAAACGTTTTTCAGGGGTAACTCGTTTTATCGAGAAAATGGATAAATACGTGTTATCTGATGGTTTAATCGAACATGGTAACTTCTACCACGACCCAGGACACGTGGTTCAAAAATCATGAGAAACTGAAACGCAGCCCAGTACGCCCAAATTACAGTCTATAATACACTGTTTTCGGTATTTTGTGGCCCTGGGTTTGAAATGGCAGTAAGTCACACAAACATTGCATATCGCGTGCAAAAATATTGCAAAAATTGCATCACTGGAACATATGCATGGAATTTGACATCTTTACGACAACAACAATACCCTGTGCCTCTAGGGCTACCCCAAATGCCAGGGGTAGAGCGGTTTGGATGTAAGTTGTCTTAGTCGAGTGTTAGCTGCACACACTAAGGTTGTTTTTTCACATTAAAAAGAAATGCATGCATATTAATGTTAAGTGCTTATTTTACATATATTTAGTAGCTTAATTAGGCTTATTTTGACTCCCCTTGATATGATTTTAGGCTAGCTTTGCATGTTTTCGTCATATTTCGATATATACTACGCTTTGGTATGTTTCGTGTTGTTTCAGGTCAAAACGAACCATCCTTGGAAAGGTATCCATGATAGGAGTGATGAGAAACGAGTTCTCGGACATTGGAATGAAGGACAAAGGCTTAGATGTCATGAGCATAGAGATTGAAGTATTTTATGAAGAAGAAAAGAAAAGAAGAACTCCCCCGGGCGGGGGTGAAATGAGCCCCAGGCGGGGAAACTGACACCTGAAGCAAAAATTGGGCAGAAGTACTCCCCCGGGCGGGGGGAAATTAGCCCCGGGCGGGGAGACTGCGAAAACTACTATTCGAGTTTTGGAAACTCCAATTTAGCTTAGTTTCCAAGTTCTAATAAAAGACCTATTATTAAAAACCCTTGAATACTTAGTTTTTCAGACATTGTTTTTATCTTAGGCTGAGAATATCGTTAGCCCTAATTACAAGATCTCTCTAGATTAAAATTTAATTACTTCGCTCTTTGAATTATTGCAATTATATTCCGTTCTATTCAACATTCAGGTTCTTTAATTACAATTATTATTTCATCTATTCTTTTAATCATGTCTTATATTGTTTTAATTATGAATTGTTTGTCTTCTTTTATTATGAGTGAGTAATTTCCCATCTAGGGTTCGTAAGATTGTTGTAGGGATGACAAGCATGAATTGAATTGTTAATTTTGATTACCTAATTGGTATCTCGGGTTTAGATAAAAATGTATATTGAATTGGATTGTTGTTTTTGATTGAATGAATTTAGGAGCAAGTTAATTGTTCAATGGGAATTGAGAATTGTTTTGTGACGAGATTTATCCACCAAGTTCATCATCTAATAACAGGTTAAAGCTAAATTAATTTGTGGAAGCAAGACGGTTTAGTTTAGAACATTAATCTTATCTTTGATTATTAGTTATTCATGGAAGTGTCTAATTTATAATTAGGACTCAACTATCAACTTAATGCCTCTACTTGGTTTAATTTGCTTATGGAAGTAGGTAGGTTGATCAATATTAGGGAGTTTAATTAGCTCGGAAGAGTTGTTAATAACAAACTAGTTTTAAACCCGTGCAAACTGCACGGGTTTGCTATTTTAAATTTTGTTATCAATCAATTAAAATCTACTTCTGAAGTCAAGGAGCAGTAATGCAATGATGTAAATATATAAAAATTCATATACTATATAGTTTCGATATATAAAGTTGTAAATTGTTTAGCATATCAATTTATATATTAGAAGGTTAGCTTTTTGAAATTATAGAGGGTAAATAATTTAAAATTCACAAAAGATACAATGTTCCATAATTCTTTAAATTTTTATTTTAATTAGTGTTTAAATGATTATAATCTAAATATTTATTTAATATAATTATAGCAACATTCTCATTTGTGATTATTTGATTAATAAAAGTAACAATAATTGTCGTGGAAGTAGTAAGAGTAATAATAATTACGACGGGAGTAGTGTTAGTAATATTAGTAACAACATAGAAAATTAATAATAATAGTATTAACATATGATGTCGTGAAAGTGATAATATTATCTCTCATAATTTTTTGATAAATTTTCTCATTATAATTTTAAGATATGTCATATTATAAATGGTTAATGTTAGAGTTATACACTAGTTTTAAACCCGTGCAAATTGTACGGATTTGCTGTTAAATAAACTAAAAAATAACAATTACATTTTAGTACCCATGTTCAAGATTTTTTATTTGTAAATCTTTACGGTCAAAGTTTGATAACTTTGATCTCTAAAATCAAGTAAAAAGAAATTATTAAAATGGAGCACTTCATATTATTACTTACATAAATTCTCGTTTAAGACGGCTATTATTCGTCTTAAACTTAAGACAGGTCAAATACAAACCGAATCACCACAATTGTTGTTATTACCATTATGTGGTATTATTCGACCCGTCTTAAATTTAAAACGAATTGTACCCGCTTAAGCAAGACTTACTAACTTACTCGGTACTTATTACTTATTAGTAGCCGACTCGTTTGAGAAGTATAATCGGAACATCACATTTTTATCTGTAGAAGCCTAATTTGGCCGCTTAAATTCCATACAAATTAGGCCGCTTCCTTACTAACCCTACTTATAACTTACGGAGTACATTTTATAATATACTATCAGTCTATCACCTCTTTGATTGCCTCTCACCTTTCGCCGCCCTAAGCCCTAACAGTCCCTCCCAGCCTCTCATTTCCTTCTCAGTCCCAGAAATATAATAGTCTATTCCACTTTATTTACTCCTTTTATATTATTTTCACTCTTATTCTAATTTCCCTCAAAATCCCATAAACAATATGCATCCTATCAAATTTTACTAATTTCTTAGTTTAGATCTGTCATCAAAGCTATTTATTCACGTTGGTAATCGAAGGTGTATATCTTACAAATATTTGTGTGTTTTACTCTTTAACATTGTATATATGATATTTTATATGTATTAAAGTCATCCTTGAATAATTACTTGAAGAAAATAATTTCTGTTTTCTATAAAACATTTCATTTTATTTTATATTAACGATATTTATTTCAGTACTTTTTCGAGTTATAAGTTTTCAATCTTTTGATCTAATACATTATTATTCATTATTCCGATTTTTTACTAAGCTCAAGAATTTGGGTTCAAATATTTTTTCGGCTGCTTTTTGATTTATTTTCTTATATAAATGCGAAAGTTGGGTATTAAATTTTTTACATTACAATTTGACCGTCCCGGAAATTCATCGTCTAAATGGTCATAAGTCTAATTTTTACCTTATTACTTCTTTTATTCACTCATGAGTACCGTTAAATAATTTAGTTTACATTTTACTTCGCAATAGATTTAAATATAATCATTTTACAATTATCGTACTTAATAAACTTGGCCTAATTTAAATAGATTATCATTATTTATTATATTTAGAAAAATCAAGTTATTGTTAAAAGAACACAATGCTGTGATTTTCCCATTAATTAAATCCCATAGCAAAGTGGTCCCATAAAAAACCTATTTTTAAGGGTTATTTGCCAAGTAAGCATTGTGGTTGTTCTTTTCATAAATAAGGATTAGGTAGTATCTAATCCGAGTAGTGATTTGGTAATTATTTATCCTTAGTAGAGCTTGTCGACCTATAACGAGACTACGAACCTTAGACCTTTTAGTTATTGATTAAAATCGTTGTTATTTGCTTATAAATTTAGTCTAGTTAATTCTCTATTATTGATTCCTCGTAGCTAAAGTATAATCTAATTCGACTAGTACTTAACTTTACTTCCCAGAGATCGACTCGTAAGCATCTACAATTGACCCGTGCGGTATTTTTAACTGAACAATTAATAAGCCATTTTGCTCTATTTCCATAATCCAAAACACAAGAATAGTGGGTTTTCTAACTCCAGCGAAAATAAAAACCACACGTTGACATCTTCGTTGCCAAAAAGGGAACTGTATAGTAGCATCTTAGGGGAAATGGGAATTTGAAGGAATATACAACACATATACCTGGAAATGAAGTACTTCGTACAATCTTGTGGAAGGACACAGTTCTTTAGCATAGCAATAAACAAGGTCTTTATTCATGGAGGTCTTTCAACATAAACTCAAGGATCATAGTACAAGCTGCAAGCCTGCAACCCTATCAATAGCCAACTGCGTATACCTGCATGAATCATAAGAAAATACAACACCTAAAGCGGAATTAGAGAAGCAAATGTCAGCTAGCTTATTTGGTAAAGTTATGAGAGCCGGTACTCACGACCTGGGTTCAAACCCCGTCAGCATCAAAATCGCCGTCGTGGCTCCCTTTACACCAAAAGGCGGAACTAGATAAAATAAGAAGATTAGTTCCTTTAGCCATGATACAATTGTATCATCGAGGATTAAACTATATCGGTCACACAGATCATAGGGTATCACCTGCCTCCCATCTGAAAGGTAACGAGCACATGGAGTCCTACTGAAAGAGGTTAGCTTTATAGCTTATAAAGTATGGTTAATTACTCATAAATACACCAAGCCACTTTCATAATCATGAGAAATATCCAACATACCTGATTAATGTTCTTAGCAACTTGAAGATCACGTCATGCGATACTCAAATGAGGTTTTCAATAAAGATAACTCATGAACAACTTGCGTAGTTAACCATGATAATAAAAATAGGAGGAAATTTCCTGCAGACTGCAGTACAATCTTCAGTCAGTCACTGGCATACATGTACCGATGCACGAAGAGGAATTCGTAAGAATCCGCATTTCAGCAGAGCTCAACTTACATCCGCTAAGTTTGATATACAAAGCACGCAAATATAGAGTACTTACATAATGCGTTTTACATAAGCATTCTTGTAAGACCACGCATGTTATTTACCCAATTGCCACTATACAAAAAAAAGTTCTCTTACACGGGTTTCAGGTAAAAAAGGGTTTTACAATATCTTAGTGTAGAATCACACCTACCAAGAACTAAACATAAGAAAGTTTTGAAATATTACATAACCTCCTACTGCCAAGAAACTGTAAACATTTTTCTCCTTGGATTGACTTGAATCAGTATGCAATTCAACTATGGATGGTGCACGTTACAATTACAAAAGCAGGAATCATAAAAACATATACAATGACATTAAAAGGAAACATCATTTTGGGCTCCTTGCATTCTCGTTCTCAAAATACTTGATGACACCATACACAACAGAAGTAGCGACGAACAGGAATACTGTTGGTGTGAAAGATGGGTAGATATACTTTACGAACAACTTATCCCAATCTTCTGGCAGGAAGCCTGTTTATTCAGCCAAAACAGCAAGTCACCCACATAAGCATCAACATATACGTTAGCTTGTAGACATTGCAGCTTCAACTTTGGCTCAGTAACATACATATATTCAAATCTCAATTGCCTCAAAGACTCATTATACTTTAAATTTGGATTACGATGAACAAATCAGTCTAGACGTTTGATGCAATTCTTGACGCAGTTGGCAGTTAATACTTCCAGTAGCAAAAAAATTTATAACTACATACATAAAAAAACTAAGCCCTCATAAAAGCGTCCGTCTTGCAGCTAGGTTGGGTTAAAATTATGTGACCTTTGGTGACCTATTTTGCATGAGCTATTATTAAAAGTCAACCCTGATCAGATATCTACCCAATTGCAAAAGGTTAAACCTCAAGTATAATCCCTATTAGGATCTGATCCAACTAAATAGAAGGCGAAATGAAGAGAGGGATCGTTCACAAGGACGACGTTACATCAAAAGGTGTAAAAATGTTTATACGGACGGAACAATGGTCATTACATGAACTGAATGGAGATCACAATATATTGTACTCCCTCCATCCCACTTTTATTGTCCTCTTTTCTCCAAAATTCATCCCACTTTTATTGTTCTACATCTAAATTTAGTATGAAAAGTTAGTAAACTACCATTAGAGCCCCTTAACTACCCCTCACCCTATCTTCATGATATTGTCCCTCTTGTTCTTAATTAAAGGGCTAATGTAGTATTTTTACCATATTTCTTATCACAAAAAGAAAAGTACGACAATAAAAAGCGGGATTGAAGGAGTAGTAACTAGTAAGGATCATCTCCAACCAAACTCTCTCTCATTTATTTGCACAACTTTGATCCTAAAGTCGTAAACTTTCTCCACTTTTATCCTATGTGGCACACTTACACGCGAGAATTATATGGGTTTCTTCACAGATATATACATGTAAACAAGTCACACATACAAGTTACAATCTTTACCTTCTATATAAACCAAAAAACACCACATAAACGTAATCATATTAAAAACCAACAGAACTCAAATCGAGTACGTCCCAAAAAAGACCGTCTCACACGAGAATTACTAAAATCGAGTACCTGAAGCCGAAAGAGCAATGCCCTCAACAAAAATAAGCCCACCAAGGCCCAACCAAGCAAGCAAAAAAGCACTTTCATTCAAAGACGTCTCCTTTATCTCTTCACTCCCACTGTTCTTCCCTAAAAATGCAGGCTTTTCCACTGGCTTCCTCCTAATAATATCCCTCCTACCCTTCTTCTTCCCAATTGATGATGATGATGATGATGGTGGGCTTGGATTGGGCTTGGGTAATTGGGCTGGCCCGAACCCGAGCCCAGATGAAGGTGTGGGTTTTTTGTTTGGGTCATTTGTGGTTGTGGGTTCTTGAGATTGTGGTGAATTTTGGGAGATTATTGTGAATTTGATTGATTTTGTGGGTTTATTAGGGAGGAGTAGATAATTGGGTTTATTGGTGAAGGAAGAGGATGAGTAGTGAAGGAGTAGTGTCATGTTTGCTACATTATGTTGTTTGCCCCATCAGTAGTTCTAATATATCCGAGAGGTGTTAAAAAACGGTTCGGTTTACTAAGCCGTCGTGTTATGTAGATACAGTTTGGACTTTGGACCACTATAAGACGTCGATCCTAGTCTGAACCGTTTCAAAATGAAAAATATTCGGAATGGTTTTGTTCAAAACCACTAGAATTGGTGGGTTAATGGTCAACGAATAACCATAATTATTTATGACGAAGGTATCATGATTCATGGCCGTTGATCACGAGTTCAAATCTTCTTTCCCATATGTTAATTTGATACCAAAAAAAAATGAATAACCATTGACTGTTTCATATATAAAGTATTTTGTTTCAAATTGCCGTTTATTTTTTGTAGTTATACACTCAATTAATCTTCATTAAACAAGCTACAATATCCCTCAAAATATAGAAGTAGTAACTTCTACAAATAAATAGCAAGTATTAGCTTAGGATTTACCTAGAAAATGAAACAACAACGACAACAAAAACAACAACAAACAACAACAAAGTCTCTGTCCCAATATAGATTGAGGTCTGCTAACATGAATCATCATCCAAATTCATTGAGGTTTAATTCCATATTTTTTTCTTAGTTTTTATAAAACGGTTAGCATCGTTTCGATTAACCATTTATCTAAAACTAGTAAACTACCAACCAAACCGAATAAACATGCCAACGAGATCACTTTTGTTCACCGTTCCGCTTTATCAAAATGGTTAGATTAACCGAATGGTCAACGGTTATAAATCATTTCATAATAAGCTTATGAACGTATGCCTTAAAAGGCACACGTTAGAAAACCCGATCTATACAACACGGTCTTCAATCGATTCTCCGATTCGGTTATTACGGTTCGGTATTTCTCAATCACAAATATTACGTTACAAATTTACAAATCTCAGAAAAAACAAACAAAACAAAAACATGTGAACTACAGAGCTCAGCAGTTCTTCACTTCTTCTTCGCCACTAAAAAAATTCCATGGAAGATGAACACACCATAAAATATCTCAATCAACTTTCTCTCTCCTATCAACAATGGCGTTCGTCATCTCACCTCCACTTCATTCCCTAACCCTACCTTCCTTCACCATCACCACGCGCCGCCGTCTCCGCCGCCACGCTCTTTCTCTCTCTTCCGAATTGAAGAGCTCCAAAAGCGTCGGAAATGGCGGCGGTGCGGTGGTTTGGTTCAAGCATGATCTCCGCATTGATGATCATCCTGGTGTTGTCGCCGCTGTCGCCGAAAATCGCAATGTCGTTCCTCTTTATGTCTTTGATCACCGCATTCTTTCTCGTTAAGTTTTTTTTGCTCTTATATAACTTTCATTTGATTTTTCAATTTCGCATTTTTAGGTTTTCTTGTGTTTGTTATGCTAAAAGTAAACAAATGATTGAGACGGAACTACGGAAGTATTAATTCAGTGACGCTTTTGTAGGATGTGTTAATGCTGTAGAGTGTGATTTTCAATTTTGCGCTTTTTAGGTTCTCTTGTGTTAGTTATGCTTCAAAGTAAACAAATGATTGAGACGGAAGGAGTAATTGAGTGACGCTTTTGTTTGATGATGTGTTTATGTTGTAGAGTGTGATTTTTAGTTTTGAGCATTTTAGGTTTTCTTGTGTTAGTTATGCTTCAAAGTAAACAAATGATTGAGACGGAAGGAGTAATTCAGTGACGCTTTTGTTTGATGATGTTTTTATGCTGTAGAGTGTGATTTTTAATTTTGCGCATTTTAGGTTTTTTGGTGTTTAGTTATGCTTAAGTGATAATCCGTCTGATATTTTAATCAAAGGTAAACAAATGATTGAGACGGAAGGAGTAATTGAGTGACACTTTTGTTTGATGATTGTTGATGTTGTAGAGTGTGATGTTTATTGGCGAAGCTTTATTGCATTTGTTGTTTTTTTTGGTTGAATTTGTTTGAAATGAGCTACATTGTTTTTGCAAGCTTGTGCATTTTTGTGTTGTATCTTGATATATTAGCTGAGCTACGATGTATGGTGACATGTTATACCAAGAGCACCTAAGAAGTTTTTGAGAGGATGTGAATCATGTGATGTTATAGTGTCAAAGATGCCAACTTTTTAGAAGAGAAGCAACAAATCTCGCTTATGACCGTCACAAACTTGTGACCTCTTAGAACCCTCTCTCCCACTTGCCATTACTTTAATCGGTGTGAGAGGTCACACGCTTGTAACCGTCACAAATGAGAATATGTGAGAAGAGATATACTCTACTCCCTCCGTTCCATCCATTTGATTACTTTTTTCTTCTTAGTGAGGTATATTTTAATCAAAGGCAAACAAATGATTGAGATGGAAGGAGTACATCGTTGTAGACAATGACGAAGTCAAGATTTGATTTTAGGGAGCTAAAATAGATTGGAAGTATAGAAGGCGGATAATAAATGTAATTGAGTTATTTAGAAGAGGAAATAACAAAAATCGACTACAAATTTGGAAAATTAAATTGCTTAGGGGGGCCGGAGCCTTGCAAGATTTGCCGCCCCTTAGCCCTGCTACTGATTGTAGATGATACTAAATGTCAAGCACAATTGTGTGGATTTTGATTCTAAATTTTTGAATTGAAGGTCAATAATTTCGTACTCCTGGTTGTATAATCCATGAAATTAATTGGGGATATATATGTTTGTGAAGTTTCAACCTTCGAACATGACTTTGGCACTCTTTGAAGGATTTAGTTTCCAACAGAAGGGGTAGAAAACAAGTGTTTTGCCAAAAGCGAAGGGTGTTAGTTTAGTTTTTGAACCTGCCATTGATGCTCTCTCTATCATTATAGATGAACCAGCCATTCGAAAAGTTTAAACAATTTTTGCCACGGCAGATTGTGGATTAGCATGGCCTACATGTTCTTGTATGGATAGGACTCATGGGAGGTGTTATGTAACGGTGCTAAACTGTTAGTGCAGGTTTTGATGATGAAATGATAGAACTTCTTCTCATTGCTGTGGAAGGTTTAAAAAGGTCACTCAAGGAACAAGGATCAAATCTTATGATAAGATTCGGTCGTGCGGAAAACATCCTGCATGGATTGGTTAAAGAGGTTGTTACACATTAGGTATACTAGGATTACTAGCTGTGCTGTTTGATGGTATATATAGGTAAAAAGCATCGAGCATGTATTAACTCATCTCGTTAATTTATATATTGGTGAGTACTCAATCAGGTGAAAGCAACCATTATATATGCAGAAGAGGAGGTAGAATATGATTTGCGATGTTTGATTGATTTAGTTAAGAAGGGTCTAGCCGAAGATCCTGTTCTGGAATGGAAACCCGAGATTCATTTATGGCGGACTCCATTTTATGATGTTAAGGTAATTTGTGTTTGTTTTGTGTTATATAATGCGTAGGTTTCATACTTTCATCTAAGTATTCGATGTGAGTATGACTAATATATGCTCATAATTGCGTATAGAACTTGGATGACCTACCAGCATTTTTCAAAGACGTGAAGAAACTTCAACTTGATAATTTGTCATTGTTTAGTACTCCAAAGTTACCTAGTTGTGAAGCGGAGTTAGATTGGGGTGAGCTATTCGTACCATTTAAATTACTTCGAGTTTTGATTCTTCTGATGTTAAGTATGATTTAAGTCCAAGTTTTCTACTCTAACAAAATGTATGTAAAACAGGTCATTTGCCGACCATAAATCATGTGGGTGAATTCATTAGCCAGTTTAAGAAAGAAAATGAACAATGGTTGTCCATCAAAGACATTTCAGCGGAAGATATATTCAGAAAAGACCATGCAGAGTTTTTAAACTCTCGTGGTTCTATCAGTGCGGAGTCCAGCGTATTAAATATGGGGGCAAGTACTCAAAACATTAACGGAACACAAAGGAAGCGGCCTAAGGGATCTGTCTTCAATACAAGCAAAGGAAATATAGTTGCTGGTGACTCAAAAGTAGTGCTAAATGCATTGGCTGCATATCTGAGATATTTAGAAGGTACTGCTCGAGATGACTGGCAAGAGTAAGTTATCCTCTGAAGATATCATAAATTCTCAATTTTGCCTGATTTCTTGATCGCTAGTACTAAGATCCGTAAAACTTGTTAGCATATTTTTGCGTGCTTATAGAAAGTTAGGGATATTTTGTTAGTGGAAGAAGCGTATATGACCAGATTAGATCTTTGGATATTTGTTTTGGCAGTAAATCTCAAAAAAGGGATGATTAATATGCTACCTTATGCCCTATACGCAGAAGCCTTTTTTTGCCGGAAATAATACAGATGGCACTGCTTTTCCATGCTAAAATTTTTCTAGGTAAATTAATCATACAAGTAGTTGGTATCGATAGTTCAGTAGTACGAATGCAGTTTGTAGCGTGCCCGATGATTGACATGGTGACTTGCCATGATCTAGTCCATTATTCATTTGAATCCCCCCATTAGCCTTTAGTATCTTTATTTAAGTATACAAAATGTTTTGAACCTTTTGATCTGTTCCATTAGATTAAATTATATTAGCGTGGTGTGATTTCAGGGTCCATCAAAGGCTACGAGAAACTGAAAGCAGAACTGGAGCTTCATTTCTAGCTCTTTTTGGATCAGCTCTGCAGCTTGGTATCATATCTAGAAGGAGAGTACACTATGAAGCCATCAAATATGAGAAAGAGCGAAATGGAGGATTTCTATCTCCATTTGGGTATTCGGCAGCTACTATTGCTGCTGCAATCAATACTGTATGCTCAAGCCAGGTATTGCTATGTAGACCATATATGTTCATTGAATGAGCTTATTACGATTTACTTGCTGTCACCTAATACTGTAGAAATATTATGATATAGTGGTACTCGCTTTTGAGTTTGAAGAGCCAACAGAGGAAGGGAGAAGCGTACCTTAATCGAGTATGGAGATGGAAGGGTCACCTGATTCAGGTATTATATATATTCACAGCTTACATGATGCAGTAAAGCCATGAGCTACAACTTCTTATATACATTTATTTGCAAAATTTCCACTTGTACCCCTTGAACTTTGCAACTTTCATATTGGCGATCTAAAGTTCAAATTATTTTCCACTTTGGTGACGTAAAGTTCTAAAGTGTAATCTTTAGCCCCATTAAAGCACTATTAATTTTTATTTCAGTACACAGTTGTTGGCTGTGAAGGGCCTGCTGTTCTTCTTGTCCATGGATTTGGAGCTTTTTATGAGCATTATCGGGACAATCTCTCTAGTATAGCTGATGGTGGAAATCGAGTTTGGGCCATCACACTTCTAGGCTTTGGCAAATCTGAAAAGCCGAATGTTGTCTACACAGAGCTCATGTGGGCAGAATTACTGCGTGACTTCATCGTTGAGGTTGTGGGGGAGCCAGCACATCTTGTTGGAAACTCGATGGGTGGTATGTTTCAACTTGGTCGTTTTTCTCAGCAACTAAATTCTACCTCCATTTCCGTTAATAAGACACATTTGTCTCTTTTTTTGGTCTCTTCTCATTAATATTTACTGTTTCGGATTTCTTAATGTCAGGATACTTCATCTCCATTGTTGGTGGTCTTTGGCCTTCATTGGTTAAGTCTATTGTTCTTATGAACACAGCTGGAGATTGTATTCCTGGATTTTCCTCACTACTATTCTCCAAGGTACAGAAGCTACAAGGTTCCTCCGTAGTTTCTTTCTTGTCAAGAACGGTTTCTTTCGGCATATAACTTGACTTTTTGAATCCATGTCAGGAAAGACAAATATCTGGACCTGCCTGGTTGGGAGCGAGAGCACTTGTGCGGTACTTAAGATTCAGCATAGGAAGCCTAGTGAAGAATTGCTACCCAACTGTAATGACGCCTTCTATTATTCTTGTATACGATATTTGATCTTTCAAAAAAAAAAAAAAGTTTTCCATATCATAGATTTGTGACTTATTTACTATATAATCATTAATGATTCTTATTATTCCAATTTTATTTTATGGCGCGTAGCGGCCAGACAGGGCTGATGATTGGCTCATCAACGAAATGCTCAGAGCAGTATCCTTGCCAGTTTTGAATATTGAATATTCACTATTGTACTAAACAAATCCATATTATCCGTCCATAAAAACTTTTATGAGACGGTTTTCAAGCGAGATCATTCCATGAACTATACAACAAATGAGGATTTGGGGTTGGCCTTACATGTGAGGCCGTCTCATAAAAAGATTATCGCTCTCTTTCAGTTTCCTGTTTTTCAATTTTGTTAACCTTAAATCATTTAAGTCGTATGATCCTGGATGCATGGAGCTCTTGGAAAGTGTTTTCAGCTTCAATTTGTCCATCCCTCTTAATCATCTTCTTAGCAAGTCAAAAGACAAGACTTTGATTATACAGGTAACTCCGTCGTTTGTGCCATAAAATTTGAAATATATAACATCTTGTCTTCTTTTTTCTTTTCCGTGATAAATGATTTCTTTTATTTTCTTAGGGAATGAGAGATCCAATAGCCGACTCCTCTTCCAAGCTGGCAATTTTCCGAAAGTACTGTGAAGGGATAGTTTATAAGGAGCTTGATGCAGGTATTTTATTGAAGACCCTTCTCTTAAGTATTAAGCCTTAAATAATGGCAGTGAGTCTTGTGTGAGACAATCACATACCTGAGATCAACCCAAATCTACGTAATCCTTCTTTATTTACAGGGTTACTAGGTTGATCCCGCAAGAAGAACCGTCTCAAATAATCCTTTATGAAATAATGAGATTGTTAACAGTTACAGATACATTCATGGTGACGTTATTGCAGGCCATTGCCCTCATGATGAATGTCCAGAAGCTGTCAATCCTATTATTTGTGATTGGATATCAAGCATCGAAAATCGAATTAGCAGCCATGCTCTAGATTCGCCCGTCAGCTCACTTTGCACATAGAAGATACATTAGTTAGTTTCATTAAAGCCCACAGCTCGGAATATCCCAGTAATGAAGGTTGTTTTCAGACCGTCAATGATTACGTCCTACTCCATTAATCGCTGGTGTTCGAGGTATTATATATTTATGTTGACATTCTGATAGTTGTAGAAAACTTATATTTCACGATTCTATGAACAAGATCTAACTTCAGACTTGTATGATGATAAAAGTAATAGAAGCATGATTCTCACTGAGACTCCGTACCATCCGGTGTCGCAATCTCATTTTTTCTTTGATTAGTACTATGCCGCATCTTCTACTGCTTGTAAATTTTGGGCAATGATAATGTCACTTCAAAATCTCTTATGCCGCTCATTTTTGCCCGCAGTAATAAAATCGAGTGGCATAAGGGATTTATAGTGACGTTATCACAACCCTAAATTCAGGGTGGCCATATTGCCACCATTTGAAATCACATGCCACGAAAAGTTTAAGGCAAAGTGTCAAAATCAACAAATTTCAACTACTCTAAAGTCTAAATATCCGTGGCATTAACAGTAGTTGTAGTGGCAATATCAATGCCCTATTAAAAGGGCAGCCCAGTACACAATGACATCCCCACTATGCGAGGACCTGAAAAGGGTCCCACCGTAAAGGTGTAATCGAAGCACTTAAACCCGTGCGGCCATGCCTCTTGATCCACGGTTAACACCTTAACCAGCTCGCCAAGGCTTTTGCCTTTTGGGCAATGTTATTATCATCAATGGAAGTCTTTGTGAGTGAAGTTTGACTTGGACAAATAAGATAACCAAGGATCTAAAATATTAATGACAGAAATTTGAAGTTTCTACCTTTTAAGGCTTTATTATTACAACAAAAGGGGCTAACAAATACGGAGTAATATAGTAATGAGTCCTCTTGGAGTAGTCTACGAAAGAAATTGTGAAATATATAGTTGTATTTAATTATGTGATTATGATGTTTTGTGCAACATGAATGAAAGGGTTTTTGAACTCTTTGAACAAGTCGTGTCACTAAAGTAGACCATAAATTTAGGGAAATGATAACGCCACTACAATGTCTTTTAATGTCACTCAAATACAAGGTAAGTCTAAAGGTACATTACTATTCACAGTCTCACAATTATGAGTGTCATTAATCATTTTAGTTGTGGCACTATGTGCCCCGTTTTAATAATGTTGGCCAAAACCCACTTGCTCGCCTTCAAATAGTAATGTAAGAGAGATCAGAGTGTACAACGTGTATCAATCAACTTTACAATGAGACTGCTTTTATATCACATTAAAACTTTATAGATTCTCATTTAAGACGACATTATCGTGTACAAATACATACTAAATCATCTCATTTGTTGCCTATAAAAATACAAAAAATTGTCTTTATTATCATCGTGTGGTAGTATTTAACTCGTTTTAAGTTTAAGACAAGTTATATCCGTCTTAAGCAAGATATACTCTTAAAACTTAGACCGCTCCATCATGTTGAAGCTAATCAATCAACTCTAACAAATCACACCCACTCCTTTATTCTATGATCATCCTAAATAAATAAAATTTCACAAATACTTATATAAAGACAATCTTACTCGAATACATTATAATACATGATTCATGATCTAATGGTGGTTTGATCCTTTTTAGACAAAAAACCGTCTCACAAAAGACTAACAACTGAGTATAATATAGATCATCATTGACTTTAAAAACGTGTGAAAAAGACCACAAGAGTGGAGACCAATCTCTATATATCTCATCACCCGTCTTCTAATTCTAATATATTTATTTATTTATTTATAAAACTACTTCCAATTTCGTCATTAGTTTCTTCTATCTATCTCATGTCATAACACAAATAAAAAAAAAATTTACTCGTGTAAGTTACTACGTAAACAAAGTATACGTAAACAATTACAAAAACCGCTACGCCGGTGTTAAACACCGATCATGAGCGCTACGTCGATGACTTCCGCCAAACACCGATCTTGTACGATGAAACTGTCTTCGTCAAGTGAACAATTCATCAACCAGATACAAGAAATTCAGAGTTATTATATTTCATGTGGTAATTAACATTACAATTTTAGTTATCATTATTTGTTCATCTTCTAGTTATAGTAAATGTTAAGGGTATAATGAAATGTTTACTGAATACTTTTTGTTTACGGTTCAATCATTTGTTTTTCTTTAATTAATATACTTACAAAAAAACAAATAATTTGAACTGGAAAATTATTTTTTTTTGACGATATAGGGAAACAAATAGAATATAGGTGGTTTTTGACGATAAAGCTTAACATTCTTATTAGACTATTCAAACAATATAAAAAAACCTCAATTTAAAGATGTTTTTTTCACATTAATCCCTGCACAATAACAAAAAAATTTTTATCATAAAATGACTCTTTGTGAAACTCAAATCATATTTGGATGAGTTTCGCGAAAACTTATTTTATGATAAATTTTTTTTTTATTGTTGTGGGGATGAATATGCAAATATCAACTTTAGAAAGTGGTCTTTTTGTTGTTGGTGTTTACAATGAGATTGATTGTCTTTGAATGTCTTATATAGTTGTTATATAAAGTTTTTGGGATAAATACATCATTTTATGATCAAATGAGGTGCATACTGGGGATCCATTTAGTTCTCAACTTGTCCTACTTATAAGAGATGATCTGACTCGTTTTTATTGAATACGTATAGCCATATATTCAATGAGACCAACTGATATGGCTTATGCTTTGTTAAGATTTTGTAAATTTGTGAATTTATTGTAGAAAATTGGTAAGGCTAAGATCGTGTTTGTCTTCAGATACAAAACTCAAGCCCAAAAAATCCGAGTCGTTTCACGAGGTAATACTAATCTCACACTTGTCACACTTATGTGTTTACTTTTTTTTTTTTTTTTTATAACGAAGGTAACTACATTATATAAAAAAGAAAACATTGATTATCTTCCTATTGGTAGATGAATTTAAGGAATAAAGAAGCAAATTGGTCCCACTCTCTCTCCTTACTACTAATTACTTACTCTCTTTCCTCCCCACCTTCATTATGCTAATTAAATAATCTACGGTGTACCCCTGAGTTTTTTGGTTTCCTATGTTGTACCCCTAAACTTCTTACTTATTTCTCCATGATGATTTTTTTCAACTATGCATCAACTTTATCGCTTATTAAATAATCGTATTTCGACCTTTGTTCTGACTCATTAATGTCTTATCCTCATCCTCGATAAGATGTATCACAAATCACTCTTAATAAGCACAAATTACTATTAAAAGCCATCGTTATGAATCATGAAATGATCTTGGAGAATTCATGAATTATTGATTCGTAAACTATTTGGTGGGTTAATAGATAATTTGGCGAGCTAATAAATTATTCAGTAGCTTGTCGAGTAATTAGAACGGTTAAAAGACCGTTTAATAGATCAACTAAGAAATTAATTTAGCAAAGACAATCAATAAGGTCACTATATAGACTGGTGTATAAAATTCAGGGGTAGACCATAGAAGTTCAAAATGTAGGGGTACAACATAGAAAACCCAAAAACCCCAGGGGTACACCGTAAAATTTCCTTTTCTAAAAACAATTTGATTTTAATCTATAAAAAAAACTAATTTATAAATGAAAAAAGTTTGGTTTTGATTTGTAAATAATTTATTATATTTGACTAAGGAAACAATTTCACACTAAAAAATCCAAAAACAAAATTAGGAAAACAAAATCTTATCAAATTCAAAGAAATTAGGAAAACAAAACTTAGTCGTATAATTTATACTTAATAAAAAAACAATACTTAGTCATACAATTATCTTGCGAAATAAAAATTTATGTTTATTAAATTAGGCAAATTATGCTTTTAATCAACATGACTACATGAGATTAGGTTTCGTTTCCGGTTAGGAGAATTATTCTATGTTTTATTTATTAACGTAACGTTTGAATAAAGCTCCCGATAATAGCATTTTTGACATTCTTAAAGGTAAACTGTTGGTTGAGATGGTGGGAATACCTTTTGACATTCTTTCAAGTATATTACTTCCTTTGTCTCAATCATTTGTTTGCTTTAGAATATAAAGGACAAACAAATAAACGGGATATAGTGAGTACCTTTTATACAAATTTTAACTAAAGACGGATATATGTAAGACAATAAAAAAAGTTGTTAGAGACCACCAAAATAATTGTCTTATCTATTTGTCTTACAAGATACCAATTGTACCTTTTATATTTGACTAATGTCCATAATACGTTTTGATTAATTTTTTAACTTTGTTTTATGAAACTATCAATTCATACAAAACTTGGCACTATCAATTAATTATGGTAGTGAGACAGTGAGTAGCTGAGTAATCAGTAGTTTATTATAATTTATAATAATAAATATAAAAAAAAGAAAGTAAAAAATGTTAAAAGAAAGACTTGAAGTCTTGACTTTGTCTGTAGAACTTAAAATAGGGCAAGTAGTGGGCGGCTGGCAGCCTCGCACATAAAAGCATAGTGAAGGCACGAAACTTGGGCCCACTAATTTACACCATGTAAAGTTGTAAAGAGAAGTCTTACCCAAATTCTTATTTCAGACGGACCATTTTTGTCGGAAAAATAAGACGGGATTATGTTGCCATTTTTTTGATAAAATATAACCACGATTTATATCAACTTATTTTCAATAGTGGTGACAAAATCCTGTCTTATTGTTTCAGACCAAAATAGTTCATCTAAAGCAAGAGCAACTAAAAATCTTATATCAGGCCCCATGTTTTATTTGTTACGTCTAGTGTATGCCTGTATGGTAGGTAGTAGGAGTAGTAAGACATAATAAAGGATGATGGGCCATCCCGCATCTTGGCACGATGAGGAGCCACTCACGGCACGACACGACCCACCGAGTCCTGGCCGTGCAAGGAACCAGATATGTAGAAATTTAGCACGGCATGGACCATACATAAGCCTTGCGTGCCTATGTACGACCAATACATCAGCCTTGCTCGCCCGTGTCGTCAACCGTGCCTCTTTTGATCTAAGGCACGGTGGGCTGACACTATGCACGACCCAACCCGGCTCACTTCCACAGAGTATAGAGTGGGACCGTGTCACAACATGCAAACTCCATTAGATTAAAGAATAAAGAAACTATTAAATGCATCACCAGTAATAGGTCAAAGGTGAGGACAAGCTTAGTTGAGCTCAGCCCTATCTTGGTCTTGGTCTTGCTCGGCTTGTGCCGCCCATGAAGAAAAGCTCGAGCTCTAACCAATATCAAGCTCACCCGAGCTTTGTAAAATTGTGCTCATTATCAAGCTTGAGAGCTTTAACCCGAGCTCAAGCCAAGTTCGAGCTCAACTAAGCCTATTTATACTATTCTCAAATTTTCCATATTTTTTTTATATTTTAATAACCAGAATTGAAGGTTACCTATAAAAATATTTGGTAAATCAATGACAATATTTGATAGGGTGATATAATATATATCATGATATTTCTTTTATAAAATAAGAGCAACATTATATCTAACTAACACATGTTCGAGCCACTCGCATGAGTCGAGCCAACGTTTGCTCGACTTACCTCGTTTAGTTCCCGCACGAGCCGAGTTCGAGCTACTCGCAACCTGTCTCGTCTCATTATCACCCATAGATAAGTAGTAGGAGTAGTAAGATGAATATCGATATGACGATATGATAGGTTCTTTTTAAAAGGGAGCCACATATGGACGATTTTGATGCTTACGAGGTCTAAACCCCAGGTCATGAGCCCCATCTTCCATGATCGACTTACCAACTAAGCTAGTTGACATCTACATATAGACATGATAGCTCAAGTCAATAATTAGTCTTTTTAAGAGATAAAAACGGGATAAAGAACACCTCACTTGCATAAATATGAGTCGTTAATATCTTTGCATTCTACTTTTGTCTTATCAATGTTATTGATCCTTTAAGTTCAAGTATTCTCTTCTTAAACAAGAATTTGTGAAGTTATTGTTAGACGCTCTTTATTTTGACTTCCGAGATAATGCATTATGAATTTACGTTAATGGATGCTTATCGTGTCATGTTTAGAAATATCAGTTGGTCTCATTGAATACGGGACATATCTGTCTTCAATGAAGATGAGTCGGATTCCCTCTCACAAGGAGGCAAGTGAGTAACTAAATGGATTTCTAATTTTCCTCCCACTTGCCTCCTTGTGAGAGGAGAATAGACTTGTCTTCATTGAAGACAAATGTGTCCCGTTTTCAATGAGAATTTGTATAAAAATATGAAGTTGTTTGATCATTACCAACATATATGTCCCGTCTTCAATAAATTTATTTTTAAATTTGGTTCTCTTATAATAGGGAAATGAAAGTCGTCTCAAATGTGCTGAGGAACGCGCCTCAAACATCAAACAAAAGTTCAACGATGTCAAGTTATATGTTGATATGGACTTAGTGAAGTTCACTCAAGAGTTCAACGACATACTTAAAAAAACTAACGAGTCCAAACCCGAGTTGAGGCCGAGTATGGAGAATATACTATCTATCGCCGATCAATGTACAAAGATGAGCATAGACGAATTTTGGTTCAATTGTGAAAGTATAGTTCAAGAACTAGACGACCAAAGAAAAGAATTACAAAATGGTACTCTTAAACGCGCTTATACTAATCTCCTTTTCATTTTAACTCGATGCACTCGACTGGTTCAAGCTTCAAAGGAGGATAAAAATCATCAAGAATTTTGTTTTCTTAATGGAGAGTACTTTAGGGGTAGATAAAAATTTAGGGAGTTTATATTGTCACGGGTATTAAGACTATTTTAAGGAATTACGGGTGTTCTTTAGTAGTGACCAAAGAAGTTCGAAAACACCTTAGAATGCAAAAGTGTTAAAATTGGTACATGAGGTACTTTCATGGCTATTTGGTCGACGCGTTTAAAGATAGACTAGAAGAGTGATTTACATCAATGGTAATTTATCAAACCAAAAATTTGAATTTAATAACAAATGTGTATTGAATAGTGAATTATAGAGAACTCTTTTTTTGCTCTCTTTATGTAAAAGTTAACATAATGTCAGCTACATTTTTTTAAAATTAAGAAATTGGAAATAAGTTTAGATTGAGTAAGCTTTGTGTTTGTTTATCTCAAGCTAATTATGTCAAAGAACATTTATACTTGTCTACAACGGGTGGAGATTCTCTGTCCCATTTGGTGTCCCATTCTGTGTCCCACTTCATACAGAATCTGACACATCAACAAATTAATATATATATTGCATATTTTATTCTTACAATAAGTGATGTGCTAGAAGATAAATAAAGTGGGACAGGAGATCCTTACTGGTCTACGAACTACCAAAAAATAAAGATAAACTATTGCGGGTGATATAGCTACAAATTCTTTGGTAAGGCAGCTCTATAAAAGAGGTCTTTTAATCACCAACTTTTCGATCAAACGGGCTGTGATGGTAGTGTTAAACTGTTAATAGATCCGTTTTACTTTTTTTTTTTTAAAAAAAATTAATTTTTTTTTATGTATGGTAACCTTGACAACTACTCGCAAATCATTTCCATGCCCAATACAATCCCAAACAATTACTTATACAATACTTCTTATATACGGAGTACATTGTATAGTCATTATTAGTTTATCACGATACATCCGTTTTTAAGTCGTATACCAGTAATCTTATTAATTGAGGTTTTTGAATTTCAAATCCATCTCGCCAATAGATGGTAATATAGGATTAAAAGCACGAAGTGTAAGTTTTAACAATAATTAAACTCTCAATTACAATGTAATTAACGACTCATTATTTTCCAACTCCAAGTAATAGAACTAGAAAAGAACTCACTATAATGATTGCCCTTAATTCTATTACTTCTTTCTATTATTTGTAAATTAAACTACGGAGTAGTAAGAATCATTACATCAAAAAAGAAAATAGAAGTAATCAATTAAATTAAATTATGTTGAAGTGTTAACGTCACATGACATTTTCCTCATTTGTCCGAATCAAACTAAAATTTAATTTCCTCAATTTGGAATAATTTAACAATAAATTTTATTCAAATGCCATGGGATAAGTACCAAAATGCATAAGAAAATCATAAGAAAGAGACGTGCCAGTGTAATTATTTCAAAGCAGAAAGTCTCTTTTAAGACGGATTGACCCGTCTTAAGCTTAAAACGAGTCAATTCCCCCTCACAAAAAGTAAGTGGAGGGATCCATTTGCTTCCCACTTGCACCCTCACTTGCCCTTTGTGAGGGGGCCTTGACTTGTCTTAATCTTAAGACGGGTGGTCACCCCATCTTAAATGAGAATTTGTGATTTCAAAGTACTTCTTAAGGGCCTGCATTTATTTTATATATTTCAATTTGATGTGTTTTGTTATCTCCTTTTTAATGACATTTTGTTGTTTTTTAAATGATTTTTTGACTTTTAATTTAAAAATAACACTTTGGATATACTACTTGACAAATGACAAACATATTAAAGAATAAAGAGTAGGTCGCACCAACCTTTTGTCTGTGTCATACGACCATACCGGTATGGTCGTGCGGATTAAGTAAATAAGTATATCAGCTGTGTAGCCCAAGCTCGAAACCAATTACTAATCGGTCACATTTAGTAGTCAGATCTATATCATTTGTTTCTATTATAATATAACCGATTTGTTGTTCTTGTTCTTGTTGTAATATAACCGATTTGTCTAACTTGTTAGAGCATCTCCAACGGTCAAGCTACAGACTTGCCAACTCGGTTTTTTAAGCTATATTGCTCTTCAACTACATACCGCTCCAATGGTTGGCTACAACACTCTCTAGCTTTATGGGTCCCACATTAAAGCTTTCCTCCAATGAAAAAATTACCTTTTATTTTTTTTTTAAAACCAAGCTACATGCTTGGTAGAGCTACAATGCTCATAAGCTACATGAAATACTTCCTACTCCAATGGTAAGCTACTTGCTTACTTTTTTACAAATATTGCAAGCAAGTCCCTAAAGCAAACCATTGGAGATGCTCTTAGCTTGTAAATGCTTCAAAATAACTCATTACATCTATATGTAGAGTAATTGTTTTTTGGCAACAGTAAAAAAGATGCAATTACATGATGTTAAGGACATACGAAACCCTTAATACACTTGTAATTTAACATCCCTACGCTACAAATATGTAACACTAGCGAAAGAAATGTCGGTTAGTATATTCATGCAAAGAGATAATACATGGCACAAAACAACTACCAAAGCGAGCAACAAAGCAAATAACCTCATAATTTAGATTTATTTGGACTCTAATCATATTAACTATGGCTAAAACCCCAAGGATAATAGGATAAGAGACCCAAACATCGTATACAAGTAGAGCTGGCAAGTCTGACCCGACCCGAGTGACCCGACCCGAAACCCGAGTAAAACCGACCCGACTCGACCCGACCCGAGAATACTGCAACCCGAAACCGACCCGACCCGACGACGACCCGTATCCCGTTGACGACCCGAAAATCAGTGACCCGAACCCGACCCAGACCCGACCCGACATTGACCCGACCCGATATTGACCCGATTAAATTGACGTCCTGACAATTATTAACCTTAATAATGATAAAAATGAAAGTGATTTATTGTTTAAATTGATATGTTTGAGTTAATAATGAATTAATTAAACCAAATAATAATTTAAATCTAGATTTAATGGAAATTTTTTGAAGTATTGCGAAAAAATAACCGGACCCGATTACGACCCGACCCAAACCCGACCCGACCCGATGTATCATTTGACCCGAAAATGACCGACCCGATAACAACCCGAACCCGACCCGAACCGACCCGAAAGGGTTGTCTGACCCGATACGACCTGAACCCGATACGACCCGAACCCGATATGACCCGACCCAAACCCGACCCGACTGACCCGATTGCCACCCCTATATACAAGGTTATTATTTGGTATAACAAAACATAAAATAAACAAGGATTAAACAACATCAGATTGAGGTAGGGACCACCGCATCCAACCCAACCACCACCACTGCCAAACCTCTACTCAACCTTACCAAATCACTCATACCGAGAAATCCCAATAAACCATATATTCATTCTAAACGATGAATAAACGGCAGCTGAAACCATCCAAAATAATTGAGGTATACACTTGAGATCATACCATACCATGAGTCATCCATAGAACATTCGCGTTGAGAGCCCTAACCTAATCCAACTCACTTAAATTTATCATGTGAACATTTACGCCCACTTAGAACTAATTCAAGCTGGCCCAACTTATGGGCCGTCTTTCTACCACCTACAAATTCTACAATACTCGCTACCAAACTCGACTGTCTACACGAGCCAGTTCACAGCCATACGCTGCTCCCAAGCTAACCCACCCCAAACCTAACAAAACGCATGTCCGTTGACCTAACCTTCCCAGATCCACACCCAGACCCAGACCCAGACCCTATCCCAACCACCCCTATGGGCCACCTGATAAACCTAACTCGATAGTTTGATATCGTATCAAAAAACGACATTTAAAAAAAGTATAGAGAAAGACATACACTAGTGCATATTGGTCTAATAATCTACCATAAGTATTGCTGAAAACGGTCATATTTTGCCTTTTTAAAAAAGACGAGATAAATATGATCCATTTTAAGACGAATTGTAACTGTACTATTTTCTAAAGTATAACATGTTGTTTCTCACATAGTCACATTTAACACTAAAATAACAGACATTTAACTCGTCGTTTTAAAGACATAAAACTGGTCCGTTTTCAATGAGAATTTGCGAAACAATGTAATGAGAAAGCACGTATGTCCAAACTAAAAACGTACGTGTATCCATGTATATCTCCATTTCCCGCGAAAATTTCTCCCCTTTTCTCAACCTCCTTTCAACTTGTGTTGTAACAACAGTCTTACTCTTTCCTCCTCTAACAACTTTTCCAACAATATTCAACCATCATCATCATTTAATCGAATTCTTTAGATCTTCAAAATTCACAAAAATAAACAAAAATGACGCAAATTCAACAACATTGACTAATTAATTAATTAATCTCGCATTTTCCGCCATTAATTCAACCTCTTTAATGACAGGTTCAATGACCAAACCGAAGAAAATTCCGCAAATTCGCGCTAATGATAAGAAGGATGAAGATGAAGAAGACGAGGTTTCGCCGATTGCGGCGTCGATGTTAGGGTTGAATAATATACGAACGCGATCGGTTCCGGCGAATTTGCAAATGCCGTCGTTATCGGCGTCGCCGCCTTACGACGGCGATTCCGTGGTTTGCGGCGGTGTTGGCGGCGGTGGAGAGAGGAGAGAGAATGATGCGGATTGTGTTAATAATGTTACGGTTGTTAATAATAAAACGAAGAAGAAGTTTATTGTTCCTGATAATCCTCTTTCTTCTGTTGAATTGTTAGGTTTGTTCAATTGATTGATTAATTTGTTTACGTTTTATTAAAATATCTCTTTTGTAGAGAGAATTAAAAGGCAGACAATTGACTGAGACGGCGAGAGTATTATGATCATGTTCGATTAATTAATTATCGATTTTGTTAGAATTAGCAGGTTGTATGCTGAATTGTTAAGTTTGTTTGTTTGTTTGATTGATTATAGAATTGATTGATTGATTTGTTCGTGTCGCTTTTGTTTCCGTATTTACTCCCTCCGTCTCAATCAATTATTTGTTTACGTTTTATTAAATTATCGTGCAGAAAGGATTAAAAGGCAAACGATTGACTGAGACAGAGGGAGTATTATGATCATGTTTGATCTATCAATTATCGATTATGTTAAAATTAGCAGGCTGTAATGCTGAATGCTGTTTTTTTGTTGTTGATTTATAATTGATGCTTGTTATTTATATTGAAATGTGGAATTCGTGTGTCGCGGTTTGATTTTGAATGTTTTGATCAATTTTGTGTATGACTTATGCATAGGTTGAGTGAATTAGGATCAATTTTAGCATCAATTAGGTTATTCATATTGAAATGAGGAATATGTGTGTGCAGTTTAATTTTGATTGGTTTGATCGATTATATGTGTGCGCGCTTTGATCCTGAATCCCGGATTGTTTTGATTGACTGCATCATTTAAGACTTTAGGCTATACATATTGGGATAAGGAACTTATGTTCGCTTTAATGTCGATTGTTGTAATCGATTACATGTTGATTATGTACACGTTAAGTGAATTAGGCACACTATTGAATCAATTAGGTTTTTGTCAAGGTGCAATGAGATCTTGCAGTGTGATGTACTGATGTGAACTTGCTAATAATGAGGGGGTAGAATGTCTGAAACTCACATTTTCGCAATTAAAGATACAATGTTTAAGGATGAGGGATGATGATTATATTATGGATTTGTTTTTTTACATGGTTTTTATACCTAATTTGACAAATGTATTTGTTGTCAGAGAAGAAAGCCACTTGGAGTCAATCAAAGTCACTTAAACATCTGTCACCGTTAAACAATATCGAGTTTGAGGTATTACGTCCTTCTCCCAGTATTGTTTCTTTGGTTGAGTGAAAATTATCTTTATTTTTCCGTCAATGTAGTTGATGTTGTTTCATTCTGTTTATGCCTTTTATAGGGGAATGCAGCACTCATCATGCAGTCTCCTCGATTCCAGGCTATTCTACGTGTTACAAGTGGTCGTAAAAAGAAAACACCAGACGTTAAAAGCTTTTCCCATGAGCTTAACTCAAAGGGTGTGCGGCCATATCCCTTTTGGAAGTCCCGGGCATTTGGGCATATGGAGGAGGTTATGGTGATGATCAGGGCAAAATTTGACAAGCTGAAGGATGAAGTCAATTCCGACTTGGGCGTATTTGCAGGAGATTTAGTTGGCATTCTTGATAAAAGCAAAGATTCAAATCCCGATTGGAGAGAGGGATTGGAGGATATGTTGCTTATTGCTCGTCAGTGTGCGACAATGTCAACTGATGAGTTTTGGTATAAGTGTGAAACCATAGTTCAGGATTTGGATGACCGACGACAAGAGCTACCAATGGGTACACTCAAGCGAGCTTATACCCGCCTTTTATTTATTTTGACCCGCTGCACTCGACTTGTGCAATTTCAGAAGGAGAGTGGTTTTGAAGAAGAGCACATTCTGAGTTTACATAAACTGAGTGATCTTGGTGTATACCCCGAGAAAATTCCTGGGGTAGACAGTGAAGAAATTTCAGATTCGTTTGAGAGGAAGGATGAGGATGAGAAGTTGACAAAAGACTCAACATGTGTGGAGGTTGGTACAGCAAGAAGTCAAGACTCCACAGGTAGCAGCTATAGGATGTCGTCTTGGAAAAAGTTTCCTGCAATTGTCGGAAGAAATAAGAAAGATCCTGATGCTGTCGATAGTCCATCAAAGGAACAGTCTGGTGCTTTTGAACAAAAGGAGGATCAAGCCGAGAGCCCTCGATCTCATACTGGAAACACAGAACAACCTACAGTACGAAGAGTTTCTTGGGGTGTATGGGGTGATCAACAACATACTTATGAGAGTTTGATAATTTGCCGTATATGTGAGGTTGAAATACCGACAATTTTTGTCGAGGAGCACTCAAGAATTTGTACAATTGCTGATCGATGCGACTTAAAAGGCTTAACAGTCAATGAACGACTGGAGAGAGTTGCAGAAACTCTAGAGAAAATTCTGGAATCTTTTACGCCAAAAAGCACAAGCACTGCAAGGGGAAGTGTCGAGATCAACAACCCCAGTGTGTTAGACGAGTTAGATGGGTTTATACCAAGGAAAAACGGATTGGCCCAGATATTATCTGATGACATGATTGATTGTATTCCTGAAGCTGATAATTGTTTTGCCATTGATGATCTAAGCTGTTCACCAGAGGTTTCGTGTGACGCACATTGTTCTCCGGATTTTAATAAGAAGACATCATCAACTGGAAGCTTGACACCAAGATCACCATTAACACCACGTACTAACCAGATCGAATTATTGTTGCACAAAAGAAAAATTATTTCAGAGCACGAGAACAATCAGCAGGTATCCTCATTTTTTCTTTACTTGTGTCATTCCTCCTGTTCTGCTCAACAATCCCTCCGCTTTTAGTTTTGTTTTTGTTCTGCTGAACATTGATTTACTTACTACTTGTGTGGCTATACTATCGGTTAAATTATGGCAATGATGAAATTGCAGATTAAGAAGCTAATGGATATTGCACGCTCAATTGCTAGCGTGAACGACAATGATTACAGTGCATTGCAGTTTATGATTACCCGTCTTGAGGATCTTAAATATTCAATTCAGGATAGAAAGGTGGATGCTCTTGTTGTTGAGACATTTGGAAGACGCATAGAGAAACTTCTCCAGTAAGTTAAATACTGTTAACCCACTCCATATTCGGAGAGCACCGGACACATTTTGACTTAAGTGATAAGATTTGCATTATTTTACATCCTCTTTTAATGATGTTTCTTGTTTTGGGTTGCGTCAATGAATAGGGAGAAATATATACAACTATGTGGTCAAATAGATGATGAAAAAGGTGGTCGGTCTCTAACAATGGCAGATGAAGATAGTTCAGTTGAGGAGGATCCTGTACGAAGTTTACGTGCGAGCCCAATCAACCCAAGTACCAAGGCACGGACATCTATAGAAGATTTTGAAATTATCAAACCAATCAGCAGAGGAGCATATGGACGTGTTTTTCTTGCTAAAAAAAGAGCAACTGGCGACTTGTTTGCAATTAAAGTGAGAACTAAGTTTTATTTTTTCTACTTTACTCTTACTGTGAGATTTTATTTCTGCTGTTTGAATTATCACCTTTTTCAGTGAGATTGTCGTCCACCCTTTTTCAATTGTAATCTTCTATTTATGAAATATTGTCTCCCACAGCTCGACAGTTTTTAGGCCCTTGAAATTTTAGTATGTAGTGCTTCTGTATGCTTAGCTTACATGTTTTAAAGAAGGCTGATGTAATCCGTAAAAATGCAGGTTTTAAAGAAGGCTGATATGATTCGTAAGAATGCAGTTGAAAGTATATTAGCAGAGCGTGACATCCTAATCACCATGCGGAATCCTTTTGTGGTGAGCAATACCCAGCAGTCCTTACCGATAAAAAGAGGTGTTTAGAAACCTCTCTAAATCTGTTTTTATAATGTGACGATGAGCAGGTCAGGTTCTATTACTCTTTCACATGCAAAGAAAATCTTTACTTGGTAATGGAGTATTTGAATGGAGGTGACCTTTATTCTTTGTTGAGGAATCTCGGATGCTTGGATGAAGATATGGCTCGCATTTATATAGCCGAAATTGTAAGCATGCACCAATACTCCGATTGCATTAATTTTTACTGAAGCTGGACTTTTACAAATTCTCCATTTTACTGATCAGCATGTTCCTAATTTGTACTCCCATTTGTTGTTGGTTCTTACTCTCAGGTTCTTGCGTTGGAATATTTGCATACACTAAATGTCATTCACAGAGATCTTAAGCCTGACAACCTGTTGATTGGCCCTGATGGTCATATCAAGGTCAATATCTCTTTTGAAAGGGAAAATTTCATTTAACTTATTTATGCAAAAGTAATTTTTCTGCTAGAAGTTTTCATTTGTATATCACTGTCAAAAAGAGATTTTATATTTTGAACTGATACGTATGTAAGTCGAGTTAGTAAGTTTGAAAACCTTAATATTATTAGTTCTAATTGTTCTTGGTCTTTTTGCATGTCCTCCTTATGATTCGTTCAATGATTCATTTGAAAGGGAAAATTTATTTGATAACAGCCATTAAACTGATTCTTATGATTTGTAAATCACTTCCTTCCTGCTCAATCCCTCACTCCAAGTTTGTTGTCCGCATTCAAATTTGATGGTTAGCCAATGTCAATTTGACCATTAATTTCTCCAAATATATGTTGAGATACGACGTCAGATCTTCCATTTGATATGTCAAAACAACTCTTTTCATATTACGAGTATCTTACAGAAAAAGTGGTAACTATCTTACAATATGGGTCAAAATCGACATTGTTTGACTACCAAAGTCAAATGGCGACAATAAATATCGTGCTGAGGGAGTAGAATTTTTGCATTGTGCATCCGTTGTTGAAAATCTGTATTTACTATTTACCGTCTTCTTGGTAGACTGTTTGTCTCTAAAATCTCTAATGCTTGCTATTACAGTTGACAGATTTTGGGCTCTCTAAGGTTGGCCTCATTAACAGCACTAACGACTTATCTGGTCCATCAGTTAGCAGCTCGGATTTTCTGGGCGAAGAGAATCCTGGTTCTATGCTGGATCAACCACCAAGGGAAAAGGAACGCCAGAAACACGCTGTTGTAGGAACCCCTGATTATTTAGCTCCGGAGATACTTCTTGGAATGGGACATGGTCTGATACATTCTTTTTGCATTTATTTTTATAAGTTATGTAGTTTATCACATCCTCATTTAGTTATTATTTCGTGCTGTTCCTACATTTTATCCAGGTGCATCAGCTGATTGGTGGTCTGTAGGTGTTATTCTTTTTGAGCTTCTTGTAGGAATTCCACCGTTCAATGCAGAGAATCCTCAGGTAAACTAACATTTGCAGGACGAGTTTTAATATCCTGGCCTAGATTTAATACTTCGTAGTCTGTAATTTAGATTAGAGTAGCTGTTGTGGAATCATCCCTTGTACACCAAAAACTCCTTGGAAACTAAAAGTCATGGTATAAATGATACAATTGTTTTTGCATATCGTCTTTAACGTTGAATTTATAATTTTGGCCTCATCTCTCATCTCTTCAGGAAATACCATTGGTTCATGAATTTTTCCCCTTTATGTTGGTATTGATCTATCATTTTGTTTGTTGCAGCAAATTTTTGATAACATTATGAATCATGATATCCCATGGCCTAAGGTTCCTGAGGAAATGAGTTATGAAGCATATGACTTAATCAGCAAGTAAGTTGTCGGAAGTTCTTTTGCTAGTGATGCTGCTTGTCGCTCAATAAGCTTAGCCCCTTTGCTCTTTCTTTGATTAGATATTCTAGACACTTGCATGAATAACTTGTAATGAGAACATAGTAATTTCTAATGTTGACGTTCTAAAACTGTATCTGCATCGTAACTTAGCGGTGTCATTTGTTCTAAAAGACTACAACAGTAGACTATAAACTTTAGTTAACCTATTGTTTGTGAAGTTGACTAACTTATGAATAGTTAGACCTTGTTTTAATGGTTTCATTCTTACTAGCTCAGGTTAATGATGGAAAATCCTGTTCAGCGACTAGGAGCAACCGGACCTAGAGAGGTAAAATTGTTAAAATTATTACTCCATATTGTTATAAACTTTAAAGGGTTTCATTCTTGCTCTTGTGAAATAGCAGTCCTTTGATGCAGTTCTCGATGTAATTTACATCTTAGGTCCATTTAGAAACAACCTCTTTGTGTTGCTAACACAAGGGTAAGGTTGCGTACATCCGACCCCCTTACCCTGCAATTTGCGGGAGCCATTGAGGCACCGGGGTAATGTTTTATTGTTTAGTATCCTTGACAGTTATTCTTCAACGTGAAATTGATAAGCAACTTGTGAACGATTTCATAGGTAAAAGAGCATTGTTTCTTCAAGGATATTAACTGGGATACACTTGCTAGACAAAAGGTTTTATTAACTAACTCTAGTCTATCTAAATAAAAGCCAGTTGATCCTGTATATGTAATCTTTATACTGAAACGAAATTTACATTGCAGGCCATGTTCGTGCCTTCAACTGAAGGTGCATTCGATACAAGTTACTTCATGAGCCGCTATGTATGGAATCCCGAGGAAGACCATGTTGTTGGATCTAGTGACTTTGATTATATGTCTGAGAGTGGAAGTGATACATTTAGTAGTGGTTCTTATGCAGCTGATGAAGATGTAAGCACACACTTTCGGGATGCCTATAGTTTATGTGTTCCATTCTGGCCTGTCCCACACTCATTCCTTTTTACGTATATTTTGTGTGGTGGAGAATGAATGTGGGACTCGTAGCCCGCTGCTATGTGCTTGCATAAATAACCGACCCAAAAGCAGACGTGAACTAGGGGACAGCGGGAGACATACATGCACCTAGATTATTCAGATAGAAATCATAGCATGTCATGGAACATTTTAGATGACACAAAAACTTACATGAGACGGTCTAACATGCGCGACCACCTCCTTAACAATATTCATAAATGAGGAATGCACACGTATTTGGAAAAAAGGATTATATCACCAGTTGTGGTATAGTCTACTTATTGCACGAATTTTGGGTTTTCATGGTGGTGATGGTGAAAGTGAGAACTATGCATTATGAGAAATTACCATTATATCTTAATTGCCTGCTACTGATTTTCGGTGTCATGTTTTGTATGTAACTAGGGAGATGAATGCGGGAATTTGGCGGACTTTGCAAATAATAGAAACCTCATAACGAAGTTCTCTTTCAGCAATTTTTCTTTCAAGGTGCAACTTTCTCAGCTACACTCTGCTTATATATGAGTTAACCCTAATTGTGATTTTTGAGGTCACGTTACGTCATCTTGTTTCGTATTGGTTTACTTGGATTTAATGCTTTGCAATATTTATTTGGAAAGACTAATTAATGCATGAATCATGCAAACAGAATCTGTCTAATTTGGCATCCATCAACTACGATATGGTTGTGAAGAAGAACATTGAAGACGCACAAGAACACTCTGAGACCTCGATGCAGTGACCAGTGCTACGGTTGATTCAACTAAGCAACATGTTTGCAATCACTCGCTTCTTGTTCCTGTAACTGGTTGTATCTTTGGTACTCAAGGACATGAGAGTGGGTAATAACTCAACATTATTGACGTTATTATCAAGATTGGCGTGAGTCGATGTTGAAGATGTAAATACCTCAAAAATGCTAGGGGCCCGGTGTACCTAGCTGGCTAATTCAAGCAGTCAGTCTTGTATGAGACACTGTCACACGCGAGGTCAACCCTTATATTCACCGGGTTGGTTTCACATAAAAGATTATATCGTATAAATTTTTTGCTGGTTCAAGACCCCTTCTGTCGATGTTTGTGCCAGGTGCCGATGCTGTTTTTTCCTTGCATTAGTCGATAATGTAGAAACTAGGAACATACTGGTTGGTTAAAAATGGGCAATCGAATGTCGTCAAGCAGTATGACTTCCTTGTGTGTATAATACAAGGCCATGTTTTAAAGCATATAAGTTTTGCTTAATCTTGCTCTTGTCTGAAAACTCAAGCTTGACGTTTTCACAAGCTTTTGAAGTTGTACTTGTACTGTTGTACATATATGTTGATATTATGATATATGATAGAAAGTAAAGTTTTTGCTCTAGCGTGATACGCAGCCATATTATTGATGTAGGAGATGGAGACGTTTTTTTTTTGGCAACGGTAAATATATTGTACTTACACAATACTAACCCTACTCCCAACATCAGGTTTAATTCCTATACTATTTGAATAAGAAATTACATCAAAGATGGGTTTAACAAACAAATATGGCTTCTTAAAGGGCCGATCGAAGATGTCCAACTGAGCTCTCATGTGTTTTCTCTTCTTTATCAAACTGAATTTCGAGTTGGTAATGTAGATGAACACCTGAAATTGAACAAATATTTATCTAAAAAATGGCCTATGCAGGTCTCGAACCTGCGACCTTCGCGTTATTAGCACGACGCTCTAACCAACTGAGCTAATAGGCCATTCTATTACCTAGTTTAGTACCTAAATATTTATAAATTTTCATACTCCAGTTTCTCACACTGCTATTGCTTAAAGTCTGAAGCCCCAAAAATAAAGAATCCCAGAAAACTAAAGTAACATGTTGCGACAATTGTCTTTTCTTATGCTCGAATTAATCAGGTACGAAGTGTGTTTTTCTGGGTAGCTATTGTTTTTCTATTTCTATTAAATCAGACTTACTATCAATTACTCCTTTCGTGTCATTCATTTGTTTACCTTTGATTAAAACACTTTGTCAAAGTATAAAAGATAAATAAATGATTGAAAGCGATGGAAGTTTTTATTAAGTGATCAGTTACATGAATGCATGCATTTTTATGCCATTATTAGACTGTACCAATACCCATTTACAAATACACTAAGTCTTGTTAAGACGGGTATTATCGTCTTATGTTTAAGACGGATCAAATACTAGCACATGGTGATAATTAAGACAAAGTATATCTCAGACAACAAGTGGGTTGATTTGGTATGTGTTTAACCATTTTAAGCTTAAGACGGATGGATAGTGTCCGTCTTAAATGAGAATTTGTGTTGCGAATATTAGATACATAATATTTGTCAATAAGTCATGCTTGTGACGGGGTGACTGTCGTAAGCTTGCCGACGGGTCAAGTCCCTCTCACAAAGAGCAAGTGGCAAGGCAAGTGGGGGGCTTTTGGAGGGCTCTCAATTATTTTAGTTTTTGATTTCACACTGTTTTTTGATGGAATATATAATGTAGTGTGAGTTTGGTCCTAGATAAGTTCAACAAAATCATTTGATGGTGTAAAGATTGCCTTTTAGTTCTATGAAATGGGTTATGGACTTATGGTATCTACTATCTACATGTGTTAATTTTCGGAGGGAGTCTGTGTCTCACCACCCTCATTTCTAAAGTGGAATATTAGCATCAGGTTTGAGGGGACTTGACATTGCATCCACACTTCAAAACCAAAGGGCATTCTTGTGAAGGGGCGTGTTAGAGTATAAAACCGATCTTGGGATTTCAACCATCGGCTTAAGCTTTTGTTGAGAGGGTTTCTTGACTTGTTGCTGTTGGTTTTTATGATCATGCAGTTAGCTTTTGTGCCCTGTCTGTTTTGTCCTGATACTAGTTATTTCGAAACTTCCAATTTTGAGACCGGTGTTATATATATGCTACTAAAGTGATAAAATCGATTAGGTACAAAATAGCTAAAATTTAGGATAATGAAATCACATTCTCTGAAACGATGAAGAATATCTGATATTCTGAGAAATGTACTGATTGAAACAATCTCGTAAATATTTGTTCATGCTGCTGGTGCGTTCTTTAATTTTATATGCTTTATTGCATTCTTTACTGATCCCTTGTATAAGCTTTGTGCTTCCGTCAAATTTCACGCTACAATTCTGAATTCTGCTATCTTTAGACGTGGAGGCAGTTCGACTATTTGTTAGCCACTGACATGACAATTTTTCATAGAATTCTCATTACCGATCTTCATTTGGCAACCACTGATCATATGATGGAATGCTACTGATCTGAAGGTGTGCGAGCTCCACAAGCAGTTGTCACAGGTTACAGCAGTCCAACTGGTGATATCACCCTCTCTACACCCTTTTATCTGTCGTCTTGGATTCTATACAGGTCAGATTTTGTGTCGAAACAGGAAACCTCTAAGGTTAATTTGTTTCCATCATCGTCTTCCTATAACTTACATTATGGACTGCATCTAACATCTGCCCCCTCAGTCCCAATCATTTGTTTACCTTTGATTATATTACTATTATATTATATTAAATTGAATAGATTTTGAAATTTTTGTTCAAAGATTCCAATATCTCCATACACTGACACACTTGATACTTTGGATTTGCTTCACATGCACCTTTTTAGCTTGTAAGTAACCACTTTTTTATTAACCAAATTTACAAAACAAATGAAATGTGGAAACAATAATTAAGTACACCAGTGAATAGACAAACAAAACAACATTAACGGAGACGCCGGTCTCATCACACATGTGAATTTGATAATCCGTCACTATCTTTAATCTCTGACTAGTGATTACTCTCTTTGTTTCATCTAGTTCTTTACGTTTTTGTTCATTTATGAGATATGAGAAGTATTTTAATTAAACATAAAGAATACTTCTCATAAATGAGCTTACGAAATATGATTTGAGTGTTTTTACTGAGGTAGTATTACTGAAGACGATTACAAAGAGATAGAGCATTACTTGTAAGCTTAAAAACACTCAAAACATATTTCGTAAGTTTACCCTTAACACTTGGACTAACATTCCCCTCTTGAATCGCGTCCATGCACGTATTCTCATTCGTAATACAAGCACTCATCCATGTCTTGATATTCGATATCTTAAACCTCCTGGTATTACCATTTTGAGACAATCCAAGATCTTTCAGTTGGTTCATGGACTGCTTGATGTAATAAATTGAGTCACCCATGTTCTCAATGCAGTCTCTTACGACATTGGCCTCGTACTTGCTTAAACCCTTTTGTCGTGACAGTTTCTTGATGTCTAAGGTGGCTGATTTGGCCGCGGTGAGAGTCGCATTTAGGGCAGTGTTGGCTAGTTTTCTGTTGTCGCAAGCAATTGTCGAGGCCTTTGGGATGCAAGTTTTCCGGCAGAGGGGAGGGTAAGTTGTTGAGTCGCAAGCTTTTTTAACAAAGTTTGTGTCTTTAGCTTTCGATGATTTTGATTGGGTTGTGTAGTTAGTGTTGGTGGTGGAGATTATGGGAGAAATTAATAGAGAAGATGAAAAGATGGTGATGATGAGGAGAAATAGTTTGTGTGTTGATAACATTTTGTTAAACTTTGATATATGATTTGGGATATGTTGTTGCTCATGTTGGCATGAGTTTTTATACACATATGAGCCCTATAATTAAGAAAGCTTACCACATTAGAAGTCTTCTCTTTGACTTTTGCATTATTTTTATTAAGATATCTTTTCCGGTTTTCTAACACATGGTTTCGGGATTCAGACATATAATAACGCTTTACTTCCGAAGTTTATCTTCATCCTCAGGCCACCCACCCATTTGTGTACTGTTGGAGCCATTTACGATTAGGGGAGGTGAAAAGTTCAGCAAGGGCAAACAAGTAACGCCATAAGGCAAACTTACATTTTTTTCGGAAATTTGAACAATATAACTTTCACATTTTCATTGTTCAGCGGAGGGCGAGCACCCCTGCTTGTCCCACTTAATTTGCCACTGTTTGTAAATATAAAGTTTGTTTGAATCGGTAAGCGGGTTTGAGTTCCTGGCGCTGTAAACCTGAACTCTATGCCATGCTCGAGGCATGAGCATGGCTGTGGTGACTTTGTCACATAATTTTCTACGCCTCAATGCGCATTTTAGAAAATTCGTTATGATAGAAGAATGGAACAAAAATGTGACCATATTACTTAAGTTTTGGGTGGGTGGCATTGCTTGAATATGCAGTTAGCACAATGATTTAGTTTGGAATATTGTGTAAAAATGCAGCTTTATGCTGATGATTTAGAGGCTTAATTTTGTAGGGTATAAGGTTTACTAATGTTGAACACTCGGCCATATCAAATCCGTTGGTTAAATAGTTATCCGATCATTATTCATATATGTCGCATATTGGCGGATTCAAACCTAAACGGATTCGGATGATTATTCATGTTAGCCGACCCCAACCTGTATTGGGACTAAGGCTTTGTTGTTTTTATTGTTGTTGTTGTTGTTGTTGTATTATTCATATATGTCTCGTGTTTTTGAGCTGGCCTAGTTAAGGCGGCAAGATGGTGGTTCTTGATTTACGGCTGTGCCTTCCGGCTTCCGCCATCCATGTTTCTTTTTGCGTTTGTAGTACTTGTGTAAGGTGATTTTACATAAACATGATCGTAAAATCACGGCTCTTACGCTTGTGATATATATATTATAGTTAATTAGTTATGGTTCATGGTTGGCTCATGTTCTAATTGCTTGTTAACAGGAAAGGTTTGCTGCCATGAAGGTGAAGGCCATGTGATCTAGCAGATGTAGATCGTATTCGTAAGATGAAACATTTCAAGATCGTCTTTGATTTAGTTGTTAATTTATATAATTATATATTTATATGTAGTATTTAAATTTTGTAAGGTCAATCCCATGTTTTAGTTAATGTCAACTCTCGTTTTAGAATATAATTACTCTTATATTATAAATAAAAGCGTAAATGATGTGGCTTGATTTGTTGCTTTGCGACTTTGCGTGTTCTAATCCAAAAGCTAATTTATAAATATTTGTACAAGATTAACACAATAAATTAAAACATAGTACTTCCTCGTTCTGAAATATTATTTGTTTACGTTGTTATTGAATGACAAATAGATCAAAATAAAGTGGATTAAGCTACTCATCAGAATCATATCTAAAAAAGGAAAAATTAATGGGAATAATCCATACTATGGGTCATATTCCACCAATAATCCAACTTCCATTTAATCCCATATTAATCCTAACCTTTACCCAATTTATCTCAGCCTAAACTTGGCCTTTTTTTGACTTGTTGTTTCCGGTTAATGGGGCCTTTTTATTGTTAATTTATTTACATCTTCATCTTCTTTCTCCAGTTCTTCTTCCTTCTTCTTCTATCTAATTTTCTTCTTTCTTCCTTATTCTGTCTTCTTAATAAAGTTAAAATCTTCTAATTGCACAAAACCAAACAACCACTATTCTTGCTGTAACTTCACAACTCACTTGTCTTTCTCCCATGAATTGCTTCCCATTGTACAACACCAACCTCCAAAAAATTGACCCAGACTAATTGTAATTAATTTTAATCCAATGTTTTTAACTGTTAAACAAAAAAAATGGTTATACGTAGATCTACCATGGCGGCATGATAATGAAATCCCAAATCCCCAAATACAAGTTCCACTTCTATCTCAAACAATTCCCTCACACATCACCACTAACCACTACACGCTCTACCGCCTGCCCTTTTTTGCCACACGACTTCTTTAAATCCAGTTCGGTATGTGAAGATGAATTCATGGTAAGTAATATGGTGGTGGTGACACAGATGGTGCCAAAGTGGTAATGGCGGTGCAAAAGTTGAGGTGGTGTCAAGGTCTTTTGTTGGTGTGGAGGTGTGGTGTGAATATAGTAAATTCATTCATCTTGGCGATAATTAGATTAAGGATAAGTTGTTTTGATTAAGAAATATAAGAAATATAAGGAGATTGAAAGAAACAGAGAGATTGGGAGAAGAAGGGTGTACTATGAAGAAGAAGAAGACAAATTAAGAAAATATAGTCTTTAACCGGTTGGATAGGTAGCCCTTCCAACCGGTTTAGGCTTTAAAGCGAACGTAATTAGTTGGTTTTATTGTGGGATTAAATAGAAGTTGGATTATTGGTGGAATACGACTGATAGTATGGATTATTCTCATTAATATTTCCTCTAAAAAAATGAAGGTAAATAAATGAGTGGGACACGCAAAAAATAGGTAAGTAAATAATCAGGGCGCTGGAATAACTACCATTATTTGTTTATGAGTATATATACCTTGCACTATACGTGAATTCACAAATTAGTTTTTGTAAGAGATGATTCACCGGAAAAGCAGTAATTTAGTTGTGCCTCCCAACTTCACTATGTTCATTTCAATTATCTTCGCCCCATTAATCTTATTCGACGACAATCGATTAATAATCGATTATAAACCCCATATGCAATTTAATTTACAAGTGATTTTATAGTTTGCAATTTTATAAAATACGGAGTAGTGAATAAAGGTCTCTATTTGACTAAGATTTATTCTTGAACCCATTTTTTATTCCTTTTTTCTTGCACTTTATTATTTTTTTAAAAAATTTAATTTATATTTTGTCTACACATAAACACTTCATTATAAAAAAAAATGGTTCATGGCCAAACATACTAGAGTCCAGTTTATAAAATAGGGTAATAATTTTATCTATTCTTTTAGTAAATAAAGGATTTTACATGCTTGTATCTGACGACGTAAGTGGAGGGCAAATAAATCACTCCACTTGCATATTATAAGTGGTCAGATGAGTACTATCCGTCTTTAACCTGTGACGGATAGTGAATAATACCCATCTTTACCGAGACGAGCGGTAAAAGTTAAAACCCGCGGTAAAAGTTAAAACCCGAACAAAAATACGAGACTTTTTTTCTTTAGTAAGCTCTCGAACAATTGATCCTTTACTGTTTACACGTTCTCTTTCAATCCTTGCGAATTCCTCTCAAATTTCAAGGTAAATTAATTATTCAACCCTAATTTATTATGATTATATGATTCAATTGTTAATCATTTAGTACCAATTTCATTATCATGATATTCAGTATTAATTTCATTATCTTGGAACCCTAGAACACACAATTTGGGGCTAAATTGGTTGAATATCAATTGACTTTAGCGTTTTGTTGAATTATAATTGTAGTTCTTTGTTATGTTCAAACCTGTGTAAGAATTTAATTAATTTGAATTGTAATGTTGTTTACTTTGAACCCTAATTTAGCTCTGAAATCTCGTGTTTAATTCGTTTGATTAAAATACTCGTCACATTTTATAGAATCATAAACAACTAGTTGAATTGCTCGCAAATGAACAATAATGTAAACAAACAACTAGTTGGATAGGAGGTAGTATTTCGCTATCTCGATTGTTAGCCGTGTGCTGTTTCGTGTTCTTGGTTGTTCTCTGCCTTAGTTCATGAAACAGACTGGTTTATAATTTGAATATTGCAGTTTTAATCGTCTCGAGTATCATATTATTCATATTTAATGCCGTAGTTCTTTAGGCTTGTATTGCTCGCAAATGAACAAAAACGTAAACAACTAGTTGAATAGGAGGTACTATTTTGCTGTCTCGATTTTTAGCAGTGTACTTATTCGGGTTCTTGGTTGTTTTGTGCTTTTATTCATGAAATAGACTGGTTTATATCGTCTCGAGTATCATACAAATGATATTCTTTAAGCTTTTATTTAAGAACTTTTGGCCAAGTTCTTCTCGAGATACCGTCAATGTGGGGTCCCTTAAAGAAACTTCTTTTAGGGAGATTCTTTCAAAGATAAGTCGATGTTTGTAGAAAAATTCCGTTTAATAGAAAATTTAGCCGTATCTGTATTGTGGTTTATCTTCATATATTTCTGAAGTAGCATCCTTACTAGGATTTTATCTGCAAAGTTTTTCTTTATAAAGACCATTATTGTTGCTCTTTTCGAGATTTTTTGGAGGAGTTAACTTTCCTTATTGAAAAGAATAAGGGTCTTGGTGTTGGGTAGTTAATACAGTATAATTTTTTGAGGCCTAAAGATTAAAGAAAGCCATCACCTTGTTTGGGCTTAGGGTTTAGTCGGTGGTTATGTCGAAGGATCCATTTGAAGCAGCATTTGAAGAGCAAGAGGACTCCCCGCCCGAGTCTCCTGCTGCGACTGCTAACATTGAAGAAAATCAACTTGGTGTGGGGCCTTCATCAAATGAAGAGAATCATCAACCTGAGGATGTTTTCAATGATCCAAATGTCCCTTCAACTTCTACCAGGCCACCGTTAGCAAGAACACTAGAGCATAACAGTAATAAGACCAAGGATGAGGATGGGGACGACGAAGATGAGGACGAGCAGATGGATGTCGCAATGGGGAAATTCCCACCTAGCGGTGACCCTGATAAATTGGCCAAGATGCAGTGAGTTTCCATTTTGCTTTGCTTATCTTATCTTTGCCGCTTATCTTTGTGTGTTTTAGCTTCTGTCTGTCTTGTTCTCTGAAAGTTTTTGAGTGGAACATTGTTTTGGATTACGGTGGTTGTAGATCGACTGATCGAGTCATGTCGCCGTCATTGTATACATGCTGGTTTCCCGGGCAGACATACTCATAAACTCTGTAAGACATTGTTTTGGACACAAAATTAGGTTGAACGGGAAGGGAGGGGAGGGGGAAGGGACCTTTGTGTTCTCCGTCCAAAATTTTCATGTTGGACGGAATTTGTTTTGGTGTGTTGGAGGGAGATGGAAGGATCCGTTTTCCCTCTCCTTTGCTTTACCTCCAAATCTTTTCATCCAAACAAAGGGTATGTGACGGGATGTTATTGTGATCTCTGATAAATTAGTTTTTTCATTCACCGATGTTACATTTTGTCAGTTTCATTGGACTGTCAATTACATCAATGTCAAATCTATGCAGCGACAGATCATGACTGTATATAGCCGCAACTGTAAATATATTAACTTGATGCAACTTAATCGTAAAATGTCATTAAGTTACTTATCAATATTGCCATGACTGCACCCAAGTGAGCTGTAAATGTTGTAACGATGTTGTCATGTAAGCTTGATGCACCTTTATCATGAAATATGTCACTTAGTTACTATCATTGCTTGCAGAACTATCTTATCGCAGTTTACTGAGGAACAAATGAGCAGATACGAAGCTTTCCGAAGAGCTGGTTTTCAAAAATCCAACATGAAAAGGGTAATGTTTCAATCTCATATGACCTGTATTTGGAGGGGTGAAGTCTACATGCTCATTCCGATTTCTTTAATTATTCAATCTTAATTATGTGATTTTTGCTCGTCTTGGTGTCCTTTTTATGCGTTTATGATTATTTTCCCTCCCAATTCTGATGGCACTATACCTAAATGCAGTTGCTCGTGAGCATAACTGGCAGTCAGAAGATATCTGTACCTATGACGATTGTGGTGTCTGGTATTGCAAAAATGTTTGTTGGGGAGCTTGTTGAGACAGGTATGCATTTTCATTTCCAATACTTTGAACTTCAATTTTATCATAGATCATAGATCATAGATAGAAAATAGATTCTGGTGTAATGTGTGGTTTGAGTATCTTATCGTCAAATAGTATCTTCTTCACACGGAAAAGAAACATCGTGTGGCAATTTCATTTACGGTAATTTTAATTGTAGATGACAGATATTCTAGAAAATGATACATATACGTAGTATGGACAGTATCACTGGTACAGTTAATAAAGACAACCACTATGTCTGATGATTTACTCTGAAAGTCGTCACTAGTTTTTCTTCTTGCGGACTGCCGTTTTGCCATAGGTGGTATCATATTCTTGAATTATTTTACTCAGTTTTCATATTAATTTTACTTTTTTACCTCTAAAATGTGGACGTTTCATTCAAAATGGCCCAAGTTTACATTTGGACTCGCTGTCAGATAGCTCTAAACGAATCTGGCTGTCTGGATGACATTGATCACTAGTCTTCAGTATGTAACGTTTCCTATAAAACACCAGTCACCAGGGACCGACTAGTTTCTTTTCTGTAATTGCCAGTCACTAATAACTATTTTATGGATTGCAGCTAAAATAGTGATGAGTGAAAGACGAGAAACAGGCCCCATCAGGCCATGCCACATGAGGGAAGCTTACCGCAGGTTGAAGCTCGAGGGTAAAGTGCCAAGAAGATCAGTTTCACGGTTATTTCGTTAATCATCGACCATGCCTTTTGTTCTTTTATGGTCATCTTGATAATGTATACATATGTAGTACCCTGAATATTGGTATTCAGTTTTTTCTTGACATTACAAGGTTATGTGATCATTTTCTATCATTCTATGGGGCCTTACATTGCTTACAAGCAAGATCTCTTTGCTGCAGATTTTGTTAATGCCGGAGTGTCTTACAAGTCTTAACTAATTATAACTACTCGAATAAAATTTTATAGTGCCCTTTTTTAATAAAGTTATTGCGACACTACTTTCAGTGGGAAGTGAGCTACACTACCAAATTTTATGTTACCGAGTTTTGAACCCATGTCAAACTGTGAAACCGTCGTACAAGTACCTGGTATATGCACATAATGATCGTAAATGATTGTGTTCCGAAAAATATGACTTTGTACACGGGTAATTTGTTCGTATAAATCAAGTTCATTAAAATCGAACTGAGTGATTATAAATTAACAATCAAATACAACTTACAAGGCTTGGAAATTTTTAAACTAGGGAAAAAAAAATGGGGGAATAAATCAGCCGTTGGTACTTGGTAGTGTTATATCATACAGTTAAGATTAATAGGAAATTAATCTCCGAGCAATCGAGATAGTGAGTATGATTAAGAATTTCAGAGCCCTAAACTAAAAGGGACGCCAGTCGTCGGCAACCATGTTCTGCCGGCGATAAAATGACCGACAGTGAACAGTGTGGCTACATTTGGACTTTTAATGACATGGAATCCGCCCCAATTGACTCGTCTACGGAGCTTTGAACCTGGACCAAAATTGGCATACTCGGCATAATACAAAGTGTTCAAAAAATTGTCACCGTTCCAAGGCATCCAACCCGCGGAGTCTACCAATGGACCTATGTAAGTTTTCATGATAATGGTTCGAGAGTACTGCTGCCACGGCCGGCCTAAATACGTAACGACAGACTGGCCCATGGGTACAAGATCATTGTCGGCCATGATCCGCGAGCTGTGGATCACTATGCCTGTATTTTGATTCGGGTCAGCTCGGCCTTGAGCCGTAATGACATTTGCTTGACCCCAAATTGGCTTCCTTACATAGATCATACAGTTTTGGAACACAGCAGCAGCATTGCCAAAAATAATGTCTATAGTACCGAAAATGTAGCACATTTTGTAAAATTGTCTTTGTGAATGTACAAACAAGGTGTCCTGATAACCATAAAAAGCACATTTGTAGAAAACCGAAAGATCAGAACTCGAACGCAGTGCTACAGCCTGTCCGTTTTCAGGCCCTGCAGTGTTTCGGAATGCTATATCACGCGCTATGAATCGTAGCCCGTCTACTCCTGAACATCAAGCAAGGAAGAAAAAACATGTTAAAAAAGTATTTCCTATCTCGGGTTCGATTACGAGTAGACCGTTCAAAAGAGACCCGACCCGAACTAAAAGACCCAAGGTTGACCCGCAATCTATTATCCCCAAAATAACTTGACAATAACAGACCCAAAAATGACATGAACCCCACTTGACCCAAACTGAATTAGGTCAAACCCGAAAATGATCCGAACCGATTGACCGGACCTGGTTGACCCGTTTGCCGGGTCTAAATCTAATTACAAGTAATAGTCAAAGACAGAAAACAGTAGTAGTGTGAATAGTTGGATGATAACATGGGTTTTTGCTTGGCTCAAGGATCATTGTGCTGACTTTAGAGCAAATCAAGTTCCAAGTGTGTTAAATTAATCACCACATAATATACTATTAAGTATATGTCAGAAGTCAGAAGTCAGAATTTAGTAGGATTATTGCTTCTAATCACTGAAAGAAGTGCCAGTAAAGTTGATGCAGCATTAAATTTTAAACCATTAGTTTAAGGAAATGAGATGTAGATCTTCTGTTTCGTAACTTCGATTTTCGTTAAACTAACACTAATCAAATCAATGATGATCAATAATTCAATACTACGTATAGCTTAATGCATGCATTCAGATGTTTTACATCTGAGCTAAGCTGCTGCATGATAAAAATTTCCGATTAGATTCTAATCCGGAATCTTAGCGTTCAATTTTACGACTGACTGCAACCTCGATCCTGTACTCAACTAACATTTGCATTTTAGTCTATGTTTATCGCTTGCCAAGTTAAGTTCAGACTTCAAAGTATAATCAAAGTCCTAAACTAGAATCAAAGAAACAAAAATGCTAATTATATGATGAATGTACTCTTTTTTGTGTAAAGAGAAGGGCGATTTTGATGCTGACGGGATTTGAACCCAAGTCATGATTACCACCACTCATAATTTTATCAACTAAGCTAGTTGACATTTGCATATGATAAATGTACATAGCATAATGAAATATACTAACAGAGTAACATTCAAGAAAAAGAGGTGTTCAATGTTACCTGCAGTTGCAGAGTTATAAGTGGTGTAACCGGATCGAACACTTCGACCACCGGTGATAACAGTTTTCCTTGCACCATCTCCAATCAATGTAATATCATTATTATAAGGACCAACGTATATATTTTCCCTATAAACACCTTTTCTTACATGAATTACCTTCCTTCCCCTTATAGTACTCCTAGCCGCTGCATCAATAGCTGATTGAATCGTCTTATAACGAGCAGAGCTATCCTTAGACACGACAAACATCGCTTTCTTGACCGCTAATGATCTAGCACCAAGCAATAACCTCCTATCATGGCTTAACCAAGCAGGGTAACCCTCGGGATTAGTAGAGTTATCAGCCTGTATTAATCCTTCATTAACAGCTAAACTATTTGAAATCAAATCGGACACATTGTATGAGACATGAGGCCATATGAACGTCGTAACATTCATGTCCTCGGATCCACCTAAACATGTCTCAAGGTTGGTTAGCGCAGCGCTTAGCCAAGTTTGAGCATCAAAGTCGGTGAAACTAGAGTTGCTAGTTAACCCTTGAAGAGTGTAATTAAGTTGTATAATAGTATGATCATAAAGCCTAACACAATCAGCCCACGCTGCGCGTTTCTTATGATCGTCACACCTTATTCCCCAACCCCATATATGGCCTTGAGCATGAATGGCGCGGTCTAAAGCTACCTCTACTATCATTTTCCTAAACTCGGATTTTTCTTTTGGCGGTTTTAGCTTTTGTTGAGTCATGAAAAACTTGCATGGCTCCGGATGTGGGACGGTGTCACACCATTGGTTTATATCATCTAAGATTGGAGGATCTTCGGGAAATTGCGTCTCCGATAATGTACAAGTTATGAAGGCAATTATGATTGATAAGATGAATAGAAACTTATTTGAAGATGAATAATATGGCATTTTGAAATGAGTTTTGTTGTAATGTAGGTGTATTTTTTGTTTGGTTTTGAAGTTGGAGGAGCTAAGAGACTTGAATGTTTAAGAGAAGCTTGTGTTTATTCTCCTATAAGTATTTGTAACATGAAGGGTTGTATGTTGAACAAATGTTGATTAAACTAACTTAACTTAAAATGACATAGGTAGGGTAATGTGAACAGAGGATTCAAAAATGTCCTAAAAATTTGCTTGTCTTTGCTTATTATGTAAGTACTGTATAATGAATGTATTCTCTCTGCACAGAGGATTCTAAAAAAAAAAAAAAAAAAAAAAGGGTTACACAAATTTTATCATTACTTGGCATTTTATTTATTTACTTTTATTCAAATTAATAATCAAAGGTTATAAAAGATTAATCTTTAATTTTACTTCATTTTTAGGTGTACACGACTCTGTTTAGTCCTGATTCGAGTCAGGTAGGATCATTTCGGTGGTAAAGCTCTCCCTCATGATTTTTGGCGATAAAAAATTAATCTTTAATTCCTTTGTTAAAAGTACTCCCTCCGGCCTCCACACCATTTATATTGTCCGATTTCTTTTTGCGATGTTTTATTATAAAATGATAAAGTAACCGTTTTACTATTTAGTTAAAAAAAATATGGACAATATAATCGTGACGAAGGGAGTAGTAGTTAATTAGTTATTCAAGTATACTGTTAATATCTGATGTTTATTTTTTTTTTTCCTTACTAAATACAAAATTTATAAAAGGAGAGAATTAACTTGGGATAAATTAAGATGAGAAAAGCGACCATATATATATGAGACAGAGGGACTAGGGAGTATTTATTAACCAAAACATATAATATACCCTAAAATATTGAATTAGAAATCTTATTCTTAATTACAGTTGATTGATGATTTATTAAGAAGCAAGTTATGACAGAATATAGGTCAATGAAATGTTATGTTCTGCACATGAGATTGCTTAAATATATCAGGTGAAAATCCCAAACTTAAATGTGAAGTATTGTCCAACTAAAACAGGAGCAATTCAATGCCAATTATGAGCATAGGAAGGAGTATAACTTTTTCACCTAATGATGAATGTTTTCCCTATTATAAACTTCAACATTAAGCAAATTACACAAAATGTCATTAAAACAGTCGGGTCAAGTTATATTGGCAGTAACTGAATTAAATATATTGTTTGGATATTAGTAAGTTTTAGGGTCAAATAAATATATATTGATCTATTTGATATTTGGTAAGCTATATCGATAGTTCAAGCACGCGGTTATATCCTATTACTTGCACAAAAATATGAAGTTTTAGGGTAAAAACTCCTATGTGATAAGATTCATGTACTATTCAACTCTATTTTTTATAACACAGTGCATTATAATGTTACTGTACTTAAAAATATTTTGATTGTAATTAATAACAAGAATTTTGGCTGTAAATTATAGGAGTTCGATATTTTTTTTGTAAACACACTTGAAAAATTGACTATTTTGAGGGTGTTTCTTAAATATAAACTACATAGGTTAATAGAGTTCAACAATTTAAGAACACTAACAAAGAGTATTCATGAAGGGAAGAAAAAGATGCCTCCTCAAAAATCATGATTAATTCCACATCTTAAGTTTTCTTCAAAGTTCAAACTAAGATAATAATACATATACACACACTTGTTAAAGTTGCGTTTCTATTTTTTAAGAGATTATTTTTATTTTGATAAGTGGAATGCACTATGTAGTACAAGTGTACAAAGTATTTTACTTAGTAGTACTAACTTGCAAGCAATACATGTCTTAGAGTTCCCATTTAGTATAAAATTGAAGCTCATGCATGTGCATTGTGCAATCCAACTTTGAAAAAAATTCTTTTTCTCATCATAGTATTATGCATGATGATGAGGTGTCTAGTTTTTGACGCGATTTTATCTTGGATTATTTAGAAATAACCTTTTTAATGTTGTTAACAAGGGAGTAAGGGTGTATTTATCTGAATCTTCCTCACTCCGTAATTTATGGGAGTCTTTAAACGCTAGAATACGTTCTTTATTTGTAATAAGGAAGACCAAAGTAAGAACTTCCTCTTAAATCGATAAACAACAATAAACTATCAAACCACCACTATATAAGAGAGCATGCTTCACCTATACAAGCCTTGTGAGGATCACAAATTCTTATTTCAGACGGAGGTATTCGTCCCTCCGTCTTAAGCTTAAGACGGATACCATATTCTCTTACAAAATACCCATCAAGGGTGAGTGGAGAGCACATGGGGGGAGCCCACCTTGTCCCCTCTACCCATTTTCTCTCACAAAATATTCGTTGTAAAATCCGACCCGTCTTAAGTAAGACCTACTGTGTGAGGATATATACTGAAGTCTGAACATTAAAGAATAATAAACAAAGATTCTTTATTTGACCGCAAATTCTCAAATGAAACGGTTTCATACTCTCCTTGAGGTTACTTCAATTTGGCACCCACTAATTACCTATGGTTACATCTCATTGACTCGTTCAATCCTTACTAATAAGGATATCCATAGTATTAAATCTCGGTTTGAGACTAGATCTCGAAATCTCTTGTCCTAACCTAGCTAATCTCAATCGCCCGCTATGAATAGTGCAATTAATATCAACTCGATATGCGATCGAATTTTAAACCTTCAAACCTTGATAACTCGGTTGGATTTAAGTGTCGTAGACTTGTAAATCATAGTCAAAATATAAAACCAATTGGATATTTAAATCAACAAGTAAATAAGGTAGGATGCTAGAATCCTATGCTATAGATATATCACAAATTCTTATTTCAGACGGAGGTATCCGTCTTAAGCTTAAGACGGATACCATATTCTCTCACAAAATACCCATCAAGGGTGAGTGGAGAGCACCTTGTCCCCTCTACCCATTTCCTCTCACAAAATACCCGTTGTAAGATCCGACCCGTCTTAACCAAGACCTACTGTAGATATATTGACTAGTCCTTATCATTAGCAATGAAATTTAAAAATAAAAAAAAAAACTTCATTCACATGCCTTGATTGTAGAATCATTGGTTTCACCATTAACAAATTGTGAGCTCCACAATAATTCTATGTCTCTACTCTCTAATTATCAAGATGGAGACCATGAAACATCAGAACATGATACATCTTAGATCTCCTTATGTCACGCTTCATTCTAGACTCACAATACCAGGGGACAAGGGTTGTGCATCATCAAACAAACAATTACTTTCCGACTTCTCAATCATTTGTTCACCTTTAATTATTTATGATTGTTTACCTATAATAATTTTTTCAAGTTTATTATCCTTTTACAAATGTTTTGTAATGATATTTTCTACTGTATTTCTTCCCATTATTTTTTTCCAAATAAATCTCTACTTGCCATCTTTCAGACCACTTATTTTTCTATACTTTTCCTCTCATCAATTTATACTGTATCTCAAATTTTCAGAGTATCTTGTTTTTTTCCTACCTCTTTTAGTTGGTTTACGTCGCATCGATGGTTGAAGATAGAGCTGGCAAGTCTGACCTGACCCGACTCGAAACCCGAGCAAAACCGACCCGACCCGACCCGACACGAGAATACTACAACCCGAAACCGACCCGATGACGACCCGTAACCCGTTGACAACCCGAAAATCAGTGACCCGAACCCGACCCAGACCCGACCCGACCCGACATGACATTGACCCGACCCGATATTGACCCGATTAAATTGACGCCCTACAATTATTAACCTTAATAATGATCAAAATGAAAGTGATTTATTATTTAAATTGATATGTTTGACTTAATAATGAATTAATTAAACCAAATAATAATTTAAAACTAGATTTAATGGAAAAATATTGAAGTATTGCGAAAAAATAACCGGACCCGATTACGACCCGACCCAAACCCGACCCGACCCGATGTATCATTTGACCCGAAAATGACCCGACCCGAACCCGACCCAAACCTGACCCAAAAGGGTTGTCTGACCCGATACGACCCGAACCCGATACGATCCGAACCCGATATGACCCAACTGACCCGATTGCCACCCCTAAGACGACAATTCATTAATGACTTGGATGTAGAGACAAAGCCAATGTACTAACCGAGTTCAGTGATGACAGGCTGTTAATGTGATCAAACGATGCGAGAAGTCATGAGCTCAACGATCACTGCGCCTGAACCTTTCGAGCGGATCAACTCCAGCAGCTGTGAGCCACATCCACCGCATTTGCTCCCTAGCAGAGGAATATACAAGACATTATACTGACAGTTGAATGCGAAACGGTTTATACAAGACACAGAAAAAAGACCACATAATGCAGCAAATAATGAAAAAAGTTCACAGCTGAATCCTCCTTATTTAGACGAAACACCTAAAAATAAGATAAAAGACTCGAGAATTTCCTGACTTATTTAAAAGACTGTATGATAAATAACTCAGAATAAGCACCTTTGGAGCGAAAGCACTAATTCGATTAGAAAAGCAATCAGTATCGGTAATTTTAGTTGTACTGTACTTCGTATCTGCAGATAAGAGGGGAAATTAAATAAGAGCAGTGATTACGACAGTAACGGTAGGAACGGAAAACTCCTGCATCCCTAACCTAACAATGTCAAAATCTCCGACATCCTCAGCCTGCCAGCCCCTTTTTGGATGCCATCTGTAAACCCGAGAAAGTAATTAGATAACTGAAGATAATGTGGAGGTGTGGAGCTTAAACTGTCACTGCCTTTAAAAGGGTCACCCATTGACAGACTGTAACTTCAGAGAGCACAAATAAAGTTTTCGGTTGTTATATAAACCGAAGGCAATTCACTTCTAGTATGAGAATATGCAAACAGCTAGAGATGATTCTCCAACAATAGCATCAGAAAAGGAGCTTTGACGATTCAGCTGCATAAATACACTATATCTGCAGATTATAAACCTTCTTAAAATTCAGGAAAAACAAGTCCGGTTCATATGTTGAATAGTCGACTCGCTGAATCACTAATACATTGCAGGCAACCCTAAAAGAGGTGAATCCTGTGCACCTCAACGGCGATTACAAAAAAAGTCGTTCAACATTAATAATGTCGAACAACTCATATAACCTTTCCTAATCCTACAGTAAACAGCATAGGCGCATAGCAACTAAGCCTCACTTCCTCCGCAGTCTACCGTCTCCTTTCTTTCACTTTCCTAATTCCACCTTCATCCGAATAGCAAGTTAACGGCTTTTCTTATTCCGAATGTTCTATAAAGTATAAACTCAAACGTAACCTAGCAAATGTCTACACTTAAAAAACACTACAAAACTCGTTATAATCAAGCTACCTAGACTTTTCGCCTATTATTGCCTTATCAGCTTATCGCCACAACTAATCAAATCCACCTAAAATCCGCCTTTTTAGGGCTCGCTTAGGATGAGTGTAACTATTATCGGAGTAATAGAGCTCAAAATAAGCGGAAAAACGATATAGTAACAGACTAACAGTTATCCTCTTGTAATCAGCATAATAAATATATCACCTGCTTTTATTTATCTTTAATTAAATTACACCACACGAAAATAAGAAAGGTAAACAAATGATTGAGACGGAAAGAGTATAACTTTAATCATATAGTAGTACATTGAAACTGACTACATCAAAGCAATTGATACAGAATCAAAGCAACTGGAAGTAATTTAAAGCGATAAATCATCGAATTTCATTTGTTAAGAATATCATTAACAATTATACTTAAAAAACACCTCTTTAATTGGTGCATCAATCAATTTGACAGCGTAATCGGATTTACAGAGCTTTGATTTCGGAATTACCTGCAATAATCGGAAAGTAAGCGGAATTAGGGTTAGCGTTACATACAAACTACCTCGATTCATTTCATTTCTATACGTTTGTTCAAAATATGTGAGACGTAATTTGAATGAAGGTAACAATTTGAAATTGAATGTAGAGATTAATAAAGAAGAAGACGAAGAAAGAAGAAGAAAATGGCGGGAAAAATAATAGAAAGAAGAAAAAGTTGTTCAAAACGAGTTCTTGGAATCGGTTCGGTTGAATATGGTTTGAGTTTAGATAAATCGAGTTTGGGTCGAGTTTATTTCAATTATAAGTTGTAGGTGACACGTCGTATATAATTGTGGAGATGATGAATTCGGTAATCCCAAGTAACTGTAAATCAAAATTCAGATTACGAAAGTGAATTGCATAAAGATAAAGATCTATTTATATTGAAGCGGAACAAATATATTAGACATTAAACCGTTACAAATTGGCGTTACATTGTGTCACAAATGGACTTAATTTACGGATGGGGTCGACTTGATTGACGGACTTGGTTTTTTTAACGATTTACTTTGGTTACGTAATAAACTCGACAGAAAACCATCGACTTGGTCATTCTAAAATAGAATAGGTAAACTATCCACAGATATGAATTGTCTTTAAAGCCGGTGTATAACTCGTCGCTTGTTGTAATTATCATTCTGATTTCTGATGTATATATGAGTATATGAATTTCAGTCAGTAACATTGTGTACATAAATTAAATTTAGTTATGTGAAGCATAACTATTAACTAAACACAAGGAATTACTTGTATGTTTTTCCAGTAACTCCATTTTTTCCGTCACCAAAATCTTCACCTTCGCGTCCACTGTTTTTCCCGTCACACCTTCAATACAAGTGTTCTCATCAGTCATTGCAGCACTGACCCATGTTTGAACATTACTAATCCGAAATCGTATATCCTTGTGACCCTTAATTCGATCCATTTCCGTGATAGACTTACGGAGTCCATCAATAGCATTGCTCAGCAATTCGACACAGTCCCCTACAGGACTCGCTTTTCTTATCCTCGTCTTCTCGTTCACAGAAAGTTTCTTCAAGAAAGAAGAGGTATTTCTTGCAGTGTCAAGGGTTACTTTGAGAGCGGTTTTAGCCAATAACCGTTGGCTTGTCTTTATCAAGCTGGCATAGTTTGATAAGGAAGTGTAACAAAGCGAAGGATACGTTGTTGCTTTGCATGATGCTTTTATGAATGCAGCATCCTGGATTGCGTCTGTCGAGTTCAGGCTAGAAACCAGAAATAGCAGGACAGTCAAGCATAGTGCATCGGAATTTATCAGGAGGCGCCGGATTGCCATTTTTTTTCCGGTTCCTGTATTTTTGTTTCAGAAAGGTAATGTTCTTGTATTGTGATCTTATAAGAGAAGTAATGCAACTTTATACTGCTGAGCTCACGAATGAGTTAGAGTTTGTCAAGCAACCAACAAAATTTAGTGTAGTTAGGCTGACTGGTTTTCAGCATTGTTGGTTAACTTTCGAATTATTGGTTACCGTGTACGATGACATAATACATTGGGTCTAAACTCAAGATATGTCAAGGACTATGGATCAAGCAATTTCCTAGTGTCGGTCATTCCCGAAATATTTTGGTTGTAAAGGGAGTCACATGGGCGATTTTGATGCTGACGGGAGTTGAACCCAAGTCCTAAACACCGCCTCTCACGACTTTATCAACTAAGCTCTACTTGCAAGTTTAGTTAGTAAAGTCGTGAGAGTTGGTGTTCATAACTTGGGTTCAAATCCCGTCAGCATAAAAAAAAACTAAGCTAGTTAACATATGCGGGTCATTTCAAAACTAAATGAACTTGTCCGGGTAATGCGAGGAGGAATTTGCTCTTTTTTGTTCGAGTGTTTTTTTTCGGTTTTTTGTTATTTGTTGCATCATGATTCATGCGTACAAGTTTTTGCAGGTTAGGCTTACCATATCTTCAGGGGAATGGGCAGAGAGATCAAAATTGGGAAGTTACATTTCCATACTGATTGACAGTTGACACAATGTCTTCTAGGATTCTATGAATGCAGTTATAGGAAAAGGGGGCCTGAATTTGAATAATTAATCAACATGATTACGTCGTTATCGACCCGAATTTTGGCAATGGATTGTGAAAGCCATAACAGGCTAAGATAATCGACACGGTCCAACTTTCGGGCCCGATTTATTTTGATGACGGATAATGTTCCCTTGTTCAAATCGTATTCTACCAAAAATATTCAAGAGACTAGAAACGGGATTCTCCGACAAACTTAAGCAAATTGGATTCCTTTTCGGGCATGGACGGAGTCAGAATTCAACACGTTTGCAACTTGTTGTATATTAAGAAAGTGAAATCATTTATAGAATGAAGAAGAGGTGGGACGCCGGTTTATTATTTAGGGACGCCGGTTTATTATTTAGGCACGTTGCATTTGGTACGATTAAGGCGACGATTTAACGAGTTAGAGGATTGCCAAAATGAAGCACTAAAAGAGCAAGAGCAAAACACCAAATGCGGGAGCCAATGGTGGATCCCGAAAAATTAGAAAAAGAAAAAAAGGAAATATGATTTGAACACCTAATCTCAATAGCGAACACTTATACTACACCACTTAACCATGAATCATTTCTTCACTGAAATACTCCATATAAGATGGTGAGCGTAGGTTGGATTTCCTTCGAACATAACTAAGGTCCTCTATTAGAGGCAGACAAAATAAAGACAAAAAAATAAGTAACATGCTCATTTTGTCAAATTTACACAACCTTAAAATCACACAAAAAAATATTTGTAGTTTATATGTAACAATATTCAAGCATAATTACAAATTACAACCATTCTTGGTACCATATATAGTAGGCAAGATATATTTCGAGACTATAATCTACTCACCCCGACATAATAACTCAAAGAGGATCACCTGTCTCATTTTTGTTTCCTATTTTCAGTCCTGTGCTCTATCGTTTCGACACAGACATAAAAACAAATAATACAGTATATGGTATATTATCTATTTCTTATATTGATGTGTCAATATAAAAATAGCACGAGACCTGAGATGAGACACCATATATAGAATATAGGATCCTTACTGATAATACTATAAAGTATATTTTTCTAAACTATTCTTAATTTAAGAATAAATATAGTTCTCTAGCCATGAAGTGTTGCACAATTGTTAATCAAAGCCAAAGAATTGCTAGTAAGATGACAAATAATCTCAATTTTAGCCCTAACTATAGTCTTAAGCCTCCCATCCATAACCTTTCCTCCAAAACCATCCATACAAGTATTTTCATCAGTCAATGCAGAGCTAACCCATGTTTGAACATCATTCATTAACAATCCAAAATTCTTACTACCCTTCATTTCACCCATTTCTTTCATGGAACTTTGAAGTTCCGCGACAGTGTCGCTTAACATCTCCAAACAATCCCTCATGGCACCCGCTTCCCTAGGACGCATCCCAGGGACTCTCGACATCCTAGACATTGCGTCAGAAGTAGTCTGAACAGTGTCTAGGGTGACCGAGAGGGCGGTGTTGGCCAACAATTGAGGGCTTGTTTGGATAACAGTTGCATGGGTTGATAAAGAGTTGTAACAAAGATCAGGGTACGTTGTTGTTTTGCATGACGATTTTATAAACTCGGTGTATATTGTTGTGGTTGTTGGACGTTGTATGGCTAGGGTTTGAGTTATTTGGGTAGTGATTAAAAGAATTGTGAGAAAAATAAGAAAATAAGTTGTTGAAGTCTCCATTGTTGATATGATTGTTGAAGTTTTCTTAGGTTTTGAATTTTTTTGGTTGATTGAAATTTTGAAGAAATGAATGCTCATTTATAGAGGTGAACCAACAAAAACAAATTCTCATATAAGACGGAGTTATTCCGTTTTAAAATTAATACGAGTTAAATAATATACCACTTGTATAAATAAGACAAAAACATTGTTTATATTAGCAAAAAACTTGTACTATTTGCATGTATTTGATTCATTTTAACTTTAGACGTATATATTCATCTTAAACGAGACTACTTATTCATGAACGAATCTTTAAAAGTGCAAATTGCAATGAATATGGACCCGGGTCCATTTAAAGATCCATGTGGGTGGGTCCTTGTTATGTTCAAGTGATGAATATCTGAAGAACTTGTTGCGAAACAAATATCTTTTCGTTTGGTTGCGATACAATCATACAAATATCTTTGTGATTAAAACTATTACGAGTGATTTTTTTAAGCCGTGGTACGATGCGTGGGAAAAAGGATTTAAGAATTATTAAGATTTGGTATCGAAATTCAGTATCACGACGCCATTTCATTTACTTTATATAAAAGTGTTTAGATTAATGCTAATAATATTACAAGCTTAAACTCAAAAGTTATTCTAAATGTTTATGAAAGTTTTCAATATATATTGAGTAAATATATGAAAACCATTTTTCTTATAATAAAATGGTATTTTTAGAATGGCAACAATTAACAATCATGTTTGAAAATATCCATTCTCAATATAAAATATCAAATTGTCAAATAAAATTAGTATGCTAAAAATATCTGAATATATTCCATCTTTAATGTCTTATACGCATATGCTACTATCTATAGACACACATTCGGAATTAATGCTTAAGAAAGACGTAAGACAATTGCTTATAGTGTTTTAGTGGAAGAGGCCTACGTTTACAACTTGTAGCTTCAACTTGAACGATAATGAAGATAATGAATATAATGAATAACAGTTGGTCTTGTTTCAGACGGACCATTTTGGTCTGAAACAATAAGACGGGATTTTGTAACCACTTTACAGTTAAATGTAACCACTATTGAAAACAAATTGATATAAGCTATGGTTACATTTTATCAAAAAATGACAACATAATCCTAGGCCGGTTCATTTCGGCTGAAACGAGCTGAACTGAATTAAATGGAATTGAATTGAATTGAACTGAATAGAGTTGAACTGAAGTGAATGAAGGTGAAGTAAGAGTTAATTTTGTAAAGAGATAACCTGAACAAAACTAACCAGAATTAACTAAAACTTAATTAACACAACTGAACCGAATAAAGCTGAACGTAACTAACATAAGCTGAAATTAAGTCAGAAACAATATGTCCTTGATGCTTTACATGTTCCCGATATTGGCTATAGAACACTAAGTCTTGCGTGTGACTGGGTCAAATCCTTCTCATAAAGAGCAAGTGCCAAGGCAAATGGATGGATCAATTTATCATTTTATCCCCATTTGTTCTTTGTGAGAAGGCTTGTGACGGGTCGCACCGTCACAAATGAGAATTTTAGGATTTATCGTATGTTAGTGTTGGCTCACATTCATTTCTTTTGGGCCCAATTTTGCATGTTACCACTTACCATGTTGCATGTTGCGACGCCCAACTTGCATGAGACTATACGAATACCGACTTGTCCAACTCCTTTGGGTAACCCTAGCTTATCCTAAATCACAAATTTGTTGCATGTTGCGACGCCCAACTTGCATCTAAATTTGTTGTTATAACTTATAAGTTGATATTTTGGAGATGTTAATTACTAATATTGTAATGAAAAGAAATTAGGAAAGTTAATCGAAAATTTTATCCAAGAAGTTTCAAATTATGGGGTAAGATAACTTTTGAGTTTTGATTAATAATATAGCATTGCATGTTCTATGTTTTCAAGTGTTTTTTGCCCTTATATTACAAGTTGATCGTCATATAAATGAATTGTCCACTTAATCGCCATTCCCTTTTGCGACGGTTTTTGATGTTTTATAAGTTTAAGCATGCCCTAGAATAATAAAGAGAACACAATTTAGAAAAATATGATATTAATAATAATGATAATGATGATAAATTGATGATAGATAGGGAGTGTATTCAAGTCGATAATCACTCGACATAATCAAATATCAGGTATATTTATAGTCACCATAAAATAATACTCCGTACTTTGTATTAGATTTTCGAAAAGAAAAAAAATATTGCGACAATGTTTTCGATAGGCTTATAAAATCTTTGTAAATAGCTTATTAGTGATGAGTGATGAGTGATGACATCAATCATTATTTCAAATGGTTGAATCCGTTTAAGATTAAGATAAACAACTGTGACCATCTTGCACTAAAATGTAAATACTTCCCGATAAAAAGTTATCACCACTTTTTATTATTAAATGGTGATATTTTTCTCTTCTTAAATATATACAAACCGTCTCAGGGACACTTATTAGTACACACTGTATATTGATTAATGTAATTATAATCTGGTGAGCTAACTAAGTAACAACTTTATTAATTAGACCATGTCACCTAATCACTATGATTAGGTAAATAATTAAGAAGCTCCATAGTCAAAGTCTACTAAACATTTCCTTAATTTGTGCTTATTAATGTCTAAATATAAAATATGTATATATATATATATATATATATATATATATATATATATATATATATATATGTATCAATGTATGGAGATAACACAAATTACAAGCAAGATGAACAAATTAAGCAAATTCCATGTTAGTGCTTGAGCAAGCTTCAAACTCACAAAAAGTCCACTTTAACAAAAATATACTCCAACTATAATTATTACCATATAATAAAAATGCAATATATGTACTACTTATAATGTACATAACATTATCTTCAATTCTTCAAAATTACAACAATGGAATTTCCACATACAAATTTTCTCATCTTTTTTACATTTTTAGTTTACATTACTTCAATCAATTCCAATTTCTTAGCTTTCGCCTCGAATAATAATTGTCACCCAACAATTGCCTTTATAAAAAGCGAGTGTAACGCTACTCGATTTCCTAGCACATGTACCACAACACTAAGTCCATTTGCATGCAAGATCAAACCCGGTGACCAACCCGAATTATGTCGTGTTGCATTAAACACGTCAGTAGGCACTAGCCAAAACGCCTTGCAAACGTTATTAAACATTGTTCAAGAAAAAGGAGTCAAGGGTAACACGACCGAAACTGGTGTAATTAGTGATTGTATTAATACCTATCTTACTCTAATTGATTACATTATGATGGCTTCTCAAATGATGAACACAAGAGTGATTAGTGAATCGAGTTTAGTTAATTTAAAGCTACAAATTTCGGGTTTGACCGATTCGGTTGCTGATTGGGAGGGTCGTTGCTTGAAGAATGTTGATAAGCAACATATTAGAGATAATTTGAAGAAGAGGATATTTATTGTTGTTAATCCTTGTATTAAGCTTAATAAGATTATTTCCACTCTTGTTAATCGCATACATATATAGCTTATTTGTGTTTAAGAAATTTCTAATTATTATTTTTTTGGTTGTAAAGCATTACAATTCGTTCAATTATGTAAGGGAGTTTAATAATTTTGTAATTGGATTGTGAAGATAGTTGTACCCTTTGAGTTTGTTGTTGCTTGTATGAAATTATTACGAAAAGTCAATTTAGTTTTCAACCTCAGAAATATTTGTTTGCTTTTAAAATGTACTTTCTTTACTTAAAGACTTCACGAGGGTTTCAGGTTCAAATGACCAACAACAATCCTGTGGTAAGTCAAATGGCCTGAGCTATGCATTCTGAATTTCGAGCTTATCACCCCCTAATTAAAAAGTGTGGTTAACCTAGTGTATACGTGATTTGCAGACTATTATGCATACTTAGGATTTCTCAGTGCACACCAAAGATATATAGCGACTGCGGGTTCCCTCATCATCCTAAAAAAAACACATGGTTTTATAAGTAAAACTATTTGCTTTACGACATCGCGGAACCCATATTTCACAACATGGATCCACATCCACCTCTAGGGTCAATTGGCTTTTGAAACTTAGTATAGGCCATCTCGTTCATTAGGGGACAATCAAATCAAAATGATAGACAGTTCTACAAAATAATTAACATTTATTTACATTAACATTCAACAAGCACCAGTGGTCTAGTGGTAGAATAGTACCCTGCCACGGTACAGACCCGGGTTCGATTCCCGGCTGGTGCATTTAAAAACAAGCTGTGATGATATTTCTGCGTCACACGTGGCACCGTGGGGTCCGCCACTGCTCTCTGATTCTTTGAGAGGAAACATTGTGCGCATCTGAGCTTGTATTTTTTTTTCTATTTTTGCATTTAATTTTTTTTTAAAGTTCTGTTTTGTTATGAATTTGTCATTTAGTTATCACAATATTTGCTTACATGTTGCATCTATGAATTATACATTGAAATTGTTAACTCTATTTCCTAAAATGTATTTCCCTATCATTTTATGAAATGTAACCTTCAAATTTTGTCATCAATGACGACCTCGAGAGATAATCCAGACGGTAAGTGTTAGATTTTAGAGAAGAAATTGTAATTATTTTTTTATCTACATGAGTATTTATACAAGCTCACTTCACAACATTTCAGACACTCCAAAGATCTCTAATGAATTCGTACTAAATACTACTTCGTATTAGCAATAAACCATTATTATTCTTATTCCTATTAGTAACCTCCATGGATTCCTTGCAAGCATGGACTTTGATCTTCTAAAAGATTATTTTTTTTTTTCTAACATTGCCACTCTAAAACTTATTTTTTCACAAGTGCCAGTGTGCCACTATACAATATACAATATTTTCAAAATTGTCATTACTTATTTTGTTTACCTATAATAAGGGGAGAACCTAAAGCGAACTTTTATCATTTTGTTTTATACTTATGTTAACGTCCATATTTAAGAATTTTGGGGTAGTAGCAAAGATAGATGATTTTAACCTTTTTTGGGAAATTCGGGGTAGCGAGTGATACCCTTTGCTACTAGCTAGTAGCTAGGTTCCCTCTGTCTATAATAGTGGGTTACTTTTAGCTTATTTTAATTTTTATCTGAATTAAAAATATTGCTTAAATACATATTTTTGTAAAGAGGTGGGGAGAAAGAAGTGTTGCATTACTAGACAATTAATTTTTTAAAATTTAGATTATAAAATTACTGATTCTCGAATTATTCATTTACTCATTTATCTTAAAGTTAACATGTTGATCATGTAAAAAAATACCTAATGGCATTTAACTAACTTAATAAATTATGAGTGGCAGTTATGAAAGTAATCTTTTCACAAAGACATCATTTGGAAAAAAAAATAACGTTTACAATGGCAATTAGTACTATTACCTCATTTTTTTCATGCTGAAAAAATGTCTATTTTCACAATTATAATATAAGAAGAGTGAGACAAATAGTCGAACATGTTACTTATCATCTCAACTAACATTATTTATGTGTAAAACTGTAAATCAATACACCGTATATGATATGACATTTCTGTACTTTAAAACAAACTAGATAGAATGTGAGTTATATGACAGCATATATATTAGCAGTAAGTCTTGCTTAAGACGGGGATTATCCGTTTTAAGTTTAAGACGGGTTAAATACTATAACATGTGGTAATAAAGACAAAGCCTTTGGTATGTCCTAGGCAGCAAGTTAGTTGAGTGGGTATGTATTTGACCTGTTTTACGTTTAAGACGAATAAAGCTCATCTTGAATGGAAATTTGTGATATACTAGAAGGTCTACAACATCATTGATGAAGGTTAGTTGCTATCAAGTTCTTATTCATTTTAAGCTAGATCGATTCATATTAGATGTATAAATCTTTATTTCAGACGGTCTTAAAATAAGACGTACTCATAATCAATTTAAATAATTTAAAATAAACAAAGGATTGTGGGAAAGCTTAATTTAAGCGTTTTAATTAAGAGATACTCTTTTAGATGAAATATACATGGCTAAAACCAGGTAACGTTACAATATTCGTTTTACATGGACATTTTGGCATAAAAAAGAAATAGAACGATAATGATAAGATTATTGGTTAGCTTAGTCATAAGACAAGACTCGATCAAGACTCCCTATAATCTATTAAAAACTTGATAAAGTTTATAGTTAATTATTGTAAATCTAAGATTCCACTTAAGACTCTATATGACTCTTCACACAACTTATTGTTACATTACTTGTGCTTGATTGTTGAGTTAATAAATGATTCTTATAAGTCGGTTTAAAACTACAATATATAAATAAGTGTTTTGATACAACTTGTAGAGATAACTTTTTTTTTTGACAGAAGTAAAATGGTTGAACCTACAAACGAATAGCTCTTGCTGCTAAAGCATCATCCATTCTATTGTAGAGATAACTTTTAGTGTAGCACAATTCAAGCAATATACACATTATGCTGTTCGTGTTCGTGTTCTTTTACATGGTATCATTCACCAATTCTTATTTTTTATCCTGGAATATTTCAAAATATGTTACAACACTTCCGCCTTATACAACTAGTTCAACTATATTTAATAAATCATTGTCACCATACCAATAACTGCGCTCGCTCTGAGCCCCATAACAACTAGGGCCCGTATGAAAAAAAATCAATTATTCTAGTATATTTGCTTAATATATATACAATATATATTATAACAATATATCAATGTCATTTATATATTCACCTTTAATTACTAAAATTTTGTCATGGTTAATTAATATCTTGTCATAATTATTGTTACGTTTAGTAGTATTTTGTCACGACTATTGTTATTATTATTGTTTATCCTCATTTTTTTTATTATTATTATAGTTATTAATTAATATGGAAAAAAATTTGCGCTACGCTTCTAAGTTATGCCCATGGTCATTGCATTCATAACATACACTTTCTCAAATTACATCACACTATTTGTAGATACCTCGTTTCTACACCTTCCGCCAATCACCCAGTGATGATTGGGCCGCATGTTTGGTACGCAAAACGATTTATGACAATTCGTAAGTTTATCGTCAAGTGATAGCTCAAATAGTTGTGCCTACCCCTTGGTCGTCATCTACGCGTCGGTACGGTTGTTTTGACAGTCATTAGAGTTCATTTGGAGTCCGGGTCAAAATTAAAACCGCTTCATTTTCTATAAATCGTCTTTTAAAACGGAGTCTGAACGCTCGAGAATATTCCGGATATTTTAATATTTCAAAACTTATTTCTTTTGGTAAAATATATCCGTATTTTATTTAAAAGGAATTCGAAATCAACCGCAATTCCATAAAGGAAACGCGGAAATCTTTCTTTCAAAGTAGGATACTTCTTGGGAAATAACGCAGCAGGTGCTGCGCCTCTTCAAAGAGTCGCAGTTCCTGCTAAAGAGTCGCAGTTCCTGCTGCGCCTCTTCCCCAGTTCGATTTTCCTGTTTCCGGAATATTTTCTAGATTTCTTTCTTAGTTCGAGTTATTCCAAAACTTTTACTATTTTTCCCTATAAAAGGAAAGCTTCGTTCTCACTTTTAAAGCACGTGAGTGTCCGCCCTTTTTTTCTCTCTTTGCATTCTTGACCTTGCTCTAAGCATTTTGACATCTACGTTCTTGATCAATTGACCACGTAAGCTCAGATCTTTCTGGGTAATACCCGTCTCGTTTGCATGACCGACCAATTTGACCACTACCCTTAATCAATCAATCATTCAATCGATTTTCGAACCTCTTACGAGGGCACTTTCTTTACATTCGAGTCGAGCTATCACTAAAACGCAACTTTGTTAATCTCGTTTCGTCAAACATGTAAGTCTGAGGGTGTAATAATCTCATCTTTTGTATTTTATTTTGTTCTTTATTTAATTCATGTAAGATTCATGTCGGATTTATGTCAAACCTTTTCAAAACCGTTTTTTATAATCTTAATTAAATCACCCTTTTCATATTTAGATAGTTCGTTTTTTATCCTAATAATTCAATATTAGCGGGTTTTGTCATCTTTAGATCAAGATCGTGTCTTTAGAGGTTCGATCTACTCAATCTAGTCTTTGAATTCGTCTTTGATATAATTTAGTGCAAATTAATCTATTAAATCATCTTTATTCGACTTATATATAGATCGATAATAAACCGTAAAATCACCAACGAACACTAAATGGCTACGTTTTGTCGCTTATTCCAGGGGATAAAATAATGTATCTAAGCTCTGATAAAGTTAACAAAGACGACACATCTATATGTGAGGGTGACCTACATTCTACGGAATTCCTTAACAGTATTATATGCTTCAGTCTCCTTAATCATCTATTGCGGTTGAAGGTATTATGTGTTATGCTCATGCTTCTTAGAAACATTGACCAATCACGTGAGTTATGTAATGGTATAAGATTTATTGTCACAGATTTTGGGATACACGTTATTAGATGTACGGTTTTAGATGGGAGTCACAAAGGTGATAGAGTACAGATCGCTCAAATAAGATTTACCCCTTCGGCCTCGAGCATATTTACAGTACGTTTTAATAGGAGGCAGTTCCACATAGCTAGAATCATAGACAATCTTTATCGCAGGTTAACATCTACCATTCAAGACCGATTTTTAGTCGTAGACAACTTTATATTGCGATTTCGGGGGTCAAGAAAAAACAAGGATAAAAAAAGATGAGTTCTAGTGAGACCAAGTGGAGACAGAAAAAGATATGAATTCTTAAACAAAATCAATTTGGGAGTCTAAAAGCAAAAATACATGCAATAAATTCTTCAAAAAATAATTCAATAAATATTTCTTCACGTTTTTGTGTTGATTAATAGACCCAAAATGAATAAATTTGAGCTCATTAGCGATCAATTGATGGAGTTAAACTTAATTAAACTGAAATTAAATGAAATATAACAAATTTTGAGTACCATTTTCCATACCGTCTTTTTATACAACTTTCCAAGAGTAGTCTACAAAATGTTGTAGTATTGGATAGACTAAGGCTCTGTTCTTTTGGACTGAAATCGTCTGAACTGAACTGAACTGAACTGAACTGAACTTATTGGATCTGAACTGAACTGAACTGAACTTAATGGACCTGACCTGAACTGAACTGAACTGAACTGAACTGAACTAAACTGAACTGAACTGAACTGATCTGAACTGAACTGAACTGAACTTAACTGAACTAATAAAAAGATTATGACAATAATAATACAATAATAAATATTATAATAATATTAATCATTAGTAATAATAATATTATACTAATATAATAAAATAATAATATAATAAGATATATAAAAATAAAATAGTAATATAATAATAATAATATAATAATAATATTAAAATAGTAATATTACTTATCTAATTATTAATAATAATATAATATAGTAATAAATAAATTAAAAATAGTAATTAAAATAAATATGATAAGTATAATTTAATAATATAATATTATAAATAATAATAATAATAATAATAATAATAATAATAATAATAATATATTAAACATTAGTAAAATACTATATTTATATAATATAATAATAATATTATAAAATATTAATATAAATGATAACATTATTAGTAATAATATAATATAGTAATAAATATATTAACAAAAGTATCTAAAGAATTAATAAGATCAAGTATAATATAATAATATAAATGATATAAATACTATTAATAGTAAATATAAATAATAATAATAATAATAATATTGTGAATATATTAATAAAATATTAAAAATAATATAACAAAATAATAATAATAATAATAATAAATGTTAGTAATACTAATATTTCCATTAATTAATTGTAATAATATAATAATAAATAAATAAATTAAATATAAATATAATAATAAAAATAAAAATTATAATAATAAATAATAGTAATATAATAAATTTTAAAAAATATATTAATAAAATAATAAAAAATTAATTAATATAATAATAACAATGATAATAGTAATAATAATAATAATGTTGAAATAAAGTAAGTTGAGCTGAACTGAACTGAACTGAACTGAACTGAACTGATCTGAACTGAACTGAACTGAACTGAACTGAACTGAACTGAACTTAATAGAGCTGAACTGAACTAAACTGAACTTATTGGAGCTGAACTGAACTGAACTGAACTTATAAGAGCTGAATTTAAGTCCAAAAGAACAGGGCCTAAAATCAAAATTGAAAACAACTTAAGGTTCATATCATTACAATGAAATTTTACAATATTATAAAACAACCAAATAAAATCAATAACTCAAGATAGTAATGTGTAAATAATTGAAATATTTATATCAGTAAGTCTCCCTTGTGACAGATATATCCGTCACAAGGATCTCACGGGTGAAGTATCTTCTACTTTCGTAGATAAGTCAAGTCTAACAATTACCAATGATTATTTATCTTTTTTCTACCCATGCGGGCAGTGGCGGAGCCAAAGTTTCAACTTAGCGGGGCAAAAAATTGTAGGGGGGCGAACGTCTCATAATATAAGGTACAAAAAAATCGAAAAATCATATCAAAACTAAAAATTTCGAAGATCTCATCCGGCAGGGGGCGAGCGCCCCTGCTAGCCCTCTAGCTCCACCACTACATACAGGCAATATTTATCTGTCACAAGCTTGTGACGTATACATCCGTCAATATGTGTATTTACATAATCAAAGTTGCAAAAAATAGTAATGATGTGAGGGGGACAAAATTAAAGGCCACGCCAAAGGAAGGAAGGTAGATAGTGTGGGTCACTAAGAGGGTCCCGTTCCTTCTACGCCAACACCCAATCACCTACTGACAAGTACACCGTCAACATATGACAGAACGCCGTTATGACTATTATACCTTAACGGAACGGTGGAAGGTTTATTGTCTTAGTTTTTATTTTATTTCACAAAGGGTTAATGTATCATAATATCGTAAATTCTTTTGTAAGTCCGATTTAAATAAATAAAAACAAAACATGCTTTGGATTTAAAAATCTTTTATTTTACAATTTACAGAGTAGATATGTCATATGTAGATATTACAAATTACGATTAATCTTAAACATATTTGGTTTGCTCTCCTTCTGAAAAATTTATCATGTTACTTAAAATATCTGACTGATATATACAAGTATGAATAATGTTAAAAATATAAGGGTAATATCACTAATATATGCATGTAGAAGGGTCAAAATATATTTGCTCAAAATATTAATTCGAGCACATACATTAGCACAAATACTTATTTGATATATACAATTGATTTTCCTTGAGACCGTTATATCCATCTAGATTGTTCAAAGTACATAACGAGTCAAATACAACCTCATATAGATATATGAGACAAAAATTTATCGTTTTGTAGCAATTTGCTTTTTGTCATCAATCTATTACTCCGTATTTGACTTATTGTTTTTTTAAGAAGGATGTATCGCTTATCCACTTTAAACTTGCGCTTGTTTAATACTGTTTTCCACAAATAGACATGTAAGAGCAGTTTATATATTGCGCTTTTTCACGAAAGTGATAATTTAACCCCTTAATTTTGTTCAATAGTGAAATTAGGCCCTAAGTTTCAATAGTAGCAAATCAAGCCCCTTAACTTTTAACAAAAAGGGAAATTAAGGCCTGATTTTTTTATTTTATTTTTTTGCTAAACTTTAATAATTTTTATGAAATTAGTTATTCATGATCTAAAGATTAATTTTACATCTTTTTATAATAAACAAAATAAAGATATGGTAAAATTTCATGAACTATTGTTGCATATATAATAAATTGTCTAACAATTTGTAAAATTACCAGTACATTTTATTACAATTATATATTGTATAAAATTGATACGGTTATAAAAAATGATGTTTATATATAACTAATTGGATTATAAAATGAATTTTGGTCAAATATTCATCAATAATCAGGCAATGGGGATTAACTTCACTTTTAACTAAAGTTATGGGGCTTGATTGCTACAAATCAAACATATATAAGGAACTTAATTTCACCATTAAACAAATTTAAGGGGTTAAATTACCACTTTCGCGCACACCTTTTTAAGGTAAATGTTTGTTGCACTTTGTGTATTTCTTAGTGCTTTGATATATATACATTGATCACGAATAAGAGCGAGTTAGCTCAAGTACTAAAACTTCCCTTATGCCAACCATGTGGTTGAAGGTCCTATTCTTACCCATGATAGAGGTCACTGATCATTTGAACAAATATAACCTACATAGATTCATAACTCGCTAAAATTACTATCTTCCAATACACAATAAGATTGTATATATAAAACGGTTCTAATAACACGTGTCTGATGTGTTACTCTACTTAATTACGCTCGCTAAAAGTTCTTCCATGATCAGCTGCCATGTTTGAGTTCTCTAAAAAAGACATAAAAATATTTTGTATACTATTTTACAATGTTTTATTGTAAAATATTTTTACAAGAGACTTAAGCCCTGTTCTTTCTGACTTAATTTCAGCTCGGCTTTATTTAGCTCAGTTCAGTTTAGCTTTAGTGAATTTTATTTAGTTCATATCTTCACAAAATTAAGACTTACTTCAACTCCATTCACTATTTAAATTAGTGAACTTCGGCTCATTTCAACCGAAAAGAACAGAGTCTTATATTAGTTACCGAGCACTAACATTTTTTCTTAAATAAAAAAGCAAACCCTAATCTACAAGTAAAAAGAATGAGAAGAAAGTAGAAAGGGAACAAGTATGGTGTATAGAGTTAGTAATACCTGGATAATTAATTTAATGAAGTGGAATAGCAATCCTGTACAATGATGAGGGTCGGTAGTAGTGGTCGAAGGGGTGGCGTATTGGTGACGATGATCTAACTATTTATAATTCTTGAGTATTATTTTATTAGTAAAAGTTGATGTATTTCATTCTTTTTGTTATTGTTCTAATCTAATTAAGGTTGGTGCTTAACCACCACCTTCCACGTTTCAACCCTTCCTAAATTCTTGTTTTATCTTGATTATTATAGTGTAAATTTATGTACCAAGTACATAAGGTATATATTAGCAGGTGAATTATACATCTGATATACTATCATATATAAATTTAAAAAGCTCAAAAAATTTACATATTAACTCAAATTCATATTAGTATGAGGTAGTAACTCAGATATATAATCCTTTTTTCTCATAAGGTACATATTCTTAACTTTTTTTTACAATAATGTTTCTTTTATTTTGTTGTCAATTAATGTATGTTAACATGTTGGGGTTGTAAATTAGGTGTTTTACCCGTTGCTTGAGGAGGCGTAGGATCGAGAACTCTCTATAAGGAATTCGACAAGGTCATTTACGACTAGATCGATTGAGAAAAAGATATAGGGATTTACTTGGCCGTAATAATGAAGATAGAGACAAAGGCAACAACTAAATCGAATGTACATAATTAACTCATCAAGGAATCTCAAAATTAATTGTTGAAGGTGATAATTTATGTGTTATTAACTCAATTAGTAATACTTAGCAAATTCCTTGGGAGATTTCTACTATTATCAAGGATGTAAAATTAGATTTTCATTTCTTTGATGCATGAAGTGATAATTAAACATTGCTTTCAGGAATTCAATAAAGTTGTTGGCTTTAGGTTTCTATTGGACATTCTTGTCCAACTCTTTCGAACTGATTTGAAAGTCGATGACTTCATCTTACTACGCTCATTCAAAAGATTAATAAGATAGATTGGTCCTACCGTCCTACGTTAGATGATCAATCTAATTTTTCATACCTTATCAAAAAAAATAAAATCAAATGCAATTAAAATCACTAGAGAATACACAAACCATTAATGTAATCCTTATTAATTAGTTAATGGGGGTCGACATACATAATCAACATGATTGAAGTTAAGACTATTTAATGGAGGGGAATCACTCGTAGGGTCTCATAGGATCAATAATCGATAGTGACTTTAGGGGGGCGCCATCACACGTTCAACAATATGTACTCATACTCTTGATATCTTGAACCCAAATGCTCATTTGGGATCGCTCCGTTACAAATAAGACTTATTGTATCTTGAATGAGTTTTTTTTTTGAGCAAAAAAGGATAATCAATTCAATTAGTCATACTCTAAGACTCTAAGGTGAGACTGTAAGTTAATAACACAATAAATTTTGCATATGATTGAATTTCTAAATGTGCAATTCATTTTTTGATTTATAACCTTGTTTTGAGTAACGATTTAGTATTTAACTTAACCGAGATTATTTCGATTAGTTATGAAACTTCACTAATCAGATTCATAATAACAACTAATAAGGTAAGATTTTATAAAATTATACATTATTTAATTAGTGAGCTAGGTTGAAGATAAAAGTAGCGGTCTATAATTAAATGGTATCTAAAAATTATTGATTTATTTAGAAAATCGAGAAAAGTATAGTAATCGAAAAATATGTTTAGACTCGTTCATACGGCAAATTTTAATATCACCACATCCAGCTTTCTTATAGCCATATAATATAGTCAGAAGAACTTCGGACATAATTATATTGTTAGATTTTTCACATTATTTAAGTGTTATTCAAGACAGGTATAAGTGAATTGAGATTTCGAGTGTCAAACATTTCAGATTTTGTCAAACATTTTGAGCTTGGGTATATATTTAAGGGACGATGTATGCGTTTATCGGTTACGCTTCAAGTCGGGTTACTTTAGTCGAGTAACGTAATTTTTGGACTATCGGTACTATAGTTCATCTCAATTAAACAATTTTAAATCAAGTTACTACTTACTATCATGCAAATGTTTTTGAGTATGTATTATTATCACTATACATTCAGATCGTAATTCGTACAGACATAGTTTGGCTCTGATCGAGTCCATTTAAGTTATTACCTTTAACTCATATGGTTATTTTCTAGATTTTAATCATGCTATTAATCACTACTACTTCATTCTTTTTAACATGACCATTTTGTTACACTAACACATTAAAGTCATTATAGGATACACAACTAACAAAACCACCAAACACTTAGACAAAAAGGGTAAAAGGCCACCATATAACATGTTAATAAGTAGTGTGATTATTCCGTCCCGTTACATCTCTCACTCTCCCCCGTTTCTCTTACACACACTCTCTCTAACAGTAAACAATAATAACAAAACACAAAAAAAACACAAAAAAACATTCTCCTTTCTTCAAGTTACCACAATCTATGTATGGTATACCCAACATTATACACATTTTTATTAACAAATAGTAATAATAGTAATAAAAACTCACACTTCTTCATTTTATTTCTTTATATTTATAAAACTATATGGTAAAATCTTTATATTTTTAGGGTATATTGGGATCATCTTGTTTAATTTTGTTGTTCTTGGTTCTTGTTTTTTAAGCTTTTTTGTCTAACTTTTTAGTTTGTGTGCATGTTTATGTTATACACAATTTCCAAGGAAGAATAAGAATGTTCTTTCTACTTGTTTTGTCCTTTGCTTTTTGAGATTGTTCTTCTTTTAAGCTTTTAGGTTTTGGGAAAGTTATCTTTATTTTTGTCATTTTAGAGTTTTATACAAAAGTATAAAGTTGAAGAATATATTGTAAGAAAGTACTATTGTTTCAGCTAAGATCTTTGGATCATCAAAGTATCATAAAAGACCTAAGCTCTACTAGGTATGTATGTTCTTTGATTCTCTCTTTTTGTAATTTTTTTTTGTTTTTGTTTTAAACCCTATTAAAAAGATGATTAATTAATTAAAGGATATGAAAAAATTAAATTACTTATAGTTATATATTTGTTAATTTGTATCAAGATCTTACTATTAGGGTTCATGGGAATAATACATGAAAAGATTAATTATATTGATGATCACAAGAGTTTAATTTAGCCTATTATGTATGTTAATTTATATCTTGTTTTGGTTTATTAATGATTTTTTTATATGGTTAGTAATTTTGCCTATTAGTAGATCATATTAAGTCATTTGGGGTCAAAGTTTTGTTATTAGAATTGATAATTTGATATTAATAATATGATTATTATGGATTTAGCCATCTATGATTCATCTTCTCTTATGTGTTAATTAGATGAAAAATTTTACATAATAAGTTCAAAGATTACTTATTACTGCTAATTACTCTTAGGGATTAGGATGAGTAACTTCAAAGATTTAAGAACACATCATCATAATAATATAATTTTATTATCATCATGATATCATCCATCATATTATTATTAGGGTTTTAATTTGAAAAATATGTAGAATATGAGAAATTGATGTTAATTAGAACAAAAGCTAGTTAAATTATGCATGTTTGTCATATTGTATATTGCTATGTTCATATTAGAAGTAGTAAAGTAGTTACTAATTGTAAGATCAATTTATTTGTTGTAGGAAAAAGGTGAATTTCATCATTATTGTTACCTTACTTACCTACATGAAAACTAATTATAACTCTTAATTACCTGACAATCTGACATGTTGTCTCTTTGACACTACACCTTTGAGTTTTCCACTTTGTTCTTCACTCCTTATGTTTGCTGCATGCATAATATAGGGTTCCTTCTTAGCACGGCACAAGTCGTCGAGTCAAGATCTTACCAAACCCTCCTCTTCGATTTGTTGTACTCCCTCCATTTCAATCAATTATTTATATTTATTAAAATATAACTCATATATATTCCTGTGTGTACATAAATGCTTGGAATGGAGAAAGTACAAATTATTTGTTTTTTTTAATCTAATATACGTACCCTTTTAGCACAAAAAATAGTGTTTCGTCCATCGCTAAATTCATATATAAAAGCATTAACAAACCCTAAAAAAAACAAAATGTTTTAATAGATTCATAGACGATAATTAGTTGTTCGTAACTAAGGCTTTGTTGTTGTCGTCGTTTGATTTTTGTTTCCCGGTATTATATATCCTCATATTAGACTTAGAGGTCCAATCAAGTATGTAGGTAAATACGTACTACTAATACATTAGATTATACACACACACATGAGCTACATACCACATTGAGCTTAATTATATATTTTGCTAATTTATTGTTACTTTGAATTTTAAAATACAAATGACAGGAGTTTAGGACCAGGAGAACATGAATTCATGTACACATGTACCTCCTGGTTTTCGATTCCACCCAACTGATGAAGAACTTGTTGATTACTACCTTAGACGAAAGATTAACTCGAAAAGAATCGATTTGGACATAATTAAAGAGGTCGATCTCTACAAAATTGAGCCATGGGATCTACTAGGTATGTACATTATTCAGTTTAAATTATCTAAGCTCGTTTTGTCCTCAATTATGTTTTTTAGCAGATGTCAACTAGCTTGATTGGTAAGTTATGTGAGGTGGTACTCACGACCTGAGTTCAAATCTCGTCAGTATCAAAATAGTCTTTGTGTCTCCTGTTGCACCCTTTTTTGTGTTTGTTTTTTAAGTATCGTAGGATAACAAATATTGACTATATATATAGTATATGTCCAAATTTTCATATAGATTAATGTTGTTATGGATAGAAATATGCAAGTTAGGAGATGAAGATCAAAGTGAATGGTATTTCTTCAGTCACAAGGACAAGAAATATCCAACCGGAACTCGAACAAATAGGGCAACGGCAGCCGGTTTTTGGAAAGCAACCGGACGAGACAAGGCTATATACTCGAAACATGAATTGGTTGGCATGAGGAAGACTTTGGTGTACTACAAAGGTCGAGCTCCCAATGGACAAAAATCCGATTGGATAATGCACGAGTATAGGCTTGAAACCGACGAAAATGGACCTCCTCAGGTTAGTTATTTCTTCGATTATGTCCCGATTTATGATGTGTGTGTATAGGTATAATTTTTTTTTTGTCTTGGACAGATTCGACGATAACTTAGGTTAATATCTAACCTGAAAATAGGGAGTTGGAGACACTCGAATTTTTCTTTTTGGTGCATTTTACAAATCAAAGTTTTCATACTAAAACTATAGTTAAATTTTATGTAATACTCCGTATTACGAGTACCTATTAAATATTTATCATGATATCGATATTTTTTTGTGTCCGTCACTATGTTAAAACAAATTTATCAAGTTAATATCATATCGCATTGGTTCACATTACTTTACATATATTTTATAAGACCAATCGATCTATTAATTTTATAGAACTCCTTATTGATTACTCTTACATTTGACGTAAAATTGACTTCAAGTCCTAACTTTTTAGTCATGTTATCATACAATGAGAGTGTTTCATGCTAGTCTAACTTACATTCATAACATTATACACGCGTGCCCTATGCAAAGTGAATAATTAATGATTATGGTACTTAAGATGATAATAATTATCAATTATGCCCTAGCTAATTATATATCATTATTGATGAATGAATAATGGTAAATAAAATAGATTTTCAAAAAATGGTATTAAGTTAAAAATGTATGATAAATAATTCACACTTTTTTTGAGATATGATAAATTCACACTTAAACCTACGTAAGTAATGTCTGGTTTAAATAAATAGTCTTTCAGACTCTTTATATAGCCCTAAGGGTTGTATTTATCATTATTACCCTTAGTCAATTATCGAAATTTTGCAGGAAGAAGGATGGGTAGTATGTAGAGCATTCAAGAAAAAACCAACAACCATGAGAAGAATTAGTGAGCATGAATCACCATATTGGTACGACGATCAAGCCTCGTTAATGTCCGATTTGGACTCACCGAAACAAAGCTATCAGTCCAACAACAATTTACTCAATAATGATCTCACATATACTCGAAAAAAGACGGAAATTGATCATAATCTTCATAATCATAATCTACATTTCCAAATTCCTCATCAAAATCATCTTATTCATCAATTGCCTCTATTAGAAGCCCCAAAAGTTACTAATTCTAATTACAACAACAACAATAATGCCCTAATTCTTCATGGTTTAAACCAAGCAAGCAACTCTACACAACAAATCGCGGTGAATAATGTCGATAATCACAATGTACCATCAATGGTATTGATGGGTAACAATTACAACCAAGTTGATGATCAAGGTGTTTTCGATCAATTGACTGATTGGAGGGTGTTAGATAAATTTGTTGCATCACAATTAAGTCAAGATAATGATGTGTCCAAAGAGATTAACAACAATTATTCGTCGACAATTGACGTTCCTTTAGGGTTGGTACCGGGTTCTTTAATCGATCAAGTGAACAAACCGGAGGCCTCAACGCCGGATAATGTATCTACTTCTACGTCGAGTAGCCAAATCGATGCATGGAAATGAAGGGTTAATCGATCATATATATAGAAATGAAAGAGTATTTTATAGAAAAAAAAAGAATTATGATATATATGATGATGATAATGGGAGATTAGGGCTCAGTTATATGTAGATTATGGAAAACTAATTTCTGTGATTAGCTGAGTCATTATTATGATTATGGTCTTTAATTTCCCATTTATATGTTTGAGTTATGTTGACACAAATTGTAATTAGTGATTTGAGCCATGGGATGGTTAAAGAGATACTTTTATATACTATTTCTGTCTATTGATCTTATGTGTTAGTGCTTAATAATAATACACAATTAAGGGATATTATTTTTCATGAATGAAATGCTTAGACTTTATTATATGATGTTTTTGGTTTTCAAATTAAAAAGATGGTTTTAGTTTTGATTTAAATAAAAATATACATTGATAAAAAAAAAAGCTACCGGACTTGGATATAATTAAGATTTGTATTTAACAAAAAAAATGATATGTTTTCATACATATATGAGAGTAGGTTTCATAATATATGCTTTTGTATATATACTAACAATATTTTGAAATTGAGAAGTACTGTCTCGAAAAATGAAAAATATATTTGTAGAAAATTAGACGAAGATGAGAATTATAGTAGAACAAGATTGCGCGATACATACATATAATTGACACAAAGAGAGATAACGTAGTATATATGGAGTGACACTTACTATTAAGCAAACAATAAAATGGGCATTTTTTTCATAAAATAATAGTGTAACATTTGGTCATGCACAATTACAAACATCTTAGATACTTCTAACCAGGTCCGAGTAATATACAAGTATTAGTATTCAACTCATCAACTGCTTGCATGAACATGCACAATAGGTTGATGACTTGATGCAATATGCTACTCTCAACTAGTTCTAGCAACCAACATATAGCTAATTTTATATGTTAATGTATACGTAAATTGATTCCTTCCAAATAATAATCTTTAATTTGTACTAAGTAAGGAAAACTAAAAGATGGTAGTGATCAAGTAAGTAAAAAAAAATCTCACTTTGTAAAAAGTATTTAGACAAAACGTAAGGAATTTGTTGAATTAGAAAAAGTAATAATATACTCGGAGTAAACAGTGACAGAATTACCCAATATCTCAGCAACTCCGATAAATTGCAAGGTAGAAGTTGGATTCATGCAATAGTATTAACCCTATGTCAACTACATATAGTCGATATAGACAATTTTCCCATAAAATACCAAGGATAAAGCAAGAAAACAAATCTATAAATCATAATCATTTCAACTAACAACAAGTCATGGGTATGAAATTTATAATTCAGATGAAAGAAAATTTAGAGAAATTGCCTTCACTCAACGAAAGATCATTTGTTTACTCGAAATCGACGAAGACTGCGTAACCATGGCTATGAATCGTACATGGTAGCTGCAACTTGTTATGAATGCATGCATGGAAGAAGAAATTGATATATTCCCTCCCATTGAACATATTCTTTACGTTTTATTATAATACTCCTTGTAAAAGAATAAAAACGTAAAGAACCTGTTCAATGAGAGCGAGTATTAGCTAAGCTAGATGGTAAATTGAATATAAAAATTAGCACCCAAAAATAGATGAATATATAGGAGAAATAGAATATGTGGTAGATGACATATTTTAAGGTTATTGTGATATAATGTAGTACAAGAAATGGATAAGAAAACTTAGGCAATGACATACTTATAGAGCAAATGGTTGTAATAAACCAGCAGGTATTAGCATGCTTTGTAGAGTATGATTGGTACATAGAATCCCATGAATTTGTTCCCTAAAAGAAGGGCACTGAAATTAGCATAAAGGTGGATCGTGGAGTTTTCTAATTATTAACTTACAAGCACATGTTTTTCCAAAATTATTCACAGCGGGTCCAATAGAAGGATTATACGGTATACAACGACTTTATAATTTGTATGTATCTAACTTAGTGACAACGTACAATAAATTAGTTACTCTGTATTATACTATAGGTTATTATAAGTCGTTGAACACTATAATGATCTTGTTTGATATTCCACCTGTCTTAACTTGATGAATTGTCGTAATTTTATTTTTACACAAAGTATGTGAAATAGATCATAAAATAAAAAAACTATGACAACTTGTATACACTAGCCATTAGCTAATTAGTCTAATCTTTGTTCAAATAGAAATAGGTAATAAATGAAAATACACCTCAAAATGGAGAATAAGCAATAATACACTGGGAAAGAGAATTATATATACATCGGAGGTACTACCTCAGAGTCGTATGATTTTGAGTTTTTGTGTATTTTTTTCGAGCTTTTTAAAATTTATAAATTACATTTTACATTTTACATATAATGTACTTTGAGTTTTATTGTAATTTTTTTGAGCTTAATGTTCAAATTAATAATAAACTCATAATTTTTAATATTATACTCAAAAACTTTATTGTAAAACTCAAAAACTACATTATATGTGGTAGTACATCAGAGGTACAATCCACTTACTGTAATACACTGGGACGAGCGCAGGGAGAATTTATAATTACTATATGGAGTATTACATTCATACTAACTTAACGTGATACCTTTGATTGTAATAATTAGTACTTCATAATAATATATTTAAACCCGAAAATTTTGGTAAAATTGATTACTTGAAGAATTGATCTTACAAAAAGATGAGTATTGTATAACAAAAAAACTTGTATGTAATATTTTACAAGCATCATTCTGCTTGTCATTTGTTTAAAATTTTCATTTTTTGTGAAAAATATATTTTAATTAAAGCTACTTAAATAATTTTGACGGAGAAATATAATTTACGAAGTACTAGCTACATAAATAAATCCTTAATCAACCTTAGTAATACATAAGATAATGACGGAATTGAGTTTGGTACTTTGGTTTCATACAAGCAGTGGTGGAGCTAGGGGCTAGCACGGGCGCTAGCCCCTCCTGTGGTTGAAATTTTCGAAGTTTATAACGAAATTTTTCGATTTTTTTTAAATGTATACCTTATGAAAATAGTCGTTCACCCCCCCCCCTCTAAAATTTTTCACCCCCTAAACTCAAATCCTAGCTCTGCCACTGCATACCAGAAACATATCATTTCATATAAGACGTCCATTATATTCCAAACTAAGATCAAAATTATTGTTATTTATTTATGTCAAGTTGTTTTACATAGTTAAAATGATTGGGTGCCTTGTACGCATGACAATATAGAAGGGGACAAACACATGGGTAGATTGAGTGATTAGGGCATGCATGCATGCATCAATTATTTTTTAATGGAGTTGTTTTGTGTTAGAAGATACCATGATTCTTCTTCACAAGCCATTTCATGAGAGTGTTTTAGTGTTAATAATCATTATATTCAATGTATTTAATTGCTTGTATTAGCTAATTACAGATAATTAACCCTAGTTTCATAGATCAGGCATGCTTTAGTGCTTCACTAATCTTGGCTATTACATACACAATAATAATCATGTAAAAGACCAATGATGTCTTAGTATAGTGGTTAAGACATATGTATTATGGACAATAGGTTACAGGTTCGATCCCCCCTCTTCTCTAATGTAATGCAAAAAAATAATAATAATCATGTAAAATGATCTTAATTACTACTTTCACAAGGGTATTATAGAGAGGCGCTAATCCAAAATATATAAATATGAAAAATTAAAGAAAGGGTATTGCATGGAAAGAGGGATTACAATCAACGCCAGTTTTTCGGCTTGTCCGCTAGTAATCTTATATATATAAAAGCAGAGTTTTTTAGAAGACTGTGATTAATCCTAAATTTTTAGTTAATGAGGCCGACATGATATTTTCTTCTTTTTATTTCTCATTTCATATATGTAACATCATTCTTTCATTTCATTACTTTCTTAATATTTTCAGTTATAATTTGAAAATAAAGTAAATAAAATAAAGTATTTCTAAATAAAATAAAATAACATGATATGACAAATAAAAAGAATAACAAACATAACCGTCTTGTAAAAAAATCGTGCAAAAATTTACACAGACCTAAAACTAGTACTCTTAAACATAAAAACAACAAAATTTACTTACTACTGAACATATTGAACATTAAATTATTAAAATGAGCAACTCAAAGTATAGTCTTTCCTCGTGAAGTTTGAAACATATTGAACATTAAATTATTAAAATGAGCAACTCAAAGTGCACGAAATTAAAACAAGGGTATGCTTGAAGACTGATAATCTATTGATTATCCGATATGGGTAACTTGAAGACTGCACGAAATTCGATTCAATCTGAATCAAACCGAATTCAATATTGATCGAATGATACCCAAACTTGAGTATATCTGAATCGATAATAAGTGAACCAGTTGTTGTGATAATGATGAATTTATTACCCTTAGGTCAAGAAACTTACGACCGGAAACTCACCTGACTTGATATTGAGACGACCCGAACAATAACCAAATCGAAATTACATAGCCCAATTAAAGTAGCTAACCGAAACACACACACGATCAAAATCGAACTAAAATCAGAACTAAGATCAAGCCTATTAAAGCCAACTGATTTAATCCGATCTGAACCCAAATGACCCGTTTGTCAGGTCTTCGTAGACACAACGTAAAATGCTTCACGTTCATCAAACACAGAAAATGGCAAAAAAAGAACAATGTATGGTAATCAACAAAATCCAATCATACTTTCTGCAATTCCAGGCAGCTTAAGCTTGTTATCACTATCATAAAGCTAAATTCAATCGACAATGGCGTAAATCCTGGTTTTTACAGTTACACAAATTACGCGCCACCAATGGTTAATGCAAGCTTTGTACTCTTCCATATGCTATGGAATTTGTATAGAAACCGAAATGTTAAAAGGAATGTTATCCTATAAAAATATCCGCCGCTCCTATAAATTTCAAGGGAACAACTACTATCGGAATAGTATAGATCTCACCGCAACTCAATGAGAACGACAAGGAGTACCATCAGCATTGCCACGAGTAACTTCATGTTTTTGTTGATCGAAATTGCAGAATTTGGATTCCTGATAATAAAGAGACGATAAATATTAGAATATTCTTCGAGGTTAGTTTAAAAAAAGCGAATTTAAAAGATACGGAGTATTTAGTTTGAAATTACTTTTGCAAGTAGGCAAGGGCACCGCAGTATTGAATGTTTTTAGGGGCTGGAAACTGTTGCTCTTTAGTTTCGGGGTTGACGAGTTTTATGTAAGTTTCTTGGCCCAAGTACCAACGATCGAGGTTCTCTGTTCTGAGATTCCATACTCCCGGATTATCTAGATAAACGTAGATGGCTGTCCAAGCGTCAGGAAACACCTGCATACAACAATATGCTGCAAGTCTTAAGCATTTATTTCGAGGATCATAAGGGCATACTTAGACATCGACTTGGAAAACAGGTCAGACAGGTAATGTGGTTTCCGGTCGAGGGTCTGTCTGGGTTCACAGTTCACTACTGAACTGAGTAGATGTAAACAGTACTGAAGTTTAGCAGTAAATAACATATTGAGCCGTAAAAGATAAAATCGAAAATTGTCGATGAAAGTGTTATTTTTCATACAGCACGTGACATAAATCTGTGAGAACCTGGACTGTGCAGCGATAAATTGCATCCCACAAGTTATAGCTTGTCCTCTTGTCTGTTGTCCATACACCATAACCCATCCTGCAACGATAAGCAAATCCGTTAGTCTTTAGTATATACTCCGTATTAAAATTTGCATTTATCTGGAAAAAAACAGTAGGGGATGAACCATACCCAACAACATAAAACGAAAAGCCATCAAGGTGAAACGTCTGCAGGATTGTATCGTTGTTCTGAAATACAATTTCGACAAACCCCTTAAATCTGCCATTGATGACTGAAGCATCCATTCGATGCCCACGTCCTGCCATTGGCTGAAGGGGAAAATCAGGCTTGTAAGTACCATTTAAACTTTTAGAGTCTGCAAGGACAATGGGAGTATCGGGATTCACAAAGGAAATCCCGTTAAGAGTTGCATGACGTTTTCCCATGACAGTTGTCGGTGGCAAAGTTTGGAGGATGTATGTGTCAGTAACGTTGATTCTTGAATAGACGAAAGATCCTTGTGGATTAGGACGAGCTCCGCTTGCTGATCCGTTTTGCCTGCTCAAATTCAATATACAAAGACCTTGAGACTTGAGAGACTCCTTACATGAAGTTAAAATGTAAATGCAAATGGATGCAATGGTATTATATCTCAATTTGACACGTGATTTCAGAATCAATTGCAACAGCCTGATCTCGGCTGTTACGATATGAACGGGGTTGATTCCGATTAAAAATGCAGCTGTAGCAGCCTTACAAAACTTGAGAGCTCATTCGTGTTTCAATGTAGTGACAGATTTTTTAAGCTGTGAATAGATGGATTTGAATAGAGAAAAATATAATCAAAACTAAGCTTCATAATAACATTTTTTTAACGGCAGTTTGCAGTAATTTGAGTTTATTCTGGATTTAGTTTTCATTGTGATCATCAAAAACAGATGGGTAATTTGCGGTTACTCCACTAACAACACCATTGCGGAAGCCGTTGAGGCAGTGGGGTAATATCATTTGTTGTATAATGTAACGAAATTTATCAAGACGGGGAAAACAAAATGTAAACAAACCTGACAGACAATGCCTGGTTCATAGACCAAGATTTGTCATAGAAATCATTAGGAGGATCAGGAAGCGGTCCTGTAGCCTTTCCTTTTGAATTGCTATACTGCAAGATAGCGACTCCAGTGACTCGTTCCCATCCAGATTCATTCAAAAACCTAGCACTAGCCACAATGTAGTAGTCTGAACTAGCATTCTGATTCATCGTAACAAGAAATGAATACGACTGCCCAACATGAACATCGAAGTTGGAGATATTATTCTGTGAAGTGTAATATCCCTCCGTTTCAGCCAGGATTAAAGAGTGACTTTGAATTCTGAAGTTCAAGCTAGTTGAGATCCCAATATTATGCACCCGAAATCTGTATGTTTTTCCTGCAAGAGTCAACATTCAGAGCAGCATCAGTATCAGTCGACTCCTGTGAGATTTTGACAGGTGGGGTCAAATTTTAACAGGTCTACTGATGGATATAGAGTTCACAAAATCTCGACCAAATACCTGGATCGACTTTGATGGTCTCATACTCGATACCGTCTGGGACAAGGGTGGTATTATACTGGTAAGGTCCCTTTCCATTGATGAGAACCCCATCAGGCAATCCGAGATGCCTGCCAGCATCTAATTCCCCTCTCAACACCTAATACAGACGAAAACCAGGAATAAACAAGGTAATCACGGATATTTATATCTCAAAATATTTCAGATTTCATGTACATACCTTGTGGTCACGGGTATACCAATCACCAATCATGAGAGTAACATCAGCATCTGGTTTCGAGAATGGTAGAGGGATAACGGTCCTGTTCATAACTATAATGGGGCCGAACCCACCGGATGCTCTTTGAAATTTGATAGAAGGGTGATAAAAGAAGCTGCCAATCTGGTCTTTGGCCTGGAACTGATATGTGAAATTCCATTTCGGAGAAATGGCACAGTTAGTTCCTCGGACGCCATCTTGCCAGGGATTGTCCTGCAAGTGCATCCCATTCCTGCAATAAGAATACATCACATGAAACCTCAGCTTCATATGCAAGTTAGCGCCTCAGAAAAATTACTCTTAAAGTCGGTGAATACCATCAAATTTAACCATCTACAACTAAGTATTGGTTCACATTAGACAAATACTACAGATACGTTGGACTAAACGTACCAGTTTACCAAAAGTTCTTCATCCAGCTTGTTTCTTACATCAATAGCGACATTGTCATTGGTAGTAACTTCGAGTACAGGCCCTGGAAACTGATCATTCACAACTATCACCTGCAGAAACAGGGAAAATCACAAACCTTTTAGTCCACTATATCCATATTTACCGAAAAAACTATAGAGAAACTTGAATAACTCAACATTTACGAGACAGCCAATATAGCTTGCTTACTACCGTAACATTCAACTACACCCACAGAAAAAACTCTACTTTGCCAAGTATTTAAAAACTGTAAGCTTGTAACCAAGAGCACACAACCAATCTATTACCTAATCATGAACTGTGAAGGATAAACCTGAAGCATTGAAACGGAACATCAGAAGTTAAGCCGACAAGCCATGCGCCTACAATGAAGTGTTACAACATTTCATATGAACAGTTGTTATGCTATATGGTAGGCTCATGGCTTGATTTCAAACTTGATTTTGAATGCATAGTTTCGATGCTCCGGGTTTACCAAAACCTTTCATCAAATGTCAGTCCACATTCCACCCTAAATTACAATTAAATCACTTACAATTTCTGACCCTACAACAACATTATCCCAATGCCTAATGCCTCCTGCAAATTGCAGGAGAAAGGTCGGATGTACACAGCCTTATTAGATATCCCCCCATTTGTAACACAAAAGAGGTTGTGTCCGAATGACCTCATAAAAATCGAATCGAGAACTACATCAAAGGACTTCATAATTTCACATCCCACATTGCTCAATTACCCAAAAAAATCATGAAAACTCATAACCAAAATCAAAACCCCACGTCCAAAATCATCTCTTGCCTCCAAAAAAATAATATTTACATACACAAACTTCACAAAATCAAATTCCAACACAAAAAAAACACTTTTTTTTACAAAACACCAAAACCACACTAAAAGATCAAAACTTTATAACCAAAACATAACAAAAAACAACAATGCAATCAAATAAAGTGAAAAAACAAACAAAGATAGAAAAAAAAGAGAGAATTGTTACCTGTTGAGGAACACCCAAAGGTTTAAGGGTTTTATAAGAGTAAGTAAGTGTAAAATTTAAATAAGGGTCCTCACATAAACAAAAACTCATAAAAATCCCAATAAAATACAAAAGTAACATCATCATCTTACACATCTTCATCCAATAAAACCCCATTAATTAAAATTTTAAAAAGCTCAAATTTTGAATAAATATATAGTAAAATTCTCCCAATTTTATGAAATTTATGAAATTGGAATAGAGATTGTTTCAATGTTTCCAACTTTTTTTAATTTAACATAAACTACTCTCAATTAATTATTAATTAATATAATTAATTATGAATTTATGAGAGTGAAGAGAAAAAGGGCAGTCTCTATAACTTCTGTTTCAAACTTTTTTGTGAGAATTCCAACGTTAATACTATGATGTTTTGTGCGTGTGTTTTTCTTGTGCTTATTTTTTTATTTGTTTTATTTTTTTATTTATTTTTTATTTTTTTTCCTTTTTTGGGTAAATTTCTTCGGTTTAATTATGGCATGAATGCATGATTAATTGACAATGTGTAAAAGTAGAACAATTTTAAGTGGAGATGTTGATTGATTTGATTTTGATTTTGGGATTAGAACTTAATTATGGTATGTATATTGAATATAGGTTGTTTTTATTTGATTCATTTCCTATTTTTGTTCTTGATGTGATTTTATAGATATATATTTTTTTTTAGTTCCTATGTATAATTGTTAATTTATATTTTTGAAATATTTTATAAAAATAGTTTATGATGTAAAATTGGGAAATAAAGATAATTGTATCTTTTATGTTGTTTTTAGGGATATCATAAACTGGTTATTCGTATGTGGTTTTACACAAATTTATGGAAATATATATTTGTGAAAGATATCTTGGATATGTATGTAATTGTGTTTTTCGGTAAAGAAGTAATTGTGTAAACTATATGAGAAGGTCGAGTAAGAAAAAAGTCACCTGCATTAAGGGGTATCTTAATACGAATGGAAGTCTTGTACTTCAAAACAAAAATGAGACTTCAAATATGAAAACACGAGTATATACTATTAATTGGAGATTCATAAATTTGATCATTAAAACTGGAGGCCCGATACCTGTGCTCATGGCCGGTTGGCCTTAGCCACCCTCGCCTATATTTCTCTAATTTATGAACTTTTTTCATTTTACGATTTATGGTTATAGAAATAATGTTAAAAAAACGTCATCATCTAACCAAATCAGGATATATTATAACATTTAACTCTCACGTGAAAATCACAAGATCAATTTGCCTCTTCACATTACAAGTGTTATCATATCAGCACACAAACTTTACAAATAACACCAACCTCTTTCCCACTCAGATTAACAGTAACTCTTAAATGAGACCGTTCAAACGACTACATGATAAATTATTCTCTCTTACAAGAGATGACATACAAATAGTCAAATAGTTATTCCTATGTCCCAAATGGGAATAATATAAATGTGAATTAGACTAGTTCCTATGTCCTTCCAACATTTTCTCCATCTTCTCTTTTTGCCCTCTCACAATAAATTAAACAAATATACATTGTGTGAGATTGGATGACAAATAAATGAGGTAAAATATACATTATTTTAACCGATTATAAGAAGAAAAGATAGATAATATTCCACTAGTTATTTACATTCCATTCCAAAAAAAAAAATATTTTAGAGGCAGCTAATTAAAAAACAACATTAAGCTTGGATGACAAAATTGCCAACTAATGTAGTTACTAAATCAGGTAAAAATGTGCTGGAAAACATAATGACCTCAAATCAAACCATTTTAATTAATTAAGGTGCTAATTAAGGTATTTTCTAGTTACCACTTGAAATGTGAAAGGAGCAGCTTTAATAATGTTGTTATAACTAGCATAACAAGAGTATATTAAACACTAAGCACCAGTGGTCTAGTGGTAGAATAGTACCCTGCCACGGTACAGACCCGGGTTCGATTCCCGGCTGGTGCATTTAATAACAAGCTGTGATGATATTTCTGCGTCACACGTGGCACCGTGGGGTCCGCCACTGCTCTCTGATTCTTTGGGAGGACATATTGTGCGCATCTGAGCTTGTCTTTTTTTTATCCAAATACGATAAACTTTTTTTTCCAAATTGTAGTTCTCAAAAAAATGGTTAATTTAAAAAAAGATCGATAATTTCTGAATTCTTTAATACGAGTTATGGTCTTTAAAAGAATTTTAGATCAAAATTTAGGTATTACGTACAAAATGTCAAATCTCAGAGATACCGTGTAAATTTTACGAAAAAAATTTGTGTTGAAAGTCGTCAACTGATTTTGTCATCTACTAATTACTAAACTTAAAACCCGAAATCCCGTAGGTGAGAAACGCATGCATGTGGCTCGTAACTCCTACTTAGAGATTGTTACACAATCCCTTATTTCCTCAAACATTTTTCTTCATTAAAATGTACAATCTACACTTGTATTACATCAAGTAAGATGAGGAAGTTTGTTAATTTTTTTTTTTCCAATTTGCATGTAACTTCTAACTATGATTAAACAATGGAAAATATTAATATATAATCAAAGTGCTCAAATTAAGTTCAAAAATATCGAGTCAAATATTCATTGAGTTAGCGTTTGAAGCAAAATGTAGGAATTAATTTTAATTTTTTTTGTCTAATTAAGAAATTGAGAGAAGTTAATTTACAATTGATCGAGATATGTGTTTTAACAGTGTATTGGTTATTGATTAGGGCAATTGCCAAAACTTTAGGCCTAAACGAAAACAAATCACTAATGGCGCACATAAAAATGATTGATTTAAAAAAAAGATAGACAATTTCTGAACTCGTAAATACAAGTTATGCATAAAATGGTGCCTATAGAAATTAGACCCTTCTACCCTTACTTCATCTATCACTTGCAAATACAACAATACTGAAAATTTATTTATTTATTATAATATATCTTCAACTTTTATTACGGAATACATATCATTCTGAAAAAAATCTTACAATTTTGATAATTTCACAATCGTCAAGGTCGAATCAACGTCACGTTTATCCATATTGGATTTGCATAATACTCCGTTTAGTTTGAATTCGAACTAGAGTTTTTTCGTTATTATACGAGTACATATTTTATTTTGATAAACAAAAAAGGTAATATAAACTTAAATAAGATGTTTAGGGTAGACGTTGACAACGTTTTAAGGCATGCAATGCAACAACGTCTATGATTCACAAAACCGCTACCTGAATACGCATTACAAGTCCAGAATCGAACTCGAGGATTTCGGGTCAGATGAGTTCAGGATGTATGCCTACAAAATAAAGAAATGTGCGCTTAACCGGGTACATGACTGGGCCAACTGCCCCTACGCCCATATAGGAGAGCGAGCTCGAAGGCGGGACGCACGCTTGGTACCTTACATCGCGGTATCTTGCAGAGATAATTATCAAGTGACAAGCGGGACATGCACGCCCACGAGGCGAGACATGCGAGTATGCGCACGGTGTGTTTGAGTACTGGCTCCACCCAACCAAGTATCGAACATGAATTTGTTGTGCCGGTACCCAATGTACTCGTCTGGTTTGCTTCTTCGCACATAAATTAGATGAGCTTGGATTGTGTCAACAACCCGTGTTTCAAATTGGTCCCACTTTTGCGCACAAAAAGAGATGGAGGCCAGAGTAAGAACATTGTTCACCGCGACCAATGTTGCTACTACGTCTAATAGTAGAAGTATTGGTTGTGGCGGACAAGGGTTGTACATGATTGGACATTGCCAGATGTCCAAACAGCCTAACTCGTTATTTGAGATGGACGCCCAAGTAAAAATGATGTCCACATCGACCAATGTTGTTACTACTGCTAATAATAGAAGCATTGGTCGTCGTGGACAAGGGTTGGACGTGGTTGGACACTGTCAGATGTCCAGCTCACCCAACCCGTTGTTATTACAACCCTCTAGTAGTGGTACAAGTACCACAATTCGTGAAAGGCCTCCAGATTTACGATTGGAATTTTTGGATAGTCCAAAGATGTTGAGGATTAGTGACCACTACGGCCAGGTTAGCACCAATAATGAAGATTATTTGGATGCGCCTAATATTGATTAGGTAACAGATTTGTTAAAGAGTTGATTGAAATAGAAAATATGAGCTACATTTTAGCATTAATTATCTAAATAATATAGATGATTATTGAGACGATATAATTGTATAGATGATTTAGTGTTAATTTGTGTTTCTGTGATTGCATTGATCCTCTATTTATACTAATGTTTTGTAGCGGTTACGATTATTTTCCCTTTTTAATTATATTTGGTATAATGCAGGTGTCAATTTTTCAGGATTTTATGGAGTAACGCAATGAATTTACGTTTTTCTTACTCAATTGCGTCGAGTTTATCGTGAAAATTTTCAAGTTTGACATTGCTTTTATGAATATGCGTGAAAAAGCATGTTCAGTTACCAATCAAATCTTTTGATCTTTAACCGTGAAAGTTCTTGAACTTTCACCCTTAGTTTTGTATCATTACAATTATGATTAGACATGGAATTATATTCAAATTTTGGTGGTGGAATATACGTAATAATTGTCTCAAAACTCTAAATTAATCTTGTTTAAGGCGATTTACACAATGTTAAGTAAAATAGAGTATGGATTTATACAAAAAGTTGTGTGTCCGACTTAAGGTTATGTGTTGCAGTCACTTGTTGGTCATTCATGTAACTCGGAGCCAGGATTTCAAGTATGGGGTAGCGGAAAAAAAAAACCAATAATTATCCAATAGTTTAAAAATTGCAAAATACATGTAGTTATTTTATCGTAAACATAAGCACAAATAAATTACAAAAATGGACAATTAGAACTAAAAATTTGATAAAAGTTGCAAATTGCATAATAATACCGAACATTTATTCATATACAATAACAATGCTGATAATTTGGTAAATTACGCAAAATTCTCAATATGCTTTTTATTGAAGACTTATGTTTACGAATTCATCTTTCACTATTTTTTTTATTTTAGTATAAAAAACATAATATTTACGTATTATGCTTTAGAAACTTACTTTTCTCGTATAAGTATTCTAGTTATATTGTTAAATCTCGAGTAACCAAAATTAACGGATAGATGCCATAGTAAATGATGGATTTTTACCACATTTAAGGGAGCCCATAGCGTTGGGATTGATTTTTGTAAACATCTTAAGAACCTATTTAAAGGAAGAAAATAGAAAGTCCAAAAAATAGCTCAACTATAAAGAATGAAAAAATTATAGAACTGCTAGCTAGGGGATTCAAAGCCATGTCTAGAGTCTGTACCAATTACCACACACTCTACCACTAAACCATTAACACTTACATGTTAGAAAGTTTCGCTTAAAATATATATTATGAGTCCGCTTTACATGGTGGTTTGGGGTAGCAAATATTCATCGTTCTAATCATTTTTTCTGGACTTGAGGTAGCGGCTGCTACCTCTTGCTACCATGTAGCTACACCCCTGCATGTAAGGCCTTATCTTTAGTTCTTTACCTAATTACTGAAAGAACAATTCAATACCTTGGTCTCACCCCATAATTCTATATCCATCCCCTACGTACAAAGCCTAGAGTGATATAGAAAACAGAAAAAGAAAAATTTATTTTCATTTTTACAGTCTCGTCTTCTTCATTAGAACATACTCCCTCCGTTCCAATAATTTGTTTGCCTTTGATTAATGTATAGGGCAAAGAAAGGTTTGTACCGTTAGTGTTTGGTTTTAATTAATGTTTTCCCTCATCAAATTCAAGTTTGCTTTTTTTTCTTCTTTTTTTTAATAATTTGTCAATGCAAAATCTGAGCAAGAAATACTTTTATGGGACATGTAATTTTTGCCATTTTTGTAAAAGTAAAAAACCTATTTAAAGAAATAAAGACTTTGAAATGGGTTTGTTACAATTCAACTTGGCAAGTGGACTCATGATTCTATTTTTCTCATTTGTAAAGTATTCTTTGAAATCAGGAAAAACATTTAGTCAAAACACTTGTTTATAATTCTTGAAAGTTTTCTCCTTGAACCGTATCAGAAACCATGGTGTCACAGTGACTAGCACTGTGACACGGTTTTGCTGTGTTTGTGACAACGCTAAGAATGTTTCAATACCTCAATTACAACATTTGACTAGGGCAATGGTTTCTTCATCTTGATCAACATTGAATCATCTTGAGGAAATCTTGGGATCATCAATAGCTATCAAATATAACTAAGAAGCAAACATTAAAATGCATTTAAACTTGGCATCATCAACCAAGTAGTTCTAACACATCCCCTACGTACAAAGCCTAGAGTGATATAGAAAACAGAAAAAGAAAAATTTATTTTCATTTTTACAGTCTCGTCTTCTTCATTAGAACATACTCCCTCCGTTCCAATAATTTGTTTGCCTTTGATTAATGTATAGGGCAAAGAAAGGTTTGTACCGTTAGTGTTTGGTTTTAATTAATGTTTTCCCTCATCAAATTCAAGTTTGCTTTTTTTTCTTCTTTTTTTTAATAATTTGTCAATGCAAAATCCATAGTGATGAATTTGTAAATAGTGAGTATTTAGGTTAATCATAGTCTTGGAATCTATGCATGATGCATATAGACAAGCAATGATGAATACTGCACATATCGTGACATCTGTGTTCAATGAGAATTAGTGTTAATATTTTAATCCACTCAATTTCTTAATAAGTTGTATTATTCCTTCTTTTTTTTGCTGCTGATCATGTGATATTTATTTTGAGTCATTTGAAGACGATTTCTTAATAAGTTATATTCGAATTCAATTATCACGTGAAAACTTTACAATCCAAGATTATAAGCATGATTCTGTTGCTTATACACAATTGTTCATAATAGGATTAACGCTAGAAAACTGGTCCTAAGAAACATAGCTACTAACTCATACTGGTGAGAAAAGTTTTCTAAGTTTTCTAACTTATTATCCAATTATTATAATCTAAATATTTTTTTTCTTATAATAATTAGGATGATTTGTCTAAAGAAGAAGTAATAGGACACAACATAGAACACTGTAATAGAACAGAGAATCCGCACAATCTAAATCATATAAAGCAATATACCTAGTTAGTGGACACGTGTTAAAAAACCGTTAATTAGCGAAGTTTACGGACTAGCTTAGGTCCAAGACTAAGTCTTATATCACATGAATCCACAGTACACCATATAAAACTGGACTCATTCATAATGAGGATTTGGTCTCTTGCATTCGTTCTTTAGCAAATCATATTTTATTAAGATTACTACTACATACGTACGTTGATTAAGGTTTTCATATACGTATTCCCTAATTTATTAGTCAAAATATGTCCAATTGTCGATAAAATAAAAGTAATTTTCCCACTTGCATTGTGAAGAATTAGTAGATTTCTTGTTAATATACATCATTTTATGATCTACTCCGTATATTTAACGTGAATCGTTGGTCGTTAATTAAATAAATTAAACAATTTAATTACGCAACACTTTCTGGAATTTTGAGGAACGAGATATTTATTATTATTATTATTATTATTATTATCCTATTGCACAATAATAAGATGGATTCATAATCAGACGAATCTTGACTAAAAATATAGACCTTATATTGATTATTAGTTCTTCGCTCCCCTAAAATTTTTCGCCCTCTTATTTCAGCAGTTTATAGACTATACAACCAGTTAGTTTATGAGCTGTATAATAAAGTTTTCGAGCTTAATTGTAAAAATTATTAGTTTTACTGTAAAGTTTATGAGTGCATTAAAATATTAACATTTAAACAAACTCAGAAAAATACACATAAGCTCGATTAAATAACACAATGATAGAATAGTATCTATGGTATCTCATTGGTTAGTCCAATAATAGAGAATAGAGATTATTCAAACTTCAAAGTCTACAAAACAAAAACAAAACAAAACAAAAAACTAGTTGGAATACATAATCAAAAATAGCAATAGGCAACGTTCTTAAATAAATTCAACAAAAGTAGTATGATAATAATAATAATAATCATAGAGAAACATATGAATTTTCTTGTGATCTTTCTTCATAAATCCTCTATGTTTCCCAATTTAAGATACACAATAGTATGAACAAATTATTATTATATTTATTTTGAGCCATGATTACTAAATTCCTCCATGTCCAGCCTTCTGAGCTTAAATTCCCATGTAAGTTCCTTAATCTCTTCAAATTAATACTTCAATTATTGTCCCTAATCATATGAGAAATTCTTCGTATTTCGTTTGTTCCGTCAATACTTTACACTTTCCTTATTTAGTTCATTTATTTTACTTCAATAATATACTCGGTATCTTTTTTTTCTTGGTTTTTATGCCAAAAACAAAAGAATTATAAAAATATAAACATTTATGATCATTTATGATAAGATATTAAGATACGGAGTATAAACATTTGTCGATAAAAAGTTACCATTAGTTTATAGTTGGAATTAATATGACAATTTTAGTTAAAACTTTTTACCATTAAATTGTCAATTTTTATTATAAAATGGTGATATTTTTCTTGTTGAAGTTAAGAATATAAATCATAGTAATAAACTTAAAACCCGCATTCTCATTGGTTTGGGGACGGGAACGTGACACACTAACACATGTGATTGACTAGTATTCTAGTACAAGTACATATGGTTCGATTATTATTTTTGACATTTTGTGTCCGTATACATACTGTGAGAAAATCATCTCAATTAAAATCTCGATGTAATTGCCTAATGGTTAAGTCTCAATCAATGATTTTATACCGTAACATATATTATGGGTTGTTCCTACAGTTCAGTTGAACAGATTGAGCACATGTTGGTTGCAATTAACAAATAGGACTAATCATAATATTGCTTTCAAGGTATATTTAACTTTAGTACTAATAAATTACAGTATATGGGTACCATTAATTAAATTTATTTATTTTGTTTATCTGTTTTATCTATTGATATTTTTTTTATTTTTTTTTGGATTTTCTTCAATTATATTAAAGGTTAAAACAACACATCCCAAAAAATACTCGGTTCGTCCGAATGTCGGAATTATATCTCCTGGCTCTACTTGTTATGTTAAAGGTGATCTCTTTATCTTAGCTTTGATATAATTTTCATTTTTTGGCGACAAAATTTATCTACATGATAATTTTCCGTTGGTCTCACCTAAAACCGTTTGAATGAGTCATTGTTGTGAAAAAATGGTCTTGTTAGTAAATGAGACGATTTACGGATATCAACTCGATTAGTTTGTAAAGTCATGAGAGATGGTACTCATGACGTGGGTTCAAATCCCGCCAGCATTAAAATCGTCCTTCAGTCCTTGTGGCTTTCTTTACAACATAAAAAAAAAAACAGTAAATGAGACGATTTGAGTCTGTTTCAAAAATGAGGCTCATACGATATTTTAAGTGAGAATTTGCTTAGTAAGTTAGTACCAGCTTCCGCGTCTGTCACCTGGTTACAGTTGTCGTCACTGTTTTTAAATTATGTAACCTGTTTCTGACTGATTAAATGTTAGTTCTCGATTAAACTAAAACTGATTTGGTGTTGTATTTGAGGATGCATTAGTTTCGATGGAAGCTCAAAAGACGATCCCTTCTGCTATAACTAAAGACAAGTTCCTAGTTCAAAGTATGATAGCACCAGTCGGCTTGACCTCCGAAAAGATAACATCTCAAATGGTATGACGAGTTGATGACCGCTTTAATTTATGAAGTTGATATGTTTTTTGGTCATAGAAGTTCACCGGGGCTAACAAGGGAATGTATCGTGAATCACTGAATCGTGATATTGTAGTTCAGAAAAGAAAGTGTCGCTGTAGAAGAACAGAAGTTGAGGGTAGTCTTTGTTACTACAGATCGACCGTCTCCCATCCCTGAAGGGTCAGAGGAAGAATGTTGCGGTGTGGACTCTGAACAAGAGAAACAGGACCAAATCGATAACATATCAACGCCTATAGGTTTACCTAAGGTACATCATTCCGTCAATCTTGTTGTAAACTATCTTCTCGGAAACTTGGGGGTGGGGGGAATTTTGATTAATGCTCATGTTATACAATATCAGTTGAACTGATTATTTTGATTAATGCTAATGTTATACAATATCTTAGTGTAAAACCGTCTTACAATATTCTGTTGTATTACATACTTACCGATGCTTGTCTATTTGGCACGACTAATGTTGCAGGAGTGGGATATAGTTTTACAGTTAATTGAGGAGAAATTTCACTTGGTGCAAGAATATCAGGAGCTGCAATATGAGGCGGTCAGTTCTCAAACTATTTTATCTCAAAAAAACTTATATGAGACGGTCTGATATGTGAGACCGTCTTCACGTCTTGTTTGATTACACGGCCTGATTTGTGAGACCTTGTTGTTGCTTAATAGGAGATGGTAAGGAGACAAATCAAGAACTTCAGAAAAGAGAATGTCGTAATTCTGGTCACTCTGTTGGTCTGGTTGTTAGGTTTTGTGATCGGGTATGTTATTAAGTAGTTTATGATTCTTCAAACACTAATACTTTTGTAAGGCGGTTTTATACTAGTATTAGTGTAAAACCGCTAGTTGATTGACTTTTACGTCCCTAAAAAAAACTAATTTTAGTAACTAGTTAACTACTTATATACTGTCAAATATTTTTGTCTTTCTTTAATGGTTTTATATGTTAAACGGTTTTACACGAGACTTTCTCATCTATAAATTACAACTGTCCTGATAGATTCCCGTCTTTTTTATTTGGAATGTACAGAAAACAGATCATCAATTCAATGGTGAACTACTGTTTCTTGTTCGATTAATTATTTAGTTTTACAAAATTAAAATTCAAAACATGGTATTAATCAGTAAACATATGTACACTGTACAGTTACCTTAAGTAGGCCTAAGGAGCGTGACAGTAACGCGATGATTATCAATTCCAGAAAAGCGTACCATAACAGACATTAATCCCATAACTAAAATCATAAACCAGAAAGAAATCTTGTACTTGTAGCAGCAATTTTGAATTCCCGCTTCCTTTTCTTCTTCCTCTTCTCTCTTAACTTCAATTTGATAATCAACTCTACGCACTCCGGTTCCCCAATCAACAAACTCGGGATTCTCGTACACCTTGAACCCCGCCACATCGGACACTCCCCCATTGTAACAATTGTCACTTCTATCATCAGTGACACACGATTCAGGGTACCCACTTGAACTTCCGGGAGGAGTTAGAGGCCGGTCTTCAGTCCAAGCACGAGCGGCCTTCTGTAGGCGGATAATCTGTCGTGCAGTGCGGGCCAAAGACTGAGGCGCTGTGGACGAGGCCATCTCAGCCGAGAGAAGATTAATAATCAAGGATAGTTCATGGTTTAACTCTTCTAGTATAAGTAGGTCGGATTGTGTCAGTTCACGTTTACGTGGGGACGATAAGGTGGGTATGAGTCGGTTTTTGATATTCCGTATTTTCTCATCCAAACCATTGTAATTTTTCTCCATTTTTTTTTCAGATTTTTTTTTATGCCTCCAAATTTGTTTGTATAGGTTTGGAAAGGTAGTTATTATTTGGCGGGTAGTTATATTATTGGAGGGAAAATAACATAACGGTTGATAGAGTTAGTTGAGCTAATAAAATTTTGGCGCCAAATGATTTTACTGGTATTTGCCTTTGATTTGGGCTTTTTTAATTTGATTGATTAAACACTTAACTTCACTATTTGATTGAAAGTGGCCCAATCTTTTTAAAGGTTGAGCATCGATAATTTACTCTCTTTATTTATCTCTGGGATAACAACCGTATTTGATAGGAAAATGAAATGACGCTACTCAGTTACTAGAAGTATTAATTTTAGTGTCACGCTTTCAGAAATGCAAAATAAACACAATATATTTCTGGCTCAATTATGTGAGTTTTCATTGTTTATATGAGATAGAATCATAGAATTCAGTCCCATTTGGTGGCACTCGATTATTGCGATATTTTTTTAATTATTCTTATTAGTAACTAAAATCAAAATGTAACTCCAAGTTGCCTTATTCTTTTCATTTTTATTACCGATTCACATTGTCTTTTATAGTTTATATTTATTTGTTAGGTTTATTTCAATCAAATATAAAGAATTAAATAAATCCGAAATAAAATTTAATTAGGAGGTATTATTATTTAGTTTGTGTTATGTAAAGTAGTTGTGCGAATTGCATAGTTAATTAGTTGATCTAGCTAAGTACGAGTAGCTAGGATGTAAATGTTTCATCTAATCGATTTAGTTTATAATTGACTTTGATAGTCCTCGAATGATGTTAACTTGAAATTAATAGTTTTTATCATTATATCTAAACAATACATATATTAAGTCAAGAAATCAACCGTTAAATTCCGTATTGATTTACATCAAAATCAAACGAGGGCAATAAATTACGATGGTAGAATACTATAATGTTTCCACTTTTAATTTGAAGGCTTAACTTTTGAGCTACATACTCCGTATAATTTTTCTTGTAACTATATAGAAAATGGCGAGTTGGGGGGCCAGATGTACACGGTCGCAATGACACAAATAAATAGATAGTGTAAGTAAAAAGACTATTACTTGCATTAAATATAAGATTTGTTATTTGCTAATCTGATTTTATCAATATATAGGCTTACAAAATTTGTTAAATGTTAAAATTCTTATTCTTAAGTTAATACAAATGTAAGAAACTAATTAAGATAATAAAGAAGAAAAAATATTATCTTTAATTAATTAATTATGAGAAGGTGGACGAGATCTTGGTTTAGGATAATCTGAGTAAATCCCAGGATGTAATTCTGTGTGTTTGCTTGGCAAATGCCATGATACTAATGATTTCTTTTTATAAATCACCAAATTTCTTCTGCTTTTTTGTTCCAATTCCTGCAAAATTATGTCAACAAACATGTGATAAGTTTGCTAAAAAGTGTAGCTCTACAATTACGGTAATTTTTGTGTAAAACAGTCTCATCATATAATAAAAAGATAACTCATTTATTTGCATTATTAAATGAATAAAATTTTTATAAAATTGGATTATTCTAGAATTTGTGCGACAATAAATAATTAAATATGTATCAAGCACGGATAACTCTTAATTAGGGTAAAGTAAAATATTTAAACTTGTGGTAGGCAGGGAAAAGAGGGATCAGACGTACATAGTCTTTCACATTTTTAAAATATGATTAGTTATTTTCACATTTTGAAAATACGATCTTTTAAAACACAACCAGTAATTTAGTGTTGGTGTTAAAATTATAGATGGTGTCGGATGAAAGGAATGCATGATCATAGTAAAAGTTTATATATATTTATATATAAGACGGTTTTACAAGTGACTTTATAAGTAAAAGAACATACGAATTGTATGTAAAACTTAGTGATATATGAAACAAACCTTATGTGAAACTTCATTCTTCATCTTTAAACAACGAGCATTGCATGGATAAACTAAGAGACTTATGATTAGAATTACAACAAAATAATATTTTTTCATGATGACCAAAAAAAAGAGGTAGTAATTAATTTGGACGTACGATATATAATAAATTGTGCAAGTTTTACACTTGCCAAAGAGAAAAAGAATCCATAAAAAACAGTAAATACTAAATATATAGTGCATGTGAGAGTTCATTAGGTAACCATGCAGTAATAAATAAATATATAAATGTCCAATTTTTAGGGTTCATTAAAGAACAAGTGTAGCACTTTTTGTGGTTGTATTTGTGTTGTGCTTGTAAACGATAATATGAAAAAATAAAAAAGGTTACGCTCGAAAACTTATTCGTAATTACGTCTTTTCACTGCTGAAAAAAAAAAAAGACAATTTATTTGTGAACCCCTTAATTTGGGACATCGTAATTTGTAAAGGAGAAGGTCTCGTGCAAAACCATTTTATTTATGTGTAAAATCGTATTATATGTAAAGTGTCATGAGTAGTTATTTTAATTTAAGAATGTTCATTTAATTTAAGAATGTTCATGTCTATTAGCTACTGGCCTGGTTTACGCTAATTCTTGTGTAAAAGCGTTTTCCATAAGTAATTTCCCTATGAAAATTGAAGTACTATGTAATCGAGTTTCTTGGTGATTATAGTTAAATAATTTTTATAAATCACCATTTTTATTATAGTTGAATAATTCTAAATACTTCAACAACTAAATTGTCAACACGAAATAGTTTATGGACAGCATTTAGCAATTATCTTTGGTTTATGACTCATGAATTATGATTTATTTGGATTAAATTGTCCAAATATAAATTTGGTCTCATCATAATCTACAAATCAAATGTTATGAACTTATGATGAACTCCTAAATCTACGTTTTTTTCACACTGCTTATTTCCTGCATTATTTTATTGGGATTGTTACCATAGTTTTAAAATTCTTTCAAAGTAGTCAAATGTAGGTAAAAAGTGTGTAGAAGAACCATAATTTAAGGTAAAATGTATGTACTTTATTCTTTGTTCTGTTTTGTTTTGTTTGTTTGTTTGTTAATGCTTTCACATGGTTTTATTGAGCTGTTTTTTTTTTGGTACCACAAAAGTCCTCATTTGTTCCGTTGCTTGTGTTCCCTTGTTCTGTGCTTAGCTACCCTTAACAAATATGAGACTGTTTTCGTCGTAAAACGAGACGATCATGATCGATGAAACGCTAGTACCGAGTTCCTACCTTTTTCGATCAGCGAGTGAACGTGTAAAAGGATCATTGTCGAAAGCTGCTTAATGAAGCGGCTAGTAAACTTGATTGTCATTTATGTTTTTGGGTGTGGGAGTTTGATTGTACATGTATGCTTCCTCGCAACACTCATAAGCCGAGGAATTTTTACTCGGGGTTTTTCGAACAACTCTCATGTGCTTAGCTTAGGATGTAACTCGATAGCTTCATTACTTCCATGGTTCCACCACCATGCCCTCGGTGTGTCAACGAAGTGTACCTCTTGCATAGGGTAAAGACGAGCTAGTATGAATACCGACTTTTTGTTTGTCATCAAATCAACCCACCCCCACCCCCACCCCCCCAAACCCAAACAAGTCTCCCTTCTGACAAACCTTTTTCGTCTAAAACAAAGATGAGAAAATGTGATTCTTTTACGAATGCCACTATTTTTTTAAATGTGAACAATTTTAGTTGTATCTTTAACTACAACATTTTATCGTTAAATGGTCTCTTTTTATTGTAACATGACGATATTTTTTTACGTCTTAATTTCAGATGGGAAAAGCCCGTCTGGAAGTAAGAATTTTCCCGACCAACGTACAACGCTTGCCTTACCATAACCCTACTGTTCGGTGAAAAGGGAAGATGCTCAAATAATACCTTACCATAGAAAAAAGCAGTTAATCTGTCAGAACACCAAATTGACGATTTCCTTTCTTTCTGATTTCTAAAGCAGCCATCTGAATGCCAACATACAGTGTAACAGGACATGGAAAAAGAAGACGAAACCATTGATAACACGAGATTTGTCAAATTTAAAAAACACTAGATAAAAACAGGAGTATCCCACAGGCATATCTGCACTGCCGGGGAGAAGAAGACTAAAATCGAAGTCCTGTATAAAAAAAGAGCCTGGATTGTTAAAATCTAACGACCTGTTTTCCGAAGTAAAAAGTAAGGTGCCTCGCTACGTACAAAATCTAGGGACTAAATACGACATTAACCTAGAATGTTTATGATACTTCAACGTTTGCTACTTGTGTTTTAACCTCGTTCATTGTCCCATGAAAATGATGGTAAACTTCAAAGGCTTATATACGAGAGACGAGAATCTAGTATCATATCTGAAGAAGGTTATTAGCAGTCACAGCTACAGAGTTTGTTTGCTGCAAATCCTGTCATTTTCAGAAATGGTGTTTAACAGTCAACACGTATACAAGAACAACACACCAAAATCACGAACAATTGCTCTATTCATTTTATTTTGGCTTTTTTTCCTTTCGCGTAAAAACAAACCTTAATTGATAGATATTTGTCTACTTCACGAAACATATAACCGAAAACATATTCAGCAAGAACCAAAAAAACAACAACTGCATTATCAAAGTGTGACAGGTACTTGTAGTTATTATATTTTTTCGACTCAGAATAATATTTAATCTTTTCGGGATATTAAAATTTGAAAGAACTACTTTAATAAGAAACTATTTTCATTCATAAGATTCACGCATTGCACCCAAACTACTCAATTAACAGTTAAAATCATTTACCACTCACATCAACGGACTTCGGCTAGTACATGTAAATGACACAGACGACAGACACAGACACAGACACAGACTTGCTTACTTATGTACCTCATGTTCAATGCATCACGGCAAGACTAGTACTTCTCAGATCTTTTAGCTGCCTCGCCCATGAATATCATTCTCTCCTGAAGACATAACATACGAGCTCAACACAAAGACGGTAATATCAGTTTGCTCGATTAGTACAATATAGTGTAACTAAGATATCAATCAAAGCCTCTAAGGTACAGCCACAAAGTGCTCCGATAAAACACGAGATGGGGATCCTCCAGCGGATTAATTCCACCATTAGATGACTAGTTTAGCAGTTCCCCCTCCCCCGCACACAAAGGGATGGTAGCCGAAGAGTGCCACCACCAACAGGTCTAACGTAAAGCTATCTTAATGGAGTCACAGCAGGATCAATCATATTTCCCCTGAAAATATAGATGTTTTCTAGTCCACAAACAAGACATTGCAACCGACAAAACTTAGGACGAAGCTCATTAGATTGTCCCGTATAGAATAGAGAGCAATTAGGGAGGTAATTGCAAGGAAGAGGATTGACAGTCGATAAGAGAAATATTCAAACATGGAGGTAATAAATCTCTAATCGCTTCAGTCATTCATTGAGGAATAAAAGCTTAAGGGGATGATCGTTTATAAGTAGGCTACAAAGAGAAAGAGAAAACAGAACATAAACACCAAAACCAAAATCAAAGTGAAACAAGGATGAATAACCACAGCTGAATACAAGCACGACCAAAAGACATCCAAAGGACAAACATTTACTGAAATATTGTGATGGCCATATTTTCTTCCACCGCAACTGGATTTCGCAGATTTATGGGCATGCCAACATGAATTCGATCGGCTATAACAAATTACAAATTAGGTATCTTGCTGTCCTAGGTTGTCCACTTATCAGTTCTATTTCATTTTCATTTGCCACTTTTGTGACTAAACGAGTAGACACTAAATGCCAAACTTAACTGACAAACACCAGAAATACTTACAGATTCCGAAAACCCTTTCCATATAGTAGAAGCACACTTCTTTGCCTGATATAAGTGAAAAATTAGAGATACCACAATGATTAAGAAATATGGCATAAATTACTAGAATGTTAATATTAATAACCCTTGAATAAGTCCAGCTCCTCTGGCTCCTGATTTGCTCCCTGCAAGATTAAATTGACAAATTAATATTGAAGATCACTCCAAACAACATGAAAAATTATACCCCTTTGCCTTGGTAGTTTAACTTTTCAATTATTTGCGGGTGATATTTTATTCAAAAGTACAAATGATCCGGGTAACACGACATTCAAGTAAATCACTTACACCAAAATGCAGAAGCCACGAGTTCGAAGTTTGCCAGAAACAATCCTGTTAAAATAGAAAGCATGGTTAGTACATAATATATGTAGAACATTATTAATCTTTTTTCAAATAATCGGAAGACAAGAAACTAACCCAGAATCTAATCCAGAAGTAGTCATCTCAGCTGGTAAGCTTAGCCCCTTGAAAACATCAAGTCTCTCCTTCACAATCTTCTTCTTCTCAGAATTGTTGATCGCCTTCGATTTCCTCTCTACAAGACACAAATATAACCCCAATCAAAACAAATTTACGAAACCTTCAACGAAAAATGACAAGTTAGCCGTTTATATAACTCACCTGAACCAGGAACTTTCTGAAGGGACAGTATCTTGATACCTAGATTACCAACCCTCAACCAAGCCTTGCATTCGTACGAAACAAGAATCCCATCTTCACCTTTGACCCTTAAGGTCATGAAGTAGTACATACCCGTGGTAGCCTGAAGACGCAACTTTTTCAGCCGCACAGGTCCGACAGGAGGACTATCCTGTTAGAATAAATAAATTACAATCATGAAAATCACAAATTCATCAAGAAAAAATAAAAAAACAAACCTAGAACTCGTACCATCTTATGTTGATATAACTTGATGATCTCGGGAATTAGTTCATTTGCGCGTTTCCAACTCGTACCATTTCGGAGAGCCGGGCATAAGCGCCCCGTACCTAACACCGACCGAAAATTTCGCAGCATTGCTAATCGCCTAAATAAAAAAAATGGCATTTAACCGTTTAACATCAAAAACCAATGAACAATCAATCAACAACCATAAGGCACTACAAAAAAAAGCTCTGAAAATGCCACAAATTAAACATCAAAATCCGCTAAAAATTTCTAAAACCTAATTTTCCAAAATAAGATCAGACAACCAAAGGTTCACACAATCAAGATAACAAAATTACATAAGATCAAAATCAACAAATTTTATAAAACCTAATTCCCCAAGAAACAAGACACAATCAACATTACAAATAGCGTAAGCATAATGAAATTACTTCAATTTCAACAATTTCGAATCCAAATTCAAATCAACAGATATGCATGATAAACACAAAAAATATCGTAATTTTACACAAACTCCGCAAAATTAAGATTGAACAATACGAGAATCGATATGAAGATGAGGTGTGATACCTTTCAGTGGAACGAATTAGGGATTGCAAACCCTAATTTAGATTGATGAGAATAAAACGGAGGAGAGAGAAAGCGTTGGTTATTTAGTGATTAGGTTTCGAAGGCAGTAAAAACACTTAAAGTAAATAAATAATAATATAAATTCTAAAATAGTTTATCTGATTAAAAAAAAAATATACTCCCTCCGTCCCGGTCATTTGTTTACCATTTCCATATTAGGGTGTCTCATTCATTTGTTTACCTTTCTATAATAGGAAGATAATTTATGAGTAATGTGATCACCCAATGGGACAATTGTCCACTTGTCATCCACCTAATACAACTACAAATGGTCCCCTCCCATTTTCTTAATAATTGTGCCAAAAGCAAAGGTAAACAAATGACCGGGACGGAGGGAGTAATATATAGAGAATATTAGATATAAGTAATATATTCTCTAAAAATATTAGATAGTATAAAATATTAAGAGATATATTATTTAATATTAAAATATTGTTCGATATAACAATATCTATTTATTCATCTCTATTATAAAAGGAAATTTTTTTCGAGCGATTATATAGTCTTTAACTTTTGTGAATCGGATTTACTTTTTCACATACGAATTTTACTCTTTCACATACACTTTTTCATAAACTTTCCGTATGATACCCTTTTCCTAAACATAATCTCTCTTTTTCCTTAACATATAATAAAACTAGATTTCATGCCCGTGCGATGCACGGGTTTACGTTAATGTCATTTTCGTAATTTTCCTATAACAGTTAACTTATAAAAATAAATTTTTGAAGTTTTAAGATTATAATAAAATATACTCCGTAATTTTTTTAAAAATAATATTGATATATTGATTCAACTTATTCTATTTTAAACATATGTTACCAACCTTATCGGGACTCAAGTTATATTTGATCTATATTATGACTCGAAAAATGATTCAAAGTACCTAAGAATTAAGCTCTCTAAGACAATGTTTAAGAAACTCAAAAGATTTTGGGTTGATCACCTCACCTTATGCTAATTGTTCGATATGGAGCAATTCTACTATTTATAGTTATTAGTATATTCGCCACACATATATTGTTTTTCAATGTGAGATATATAACATACTAAGAATTACACAAAGTATATGCAAATAATATGAAATTCTATACTGTAATGATAACATTTTTTTTTACCACGAATCTAATTATATTATTTTCATAACTAATACAAAATTTTAAGAGCTCTCTAAAACAATACTCTCTCCGTCTTAATCATTTGTTTGCCTTTGATTAAAATACTCCTAAAAAAAGGCAAACAAATAAATGACCGGGACGAATGGAGTTTTTGAGAGACTTAAATGACTTTGGGTTCATCTCTAAGTTTCAAGGACGACTGTTATTTATAATCGCGTGATCATCCCAGCTTATGATATTTCTCTGATGTGGGACAATTCTTCTATTTATACATAGTATATTCACCACACTTACATTACTTTTCAATGTGAGACAAATAACAAATTTGGTAGTTACCATTAAAATTATTATATATGATACTTTCCTGAATTAATTTTGATGATGTAAATTTCATTAAGGTAGAAATAATAATACAAACTTTTAAAATCTCTGAAAGATAATACTTGAAAGATTCAAAAGATTTTGGGTGAATATCTAAGTTGAAAGATGACTCATTTTCACTATAGTTTTTGTGAATTGAATGTAAAAAATTTTATATACAAATTATAAACACCACTTGAATATAATATAGGAAATGTATATTGAGATAAATAAAGTATTTTTCACTTTATTTTTTAATGATATTTTTTTAAATTAATTTTTGATGATGTAAGTTTCACTAATGTGGATACAAATTTTTAACAGCTCTGTAAGATAGTATTTAAGAGACTCAAAAGATTATGGGTTGATATCTAAGTTCCAATGATGAATCTTATTTATAATTATAGGATCACCCTAACTTATGATATTTTTCTGATATAGGACAATATACTATTTATACGTAATATATTTACCACACTTGTATTATATTTCAATGTGGGACAAATAACTTGTTAAGTAGTACACCATCAAAATTATTACTTATATAGGATATTTTCCTAAATTTTCTAAATTAAGTTTGATTATGTAAATTTTACTATTGTTTTAATAATACAAAATTTTAAAGGTTCATTAAACCAATACTTAAGAGACTAAATCACTCCTATTTATAATCATGATTAGTATATATATTTTCTAAAAATAATTATTTTTCAATGTGAGACTAATAACACATTAAGTAGTTTATCATCAAAATTATTATTTATGATAATTTTCTAAATTAATTTTTAATAATGTAAATTTAACTATTGTGACTATTATAATTCCATTTTGTTAAGAGCTCTCCAAAACAATAATTAAGAGACTTAAAAAATTGTAGGTTTATACCTAAATTCAAGTATGACTCATATTTATAATCATAGGATCACCCTATGTTATAATAATTTTTCAATGTGGAACGATTTCCAATTTATAAGTAATATATTCACCACATATACATTATTCTTCAATGTGGGACTAATAACAAACTAAGTATTACACCATCTTTTTTCATATAATATTTATTTTTAACTGTTACTAAACTGTTATATTAATATTAGAATGATAAAAAAAAAATTAAATGTCATTTATTAAACTTTTAAAGTCATTTATTAACATAACAATATAAAAAAGTAGTTTAAAAGCTCGTGCGATGATCATATTTATGATCACTCCACTTTATGATAATTTTTTAATGTGGTACAAATTTTGATATTTATACGTAGTATAAATTCACAAGTCACGATACCTACATTGTTTTTTTCAATATGGAACAAATAACACATTAAATAGTTTACCATCAAAATTATTATTTATGATACTTTTCTAAATTAATTTTTAATGATGTAAATTTCATTACAGTGAAAATTATAATACAAATTATAAGAGTTGTGTAAGACAATATGTAAGAGGCTCAAAAAAATTTGGGTTGAAACTTTAGTTCCAAATATGATTTCTATTTGTAATCATAAGATCACCCACCTTATGATGATTTTCTGATGTGAGACAATTCTACTATGTATAGGTAATATATTCACCACAACTACATTATTTTTCAATGTATGACAAATAATATACTAAAAATTACACCAAATATGTTCAAATAATATGAGTTTCTATACTTTTCAGGGTTTTTTTCCACCACGAATCTAATTAATATTATCTTCATATTTTTTTTTTTACAATACTTCAATTTTTTTAATAATACCTTTTAAAATTAATTTTTGATGATGTAAATTTAACAATTGTGAAGATAATAATAGACAAACTTTTAAGAGATCTCTAAGACAATACTTAAGAGATTTAAAAGATTTTAGTTTGTTATATAAGGTCCAAGAATGATTCCTATATTTAATCATAGGATCACTCACCTTATGTTAATTTTATGATGTGGGACAATTTTACTATTTATACATAGTATATTCATCACATCTACAAACTTTTAAGAGATCTCTAAGAGATTCAAAAATTTTGAGTTGATACATAAGGTTTAAGGATGACTCCTATTTATAATCATAGGATTACCCACTTTATTATTTTTCCCTTCCAATGTGGGAAAATTCTATCATTTATATATAATATTTTTAGCACATCTATATTATTTTCCAATGTGGGACAAATAATAGTTATGAATTTAACTTTTATTTAAAGAGTTTCTAAAAAGTTGAAAAGTTGATATTATTATTAGGAAAATAATTAATTTAAAAAATATAATCAAAATTTAAGAGTTTAACCATAACTTGGAAAGTATATGTATGAATATGATGTTGAAAAGTTGATAATATTAAAATTCAATCTTTATATAATAATATATTTTATTTAATATTTAATTAGCCTAATAAAACTATGTGTAAGGTAGTTTTATCAATAAAAAATAAAATAGTGTTTTGAAATAGTTGGAGACTCTCTCGTTGCCTGAAAAAAGCCTCTTTTATATATATATATTGATTAACTCACATATACATCTAACCTAAAATCGAATCGAATAAACTTGAACAATGGATTATAATTAGTGGAGTAATTTTTTGGTTTGACAATTAATAATACGTTTTTCAGAAATTATTAATATGCTTAGTAATTAGAATTTATGGGTGGTGAGAGTTATGGTGATTATGAGTGTGGCGGTGGTTATGGATGTGGACGGTGGTTATGGGACTGGTGCGTGACGATGGAGCGATGAAGGTTGCCGTGACGGTGGAGCGGTGAGGTTGGTCGTGACGAATGTTCTAGGTAGCGATGTCGGCGAGGTTCTAATTGGTGGTGATATAGACTGACGGTGGTAGGGGATGTCGGCCATATCGAGGAGGCCATGGATTCGTTGGTTGTCGGCGGGGACTGTGGTGGTGGTGGTGGCCGTTTATGCTCAAAATTTGTGTGGAAGCTTTATCAGAGAAATAAAAATGTTTTTGTGATTTACAGTTATTTCTAACCCGGTGCCGCAATATACCAAAAACCGTGTATTATAGGCTACAATTTAGGCCGTTCGGGAATTCGTATTGGGACATGTTTCATTTTCTCACGAATTTTGTACAACGTGTCCTGGGCTGTGTTTGTAGTTATCCTGTTCGATTAAACCAATAGATAAGAAGTATTTATCCATTTTCACGATAAACATAGTTACCTCCGATAAACGTCTATCGCATACCGACACCTTCAAATCTCCTCCGTTTATGCTCAAAATATGTGTGGGAGCTTTATCTAAGCCAATAAAATTTTTGTGTGATTTACAGTTTTTTCTAACCCGGGGCCGCGAAATACCGAAAACCGTGTATTATAGGCTGTAATTTGGGCCGTTCGGATGGTCATACTGAGCTGCGTTTCAGTTCTCACGATTTTTGTACCATGTGTCCTTGGCCGTGGTAGAAGTTACCATGTTCGATTACACCATCAGATAACACGTGTTATTTATCCATTTTCTCGATAAACCGAGTTACCCCCGAAAAACGTTTATCGCATACCGACACCTTCAAATCTCCTCCGTTTATGGTCAAAATTTGTGTGGAAGCTTTATCTGAGAAAACAATTTTTTCTTCTGATTTAGAGTCATTTCTGACCTGGTGCCGCAAAATACCGGAAACCGTGTATTATATGCTGCAATTTGGTCCGTTCGGGAGGTCGTAATGGTCATGTTTCATTTTCTCAAGTATTTTGTAAAACGTATCCTACGACGTGTTAGTAGTTACCTTCTTCGATTAAACCAACAGATAACAAAAATTTATCCATTTTCACGAGAAACCGAGTTTCCTCCAACAAACGTTTATCGCATGCCGACACCATCAGATCTCCTTCGTTTATGCTCAAAATTTGCGTGGAAGCTTTATCTAAGCCAATAAAATGTTTGTGTGATTAACTGCCATTTCTTACCCGGGACCACAAAATACCGAAAACCGTGTATTATAAGCTGTAATTTAGGCCGTTCGGGAGGTCGTATTGGGTTGCGTTTCAATTTCTCACGATTTTTGTAACCCGTGTCCTGGGCCGTGGTAGAAGTTACCATGTTCGATTAAACCATCAGATAACACGTGTTTATCCATTTTCTCGATAAACCGAGTTATCCCAAAAAACGTTTATCACATACAAACACCCTCAAATCTTCTCCGTTTATGCTCAAATTTTGCATGGGATCTTTATCTGAGCCAATAAAATATTTGTGTGATTTACTTTCATTTCTGATCCGGGGCCAATACCGAAAACCGTGTATTATGAGCTGTAATTTGGGCCGTTCAGGAGGTCGTACTAGGCTGCGTTTCAGTTTATCACAATTTTTGTACAACGTGTCCTGGGCCGTGGTAGAAGTTACCATGATCGATTAAATGATTAAACCATCAGATAACACGTGTTTATCCATTTTCTCGATAAACAAAGTTACCCCCGAAAAACGTTTATCACATACGAACACACTCAAATCTCCTCTGTTTATGCTCAAAATTTGCAAGGGAGCTTTATCCGAGCCACTAAAATGTTTGTGTGATTTACAGCCACTTCTGACCCGGGGTCACAAAATACCGAAAACCGTGTATTATAGGCTGTAATTTGGGCCGTTCGGAATGTCGTACTGGGCTGCGTTTCAGTTTCTCACGATTTTTGTACCACGTGTCGTGGGTCGTGGTAGAAGTTGCTGTGTTCGATTAAACCATCAGATAACACGTATTTATACATTTTCTCGATAAACCGAATTACCCCCGAAAAACGTTTATCGCATATCGACACCCTCAAATCTCCTCCGTTTATAATCCAAATTTGCGTGGCAGCTTTATCTGAGTCACTAAAATGTTTGTGTGATTTACTGCCATTTCTAACCGGGAGCCACAAAATACCGAAAACCGTGTATTATAGGATTTAATTTGGGCCGTTCAGGAGGTCGTAATAAGCTGCGTTTCAGTTTCTCACGATTTTTTTACCACGTGTCTTGGGTCAAGGTAGAAATTACCGTGTTTGATTAAATCATCAGATAACACGTATTTATCCATTTTCTCGATAAACCGAGTTACCCCCGAAAAACGTTTATCGCATACCGACACCCTCAAATCTTATCCGTTTATAATCAAAATTTGCGTGGGAGATTTATCTGAGAAAATAAAATGTTTTTTTTATTTACAGTCATTTCTGACCCGGGGCCCCAAAATACCGAAAACCGTGTATTATATGCTGCAATTTGGTCCGTTCGGGAGGTCGTATTGGTCATGTTTCATTTTCTCAAGTATTTTGTAAAATGTATCCTAGACCGTGTTAGTAGTTACCTTCTTCGATTAAACCAACAGATAACAAGAATTTATCCATTTTCACGAGAAACCGAGTTTCCTCCAACAAACGTTTATCGCATGCCGACACCATCAGATCTCCTTCGTTTATGCTCAAAATTTGCGTGGAAGCTTTATCTAAGCCAATAAAATGTTTGTGTGATTTCCTGCCATTTCTGACGCGGGGCAAAAAAATATACGAAAAACCGTGTATTATAGGTTGTAATTTGGGCCGTTCGGGAGGTCGTACTGGGTTGCATTTCAGTTTCTCACGATTTTTGTCTCACGTGTCCTGGGCCGTGGTAAAAGTTATCACGTTCGATTAAACCATCAGATAACACGTGTTTATCCATTTTCTCGATAAACCGAATTACCCCGAAAAACGTTTATCGCATAAAGACACCCTCAAATCTCCTCCGTTTATGCTCAAAATTTGCAAGGGAGCTTTATCTGAGCCACTAAAATGTTTGTGTGATTTACAGCCATTTCTTACCCGGGGTCACAAAACACCGAGAACCGTGTATTATAGGCTATAATTTGAACCGTTCGGAAGGTCGTACTAGGCTGCGTTTCAGTTTCTCACGATTTTTGTACCACGTGTCGTGGGTCGTGGTAGAAGTTACCATGTTCGATTAAATGATTAAACCATCAGATAATACGTGTTTATCCATTTTCTCGATAAACAAAGTTACCCCGAAAAACGTTTATCGCGAACGGACACGCTCAAATCTCCGTTTATAATCGAAATTTGCGTGGGAGATTTATCTGAGAAAATAAAATGTTTTTTTTATTTACAGTCATTTCTGACCCGGGGCCCCAAAATACCGAAAACCGTAAATTATATGCTGCAATTTGGGCCGTTCGGGAGGTCGTATTGGTCATGTTTCATTTTCTCAAGTATTTCGTAAAACGTATCCTAGGCCGTGTTAGTAGTTACCTTCTTCGATTAAACCAACAGATAACAAGAATTTATCCATTTTCACGAGAATCCGAGTTTCCTCCAACAAACGTTTATCGCATGCCGACACCATCGGATCTCCTTCGTTTATGCTCAAAATTTGCGTGGAAGCTTTATCTAAGCCAATAAAATGGTTGTGTGATTTCCTGCCATTTTTGACCCGGGGCCAAAAAATACCGAAAACCGTGTATTATAGGCTGTAATTTGGGCCGTTCGGGAGGTCGTACTGGGCTGCGTTTCAGTTTCTCACGATTTTTGTACAACGTGTCCTGGGCCGTGGTAGAAGTTACCTTGTTCGATTAAACCATCAGATAACACGTGTTATTTATCCATTTTCTCGATAAACCGAGTTACCCTCGAAAAACGTTTATCGCATACCGACACCTTCAAATCTCCTCCGTTTATGGTCAAAATTTGTGTGGAAGCTTTAGCTGAGAAAATAATATTTTCTTGTGATTTACAATCATTTCTGACCTGGTGCCGCAAAATACCGAAAACCGTGTATTATAGGCTACAATTTGTTCCGTTCGGGAGGTCGTACTAGGTCATGTTTCATTTTCTCACGAATTTTGCACAACGTATCCTGGGCCGTGTTATTAGTTACACTGTTCGATTAAAATGATAACAAAAATTTATCCATTTTCAAGAGAAACCGAGTTTCCTCCGAAAAACGTTTATCGCATACCGACACCGTCAAATCTCCTCCGTTTAATCTCAAAATTTGCTAAGGAGCTTTATCTGAGCCAATAAAATGTTTGTGTTATTTACTGTCATTTCTGACCCGGGGCGACAAAATACCGAAAACAGTGTGTTATGAGCTGTAATTTGGCCGTTCAGGAGGTTGTACTGGGCTGCATTTCAGTTTCTCACGATTTTTGTCTCACGTGTCCTGGGCCGTGGTAAAAGTTATCATATTCGATTAAACCATCAGATAACACTTGTTTATCCATTTTCTCGATAAACCGAATTACCCCGAAAAACGTTTATCGCATACAGACACCCTCAAATCTCCTCTGTTTATGCTCAAAATTTGTAAGGGAGCTTTATCTAAGCCACTAAAATGTTTGTGTGATTTACAGCCATTTCTGACCCGGGGTCACAAAATACCGAAAACCGTGTATTATAGGCTGTAATTTGGGGCCGTTCGGAAGGTCGTACTGGGCTGCGTTTCAGTTTGTCACGATTTTTGTACCACGTGTCGTGGGTCGTGGTAGAAGTTACTGTAATCGATTAAACCATCAGATAACACGTATTTATACATTTTCTCGATAAACCGAATTACCCCCGAAAAACGTTTATCGCATATCGACATCCTCAAATCTCCTCCGTTTATAATCCAAATTTGTGTGGGAGCTTTATCTAAGAAAATAAATTGATTTTGTGATTTACAGTCATTTTTTACCCAGGCCGCAAAATACCGAAAACCGTGTATTATAGGCTGCAATTTGGGCCGTTCGGGAGGTCGTATTGGTCATGTTTCATTTTCTCAAGAATTTTGTAAAATGTATCCTGGGCCGTGTTACTAGTTACCTTGTTCGATTAAAACAACAGATAACAAGAATTTATCCATTTTCACAAGAAACAGAGTTTCCTCCAAAAAGCGTTTATCGCATGCCGACACCATCACATCTCCTCCGTTTATGCTCAAAATTTTTGTGGGATCTTTATCTGAGCCAATAAAATGTTTGTATGATTTACTGTCATTTCTGACCCGAAGCCACAAAATACCAAAAACCGTGTATTTTAGGCTGTAATTTGGGCCGTTCGGGAGGTCGTACTGAGCTGCGTTTCAGTTTCTCACGATTTTTTTACCACGTGTCCTAGGTCAGTGTAGAAATTACCGTGTTCGATTAAACCATCAGATAACACCTATTTATCCATTTTCTCGATAAACCGAGTTACCCCCGAAAAACGTTTATCGCATACCGACACCCTCAAAACTTCTCCGTTTATAATCGAAATTTGCGTGGGAGATTTATCTGAGAAAATAAAATGTTTTTTTTATTTACAGTCATTTCTGACTTGGGGCCCCAAAATACCGAAAACCGTGTATTATATGCTGCAATTTGGGCCGTTCGGGAGGTCGTATTGGTCATGTTTCATTTTCTCAAGTATTTCCTAAAACGTATCCTAGGCCGTGTTAGTAGTTACCTTCTTCGATTAAACCAACAGATAACAAGAATTTATCCATTTTCACGAGAATCCGAGTTTCCTCCAACAAACGTTTATCGCATGCCGACACCATCGGATCTCCTTCGTTTATGCTCAAAATTTGCGTGGAAGCTTTATCTAAGCCAATAAAATGTTTGTGTGATTTCCTGCCATTTCTGATCCGGGGCCAAAAAATACCGAAAACCGTGTATTATAGGCTGTAATTTGGGCCGTTCGGGAGGTCGTACTGGGCTGCGTTTCAGTTTCTCACGATTTTTGTGCAACGTGTCCTGGGCCGTGGTAGAAGTTACCATGTTCGATTAAACCATCAGATAACACGTGTTATTTATCCATTTTCTCGATAAACCGAGTTACCCTCGAAAAACGTTTATCGCATACCGGCACCTTCAAATCTCCTCCGTTTATGGTCAAAATTTGTGTGGAAGCTTTAACTGAGAAAATAAATTTTTCTTGTGATTTAGAGTCATTTCTGGCCTGGTGCTGCAAAATACCGAAAACCGTGTATTATAGGCTACAATTTGTGCCGTTCGGGAGGTCGTAATGGTCATGTTTCATTTTCTCAAGTATTTTGTAAAACGTATCCTGGGCCGTGTTAGTAGTTACACTGTTCGATTAAAATGATAACAAAAATTTATCCATTTTCAAGAGAAACCGAGTTTCCTCCAACAAACGTTTATCGCATGCCGACACCATCAGATCTCCTTCGTTTATGCTCAAAATTTGCGTGGAAGCTTTATCTAAGCCAATAAAATGTTTGTGTGATTAACTGCCATTTCTGACCCGGGGCGACAAAATACCGAAAACAGTGTGTTATGAGCTGTAATTTGGCCGTTCAGGAGGTTGTACTGGGCTGCATTTCAGTTTCTCACGATTTTTGTCTCACGTGTCCTGGGCCGTGGTAAAAGTTATCATATTCGATTAAACCATCAGATAACACTTGTTTATCCATTTTCTCGATAAACCGAATTACCCCGAAAAACGTTTATCGCATACAGACACCCTCAAATCTCCTCCGTTTATGCTCAAAATTTTTGTGGGATCTTTATCTGAGCCAATAAAATGTTTGTATGATTTACTGCCATTTCTGACCCGAAGCCACAAAATACCAAAAACCGTGTATTTTAGGCTGTAGATTGGGCCGTTCGGGAGGTCGTACTCAGCTGCGTTTCAGTTTCTCACGATTTTTTTACCACGTGTCCTAGGTCGTGGTAGAAATTACCGTGTTTGATTAAACCATCAGATAACACGTATTTATCCATTTTCTCGATAAACCGAGTTACCCCTGAAAAACGTTTATCGCATACGGACACCCTCAAATCTCCTCCGTTTATGCTCAAAATTTATGTGGTAGCTTTATCTGAGAAAATAAATTGTTTTTGTTATTTACGTTCATTTCTGAGCAGGTGCCGCGAAATACCGAAAACCGTGTATTATAAGCTGCAATTTGGGCCGTTCAGAAGGTCGTACTAGGTCATGTTTCATTTTATCATGAATTTTGTACCACATATCCTGGGCCGTGTTAGTAGTTACCCTGTTTGATTAAACTAACAGATAACAAGTATTTATCCATTTTCTCGATAAACCGAGTTACCCCTGAAAAACGTGTATCGCATACCGACACCCTCAAATGTCCTCTGTTTATGGTCAAAATTTGTGTGGAAGCTTTATCTGAGCTAATAATTTTTTTTTTTTGCGATTTACAGTCATTTCTGACCTAGTGCCGCAAAATACCAAAAACCGTGTATTATAGGCTGCAATTTGGACCGTTCGGGAGGTCGTACTTGGCTGCGTTTAAGTTTCTCACGATTTTTGTACCTAGTGTCCTAGGCCGTGGTAGAAGTTACCATGTTTGATTAAACTATCAGATAACACGTATTTATCCATTTTCTCAATAAACCGAGTTACCCAAAAAACGTTTATCGCATACGGACACCCTCAAATCTCCTCCGTTTATGCTCAAAATTTGCCTGAGAGCTTTATCTGAGCCAATAAAATGTTTGTGTGATTTACTTCCATTTTTGACCCGGGGCCACAAAATACCGAAAATAGTGTGTTATATAGGCTGTAATTTGGGCCGTTCGGGAGGTCGTACTGGGCTGCGTTTCAGTTTTTCACGATTTTTGTACTACGTGTCCTGGGTCATGGTAGAAGTTACCGTGTTCGATTAAACCAGCATATAACAAGTATTTATCCATTTTCTCGAGAAAACTAATTACTCCCGAAAAACGTTCATCGCATACCGACACCCTCAAATCTCCTTCGTTTATGCTCAAAATTTGTGTGTAAGCTTAATCTGAGAAAATAAAATGTTTTTGTGATTTACAGTCATTTCTGACCCGGAGCCGCAAAATACCGAAAACCGTGTATTATAGGCTGAAATTGGGCCGTTCGGGAGGTCGTATTGGGTCATGTTTCATTTTCTCAAGAATTTTGTACAACGTATCCTGGGCCGTGTTAGTAGTTACCCTGTTCGATTAAACTAACAGATAACAAGAATTTATCCATTTTCACGAGAAACCAAGTTTCCTCCGAAAACCGTTTATCGCATGCCGACACCATCAAATCTCCTCCGTTTATGCTCAAAATTTGTGTGGGAGCTTTATCTAAGCCAATAAAATGTTTGTGTGATTTACTGCCATTTCTGACCCGGGGCCACAAAATACCGAAAACCGTGTATTATAGGCTGTCATTTGGGCCGTTCGGGAAGTCGTATTGGGCTGCGTTTCAGGTTCTCACGATTTTTGTACCATGTGTGCTGGGCCGTGGTAGAAGTTACCATGTTCGGTTAAACCATCAGATAACAAGTATTTATCCATTTTCTCGATAAACCGAGTTACCCCCGAAAAATGTTTATCGCATACCGACACCCTCTAATCTCCTCTGTTTAATAACTGGTGGGGACTGTGGTGGTGGTGGGGAAGAGAGATGACGGGAGGGAGGAAGAGAAATGACAGGGAGTTGATGCGTTGTTTTTCTTTTCTTTTCTTTTTTTCTTTTCCTTTTCCTTTTTTTTTCTTTTAATATTAATTATTATAATTATTTGTTAAGTGATTTTTAAATATTAATAACGTTTTAATCTAAAATAACAATAACGTCGCCATCGACCTGGACTAATCGAACAATTGAACGGAGGTGGCGTTGGCGCTGAAAGGAGATGAGGGAATAGAGAAAAGAAATCAATCGAATGGGGACTTAAAAAAAATGACAAGGGTATAATTGTAAAATTCGTATGTGAAAGAGTAAAATCCGTATGTGACAAAGCACGTCCCTTTGTGAAATACTTTGGAGATAAAATAAGTGAGGTAATCCACCATGTTTATTACTAAAATTCAACTACATAAATAAATATAACTAAAATGCAACTATAGACCACCACAATGAGCTAAAACACTTCCCCACACTTGAACATGACATTGTCCTCAATGACAAAAAGGGATGGGAGAAAAAGAAAATGGAGGGTATAGAAATTACCGAGCAAAAGAGAGCATCCAAACTTAGCTTGCTAATGCGCTCTCATCATCATCCATTTAACATCAATTGGTAGACTCAAACTACTTTATTCAAAATAAAATGCACACATTAAAACATTAAAACCGGGTTGTCTCCCGTAAGCGTTGGTTTAACGTCCCGCACAACGCATGTTCAAGCTTAAAAATCAAGTATGGGGTCATACAGCACTACCCCTTCAATAAAGAAAATATCATTCAATTAAGAGTAGAATATGTCAATGCCCTTAAGAGAAGATCATACAAGCTAGCAAAAGAATTGGTTAAGAGTTTATAACAACTTATAATAAAAAGAAACCATACACACCTCATAACCATATAGGCATGTACACCATACTCATCACGTCCTTTGGGTAATTCAAAAATAATCACGGAGTCATGGTATCTTTCGTTATGAAATTGGATCGTCGTAATTAAGCTGTTCTTTTCCCCCAATCCAATCAAAAGTGTCCTCCAAATCCCATAAGATATCGCCCAAGTCACCACCGAATGCTTCGTCATCAAATTGTGGGGTAAGTTAAAATCTACTTTGGGTTTACTATGAGACAAAGTGAAATCAAAGTCATTACTCTCTCCCTCATTATAAATTTGACCACTCGCATCAAGAATAAGAGACATAGGGTAATCATTATTGTTCACAACATCACTTGGACTCAATTCAAGGCACGTTGAGGTGTCAAGGCAAGATTAAAATTACAGTAGGTCTCCCTTGTGACGGGTCGGACCTTGCGACGGGTTTTTCCTCTAACAAAATGGGTAGAGGGAACATGTGGGGCACCCCCCATGTGCTTCCCCTATTCCCTTAAATGGGTCATTTGTGAGGGGAAGTGGTACCCGTCGCAAGCTTGTGACGGATACTGCCCGTCACAAACAAGAATTTGTGTTAAAATTAAGAGTAGAAGTGGTCATTTCTAATTGTTGGGAATTCTCCATCAAAAGATCAAGAACATCCCATTTTTTTCGTGTTTTAAATTTAAGAACTCACCCTCACATTGTACTTGCACATCTATTTGAGTCTCTAGGTTGAAATTATAGAAAACCCCAATCCAAAATCCTTGACTCTTGCCTATATATCGGTGTTTTAACAAATAATCTTCTAGCCTTTCAAAGTAGTGATGAAGTAATTCATGCTCTTGTTGAGGGAAATGGAAAAACATCTAAACTAAAAGACACAAGACCCTTAATTAAAACAATATTTACAAGAAATATCTACACAAGCACACAAAAAACAATTGTCTTTCCCGGCAATGGCGCCAAAATTTGGCTAGACTTGTCGCGAGTCTCCAAATTAGTATTTTTATTCACTACTAACTCTAACAATAGCAAGGATAAGTAGGGGTCGATCCCACAAGGAAGGTGTTTTGTTTATTAAATATGTGCAAATGCAAGTAACCAATTTGGAGTTTTTGATATGTTGATAATCTAACTATACCAAAACAAGAATGAAATGAAATATAAAGACAATATAAATAATTGAAAATGTAGAACAAATATGAGGATGATTCTTGGACCAAGTAATTTCCACCAATAAGTTATGAATTGATCACTGACTCTTCTACTCTATTTCAATATTGAATACTTTGCTATGAAGTTGTTGACCTCTAATTTCACTTATAAATGATTATTAGTTACAAGCGTAAACAAATAGTCCTTACAATATCGTCAATTTAGTCAAGAGCTCAATTGTGTCGAGATTGTAGATTAAAGCGATGTAATTTAGCAAAGATAAACGAATGAAGAAAACAAACGTTGCTTCACTTTGGTTCATACAAATTTAATCTTTTATAACTCAACGATGAAGAAAAGCATACGAAATGATGAATTATAATTGCTATAAAGGAATAGATAAACAAACAAAAGATTCATTCATCTAATTTAGCAATAGTTAATTAACTAATGACAACTAGTTGATCATTCTAGGTGCAAAATTAACAAACCAACAATAATGCAAACTAAATTTGATACTCTAATAATGAAATAGAAATAAAATAAGAGTCTTACCAATCAAACTAACTTGGCTTCAAGAACTTGTTCCAAGATGTAGAACTTAGCCTTCCATAAAAAATAACTAAAACAAATTAGAAATTGAAAGTATATTCTATGTATTATAATTATTAAAAGATGGAAGAAGATATGTCTAAAGTTATCAACAATCATGTCATTTTATAAGTTTTCAAAGAGCATCTTCATAAATCCTATTAAAGCCTCATAAAACCTCATAAAATGTGAGCATAATTGCCGAATTAAAGAAGAATTCGGAATCCAATGTTCAGCCTCTCCACGAGGCTAAGTAGTCTGCCAAAGTTGCCGCGACACGCGGCAAGCCGCGCCACGAGGCTACCATTTTTTCCTTTGACGCTTCCTCTTCTTCCTTGCTTCCATACTTTAATTCATTGTTTTGGGTTTTGACTTGTCTTTAATCCACAAACTTTTAACTCTCATTAACCCATTATTTGACATGAATTTAGTCCAAGGAATAAGTGTAAAAATATTTATGTAAAAAAAAATATGTAATTGTAATAAAATCGAATTAAAAATAACTACTAAATAAAAAAAAATTATTTATATAATTATTATAACCTATAATAACATAACAATAACGTTTCTATTTTATATAATATATAACAATAACAATAATATATGTATACAAAATAGACAAGTTGTTATTGTGTTATACAAGAGCAGAACAGCAAGTACAAGTTTTAGATGAAATTCTAATTAGTTGTATAAAGACAAAAATAAGAAAGATTAAAGTTGTATAAATTCTAATATATATAATAATTAATAATATAAATAAAGATATATAAAGAAAGAACTTTTCGACCGAAAAATGGAATTTTTGGATTCCCGCGGCCTGGCCTAATCAGTACTTCGCCAGGCCCTAAAAAAATAAATAATTTCATTTATTCGGTGTTCGACAAAAGTGATGTTTCGAAAGTCACTTTCCAAACTCAGAATGCGATTCTCGAACATGACACCTACCCATTAAACCGAAATTGCGTAAAAACACGTCCAAACAATGCAACTATTACCAAAATGCATTAAAGAGCTAAAGTAACTATAAATAACATATATCAAAGCTAAAGTAGCTAAGAATTGGGTTGATAAAGACGGTATAAAACCGTCACATCAACATGGAAAAAGAAGACGAAACCATTGATAACACGAGATTTTTCAAATTTAAAAAAACTCGATAAAAACAGAAAATTGTCATGTACACTTTTCATATATAACGAAAAACTGCGAGTATCCCACAGGCATATCTGCACTGCCGGGGAGAAGAAGACTAAAATCGAAGTCCCACACGAGATTGTTGAAATCCAACTACCTGTTTTCCAAAGTAAAAAGTAAGGTGCCTATCTACGTACAAAATCTAGGGACTACATACGACATCAACCTAGAATGTTTATGATACTTAAACGTTTGCTACTTGTGTTTTAACCTCGTTCATTGTCCCATGAAAATGCTGGTGGGCTTCAAAGGCTTATATACGAGAGACGAGAATCTAGTATCACATCTGAAGAAGGTTATTAACAGTCACAGCTACAGAGTTTGTTTGCTGCAAATCCTGTCATTTTCAGAAATGGTGTTTAACAGTCAATACAAGGTATACAGGAACAACACACCAAAATCACGGACAAAAATTTCTCTATTCATTTTATTTTAGCTTTTTTTCCTTTCGCATAAAAACAAAGCTTTATTGATAGATATTTGTATACTTCACGAAACATATAAGCGAAAACATATTCAGCAAGAACCAAAAAAACAACTCCTGCATTATTAAAGTGTGACACGTACTTGTAGTTATTCTTGAAATTTATTCTTTTCGGGATATTAAAATTTGAAAGAACTACTTTATTAAGAAACTGTTTTCATTCATAAGATTCACGCGTTGCACCCAAACTACTTAATTAACACTTAAAATCATTTACCACTCACATCAACGGACTTCGGCTAGTACATGTAAATGACATTGAAAAGCATGTTCCTGTATGATACAGACGACACGACAGACACAGACATGCTTACTTATGTACCTCATATTCAATGCATCACAGCAAGGATCTTTTAGCTGCCTCGCCCAGGAATATCATTCTCTCCTGAAGACATAACATACGAGCTCAACACAAAGACGGTAATATCAGTTTGCTCGATTAGTACAATATAGTCTAACTAAGATATCAATCAAAGCCTCTAAGGTACAGCCACAAAATGCTCCGATAAAACACGAGATGGGGATCCTCCAGCGGATTAATTCCAACATTAGATGACTAGTTTAGCAGTTCCCCCTCCCCCGCACACAAAGGGATGGTAGCCGAAGAGTGGCCACCACCAACAGTTCTAACGTAAAGCTATCTTAATGGAGTCACAGCAGGATCAATCATATTTCCCCTGAAAATATAGATGTTTTCTAGTCCACAAACAAGACATTGCAACCGATAAAACTTAGGACGAAGCTCATTAGATTGATACGTATAGAATAGAGAGCAATTAAGGAGGTTATATATTAAGGAGGTTATATATTAAGAGGTAATTGCATGGAAGAAGATTGACAGTCAATAAGAGAAACATTCAAAAGTGGAGGTAATAAATCTCTAATAATCGTTTAAGTCATTCATTGAGGAATAAAGTTTAAGGGGGATCGTTTATAAGTAGGCTAAAAAGAGGAAGAGAAAACAGAATATAAACACCAAAAACAATTTCAAACTGAAACAAGGATGAAGGTGGCAAAACCAAGTTCTAGTAGCCTAGTATTGGAGAGGAAAGAAGGGTGGCAAAATTCACTTTAGAAAATAAGGTAGAGACAGTAGTCCAGACACCCAAAACACTCGTAAAAGATTCCAATGGTTTCAGAAGACGATAAAAGTGTACCGGAAATACTTACAGATTCCGAAAACCCTTTCCATATGGTAGAAGCACACTTCTTTGCCTGATATAAGAGGAAAAATTAGGGATACCACAATAATTAAGAAATATGGCATAAATTACTTGAATGTTAATATTACTAACCCTCGAATAAGTCCAGCTCCTCTGGCTCCTGATTTGCTCCCTGCAAGATTAAATTGACAAATTAAAATTGAAGATCACTCCAAACAACATGAAAAATTATACCCCTTTGCCTCGGTCAATTGTTTAACTTTTCAATTATTTGCGGGTACTATTTTATTCAAAAGTACAAATGATCGGGGTAACACGACATTCAAGTAAATCACTTACACCAAAATGCAGAAGGCACGAGTTCGAAGTTTGCCAGAAACAATCCTGTTAAAATAGAAAGCATGGTTAGTACATAATATATGTAGAACATTATTAATCTTTTTTCAAATAATCGGAAGACAAGAAACTAACCCAGAATCTAATCCAGAAGTAGTCATCTCAGCTGGTAAGCTTAGCCCCTTGAAAACATCAAGTCTCTCCTTCACAATCTTCTTCTCAGAATTGTTGATCGACTTCGATTTCCTCTCTACAAGACACAAATATAACCCCAATCAAAACAAACTTTGGACTCGTACGAAACCTTCAACGAAAAATGACAAGTTAGCGGTTTATATAACTCACCTGAACCAGAAACTTTCTGAAAGGACAGTATCTTGGTACCTAGATTACCAACCTTCAACCAAGCCTTGGATTCGTACGAAACAAGAATCCCATCTTCACCTTTGACCCTTAAGGTCATGAAGAGGTACATACCCATGGCACCCAGAAGACTCAACTTTGTCAGCCGCACAGGTCCGACAGGAGGACTATCCTGTTAGAATAAATAAATTACAATCATGAAAATCACAAATTCATCAAGAAAAAAATAAAAAACAAACCTAGAACTCGTACCATCTTATGTTGATATAACTTGATGATCTCGGGAATTAGTTCATTTGCGAGTTCCCAATATTCGCCATTTCGGAGAGCCGGGCGTATGCGCCCCGTACCTAACAGCGACTGAAAATTTTCCAGCATTGCTAATCGCTTAAATAAAAAAAATGGCATTTAATCGTTTAACATCAAAATCTAGTAAACAATCAATCAACAACCATAAGACACTACAAAAAAGCTCTGAAAATGCCACAAATTAAACATCAAAATCCGCTAAAAATTTCTAAAACCTAATTTTCCAAAATAAGATCAGACAACCAAAGGATCACATAATCAAGATAAGGAAATTACATAAGTGTCAACAATTTCGAGTAAAATTCGATGAAACGAACTTGAAAATACAACAAAATCAAGTCAATTACATATTAATACAGTTCTAAAACCTAATTCCCCAAAAAACTAAGATCACCGACGAATCAAAACAAGACACAATCAACATTATAAATAGCGTAAGCATAATGAAATTACATCAATTTCAACAATTTCGAATCCAAATTCAAATCAGCAGATATGCATGATAAACACAAAACAATATCGTAATTTTACACAAAATCCGCAAAATTTAGATTAAACAATACGAGAATCGATCTGAAGATGAGGTGTGATACCTTTAAGTGAAACGAATTAGGGATTGCAAACCCTAGTTTAGATTGATGAGAGAAAGCGTCGGTTATTTAGGGATTAGGTTTTGGGGAATTATTATTAGAAAGCAAAAAGTAAGATTTTGTTTTTTTTCAAAGGCACGTGATATAAATATTAGAAATACTAGAAATCAATATATAAATATATATATAAAATATGTTTTTTTCAAAGGCACATGATAGTATAAGATATTAGGAATATAATAATATAAATAAATAAATAGTGTAAATGATTATAAATTCTAAAATAGTTTAACCGATTAAAAGAAAATAATGTTGAGAATATTAGATATAAATAATATATTTTCTAATATCTTATACTATCTAATATTTTTAGAGGATATTCGATAGTATAAGATATTAGTAAATATATTATTTAATATTAAATAATGTTAGATATTACAATATCTATCTATTTGTATTATAAAATGAAACTTTTTTTTGAGAGATTATAGAGTCTTTAACTTTTGTGAAATACAGATAAAATAAATAAAATAATAAGTAGATAAAATTTATTAGTTTTTTTAATTATGATGCTACCTCTTTCTAACTACGGAGTATATTTTAAGCGATATTAGAGGATACAATCTTAATGAAATTATAAGATTTATCATAAAATAATCATAGTAACGTAATACATATGTACAATAACGTAATAGCACTAAAAATAATGGTACCTAACTTTGGTGACAAAGAACTAGTTTTAAACCCGTGCAAGTTGCACGGGTATGTTGTTTTGGGGATTGTTATATTAAAATTGTAAATATAGATTGTTTATTGAGCAATTATTTCGTTTTAAATTTATCTAAAAATTGTAAATATAGATTAAGTTTTATATTAAATAATTATCTCATTTTAATTTTATCTACAAATTAAAGAGTAATGTTTTAAATTAAAGCAAAAAAGTTCCCTACTTTTTGTATAACAATTTTAGTTTGACAACGTAATAAATTGTGTTACAAAGAAGATTTTGGATTTGAATTAAAACTTTTGCTTAGAATTAGTATAAATGATATATTAGAGTTAATTGGTTGTGTGGTTGTTATTGTACGATACGTCCTCTTGTTAGTTAAATTTGAGTTTTTACTCAATTTTGTTACTCGGGCGGCTTAAAAAAAAAGCCTGACTTATATACTCCATTATTTAGTCGGAAATTAACATAGAATTGGCGAAATTACAAATTGTTACACTCATTTTACATTTAGTTAAACCCGTGCAGAAGACAAAATGAAAGTTGTAATCCGTGTATATCTATTAATACAATCATTGACCCAATTTTCATGTAGTAGAGATTGAGAGTTATTAAACAAAACAAGATGAAAACTGACCCGTGCGTATCTAAAAATATTTTATACTTTAGAAATCTCATCAAAATATAAGGCACACTATCAATAAAGTTGTGTTTAAAATATTATATGAATAACTAATGCTAAAAAAATATGTATAACAATTATTCATATTTTTATAGTATCTCAACAAATAGTTACTCAATAAAATAATTAACAAATTACTATTTCTCACTCAAACTTTTACTTGGTACTCTAAGAACCAAATGAATCCTCTTTATTTATATATCTTCATTTCTTTTCAAATACAAATACACACATATTATATTATATATTTCGCTTCATTCATTTACCTTTTTCTACTCAAGTATATTTACAACCATTGATAGATAATGACCTCCATTTCTTTTGAGGAAATGGCGAGGATTCTTACTCCACTAAGAGCCAATATGAAAAAAACACAAATTCTCATTCAAGACAGATATTATCCGTCTTAAGTATAAGACATGCCAAATAAATTTCAACCATCTACTTGTTACCTAAGAAATACTAAGAGTTTTGTGTATATTACCATTATATTATATGGTAGTAATTGACCAGACTTAAGTTTAAGACTGATAATACCAATTTAAGCAAGACTTACGGTGTAAAAAAATCACAAATTCTCATTTATGACCGGCATTATCCGTCTTAACCTTTAAACGAATCAAATACGTACCAAATCACCCAATTTGTTGCCTAAAAAATACCAAAAAAATTGTCTTTATTGGTATCATGTGGAGTAGTATTTAAAACGTCTTAAACTTAAGACAGATAGTGTCCGTCTTAAGCAAAACTTTATATAAAAACAAAAAAATAATAGCAAATTTTATATTGATCTATAAACCATGGTCTATCGACTATCTACGGCCTAAACAAAACCTTCGTATCTATTCATATACTCCATATCTGAATATGATACTCGTCAGATATAAAAAAGCCCTATCTTTCTTCATACACAAATTACTCGCTTTCTCGCCTCTTATCCTCCCTCACTCTCTTAGCTATCGGAAACCTCTCTAATTCTCAACCCCAAACCTTTAAAAACAATACGGAGTAGTCCACAATTAATAACTATTCCTTGAATGATACGTATCGGCTAATTGTATGTAATGATGTTTTGTTTCCGTTTTTTAGTAATATCAGTTTAAAGAATTTTATAATCTAATTTTATTACTTATTCAATTTTAGTAAAAATTGTTGCAATTTTTTTGTTTATTTTTTTCTACTTCATATTTATTTTCTAGTATTTCTTTCTTCGTTTTTTCATATATTTTTTTTCATACTTTTATTCATAAATTTCAACCATAATTAATTAGTTGATTTTTTTATATAAGGAAAGTATTTCATGCAAGTAGAAAAAAAAAATAGATCTACGATTTTTATATTTTGTAAAGTATTTACTTTTATAGAACATTATGTTCTTTCATTAAATTTTTTTGTTGTAGTATAGTAATGAGTTTGATTTTTTATAATATTAGTACTTTTGTCAGCAATTATTTTCAAGTTCTTATAATAACAGCAGAAGCCTTCAATGTTTTGTATTTTCTGCGAGTATATTGTAATATAATTGTGACTTTAGTCAATTAAATATGATTGAGATAATTGTTGTAATTATAATTATTTAAATTTAGTATAATATGTAATTATATAATATATGTCATTGTATAATATGTCATACTTATATGAATTTTGTATCTGGAGTATTGTATGATGAAGAATGAAGTTCTAATTAATTCTTATATAAGAAGTGAGCCTAAAAATCAGGAAATTAAAAGCAGCCTTTGACATTTTGATTTTCAACCACAGAGCGACACGTAGGCTCTGTGGTTGTTGTTTTAATAAATAAGGATTGCATCACTGTTCATATGATAAGTACAAAGATATTAATCTTTGGTTAATTTCAAGTTGTTTTCCTAATTTTAGATCTGATTCTTGCATTATTAAGAGTATGTTTCGAATATTTAAAATCTATTCTATTGGTTATTTCTCTTTCTATTGGCAATTTCGGAAATTTAAAGCTTATATACGTAGTATAAAGAAAATTACATAGGAAGAGATGGAAGGAGAAAACGAACCTGATAAATTGAATTTGAGATTGGATTAATTTGGATCCCAATTAGTAAATGTTAAATTGAATTTCTTTCACCCAATTTGCATAAACCCTAATCCCCAAATTTGTTGTATTGATAGAGCGTGAAATGAGACGTCGTGAATGTTCCAAATTTCCGGGTTTGTTAGATTTTTTAAAAAAGGGTTGTCATTTTTTATTACGTGATGGTCCAAATTCAGTTTTCCTTGGCCAATTTCCGAAAACCAAATTGGTTTTGTTCCCGGCCTTCAAATTTCCAATAAAAAATGTGAGAAGAAAGAAAGGCAACACCAGATATATGGCCATAAAAATCGACCTTGAAAAAGCTTATGATCGACTACGCGGGGATTTCATACATTCCTCCCTAGTCGGCATGTGCTTCCCCGGTCTCAGATGCGTCTCTACTACGACTATGCAAATTCTATGAAATGGTTCCGGAATGCGTCTCTACTACGACTATGAAAATTCAGTGGAATGGCGAACCAACTGAAAAATTTACCCCGTCAAGGGGGGCTCGACAAAGCGACCCATTGTCCTCTTATTTATTCGTTACGTACCTTGAAAACTACGACAAGCCATAAATGAAAAAGTGAGAGGAGGAGTCTGGCATCCGATTACTATATGTAAAGACTGACGAAAAATCTCGAACTTATTATTTGCCGATGATATGGTGTTATTTGCCAAAGCTAATACAGACCAAGCCCAAGTTAATAAACAGTTCCTCAAAAGCTTTTGCACAGTATCAGGAGAAAAAGTAAGCACGACTAAATCTAGAATATTTTTCTCGAATAATAGATGAATAATACCCATGTAACGGGAAGCAAATAGAGCTGGAATTGGTTAGCAAACAAAGGTGTTCAACTACCGTTGATGGTATCGTATTCCGACATTCCTTCGGACGATATCCGACCTATTCTTCGAGATGATATCCTAGGAGCAGCTTTCCCTCGTTTTGTTAGCAATTAGTTTCTTTTAATGTCTCGGGGCCTCACCCCTCTTATTTAAATCTACAGCATTTCCAAATTGTTTTACATATCTTTGTAGTGTTGACAAATCAATTGATCTTCTGTTTCACACTTTCACCTGTGGTTATAATGTTGTATTGGCAAAATTTGATGTTTAAGTAATTTGGACATATCAAAACAAAACGGTACATTGTCGATCATATATTTTTAAACGTTGGTTAGAACACTACACATGTCATAGCTTAGTAAATAAACGTTATGAAACTTGTACTCTAAAAAGAGTAACTCGTGCTTTACCCTTGCATTGGGAAGCATTAGCACATTTCTTGTTAATACACCATTTATGATTTATAATTAACTTGAATCTTTGGACATTAGATAGAAATATAGAATAAACAATATTTGTAACACGATCTGAAATTTTGAGAAATGAGACATGAGATTATTATTATTATTATTATTATTGCATAATAAGAGGATTGAATATATGTATGACAGACCTTGACTAGAATATGTACCGTGAATTTGGCAGATCTCAATAACAAGAAAAATTGTCATGTACATATATAACGAAAACTTCCAGAATCCCACAGGCATATCTGCACCTGCCGGGAAGAACACTAAAGATCCAAGTCCTGTATCAAAAGATGGCCTGGATTCTTGAATCCAAAGACCTGTTTTCTGAAGTAAAAGTAAGGTGCCTCTCTATGTACAAAATCTAGGGACCAAATACGACCTCAACCTCGAATGTTTATGATACATCTAAGTTTGCTTCTTGTGTTTTGACCTTGTTCACTGTACCCCAGAAAATGCCGGCGAGCCTCAAGAGCTTATTACGAGAGACGAGAATCTAAATTCACATCTGAAGAAGGTTATTAACAGTCACAGCAACAGAATTTGTTTGCTGCAAGTCCTGTCATTTCCAGAAATGATGTGTATAACAGTCAATACAGGAGTATACGGGTAGTCGGATACAAGTCATACAACACACAAAAAGGACGACATGTATTTAATTCAATTTTCGCCGTTAAAGGCAGTATTACTAGCATTTTTTTCCCGCAATGTGTAAGTTTTGTAATACAAGGCTGAATTTGACAAGAATTAATACCTGGAAAATGATTTCATCGGGGACATGAGGAAGCACCTCTCTCACAGTCTCCGCCATTGCAAGTAAGTTTGCAATGCTATCATTTGCAGGATTAGAGGTGACCCTTCTATGTACAGTTGTTGGTGCTGGGTATCTCTGTGCAGCGGGGGGGAAAGCGGTGCCAGACGTCGAACCCTGAGAAGTGCTTCCTGGCCAGAGGTTCCATGAAGTATCTTCTAGGGCAGTCTGGGCATAGGTCTCTCCAACTGACGCCAAGTGCCTCATCATCATCTGGACTCGGCCCAAACCAACTGATCTAATAGCGGTTGATGGGCCAGCCCTGTCTAGACCTTGACTTTGCCAAGGTTGCAACCAATGTGGGTCTGCTCCAGTTTCTCTACAGCATTAACAACGATGTCTTCAGAATGTGTAAAACGAGTTTTATTAGTTATATGAAAACAAAAATAAGGACGGCTTTGAGTTAGTAATGCTAGTTTACTACAAGGTTGTGTTAGTGATTTGCAAGTAACCTACAAAAACGTACGATGACCTTAACCAGTATGTTGTGAAATACTTGATTCTCACATATGCCAAGGCTAGATACAATGAAATTCTCACTCATCACGCAAGCAAGTAGAATGAACATGTTGCACTCAATCAATTCCCAACAATGTTTTAATCCATAGAGCTTTAACTGGTAACACTTAGAATAACAGGAATTTTATCAGAACAGAGAGTGGTTTCAAACCTCCAAGGACCAGGTTCTATAGAATTTGGGTTTTGGTTGGGGAAAACTCCTCCAAGGCCCCGAACATTTGGCAGATCAAGTCCTGCACTGAGCTGACGAGCAAGTTGTTCATCACTTGAAACATTTGTAGTATTAGAGCTTGCCTCACTTTCGGATTGACCAGCAAAAAGGGGTTTCCGACAGGTAGGGCAAGAATATACCTCATTGAGGCCTTGATCCAACCTGGTATGACGTAAGGCATAAATCTTAGTATCTAATAGACAAAAAGGTGCTCATGCTAAATGGAAGCCTAAGTAAAAGGGGGTTTGGTCCTTAATTTCTACAATTCTACCAGGTAATTTAAGCTGGCCCATTTATAATTATATAAATCTGCACATGCCTTGAACGTGTACCACTATTGCCGGAATAGTATCAAGGGATTCTTTGCCTTTTAATGGGTAAAGATACATCTCAAATTTTCAAGTAAATATAACGAAGTATGTACTCTTAATCAAGTAATTCTGAATTGCTTTTTTTGTTAAATTTAAAGTCGACCCGCTTTCAGCTTTCTCAAAACTGGAAACTTAATAAATAAAAAAATGGAGAGGGTCATATAAATAAACATAACACATACCAAGATCTCAGGCAAGCAAGATGAAATAGGTGCTTGCAAGGTAGCCTTTTGGCCTTTGCCATCGGTTCCTGTACATATCCAGAAAGAACATGAAGAGGTATTTTAATAAGATAAAATGGAAGTTCCCCTAATATAGTAAAAATCAACCTGAGGAAGGTGAAAGCAAAATACTTACCCTACAGATGGCACATTCGTCATCATATGCCCGTATCTCCTCTGACGAAGCATCAGGAAGTGCCTCATGAAGAGCGCCTAAGGCTATCTTCAATTTGATAAATCCTTTAACACGCTTCAGTAATGCACTCAGTAGAGCCTGCATAGAACAAATCAAAGAATTACTACTAGTTACGTAAATTAAGTCAAAACACTGATTTCGAACACATACACGAATGTTCAGGAAAATGAGTGCATCCACCAGATGAAAAGTCATGCCATGAAGAAACCATATAAGCACGTAATGGCCGAGTGCCATTAAAAGCGTCATCATATCGAGGAGGAAGCCCACATTTCGAACAATATTGCTTTTCCATTCCCATAGTGAACCTGCAGAAGCTCTCTATTAAAGAGATGAAGGCAAAAAAGCACACAGAAAAGTATGCAGTGCCGTGAAGATGATCTTTATTATTCACATAATAAGTGCACACAGAAAACATTGGTAAACTAGCGTCAAATTTAGGCCTTGTTCGAATACGAAAACAAGAGGGAAAGAAAGGGGAGGGGGATAAAAGGAAGGGAAAGGGAGGGAAGGGAGAACGGAGTAGGTGTGTTTAATTTTTATTAGCCTGGGAGGATGGAAAATGGATCCTTCCATTTCCCTCCTTTGCTAACCAAACAAGGGACTTTGTATCCCTCCCCTCGTCTTCACTCCAGATCCTCCAATCCAGAGAAGGTCTTAAACTCTCTCCAATATTACAAATATACACTGCGGTACCAAATTTTATCAATTTGAGATTTCGATACAATGATCTTCATACATCCATCATTCCTGAAACAGAACATCTTGAATAGAATACTGACAACAAAATATACTCTCAACTTTGACTTTGCTTTTATCTGTGTAGTAAATCAAGCCCTCGAAAACATAAACTAGATTACATACATGGCTCTATGATATATTATCTCTGATTTATTGAAAGATTAGTAGACTTAGAGTTAAAAGGAACTAACAAAAGAGCACGTATTTATGAAGATTTAGACCTCATATTGTCTAATGTTTACTGACAGCTTGACAAGAAGTCAGATGAAGTACCCGCAGTTGAATCCAAAAGTTTTGACCTTTGGCTATCTGAAGTCTCCGCTGCAGAGTGGTGGAGCCAAATATCCATCAACTGAAATCCATGTACCACCATAGCCTAAAAATATAATCAAACAATAACACTTGTCAGTAGGAGTACTGCACACATAGAATGATAGTAGTTCCACTCGAGATTCAAATGTCACACCTGCAGTGTCTCAAAAGCTATACTGAGCGGCTCAAAGAACAGTAACCAATATGTCGATGAAACTAGTGGTCCAGAAACAGCCGCACAAAACCATACCCTATGAAAGAGACGGTGACCAAAATCTCAGAATGACATAACCAATTCTCATCCCAATTACTCTATAAAGATAATAACAAAGAGCTTCCAACACCTTAAAGCCTAACTTAAAGCAACAATTGCACCACAAGATTCTCAAAATCCAATCCAATACTCCTATAGCATTATGCCAGTGTTCAAACTAGCAAAAGCATAAGCCATTTGTACAAAGTACGAACAACCATTCCAAGATTCTCGTACTCCAATTTGATCAAAATCAGAAGCGACTAACAGTTGAACGTAAATCACTCCATGAACCATCATAATAATTATACAAGACGACATTAACTAGTGAATACGTGTAGCAACTCAATTAAACATAGAAGAGAAAGGATTACCATAGAAAATCAACAGTCAACACAAACAATAGAGCTGAATATACACGAAAATATGTCCAGGGGGTGGCAGAAGGAGATGCATTCAATCTCTCAAGACGATCTCTTGCCAATGCTTGAAACATCTGTACAACAAACATTGGCAAATTGTCAAACACAAAATGAAGTCAAATTTGACATCTTAAATCAGCAGATTAGAAATGTAGTACCTTCAAGAAACAAAGAACAGTTAACCATGTCACCCATAGGCTGCCTTGAAATATCGTTGGCGGGATTATCAGTGGAAGGAACGTCCCCTATTTAGAACAATCAAAGATATGGTTATTTTGACAAAAAAAAAAGGTCTAGCAGAGAAGACATCAGGCATGTAATGCAGTAATGCAAAAATCCTCATGCAGTACATCCTCCTCCATATGAACCTTTTACTTCTCATAATCTTAGCTGATTAAAAACGTCCATCACTCCATCCCACTATCAGAAAAGGTCATTCAACTACCATGGACATTTTGTCTCCTTAATGGACAGCAAAATCTTGTACATGGAACCTAGCAGAAACCAAACATTGAGCTAAATGTGGCGATATTGAAAATCATTGAAAATTGTAAATGAAAAAACAAATTTTAAGTACTAAACCAACTCGTCGGGAAGAAAGGAAACATCTTGGTAAAATGCTTTCAAAGAACGGAGAGAACACCACGAAATAAGTATCCACATGACTTGGATATTATCTTAGTTAGTGAATGTCTAATCTTTCACGCGCATTGGTCTCAGTTTTCAATTTGAAAGAATGTTACACTGTTACACAATGACCGACTATTATGCCATGTAACGATCAAATCTAGTTCAAACGTCATACGATGGATTAAAAAAAGAACTTCAACTAAACTAAGACACACAACAAGCTTCCTGCTCAGCAAATATCCTAATACCAAATTTGCAGCATGACAAGTTTCTTACTTCCCAGGCTCTTCTTCCTTAAATAAAAGATACGGAGTGATATCTTCTAGGTATAACCTGTCTAGTAGCAATTTTCTAAACGACTAAAAAATTACCTTGTAAATAATATAATTCACAAGCCGTTCCACCAATTTGCGAGTTTCCGATGCATATAGCTCTCTGAAAAAGACAGTCTAGAAAGAAAAAAACAAAATGAATTAACTCCTCGCGTATTTTAACAAAAAGGAATTACGGCACTTACATGATCACATGAATAGATATTAACGTTTTGGTGCGGACAAAAGATGACAAATGTTCTGTATATAAACATGTTTATAAAAGGCGTGCCCTTTATATCAAGTGGGAGCTTTTCTTAATATGGATTTTATGATACACTCATTGAATTAACCAACCAACCCTGGATGCTTGCTTCTTGCCAACATTCTTCTTCTGGACGTTGAAAAGGTTCTTAACAATAGTCCAAACAGGTCTCTATGTCTACTCTCTGACAAGCCGACAAGGGAGTCTTTTTTTTGTGTTGTGAAAAAACTCCACAAGCATTTGTCAAAGATACTGCGATGTATTTCTCAAAAGGAGAGCCACTATAAGTCGAATAGTTACACTCCTATAAATCTATCTCGTGATGTTGACAAGGTCCTTTAGAACTTAGCTAAATTCCAAAACAGCTCTTTTTATACAGTCTCTGACAAGGGCTATAAATAAAATTCAAAGAACTTCACAAGGGTTTCCTTGCGATGTATTCCTTAAAAGAGAGGCCAGTACGGTATGTCCAAAATGGAAAGAGCTACGTTTTCCTGCCAATCTATGCGATGACATTGCAACACAGCATCTTGGGTCCTTTCTTATTGACATGGGTTAATCCCCGTATCCTCCGAAGAACTCTCTTGGCTCTTGGTCACATAGCCATGGTTCACAAAAGACTAGTAAACTATGTTACCATCCCCTCTAGCCTCCAAGTTTAGGAAAATGCAGCAAGTGGAGATCTGACAGTTATTCAGATCAATCCAATATGACAAATCATGTCAAAGTTTGGATGAAATTATATAAGCATGAATTCTAGAATAGTTTACCTTAAGGCACAAAGTAACTAGAACGAACACATTGATCACACAAACTGCCAGAAATGTAATCGTGGTATGAGAACGTAGCAGCAACTCAACAATACGATAAGCATTTTCCGAGTAAAGTGTATCCCTGTCGATGAGTCCGTCTGACTTGAAATTATCAAGTGATATCTCGGCCCAGCACTGTAGACCTATGAAGCTGACCACTGTACATACTGCTGAAATTGCTAGATAGCTCACGCCCATCGCTAGCAACAGCAACAACTATACTCACTTTACCACGCATAAACTTCCCTACTTTCATCAGAACAACATCCACATAACTCCCTATCCCCCTAAAAACAATTGTCTCGCCTCACCTCGCCTCTTTAAGTCGACAAATTACAGCGTGAACATTACCCCGAAAACCCTTTACTTGGCAATGATCTTAACTATTTCCTTGCAGCAAAAAACACCTGTGTATCCAATCCAAAGTCAGAAAACTTCAATGCCTCAAACTTCACAGTTTACAATCTCTTCAAATTTAACTTATACCAACAAAAATCAGTAAATAACGAAAGCCCAATAACATCAAAATTAAATCACTTGAATGTGAATAATTTCTTAAACTTAATTAACTAATTTCCTAAGCAAGATCATCAACGAACCAGCCCTTCACAGTTCACACAGTGAACATTATAAATTACGCAAAACCTATAACGATATTAGCACAATTTCAACATAAGTTATAACACATGCAGTATACAAAACAATTTCACATAACGAAATTACGAAAATTAACACAATTTCAATATAAGCAATGGCACATGCGGAATGCAGTAATAATGCAGTATACACACCAATTTCGAGTCACCGATCAATCCAACAACCATAAGGTACTACAAAAAAGCTCGAAAATGCAACAAATTAAACATCAAAATCAAAACACTTGCATGCTAAAAATTTCTAAAACCTAATTTTCCAAAATAAGATTAGAAAAACCAAAACTTCACACAATCAACGTAACGAAATTACCTCAATTTGAGCAATTTCGAGTCAAATACGGATCAAACAAGCTCGAAAAAGCAATAAATTCAACATCAAAATCAAGTCATTTGCATAATAATAATACTTTCTAAAACCTAATTCTCCAAAAATAAGATCACCGACGAACCAAAACATGACACAATCAACATTACAAATAGCGCAAACATAATTTAATTACCTCAATTTCAATAATTTCAAATCAAAATTCGAAAAGGAAACAAATCAACAGATATGCTGAAATGCATGATAAACACAAAAAATATCGTAATTTTACACAAAATCCGTAAAAATTAGATTAAACAATACGAAAATCGATCTAAAGAAGAGGTGTGATACCTTTAATTGGATCGAATTACGAGGTGCAAACCCTAAATTCGATTGATGAGATTGTTGTTGAAGACGAAGACGAAGGAGGAGGAGAGAGAAAGCGTCGGTTTTTAATTTAATGATTAGATTTTTGGAAATTAGAAAGCAAAAGTAAGATTTTGTTGTTGCTATTGAAAGTAACGTCGTACCTTCCTTTCTCTCTTGAGTGAACTATGAATCTTTCATGGTTTGTCAAGGATTGAATGTAGACTTCGTCACATGTCGAGTCGAGTCAGTTTGGGTTGGCTTTGGTTGAGTTGAGTTGAGTTAGCCTAATTGAACTCCGATGTAGTTTAGTGTAAGTTTACTCGTCTGGTCTGTATGATGTGTTGGGCGAGTTGGTTGATGGTTGAGGCCGATCACGTGGCTTGGAAGTTGGACTTGACCCGTTGACAGCTCTAGTTATATGGACCAGCTTTGTTGGATTGGACCTAATTTTAGGAGTATGATAAAACCACGAGACTAAAAGTTTGTTAAACGGGATTTGTAAATGGAAAGCATGCAAGTTGATCACTTTCATGTATAATTCTTCGTGGCATAGTTGATAATGTTGGGGTGTTATGGCTAGCCTAATTTTAATTCATTTACCGCGGTTATGTTAAATCCAAGTCTTAAAATCAATTTAAGTATTAAACTCTAAAATACTAGTGTCTAATAGGAAGTGAGTCAGTTTAAGGTAAGAATTGACAATGTAAACACACATCTAAAAAGAATCGCGATACAAAACTGAACCAAATAACATGATATATACATTTCACTGAGTTCGACTTATATTAAAAGAGCCTTGTACAAGTACATCGTTAAAGTTTGTTCCTTCAATAACATATTCATTGTAATTGAATCGTTTTACCTAATTCGTGTATAAACCCATCTTCCATACCAAATAGAGACGGACCATTGGTCCAAAACCTGATCGGATCGAAGATCGAACACGTACATTTTGTTGATCGATGACCAGATCTACAGTTTACGGTCTTGAACCGGATCGCACTCGAAATATCAAGTCTGCTCTAGTTATAATCCTAAATGGACCGAAGAGTAAAGGCCATGATTTATCACTAATTATACTCACTAATTAAATTAAATTTCACCAAATCAAAGATAATAAATAACTGATCGTGGACCTAACGAGAGTACGAGACCTAACTGATCGTGGACCTACCGAGACCGAGGACCGGACCTAAAAGGATTCGATCTCGGGTCCATTTTCCCTATCATTCTGAAGGTCTCACCGAAGAACACCAAACCATCCTAATTCCCAATTCCCAATTCCCCCATAGTAACTAAGAGAAGACAATTAACAACGAAAATCCAATTAATTATACAAATAAAAACATGGGAAAGATGATAAGTTGCTTCAAATTCATGGTGGGTACAGTAACTGGTATATACATTGCTCAGAATTACAAAGTTCCTGATGTTCGAAAGCTGGCTTCAACTGTTTACTTCATTGGAAGTTTGATTGAGCTAAATTATCGCAAACCCAATAAACCTGATGATCATTAGTGTCTTATATCTTAATGTATTTTCACAAACAATTGCAAAGTTTTGATCTTTATTGGTTTTGCTAGCACAAGGATAAGACTGCGTACATCGGACTCGACTCTCCTACCATGCAATTTGCGGGAGCCCTTGATCATTAGTCTTATGTATTTTCATATAAGATTGCAAAGTTGAGATCTTTGATTTGTTGGGTTATCTCCTAAATTAACAAGTTTTAATTTTTTGTTAATTGTTAGTTGTGGGATTTGTTATTGTTTTTGGGATTTTGGTAGGTATTAGTTGTGATTGTTGATGATTGAGCTAGTTCCGTCTCAATCGTTTGTTTGCCTTTGATTAAAATTTCTCTCACAATGAATTTACGAGTAAAAGGTAAACGAATGATTGAGACGGAAGGAGTAGTTATATTACGATCATTAGATAAACTATGTTCTACATGGCATGAAAGAGGCCGTCTTTAGCTTAAGACGGTCTCAAATGAGATTCTGTATTGGTGAATTGGTTGTAGTTGGTTTTGAGAGAATGCTAGATTGTAGGATTATATCCTGAGATATTGTTTGTGGTTTTTGGGATTTTGGTAGGTATTAGTTGTGATTATTGTTGATTGAGCTAGTTCCGTCTCAACCATTTGTTTACTTTGATTAGTACCCCTCACAATGTATATAAAAGGTAAACGAATGATTGGGGCGGAAGGAGTAGTTATATAACGATCATTAGATGAACTACGTTCTACCTGGCAAGAAAGAGGCCGTCTTTAGCCTAAGGCGGTCTTAAACGAGATTTTGTATTAGTGATTTGGTTGTACTTGGTTAGCGAGAATTTTCAAATGATGCTAGATTGTTGGATTATATCCGGAGGTCACGACCAATTTTGGAAACTAATGAACACATACTGCATTGTTATGATTTACAAAAAATTGAAGTTTGCATTTATGAATGTAATTTTTAATTGTCAGGAGTTTACTGTATTATCAATTGCTCAATGAATTGGAATGGTGGAAAGAACTGTTACTCTTGAATTAGTTGTTTTGGCTGTGGGAGGGAGGAGATGATAGTTAATGGAATCGTTGTTTTGTTTTGAGTAAGACGGTCTTAGAGTTGATACGAATTTGCAAGGTTTGAGAATTGAGATTTTGAAGGTTACTTTGGGTCGTTTTAGAATAGCATCACTGTGTCTAGTTGATATAAAGTTAGGTTGATTATATCCTGTCCCCTTATCGCGCCAAAGGTGGGATCTTTTAAAGCATCAGTGTACTGTTGTGGGTTGTTGTTGTTGTTGCTGCTGTCGCCGCCAAAGCTATCTTCCCCAAGTTGTTTAATTTTATACGAAGTATAGTGTTCAGTCAGTTGATGGAAAATAGACGGAAAAAAGCAGGATACTCTAGAGAGACCATGAAGTTTAGTGATTCTTTCATTGTCTATTGTTGTATATATAGGTAACCTCCCGAGTCCTGTCCCTTAATCTTGAGGTGATCGAGTTCAAATCTCTAACCGAAAACTTCAATCTGATGTTGACATGATGTTGTTCTTGAGGTGATGTTATAGTGTGAATGTCATTGAGTTTGTAGTTCTACTGCCTGCCTGTTCAATCATCTCTTGTGGTCGTGATGCAACCTCGCATAAGTATATGGATAACCCTCGCCCGTTTTCTGTTTTGTAGCTTGTGTTTACTGGTTACCTGCCGAATTTTTGAACTCTGCTGACATCCTGAAAGTTTTTCCTGTTCTATTATCTACGTAGACGACTAAGTTTGAACTCCTGATGTTGTTGGATACTTGTATGTGTTTGTTTCGATTTTTCGATGATGTTTAATTAATGCTAAAGGCGAAAAGATCCCGACGTTCAAATTAAAACCCCGGTGTATATGTAGGACTCTAGAAGTGTATTTGTGCATGTCCCTCGTCTTAAACGGTTAAACCTGCAATGCTACAAATTTCTGTAAAGCTTGTATGCTAACCCCTGTATCCTGTCAGTAGTACATTACTAAATCCGTTTTAATTTGTATCCGTCTGAAGAGAGACTAATCGCTTAACGGGAATCTTTTTGAATTTATTGGTGCCACAAGGACAAGCCCACAGCCACAACTAGTGCACATTTCATTCAACAAAAAATAATTGATAAAACAAAAATTCACATCAATGTTTCCCACTTTCATGTTCCATCAGCATCAGGTCAAAGGTAAAGGAATGACAGTTACTCACTTGTGCATTATTAATTTATTACACTAGCCGTGCAAATTCAAATTTCTAAAGACTAAATATAATCAACGAGTCTTGTTTGTGACGGAGCGATCCGTCGAAAGCTTAAGACTTTTTTAATTTTTTCTCACAAAGTGCAAGTGCGGTGCAAGTGGAGGGCTTCATTTTCCACCCACTTGCACCCTCACTTGCACTTTGTGAGAGAAAATTGACCTGTCGCAAGCTTGCGACGGGTCGAGAATTTGTGAAATACAATATAAATAATAATGATTTCTTCGAAAGTACAAAATCACATTACCTAATCTCACCTTTTCAAATAAATAATAATATTTTTATTATCATTGCTATAAACGATGAGGGAACAATACATCTAGAAACCTCCAATTTGTTGAGCTTTATAAAAGATTTTAATGTTTTTTTTAGCATTATTGAAATTTGTGATGTAATTAAAAAAATAAAACCGGACGGTCTTATTTTATATTGTGAGACCGTCTTAAAGTGCGTCACTTTAAATGAGGTGTCTTTTATAATGAAGGTAAATTCTTATTTCAGATGACCTTTTCTGTTTGAAATAAGACGGAAAAAAATGTGACTATTTCAGATGACCTGATATTAGGTTGAGACTTGAGACTGATTCAAGTTAGACCGATCGTCTCAGAGTATGAAACCGTCTTAGTGCATATTTGCATCATTTATGATGTATCTTTGTCTTTGAAATTCAGTCTGCCTGCCACCTGTCTCAAAACCCGTGTTTCACACCTCCAAAACCTACTTTTACTGTTTTACATTCATTATTAATCTCTCTCAAAGTTTCAAATTAAGCAAATAACCTTCTTCCAATATTACATATGCTTAACTTAATGAGCACTCTTAAGAGCTTCACAAACCATATAAATAACTGATCATTCATCTATTCGTCACAAATTCTTGTTTCAGACGGTTTAAGTTAAGACGTAATCACAACTTACTAGAATGGCAACTAACACCACCACCAACAAGATGAAAAATCCTGAAGAAAATGAAGAAGTTTCAATTAATATGAACTTGGGTTTAGAAAGGAATGAATTTGACAAAAAACCCTCAAATGTTTCATGTCAATCTCCTGAAATTTCCAAGTTTAGCCCTAGCCCTAATAAACCTCCTAAGTACCCAACTCCTGATTCACCCTTAACTAGGAGAAGGACATTTAAGTCAAAAACTAGGTTTGGTGAACCTTCACTTCCACTTGATTCACAAACTTTGGAAATGTTTGAACATTCTTCTTCTTTTGCAGTAAATACAGTAAAAGACAAAGATGGCAAGGATAAAAAAGATGGTCCTGATGAAAAAGAGATTTACCAAAGGGTTACTTCTCAACTTACTGCTAGAAATAGGAAAAAAATGACTGTTAAATTTTTAGTTGAGTTTACTGTTTTTTTGTTGATTTTAGGTTGTTTGCTTTCTAGTTTAGCTGTTAAAAAGTTTAAAGGTAAAACTTTTTTAAGTGTGGAAGTTTGGAAATGGTTTGTGCTTGTTATGGTAACTTTTTCAGGCATGTTGATAACTCAATGGTTTGTGCATTTGATTGTGTTTTTGATTGAGTGGAAATTTCTGTTGAAAAAGAATGTAGTGTATTTTACACATGGGTTGCAGAATAATGTTGTGGTGTTTATTTGGATTGGAGTTGTACTTGGTACTTGGTGTATGTTATTAAAGCCTGATGTGAGGAAAACCCATAAGGCGAAAAGCGTGCTCGATTTCATTACTTGGACCTTGATTACATTGCTCATAGGGTCTTTCTTGTGGTTAGTGAAAACGACGTTGATGAAGGTATTAGCATCTTCTTTCCACTTGAATCGGTTTTTTGAACGGATTCAGGAGGCTGTGTTTCATCATTATGTGTTACAGACGCTCTCCGGGCGTCCTGTTGTGGAATTATCTCGAAAACTTAGTAAGCAAGAGAGTTCTGGTGGTTTAGTTAGTTTTACGGAGAATACCGGGAGTCAAAAGGAGAAGAAGGTGGTTGATTGGGCTAAGCTTCATCAAATGAAGCAAGAGAAAGTACCTTCTTGGACTATGAAGTTGTTGGTTGACGTGGTGTCGAATTCCGGGTTGTCTACAATGTCGGGAATCCTCAACGAAGATGTTGTTGAAGGAGGGGTTCAATTAGATGATAATGAGATTACTAGTGAGGAAGCTGCTATTGCCACAGCCGTTAGAATATTTTACAATGTCATTGGAGATAAGATTGAGCTGTAAGATAACTTTTGTTTCCGAATGTTTCATTTCTTGTTGTGATTGTGGCGGTCTAGCTAAATATCCTCTAATTAACTTCAGTTTTGTGTTTGCAGCTACATTGACAGATGTGACCTTCATAGGTTCATGATATGGGAAGAAGTTAGTCTTGTTTATCAGTTTTTCGAGGCCAATGAGAAGGGACATATCGATTTGAAAGCATTTTGCAACTGGGTGGTAAGTTTAATATCTTTGTCTCTTTCGTATGCCTGATTTGGAAGTCTCTTGATCAGTTGTCGCCATTCAACTTGGCAATTATGGGATGTTAAAGATATTATTTGTGGACTGTACATAACTGTTAGAAGTATCCAACGCGGATGCAGGTTAAGTATCTGACACGTATCAAAGTGAACTCATATATTTTTTCTTGTAGTTTAGTCCGTGATTCAAGATATTGCGCTTGGTTTCCTTCTCTTTCTGTCGACCTTTTCTATTATCAGGCTGTTCCAACTGGCACCACTTGATGTCAGCCTGTAGTAGTACTGCTTATCTGTGTGACTTGATCGTTGTAGCAGCACTTTTTTATACCCCTATACACGTAATGATTAATGATTGCTACTACGACATGGAAAATCAATTTGTATGAGTGATGTTTATTATGATGCATATTTTTTTCTTGAATTATTTCCGTTTTGAATGTGCCCAATGCAAATATCTTTGGCATTAGAATATGGCGTAATTGTCAGTTGATACAATTTGTGACACAGTATTCATTGTGAATTACTTGAAAATTGCATTTCCTCGTGTTAATAGGGTTAGGATTATGGACATGACCCCTTCACCTCCCCCATAGGCGGGAGCTTTTTAAGAGAATGGGGTGATGGCCGTAATGCTGTATAAATTCTCTTGAATCAACTGCTTGCTGCAATTCAATGTCCAGAAGTTTTAAAAGAAAAATCAGCTGACTTTTTTTTTTCTCATATTCATTTTCCATTGTAGGTTAGAGTTTACAAAGATCGACAAGCACTTAAACATGCTTTAAATGACAACAAGACTGCCGTAGATGAGCTCAACAAGATTGCGATTGGAATCCTGATTGTTATGATGATTATACTCTGGCTTCTTTTGACGGAGCTTGCTTCTACAAAGTTGCTTCTTTTCTTCTCATCACAACTTGTTGTCGCAGCTTTCATTTTTGGAAACACTTGCAAGACTATCTTTGAAGCAATCATATTTGTCTTCGTTATGCATCCCTTTGATGTTAGTGATCGCTGTGTCATTGATGGAACAATGGTAATATTTTCAGGCAGTCATCTATATAGTGAAATTTTATAACATTTAAGTTGTGATTATATTCCTTTTATGTTTTTGTAGATGATAGTTGAAGAAATGAATATCTTAACAACAGTATTTCTGAAAGCCGACAATGAGAAGGTCTATTATCCGAATTCCGTTCTATCTACTAAGCCCATTAGCAACTTCTATAGGAGTCCAGATCAAGGAGATTCTTTAGAATTCGGAATTGACTACAGGACACCATTGCCAAAGATTGCGCAGCTGAAGGAACGTATAAAGCAGTAAGTTCATGCGTTTTGTTGCTTTGTTTTATCATTTTATTCCTCCCCACCTCATCAACTTCTCTCAAAAGAAAGATTCACATGTGATTTATCATTGTCTCGTCAATTATTATCAAAAACTTATCACCGTCTTATATCTCCTAAATATTTGAAAGGAACCAATTTAAGGTTTAAGATTTTTCTAGCCGTTGTTATGCGGAGCTAAAATTGGTTGGCTACATTGAAGATGTAAATGATTTGAACATGAAGGTAAGCCACTTATATTCTTCCATTCCCATGCAGGTATATAGATAAAAATCCTCACATTTGGCACCCAACCCACAATTTGGTGGTGAAAGAGATCGAGAATATAAATAAGATAAAGATGGCTCTATTTTTCAATCACACAATGAACTTCCAAGATTATCCAGAAAAAAGTAGACGGAGAACAGAACTCGTGTTGGAGATGAAGACTATTTTTGACTCCCTAGAGATCACTTACAATCTATTGCCTCAAGAAGTTCTTCTTAGCAATATACCGATCAATGGCTAATATTATCATTTCCTGTTGCTGATATGTTCTTTTGGCAATAATGCAAGTAAGTCAACTGTTTTTTTTCCCAAATGATGAACATTGGTGAGTTAGTGAGTAAAATTATCATGCATTTTAATTCCGGCCTTTTTCTTTTTTGAAGTTATGTATGCAACATCATAATTTTATTCGCATTTGTAATCTTAACTTGTCAATGCCATCGCTCTGGAAACACACTGCAAATGTTTCTGACAATGTGACTGTCGGTACTTTGTCTCGTTCTTTGGTGGGTCGAATTAGGATTCTGAATTATAGTTGGTGTACTGATAGCTATACAATGTGATAGGCAGCAAAGGGATACAATATATATTATTTGAGCGTTTTAAAGTGGTTGGGTTACCGAAGTGCAAGCGTGTGTCAAATTATTTGCGTGAATTTGTACAGGATATGCTAATCGAATCTTTAAGCGAAAATAGACTCAGACCTTTCTTAATGTCTCTATGTGCTTCACTTTTCTGAAGGTTTGTGTGTTCATATTGTGTCTTGTCCTTTCCTAGCCTCCCGCCTATTCAGAAATCCGGTGGTTCCGCTAAAAAACAAATGAAGACGATATAGACATGTAAATCAGTTTTGTCTGTTATCAAAATACAAAATCATTTGGAATAGTACCGACGGAAAAAAAATAACACTAGTACCAAAGTTTATCCTTAGTTATCATGTTGTATACAGCAGTAGCATTTCGTGACAAAATCGAATTTTCTTTATGATGTAAAGATCCTTTTCTTTGTGACACATTATTGGGATAGAAGTTTAATATCCTTATTATGAAAATTTGGGATTTCAGTTTGGGTTTGACTGGTGTAAGGAAGTACGGAATAATGGATTGGTTTTGCTGAGTTTATGTAATTAAGGCAGTGAATCAATTCCATTTTCTAATTCTGTGACTGTTATGAATTTGAGGCGGTTTACCTAAGTGCATGATGGCTTTTGAATTCGTTTCGACTAGGTATGTGAGTCGCTAGCTGAGTATGAGTCACGGCCCAACAAAGGAAAACGATAAGTTTAAGATAAGCTTGCTTATACTAGGGAAAAAGGGATGATTAACATAAAATGAAAATTCATCTGTATTCTAAAAGGTAAGCTAGAAGAAACAGTCAATTATAAGAAAACGGCTCTTTGATCGGAACCCGAATTCATCACAACCAATAGCAGTATGGTACTTGTATGTGTAATTATTACGATACTATTTCACTCTTTCTCGTTTGTCCTTTATTCACTGGCCATTCAAGTTGCAGGACTGGGGTTGTTAGCTGACAAATTTGAGACTTTTTCTGTCAAAGAAAGTCGGGAGCGCTTTCCGTGGATCGAGTTTACTTTGTCGGTGCATTCTGAGGTTACTGCAACACATACACCTATGACCTATGTGTTCCAAAAGTGTAAGCAATATTAATTTAATTGCAAAATGTGGATTTTTTCTTTCGCAGAGATCTTCTCTTGTATGATTATATCCTTAAGCTTTAGTTTTGTATAGATCTCTTTTCAATTTTGTAGGTTTTTTTTTTGTCTTCAGTTATTTTGTGTTTGTTTGGACTCGTGCTGTTGCGTATGGATTTATGGTCGTACGTTGTTAGTTTTCTGTTCAAAGATATCTCATTACTTTCATATTAGATGGTTGTACAATGCTACTGCTGATTATGCGAGCTAACAAACCAAACAAGCCACAGTAAAATCCTATTAGGGGTAAGGTTGATTATCGGAGTATATATTTATATATTTATATGTCCAAAAGTGGGATCTTTTAGAGCATCAGGATTCAGGGTAATGTCGTCGTTGTTGGCTTGTTGCTGCTGCTGAAGCTGTTTTACCCAAGTTGGTATGTTTAGATTAGTGCTCAGTAGTTGATGAAAAATAGAAGGAAAAAAGCAGGATACTCAAGAGAGAAAATGAAGTTCAGTGATTCTTTCATTGATCTTGAGCTGATCCAGTTCAAATCTCAAACCGACAATTTCAATCTAATGCTGACATGATGAAGTGTGTCTATCAATGAATGTAAACATGTAGTTTTGCCGCCCTTACATTCATGTCTCGTTAACTCCCAAGTCCCGAGCACACGTGCTCCGTCCTGTAGTTGTCTAAAAGGTTCTGTAGATTGTGTACTGGTTGCCTCTTTCAATTTATAACTCTGCTCAAGTTCTGAACTTTTTTCGTTATTTATCTTCCACTTAAACGAGGACGGTATCTCCATTGCATTGGAACCCTGATGATGTTCAATAGTTTTATGCATTTGTCTCGATTTTTTATAAAGTTTTATTAAGGCTGTAATAAGCCGAAATCAGGGTCACAGGCGAAAATGACTCCATAGTCCAAAACCGAACCCCGGAATTCCTTGTATGTTTATTAAACCTGCACTGATAGGAATTTGTGTATAATCTGTATTTAACTCCTTGTCAATAGCACTCCTCTATCTAACTCATGCGCAGCCGTGCAGGCCATACCCCTCGGCTGTATCCGGTCTTTTGATATATGCAATTTCTCTCTTATTTGTTTGACTCGGCTGCTCGTAGTTAGAGTAAGGAGTGAAACCGAGTTTAAACTAGGCAAGTCCGAACAGAGTGTAACATATGTAAGAATTGGTTATTTTTCTTTGTGAGAAGGGAGTTGCGAGAGACCGAGAGTGGTGTTGATGCTGACAACATTCAAACCTAGGAATGAGTATTAATTTCTAGTTTAGGACGAGTTTTTTTTTTTACAATATTCTCTTGTATTAGAATTGCACATTAACAACTAGCTTAGGTGATTGAGTCATTAAGACGACCATATTATCGTATCGTTTTGGGTGGATTCATGATAGGAGACCGTCTCATTAACAATTTTTATTTTTCTTTTGGGTTATGACTTATGAGTGCCCTGGCCTTTAGCCCCATATTTGATTAGCAGCCCATTGTATAACCTCTTACAATGAAAATTTTAAAATATGAGATATATGCTGCATTCTTATTTTTATTTATTTTAAATTTCACCTAAATTTGAAATAGGTCATATATTATTCTGTGTACAATTTTTTTTTTGATAAAACCATCTTATATAAAAAAATTGTCGAAATAAGTTATTTAGTAACCAACTCTTCACTCAAATGAGTTGCCTAGTATATGAATAACTAACCACATATAGGAGAGGTCCAGACTCCAGAGGAACCGGATTCTCTGCTAACGTGTCAAACTTTTGATTAACCAAGGAATTTTGTGAGGATTTGATGCTCAAAAGTCTAACCCATAATTTTTTTTTTGGTTTTAAGGGAGTGCAATATATCGCAGATAAGAATCGAACCTTAAATTCCATGGTTAGAGTAAAAGTGTTATTACCACTTAATAATTGTACTATTCTTTAAAACACTCGTTAATGAATATTTTAATGGTTACGGAAATAATTATAGTTTTCCCTCAGTTCAAAGGCGACCTTAATAATACTTAAAATTAGTGATTAAGCACGCATTAGTATCTTATTTGTGGTTTAGGAATGTGATGATGAATTGATGACTAACCTAAGCAACCTTATTAACAATTATTAAATATTAAATTTAGATTAAGGACGCATTAGTATCTTATTTGTGGTCTAGAAGAGATGATGATTACCAACCTTATGACCACATTATTATTTGCCTCATTAGTCACTACTCACTATAGTCTATGAGTAGCATTATATAATGTAAGTGGTTAATCATGATTACAAATTTAATTAAACTATTCTAATTGTTAATTGCACTCGTCAGTTAATTAGGACATCTTGACTACACTCAAAGGGCCGATGCAGGTCAGGCAAAGCTTTAAGGTGATGGTTGATAGATACGTATTACGTGGAGGCTGTCAGGATTTGAATCCATAACCTTTGGTCACGCTAACTCTGATACCATATTAAGGCCAAACTATTATATTTATATCATATTAGATACTTTGACTACTTATTTAGAAGACATTTGTTAACATCTTTTATTTAGTGGGCGCCACTCGGCGGTGAAGACGCTAACAATAGGTAATTTATCGAGTATTATTTTCGGAGAAGCATGCTAAGCATGCTTTCATGCTTAAAACAAAATCCGACACCAAATAACCTTTTACTGATTGTAGAGGAGGATAGAGGTTTTAGGCTAATAATTAATCGTATTACTCGTAATTAAGAAGACGTTTCCCTTAACGACAGGTTGTATGTTCGAGTCCCCCATCGATTTAGTGTGTACTAGCCTTCTATACTTCTCTTACCAAATAAAAAGGAAAAACTTAACTACTTTCAAATAATCTCACAATTTTATGTACAAAAGAACAAAGATACATGTATAACAATTGTGGTAAAATGAACCATCTTTTTTTCAATGTTAATACAATGAATATAAGATACAGCATGCATGGAATCACTTTTGTACATCATTTCTCCATGGCTATACTTTACAAAATCAAGCTTTCCTCTCCATAATTCCTAATAATTTTTATCGAGACGAAATCACACGCGCGCGCACACACAAACACATAATTCTTCCTTACTTTCGATATCCAGGAATGGTAAACCCTCCAAATGTTCAGTCAGATGAATGCACTCGTAAAATCTCTGAGAGACTTTATCAGTTGAACTAGCTGGTATCATCATTAACTCGCCTTGGTAATACCCTCTCTAATTTTTTTTCTCCTCCAATTTTGGAGATTTTCTATCAAACAAGATTTGGCCTCCGGATTCGTGTTCCATCAATCTTGATACGAACCTCTTCAATCACAAGCTTAGTAAGAAGCAGTCCTGCTATCAGAGCCGCAGTCATCAGCATTGTGAAAACCGCATCCCAACTAATACTCGAAATGTACCCCGTGAGCAGTGGGCCTACAGCAGCTCCAATAGAGCCAGTACCATCTATAATTGCTGTCACCGTAGCAAGTGCCCTCGAGTTGCCTCTCAACGACTCGTGGGTTCCAAGATCAGCGGAGACTGCAGTCGTGATCAGAGCGTACGGTCCATTAACAAACATACCGGTTATAAACATTAGCCCGATATTAAGGTAAAGATTTAGGAATCCGTAGTTTCTGTACAAGTATAGAGCCGGGATTGTGAAGTATGTAAAGGAAGCTGCTGTAATTGCCCTGGCATCAAGTTTATCAGAAAAGAATCCTGCTAATATCCCTCCGATTACCCCTCCTAAGTCGAAGAATGTCGACAGATTTCCTGCTGTTTCGCTTGATAGATATTCTCCACCAATTTCTGTAATATACCAGTAAAAAGAATGATTAATTCCTCAAAATATTGGCACAAATACTAATTCTATGAAATACAAACACGCTACATCTTCGGATGACGCGAGTTTTAAGAAATGTGCAGGTTACGAAAAAACAGGTTGATGGACCAACGAACTTGAATACTTTAGAGGGTAATATTTCCAAAAGATAAAATGCACTGAATTTGTTTAAATGGCCGAAAATGAAAAAAAAAAAAGCAAATTAATAATTGAGTGGTTATACTCGTGAGTCGAGATCAGCTGATGCAGAAAGAACGAGATTTACCTGTAGAACTGATGTAGAAGGGGAGCCAATATAGGAAGGTATAAGCAACCAATTTAGCAAAGAACAGGCAAAGAGCATAATTAGCAACTCCGGGAATCCTCCAAGCTTCAATAAACCCGACTGCTCCATGCTCCTCCTCGTCTGATTCATCGATTGAATCTGTAAAGGGTATAAAGGGTTCTGCCAATGCTCCTTTTCTAGGAGAATCAGCGTCGTCTTCACCCATATGCATCCCACAAGACAATGGACTAACGGGCAAGAAAAAGAACACAATCAAGCCCGAAAGAATGATAGTTAGACCGGGAATAACTAAAGACCATCCCCAACCGTATTTCAACAAGGACGATGCAATCAAAGAACCCGCAATGTTACCAACTGAAGTATGCGCGTTCCAAACTCCCATTATCAAACCTCTACTGCCTTTTCCAAACCAATTACCGACAACTGCAACAACTGACGGCCAACCTGTTGATTGGAGAACTCCAGCCAACATTTGTACAACTAAATAATAGTAGAAGTTATGGATGTTGAACCAATATCCAAATCCAAATAACGCGGTAAACAAACCGGTTCCCAACATTCCGATTGTCAGAAACACTCTCAAGTTCATTCTATCACCAATATGCCCTGAAAAGAACATTCCTGCAGCATACACTGCTAAGAAAGCCACATCAAGGTAACCAAGTAATTTCGTGCCATCGCTCCCATTGAAAGGCGCCCATCCATCATTACTAGCACCCAAAAGAGTGTTATTTCCATGCGACGATAAATTAAGATAATTACTTTGCCATGGGTAGGAATTCAAGTTCATTGATGTAGGAGACGGTGTTTGTGGATCAAGGGCACTTTTCACTATACTCGTCGTCTTTCGAGTTAAATGATATGTTGTGTAGGATAGAAATGTAACAATTAAAACAATAGCTTGGTAAGTATGGTATGAAAGGGATCTTCTCTTTGAATTCTCGATAACTCGAATCCCTAATGGTCTTTCATCCTTTACCTCAAGAGGATCCATTTCATGGATAGAACCCATTTATAAATCGATTAATTAAGTCGAGTTCCAATCAAAAATGAGGAAGATGCCAACTTTTGTTGGTGTTGAGCAAAGAACAGAAGACTGATCTTTTGTAGGAAACAAATCAAGCAAGCTGTAAACATGAAGAACAAAATAATCAGGTGGGAGAAAAGTAAATCAAATTTACAGCATAGGTGAATATTAATTAACTACCAGGGAAAATTCCGAGCAATGAAAAATATGAAAGTTTTCCGTCTTCAATGATACCAACTGTTCAAAAGTTTCAATCTTTTTTCGATATTACCTTATTGCAGTACTAATTCATCCCCTACTTACAAATCCTGGTTTCGGGATTGATACCGAAAGTAAATAACATGAATTTTAACTACTTTTTGATCAATACTAATGTAAATAGTCAATTTGAGATGAAAAGTAAAAAAAAAATTACTGTTACATAAAACAACTGAAGCTAAGCTCATATTAACATCTCCAGTTTTCTTTCGGGTTAATAAGATGGTACTCCTTCCGTCTCAGTCATTTGTTTACTTTGTATTCTCTATGATGAATATTTTAATCGAAGGTATACAAATGATCGGGATTGAGCGAATAACAATCAGAAAATTGACAAGCTAACATCATAAATATAACATAGACACAAAGAAACAAAATAATAAAAGATAAACAGTAAAAAGAAAATCTTTGAAGCACAAAATTCCAATATTATCAGTTTAAAAATTATTAAAAACAATATATGCATTAAGCCATTAACTACTTAAAACTTTAGCATAAAAATCCTTTATTTTCTGACTAATTCAACAATTCAATGTATTGATCACTTGTTTACGAAATTTTTTAATTGATTTTCCTTAGTTATTCCTGGAAATTGCTCTCAAATCCATCATTATTTTAAATTTTCTTTATTTTTTTTAAACGATAACGCGATACACCTGATATACCCAACAATTCTCTCTTATTTCTTCATGTTTTCTTATCAAACATACAAATTGTTAACAAATGAATAATGAATAATGAATAAATATATCTAAAATGGAAGTAAAAACCCAGAATTTATACACAAATAATCAAACTTTCAACAACTACCCATTTCCTAACTTTATTTATTAGTCAAGAAAAACTCAAAATTGCAACATATAATCATACAAACATATGAAAAAATCATAATAAAAATAATATGAACGTAAATATAATAAAATATAATATAAGATATACTAGTAATAAGAATTACCAAATAAAAGAGATGAGCTTTAATTTGAATTTGATTGAATGTTTGTAAACTTCCTTATATATTATCCTCTCTGTTTTTTAATTTGTTTGTGTCACTTTGAAGACTTGTTGAGAGAAGGTTAGTTTCTGAACAATGAATGTTGGGATTTTTGAGTAACGTTTTGAGCTTGTTTATAAATGGTCGATGGAGTGACATTTTTGTTTTCTAATGTAATTCTCAATTTACAATTTTGGCCAATGGAATATTTTTTGTTTATTTTTTTTATCGTAAATTGGTACTCGGGTTAGTTTCGGATTTGGATTATGTTGAATTCAGGTTGAGTCTAGTTATATGGAGTATTATGTTAATTGTTAGATGACGTGTCTTGCCGTGTGTACCGGGTAAGCCACATTTAATTTCACTTTTCTTTTTTTGAGAAGCGCTAAGTTTATTTATATTGTTCTAAAGTTGGAGTTGATATTAAGTTGATCATGTTTGGATTTTTATTGGTAATCCACTTGTAGGTCACCGTCATTCGAGGTTGAGTCATTAACGACTAATAATGACTCATCTCGCGGATTATCGGAGAAAGACAAGTCAGGTGTATATACTAGTACCATTTAGCTTCATGTCGTGTCTGGTCGGATCAGGTCAGTTATTCTGGTCAATTTTTCGCTTACTATTGAGTATTGAATCGTTTTCTGACAATATGGATCAGAGTATGAAACAGGTCACCTTGAGCTATAGATAAGATTGATTTATTATCCTATTATCTCAATCATTTGTAATAAACCGATCTGTTTATTTTATCTCCACAATGGTTATACTTAACATAACTTTGGTGAATCACCTCAAAACTATATCTATATACTCCCTCCTAGTCACTCATTTCTTCCCCTTTCCCTTTTACACAAAAATTAAGGAAATGAGTTTCGACAACACAAAACACACTACCCCACATACAAATGAATTTAGACCACACAAAACACACAACCCCACATCCAAAAAGGGAAAGAGGGAAGAAAACCCGACTTACCCAATAAGGAAAGAGGGAAGAAATGACCGACTATGAGGGAGTACATTTTTTTTAGCTTACTTTCTTTCTTCTTCTTCTTATTATTATTATTATACTTTCTCCATTTCAATCATTTGTTTGACTTTAATTCAAATGTCAGTAAACAAATGAATGAAACTCAAGGACCAATAAGATAACATCTCGATTCTCGACATACGAGGGTCAAATTTTTCACTATACAACAAGGCAAGGAATTATAAGACGAAAGGATATTATATATAAATAATATATCTCAGTAATCAGTATTGGTAAATGGCAATGCAAAAATGTTGTTACGTGAGAAAGTTAAAATTAGAAGAAAAATGCGGCAGACAAAGAGAGGAATATGCTTCAGTATTAATCGAATACAAGTGAGAATATGCTTTTTTCTATAATTGAATTAGATTGAATATCCTATCACTATCTTCACTCTTACTCTTTTTAGGGTTAACGTCTACGACTCTCCCTTCCATGTTTTATTTTTTCCCCATTTTTTCGTTGATGACGAGGGAATCCGTAGGCCGTAGCCGTTGATTTTGGTAAAACCGTCCAAGGGAGGCATACCTAATACTGTAATAGCCTGCAAACCTGTACAAGATTGCTCGTGAAGGGGTTTGAACTTAACTGCAAGACTCAACTCTTACGCGGTATATTTGCCAAAGGATTGAATAATAACATTAAAGAAAAAATGGACTCTATAATTTATCTTAAATGACATATATATAGTACATGCACTCTTTTTTTTCTATCATGTAATCGAATTACTTTCGTAAGGTCTGAACTTGAGACTTTTAAGTTATTGATTATGTTCGTTATCCACACGTAAGATGGCGATTAATTTCAAATATCAACGCCAATGGTATGAATGAACTGTAAACTCGTTTAGGGATAAATATGCTTTTCTTTCAAAAAAAATATAATATGATGATACAATTTTCATTATCTTAACAAAGTGCTTTTTTGTTAAAAGTCAAACTGAAAATGACGTTTGTAAATGGGAAATACTCAGTACACAAAATAAAAATGGTATACTTAAGCTTAAGACGGATCTAATATACCACATGTAGGTAATAAAGATAAAAATCTTGATATTTTTTAGGTAATAATTAGTACGGTAATTTGGTATATATATATATTTGACCCGTCTTAAACCTAAGACGGATAATAACCGTTACAAACGACAATTTGTAGGAAAAAATAAGCGGCTGAAAAACGTGAATGGGTGAATGGCAAAAAAAAATAAAAATGGAAAGAGACTTACAGAAGGTCATGAATAGTAATAGTAATACGTGGCAGTGGCAGAGCCAGGATTTGAATTTAGGGGGGGCGAAAAATTTTAGGTGGGCGAACGACTATTTTTATAAGGTACTTTTAAAAAATTTCAAAAAATTTCACTAAAAACTTCGAAAATTTCAACCGTCGGGGGGCGGCCGCTCCTGCTAGCTCCCCCATGCTCCACCACTGGTACGTGGAAATAGTATAGGGAAGTATGCATGGAATTTGTAGTGTAAAGTCACTTTATGCTCTTTTCGTATCCAAGTATAAGATAATATTATTGCATGGCCTCAATTATATGTATCCATTATTCATATTTAATATTTATAATTATTGTTAGGTGTTATTTATTTGTCACTATTAATTATTATTTATTGTGGCCAATTAAATAGTTGGTCCATATATACTCTTACAGTCTTACGTACCACATTTTAGCAATATTATCCACTCCAAAATAAAAGAAAAACAAATTAACAGTAATATGAACGTCAATTTTTATTCATTCCAAATTAAAGTGTGATTGGCACGTTTAGAATCCTACAAATGTAAAGCTTTCGACATTTTCTTTTCACAAATTCTCGTTTCAGACGGACGTATTTGTCTTAAGCTTAAAACGGGTTAAATAATAACTCATCTGTATGGATATGACAAACATGTTCTCATTTTCTAGACATTTTATTTTTGTCTTATCCATACAAGTGCAATACTCTTGGCGACTTTTATCAGAGAATTAGTATACATCTTATAAATTCATTCATACATGTTAACGTTGATGAATGAATGATTGATAAATAAATCATAAACTTGGAATATTTACTTTGTCAATAATGACTTTATTTCTTTCATACTATCCTTTTCCATGAATACGATCATGAATGTTAATGTTGAACATGTAGCTTTCTTAAGAATTAGTAGTACTTAAGAATGACAAAAATGATTCAATTTCTTCAAATATGATTTCATTCATTTTCTTTGCCCTTTCTTGGAATATTTATTCGACACGTTTACTTGCGCTATTAATACGATAATTATGTTGTATATCGTCATTGTAAATTTTATTTTAGAATATTGGAATTTGGTAATATCGTGGATCTACAATCATTCTCATAATTTATATAGTTATTAGCTAGCTTATCAACTCGTAATTTATAGCTAGCTTTTCAACTTTTACCTAATTTTTCGGTTCTCAACTAACTTTTTTCAACTAACTCTTCTGTTAGTTTTACCAAATAAAGTATTAACTTTTTTCCGTAAAGCTAGAAAGATCGATCAAGAAGTACTTGAAAAAGAAGTTACGAACAAAATATCTTATACGAGATCTTAATTTCTTTCGTCACATGAGCTATAAAAGTGGTAAACCGCAATAATTCTCACTATACCTCTATTATAACTATAAAGCATTACAAATATTTATAACAGAATACCCTACAAAAATCAAGGATTTCTAAATAACAGTTGGTCTCACTTGTGAAGGATATATTCGTCACAAGCTTGCAACAAATCGGATCCTCTCTCACAAGAAGGCAAGTGACATACCCATGTGTCCTCCCACTTGTCTACTTGTGAGAGGGGATCCGACCCATTACAAGCTTGTTCACAACAGAGATTTGTGAAAGTAAATAAGGACGAAAGACAAGCAAGTAGGGCAACTAGAAGTCTAGATATACAATAATTAGAGGTCAATAATAATTCACAAAAAGGCATATTCGGATATTAAGGAAGCATAAAAGTATAATATACCTTCTATATATAGTGGATATTCCTTGCATAGTTGCAATATCCGGACAAATAAAAGCCACCGTGGCATCTACGTGGAAAATAATTTGCTTACGTGGACTGCCTCTAATTTCTCTACGTTTTACCATAAAGAGCTTCTTTGTGGGGCCAGTTTGATTGCTGAGTTGGCCATGCATGGTGGCGACGTGGACTTGAATAGTTGAGTGATCATTTTATGTGGATGGCGTACGTTGTCTATTTTTAATTTTCGACTTCACATAATTGTTCGAACAACGGGTCTGTTTGTGACGGTCACAAGGGAAAAAATTGAATTGAATTTATAAGTATAATTTTTATAATTGTTCACATAATTTATAAGTTACAGGTAAAATTTAAAAAATTAATTGAATTTATAAGTATAATTTTTTAACAATATTGTATTTTTTTAGGTTAATGTTTAAGCAAACTAACTCAAAATTTTTATAAAAACTCAAAACTTTATAATAAATAAAACTCGAAACATTTATTATAAAACTCAGAAAATATATAATTAGAGGTAATACCTCTAATGTATGTACTCGTATAATATTTGAACTAGGTCACAAGGTTAACTACCTCGTAAAATCCTCTTTTACTTTTAACATTATTGTAATCGAATGTGAGTCGTCACTTATCATGTACAGTGAAATTAACTGGTGCAATTTTTTCTTTTTTAAAGACCTTAATGTCACGTGCATAGTGTAATTAAAGAGTTTAGTGGACGTAATTTAACAACAACAATAAAATAAAATAAAAAGACGATGAAATAAGTCAAAATTATACAGTCCATATATAATCAAAGTTGTATTACGCAATACAGTAGGTCTTGCTTGCGACGGATCGGATCTTGCGACGGGTATTTTGTGAGAGGAAATGGGTAGAGGGGACAAGATGGGCACCCCCATGTGCTTCTCCACTCACCCTTGATGGGTATTTTATAAGAGAATATGATATCCGTCTTAAGCTTGCGACGGATAATGTCGGTCACAAATGAGAATTTGTGTAAGCAATAATTTAGTGATCGCACACCAAACTACATTTATTATGTCAAGTTTGAACATTTAGCCGACCTTTGGTCAATTTACACCATTGGAAACCGACGGCTTTTTTCTTGTGAATAATTTTAAACACAAATTCTCGGATATATCCGTTTTCAATGAAGACGTGTTAGATCCCCTCGTACAAGAAAGTAAGTAGAAGGATAAATGGGAATCCATTTAATTCTTCACTTGTCACTCGCGCTCCTACTTTATTGAAGACGGATATACCTCATCTTCAATTAGATAAACGGAATTTTAAAACAAACTAATAATGCATATATATACTCGTAGTATTTGTAAGAGTCGGAAATTAAATCGTAACGACTTATTTAAAAGATGAGAGTTTTATCATTCGCAATCTTGTACCGACTAACTTTAACGAATAAGCCTAATTTCGGAAATAATTAGGTCGTTACTCTTTTGCATTTACCCGAATCACACGAGTGAGGAATGAATTGCATGTCACATCTCATGAACTATATTTTTATTTGTTTGCTCTCGATTACAATTTATAACTAAACAATTACTCGTGTCCTGGTCAATTATTATTTATTTTTATTTTAGGATGTACTAATTGTAATCTATTTCTTTTTTAATAACATTTAGATAAGTGGTAAATGAATACTTGAAAAAGATAAGTGGGCATGCCGCATTTGATAGAGACACTTATTATATGATTAAATTTCACAACATTTTCTAATTTCCTCGATTATTGAGTAAAAGACAATAGATAAAAAATGACCGGGATAGAGGTAATATAATTAAGGCATTTATAATACTACTATTACATAAAATAGATACCAATTGTATACAGTGGTTGAGCTAGGATTTGTATTCAGGATAAATTTTAGCGGGAAGCCGGGAACAAAAGAGTAATAGTATACTAAGGTAACCTCGAAAATTCAAAAATTGAAATTTTTTAAAGTTTGATATTTTGGGCCAAACATATTTGGGCCTAATTTAACAACAGATTGGTTCTATTCTCTAATAAGATCGATCCAACATGTATTCATTCATGTCCCAACTTGATCCTCCTTTGAATGGTTCATCTCGGTTTTTTCAATTTGACTCCGTCTTGACCCATCTTATAACTTATTTTTTTCCGCTTCATTCGGTACCTACAAAATAAGATGTCCACGAGCAGAACAAAATTTCAAAAGTAGCATGAACAATCATGATTTAAAATAATCGACTAATATCATGTATTAAATACTGAAATGGATAAATAATACGGAAATATTATCTCGAGTTATTAATTTAAACAAATAAGGAAGAAAATGGGGATAAAAATACGTGAAATAAAGTGTTGTCATGATTCTTTTGAATGCATGTTGGTTTCTTGCATTGGTAGGTAAGTAGGTTTAAATTAATCCTTCCACTTCTCAAATATTTGATTAGAATAACATTTAAAAGTGTCATTATTGTACTCTAATTAAAGTACAAATCTAAGGAAATAAGAATTATTATATCTTTTGGAAATATTGATTTATTTACTTATTTATGATTTTCAAAACTCAACCTTCTAATATTAATTGATTGATATAATATATATTGTACATGCAGATAGTGGTTTATGGGAGTATTGCGGTGAGTGGGAATATATGTACTGGGTTTTCAGCCGGTGGTGTAATTGGTGTTCGGCGACAAGAAGGGTAAAGGTGGGCGTGGCCAGCGCAAGGAGGAGGCTGGCCGGGAGAGGGTGTCTGGCCTATTTTCAGGTGGTGATCCATGGTATTTTGGGGGGAAATAATTTTTTGGGATTTTCTTTTTATTTGTCTCTCTAGACTCTAGGTGGTGTAAGAAATAAAAAGGCTAGATTTGGGATAAGCCAGAGAAATGTGCGGGATTAAGTAAATTTATGTGCGGGATTTAACATATATATATCCCTTTTTAATTTGGAAGTTCATGAGCATAAAATATTAAATGAATGGTTAGTGAATGAAAACTACGTGTAACACCCGGAAATGTACCCTATTTTTCTAGTAGAAATATTTTACGAAAGCTTTTCAGTAATTTTAAGTTTTAATTTATAATTTTAAGTTCCGAGTCGAATTTAGAATTTCCGAGTTCGTATTTGGAATTTCTGCGAGATTCCATGAAAATCCCATCTTAAGTCAAGTTTGACTTTTCTTGACTTTGGAAACCGTCTTTGACTTTTTCCTTCATAACTCACACAACTCCCTTCCTTAACCTAATATTTCGTTTCAACACAAAATCAAACACACTTTTCTTCCTCTCTAAGAAATCAACTTTCCCTCTTTGAATATCGATCTTTGATTCGTCGTAACTTCTTCGTTACTTGATAGAATTTACGTAAGTTTATCTTATTCTTCCTCCCGTACCTTCCTCTATCTGTGACAACCCTCGCGAATGCGGAATAATAAATCAAACAAGCATGTGAATAATATGCGGAAATACGGTATTTTAAAAACCTTTAAACATGCAAGTTATATATAACACGAGGTGTGTCAAAATGTTACAAACTAAACGCGAAAATATACAAAAAAGAGACGGGGTCTCTTCAAATGTTAGCAAAGAACAAGTGTTTGACAAAAACTAGCTACTATCGTCTAGAGGTGAACTTCCAGGGACAACGCCCGCTAGCTCACACCCGAACCCCAACACATCATATCCAAAAAGGCCTCCAAGCAAGCAACCTGTTCATTCATGAAAAACATGAACGCCACAGTCAGTGGGGAGTAACTCCGGGTTCTCCCAGCCATATCACCTTTAACGTACATATAAGAAAATACAAAAGTAAAGCATGCATATATATATACATTTGAGTTGCGATAAGAATAAATAGGCAATCCGAGATATAATGATAAGAACATATAGAAATCAAATCCGTAACCATCATGTTATTCAAGACTCTGGAAAGACCTCCTAGGCAATCGAATACGCTCACTAGGGCTTGCAATCTCACCGTTAGCGGTATAAGAATTGATAAGATTGAGACTCGACAAACAAACCTGCCAGTCATCATGATCATGAATACTCAATCATGAAATCGACGCATTCAAGGTATAACAACATAAAGAACGACCTTTCTCACGGAAATAAACGCACTAGCATCGGACATGGCAAGTCTGATTAACATGCATCACGGGATAAGCATTTCCCTGTAACGCATACACACACGATCACATTTCGTATATGTTCCACTAATTTCCTCCTTAGACGACGATAATAATACGGGTCCTATTCTAAATCTCTGGCCAAGAATCCCTGAATCCGCATTTCCAGGTCGACATTGCATAAACGTTTCGGTGCTCCAAGACTCGGTCAATCATATGACGCCGAGTACCCCAAATTCGGTAGTCGACATTCACGAAAGAGGCGGAAAAGAGCTCTAGCCACATAACAAGCGGTACGCTACATGCAAATAACACCACCTCGCAAGTATACAACATTTGACGGCCGGGTCGAACAACGCATAGCGTTCAACTCCCAACAAAGTCGTCATATGCCCACTACACATGCAATTAAGCAGTAGGATACCTCTCCGTTCCGACATTCCAGCCTTACGAACGGGAAGGTAGCCAAGGGAATGAGAATACAAAGCACAAGACAAAATAGTGCTCAAACCGACTCATTTGTAAAAACCGACTCAAAGTGGAAACATATCGAAAACCGTCACCAAACATGTGATACATGCGAAAGAGATATCATATATTCAAAACATGAATATTATAAGACTCTACGTAAAATTATACGATAAACCGATCATGTGAACTAATATAAATTACGAGTTTTAGAAGTTGAAGGAAAAATGTACAGCCGTGTTCCAGGACGGGCTGGAGACCGGCGGCCGGTGGGCCGGCTCAGAACACAGGCAAAAACTCAAAAACAGAGGACAGGGGTCTGGGCCGGTCAGTCGACCGGCGGCCGGTCGACCGGCTCAGACAATCATACCCAATTCACAACTTCAACACTGATGTGTTCCAGGCCGGTGGAGGGACCGGCGGCCGGTGGGCCGGCCTGGAGCACCACTTCATACAAATTCTCAATTTCCAAAGGGGTTTCTGATGTGTTCCCAGCCGGTGGTCAGACCGGCGGCCGGTCGACCGGCTGGGATCACTTCTGCACCCGAGAGCTTCCAAAGCTCAACCAATTCATTTCCAAATCATTTCAATTCTCATATATACTTCAAATAATCATCAACAATCAATATAATTCATCAACATTCATCATATACCATCATTTACTAATCATAGCATGGTTTCTAATCTTCCTAATCGTATTCTAATACGATTTTCTAGCATATAACATGTAAAACACGTAAGTGATACCGAGTAACCCTTCACCGTTACCTTTGAGCGTCTCTAGATCGTCAGTCCTCTTCTATAAGGAAATAGTCTTTGTCGGGATCTTGGAGGTCGCCACCTCCAATTAGATCGTAAAAAGATGAATAAAGTTCATCTTGAGAAAGACGGAAAGTTTGAAAAGCGAGAAAGACGATGATTTTAACATCTACGCGGATAGAGGAAGGTACGGGAGTAAGAATAAGATAAACTTACGTAAATTCTATCGAGTAACGAAGAAACTACGCCAAATCTAAGATGGAAATCAAAGAGGGAAATTGATTTCTTAAGGAAGAAGAAAACTAGGTTTGATTTTGTGTTTAATGAGATTTTAGGGTAAGGAGGGAGTGTGTTGTGAGTTGTGTAGAGAAAAAGTCAAACACGATTTCCAAAGTCCAGAAAGTCAAACTAGACTGAAGACGACTTTTTCATGAAATCTCGCAGAAATTCCAAATACGAACTCGGAAATTCTAAATTCGACTCGGAACTTCAAATTATAATTTAAAACTTAAAATTATTGAAAAAGTTTCGTAAAATATTTCTACTAGAAAAATAGGGTACATTTCCGGGTGTTACAATCACCCCACCTTTTTTAAAAAGTTTCGTCCTCGAAACTTGAGGAAAAATAAAAATTTACCTTACTCGAAAAGACTCGGATATTTACTACGCATAGAAGCTTCGGTTTCCCAAGTCTCTTCTTCGACATTAGCACTTCTCCACAATATTTTCACCAACGGAACTACTTTACTTCTCAACTTTCTATCCTTACGATCTAGAATACGGATCGGCTTCTCTTCAAAGGATAGATTCGGTTCAAGCTCGGGCAATTCAACTTGAAAGACATGGCTTCGATCACTAACATACTTTCTCAATTGAGAAACATGAAAAACATCATGAACCTTAGCCAAATTCGGCGGCAATTCCAACTTATAAGCAACTGCACCAATCCTTTCCACAATATCAAAGGGTCCAATGTATTTCGGGCTCAATTTACCCTTAACACCAAACCTTTTAACACCCTTCATAGGAGACACCTTCAAGAATACCTTATCACCAACTTCAAACTCTAACGGCCTTCTTCGGATATCGGCATAAGACTTTTGACGGTCTTGAGCGGCTTTCATTCTATCACGAATGACCTTCACATTATCAATGGTCTCAACAAGAACATCGGGGCCTAAATCACGATTGTCACTCAATTATTCCAACATATAGGACTCCGACTTTCCTTCCATAAAGAGCCGTCATAAGGACATCTTATAGATGCATGAGGCTAAATTGTTGTAAGAAAACTCCACCAACGGTAAGCTCTTTTTCCAACTAGACTGAAAGTCAAGAGCACAAGCCCTAAGCAAGTCTTCTAAAGTCTGAATAGTCCTCTCAGTCTGACCATCTGTAGCGGCATGAAAAGCAGTACTCATCAACAACTTACTACCCATAGCCTCTTGCAAAGCTTTCCAAAATCTCGAACAAAACCTCGGATCTCGGTCGGATATAATCTCCAAAGGAACACCATGGTATCTAACAATTTCATCCACATAAGCTTTTGCTAAACGATCCAAATTCCAAGTTTCTTTGATCGGAATAAATCTAGCACACTTGGTCAATCGATCAACAACAACCCAAACAGCATCTTTACCACCAACGGTCTTCGGCAAAGCCATAACAAAATCCATCGAAATAGATTCCCACTTCCATAGCGGAATATCCAACGGTTGTAGCAATCCACCGGGTCTCTTGTGTTCAATCTTCACTTGTTGGCAAGTCAAACATCTTCCAACATAAGAAACAACATCACCCTTCAAGTTTGGCCACCAAAATTGCAACTTCAAATCCTTGTACATCTTATCACCACCGGGGTGAATAGAATAAGGGGAAAGATGAGCTTCATCAAGAACTCGCTTCCTCAAATTAAGAGCATTAAGAACAAATAAACGACCATGGAAACGAAGAACACCTTCATTATCAAACTTGAAATCTTTACCTTTACCTTCAAGAATCTTGGCTTGGATAGACTTGTAGGTAAGATCATCAACTTGGCTTTCACGGATTTCACGAAGAAACACAGGCTCGGCAATCATAGCACCAACATGAACAAATCCACGCTCTACAAACTCCAAACTCAATCTTCGAAACTCAGCACAAAGATCAACAGGTAATACATGCAAAGCATTCAAAGCATGAGAAGCTTTCCTACTAATAGCATCTGCAACAACATTCGCCTTTCCTTCATGATACAATAACTCAAAATCATAATCGTTCACCAATTCCAACCATCTTCTTTGCCTCATATTCAACTCTTTTTTAGTAAATATGTACTTCAAACTCTTGTGATCGGTGAAGATACGACAATGAACTCCAATTAAATAATGCCTCCATACTTTCAAAGCATGAACAACAGCGGCCAATTCTGGATCATGAGTAGGATAGTTCACTTCATGAACTCTCAATTGCCTAGAAGCATAAGCCACCACCTTCCGATTTTGCATAAGAACACAACCTAATCCCATTTTAGAAGCATCACGATAGACATCAAAGTCTACTCCATCCTCAGGCAAAGTTAACACCGGAGCGGTAGTTAACCTCTTCTTTAACTCTTGACACGCTGCTTCACAAGCTTCATTCCACAGGAATTTGGTTTCCTTCTTCAACAATTGGGTCATAGGTCTAGCAAGCTTAGAGAAATCTTTGACAAATCTTCTATAATAACCAGCTAAACCAAGAAAGCTTCGAATCTCTCTAATATCAGTCGGACTCTTCCAATCAACAACGGCCTCAATTTTGGAAGGATCCACCATAACACCCTCTTTTGAAATCACATGCCCTAGAAAGGACACTTTAGATAACCAAAATTCACACTTAGAGAACTTAGCATACCACTTCTGACGACGTAGAACACCCAAAATAATCCTCAAATGAATAGCATGCTCATCTTCGGACTTGGAGAAAATAAGAATATCATCAATGAATACCACCACACACTTGTCAAGATACTCACTAAATGTGCGATTCATTTGATCCATAAAGATAGCAGGAGCATTCGTCAATCCAAAAGGCATTACCTTGAATTCATAATGGCCATACCTCGTACTGAAAGCGGTCTTTGGAATATCAACATCTCTAACCGGAATCTGATGATAACCCGATCTCAAATCAATCTTCGAAAATGTAGAAGCACCCTTTAACTGATCAAATAACTCTTCAATTCTAGGTAAAGGATACCTATTCTTGATTGTAATCCGATTCAATTCACGGTAATCGATACACAATCTCATAGAACCATCCTTCTTCTTCACAAAAAGGACAGGAGCACCCCAAGGCGAGGCACTTGGTCGAATAAAACCCTTTTCAATCATATCATCCAACTGCTTTCTCAACTCTTTCAATTCAGACGGAGCCATACGATAAGGAGCTTTGGCAATTGGACCAGAACCAGGGACAAGATCAATGGAGAATTCAACGTCACGCTCGGGAGGAATCCCGGGCAAATCTTCAGGAAATACATCAATGAACTCTCGAACAATAGGCACATCTTCAATACTTGGCAAAGGGGTATTTGAAGAAGTCACAACACACAATAATGCTTGGTAACCCTTTCTAACCATACTTACCCACCTCAAAGCGGAAATTAAAGACACACACACCTTTACGTACGGGGATTGAGATCCCTTATAGTTATTCTAAACACCTACAGGACTCTTTAGAAAATCTTTTGATCAGCACGACACTCGAACCTAGCAGTTACATATGCTAACCATGCTATACGAAGATCATATCAAACTCTCCTAGTAGTAAACTTACGGAGATTCGCGGGAAAGTAGACCCGAAATAGCTAGAGTCACATCTGGATAAAGAGGTTAACAAGAGATAATATCTCCGGATGGTAATGATATGGGAGTATCCTCACTAGATGTAGGCTTGATAGATAATTTACTAGCATAGGTTGATGACACAAAAGACATTGAAGCACCGGTATAAAAAAGAATAAGACACGGTTGCTCTAAAATTGAGAACATACCCGTAATGATCTCGGGATGAGCCTCGGCTTCAGCACGGCTCATGACAAAGATTGAACCCTTAGGTTTAGGAGGAGGAGGGGGCAACTTTCGATCGGGGCAATCTTCGTAACGATGACCACCCTTCCTACAAAAGAAGCAAATGTAGGCTCGGTTGGAACATGGCACACCAGGATGGTATGGTTGCCTACACTGATTACATTGACGACCTTGAGCTTGAGGAGCATAAGGCCTATGAGCCACATTGGAAGTAGCTCTAGGAATATAAGGAGAAGGATTTCTTGCATTGGAAGAAGGATTAAACCTCCTCTTGTTAGCATAAGAATTCGAAGAAGACGGGATAAACGGCCTCTTCCCATAAGCATTCGGCCTAGGAGCATAAGAAGGAGAGGGATTGTTCGTTAAAGCTTCATCCCTAATGGCCTTCATTGAATTTTCAGCCCATAAGGCATCGTCGTAGAGATCTCCACAGGACGCGGTACCCCTTCTCACTTTACTTTGAAGCACGGCATTCAACTTGTTACGATAGTAGAACGCCCGGTCTTCATCATCACGAATAAGCCTCGGCGCAAAGTGAGCGAGCTTATTAAACTCCGTTGTAAAATCTTGAGCCGATAGGTTGCCTTGCTTAAAGTCAATGAACTCTTTAAGCCTTTGCTGTTTAAGCTCTTTAGGGTAAAACCTACCCTCCACAAGAGCCTTAAAGCAAGACCAATTAAAGTCCTCTTCAAGAGCGGCAGTGGCACTAGTGATAGCCCACCAATTGTCGGCTTCCCGCACTAGAAAGTGCTTTGCTATCCTTACTTTATCCTCTTCCCGGACTTGGTAAAGATCAAACTGCTTTTCCATTTCACGGAACCAATCGGATAGCTCCGTAGGATCCGGTTCACCACCATAAGGCACGATCTTACGCCTTGCAATTTGACCCGCCACCCATGCATAACCACCTTGTTGATTGTCCTCCCTTCTAGGGTGAACTTGGTTGGCATTAGCTAGAGCGGCATCTTGCTGATTCTTCAGCACTTGAGCAAGAGCCTCCATCATAATATTATCAGCTGAACGCGGTCTAACCATCTTCATAAGAACAAAAACAATTTAAGTTACTCCTATCAATTAGCATAAACAAATAGACTACCAAGTAAAGTCCTTAACTTCTACCCAATCTCTCATTTATTATTTCACGGTCAAGTAGTTTAAGTTAGGGTTCACGTGTGTGCGTCGGGAGCGGCAAAGCTCTGATACCAACTGTGACAACCCTCGCGAATGCGGAATAATAAATCAAACCAGCATGTGAATAATATGCGGAAATACGGTATTTTAAAAACCTTTAAACATGCAAGTTATATATAACACGAGGTGTGTCAAAATGTTACAAACTAAACGCGAAAATATACAACAAAGAGACGGGGTCTCTTCAAATGTTAGCAAAGAACAAGTGTTTGACAAAAATTAGCTACTATCGTCTAGAGGTGAACTTCCAGGGACAACGCCCGCTAGCTCACACCCGAACCCCAAAATATCAGATCCAAAAAGTCATCCATAGCATGCAACCTGTTCATCCATGGAAAACATGAATGCCACAGTCAGTGGGGAGTAACTCCGGGTTCTCCCAGCCATATTACATCAAACGTCCACATAAGGTAATACGAAAGTAAAGCATGCATATATATATATACATGTGAGTTGCGATAAGAATAAATAGGCAATACGAGATATAAAGATAAGATCATATAGAAATCAAATCCGTAACCATCCTGTTATTCAAGACTCGGGAAAGACACTCTTAGGCAATCGAATACGCTCACTAGGGCTTGCATCTCACCGTTAGCGGTATAAGATTGATAAGATTGAGACTCGACAAACACCCATGCCAAGTCATGCAATGATCATGAATACTCAATCATGAAATCACGCATTCAAGTATAACAACATAAAGACGACCTTTCTCACGGTAAATGAAACGCACTAGCATCGTGTACATGGCAAGTATGATTAACAGGCATCCACGGGATAAGCCTTTCCCTGTAACGCATACACGATCACATTTCGTATATGTTCACTAATTTCCTCCGGTAGGACGACGATAATAATACGGTCCTAGTCTAAATCTGGCCAGAATCCCGGAATCGCATTTTCCAGTTCGACATGCGATAAACGTTTCGCATCCAGACTACGGTCAATCATGACTCCGAGTACCCCCAATTCGGGCGGTCCGACATTCACGAAAGAATGAGGAAAAGAGCTCTTACCAACATAACAAGCGGTACTCTACATGCAAATAACACCACCTCGCAAGTATACAACATTTGACGGCCGGGTCGAACAACGCATAGCGTTCAACTCCCAACAACGTCGTCATATGCCCACTCAACATGCAATTAAAGCAGGAGGAACCTCTCCGTGTCCGACATTCCAGCCTTACGAACGGGAAGGTAGCCAAAGGAATGAGAATACCAAGCACAAGACAAAATAGTGCTCACACCGACTCATTTGTAAAAACCGACTCAAAGTGGAAACATATCGAAAACCGTCACCAAACATGTGATACATGCGAAAGAGATATCATATATTCAAAACATGAAGATTATAAGACTCTACGTAAAATTATACGATAAACCGATCATGTGAACTAATATAAATTACGAGTTTTAGAAGTTGAAGGAAAAATGTACAGCCGTGTTCCAGGCCGGGCTGGAGACCGGCGGCCGGTGGGCCGGCTCAGAACACAGGCAAAACCTCAAAAACAGAGGAAAGGGGTCTGGGCCGGTCAGTCGACCGGCGGCCGGTCGACCGGCTCAGACAATCATACCCAATTCACAACTTCAACACTGATGTGTTCCAGGCCGGTGGAGGGACCGGCGGCCGGTGGGCCGGCCTGGAGCCCCACTTCATACAAATTCTCAATTTCCAAAGGGGTTTCTGATGTGTTCCCAGCCGGTGGTCAGACCGGCGGCCGGTCGACCGGCTGGGATCACTTCTTCACCCGAGAGCTTCCAAAGCTCAACCAATTCATTTCCAAATCATTTCAATTCTCCTATATACTTCAAATAATCATCAACAATCAATATAATTCATCAACATTCATCATATAACATCATTTACTAATCATAGCATGGTTTCTAATCTTCCTAATCGTATTCTAATACGATTTTCTAGCATATAACATGTAAAACACGTAAGTGATACCGAGTAACCCTTCACCGTTACCTTTAAGCGTCTTTACTAATCGTCAAGCTCCTCTTCAATAAGGAAATAGTCTTTGTCGGGATCTTGGAGGTCACCACCTACATATAGATCGTAAAAGATGAATAAAATTCATCTTGAGAAAGACGAAAAGATTGAAAAGCGAGAAAGACGATGATTTTAATATCAATACGGATAGAGGAAGGTAAGAGGGGAAGAATAAGACGAACTTACGCGAATTCTACCAAGTAACGAAGAAACTACGCCAAATCTAAGATGGAAATCAAAGAGGGAAATTGATTTCTTAAGGAATAAGAAAACTAGGTTTGATTTTGTGTTTAATGAGATTTTAGGTTAAGGAGGGAGTGTGTTGTGAGTTGTGTAGAGAAAAAGTCAAACACGATTTCCAAAGTCCATAAAAGTCAAACTAGACTGAAGACGACTTTTTCATGAAATCTCGCAGAAATTCCAAATACGAACTCGGAAATTCTAAATTCGACTCGGAACTTAAAATTATAATTTAAAACTTAAAATTATTGAAAAAGTTTCGTAAAATATTTCTACTAGAAAAATAGGGTACATTTCCGGGTGTTACAAATTTCCTCCGGTAGGACGACGATAATAATACGGTCCTAGTCTAAATCTGGCCAGAATCCCGGAATTGCATTTTCCAGTTCGACATGCGATACACATTTCGCATCCAAGACTCGGTCAATCAAATGACACCGAGTACCCCAAATTCGGTAGCTAAAATTCACGAAAGAGGCGGAAAAGAGCTCCAGCCACATAGCAAGCGGTACGCTACATGCAAATAACACCACCTCGCAAGTAAACAACATTTGACGGCCGGGTCGATCAACGCAAAGCGTTCGCCTCCCAACAACGTCGTCGTATGCCCACTAACACATGCAATTAAGCAGTAGGATACATTCCCGTTCCGACATTCCAGCCTTACGAACGTGGAGGTAGCCAAGGGAATGAGAGTACAAAGCACAAGACAAAATAGTGCTCAAACCGTATCATTTGTAAAAACCGACTCAAAGTGGAAACATACCAAAAACGTCACAAAACATGAGCGAATAGGGATTATATAACAGTTTTAACTATGATAAAAATGAAACCAATACATGATACATAAGCATTAGAACAAGTTTATGAAGCATAATGAATAAAAACATAGATCACCTCTCCAAAACAACGTTGTTTGGAAACCAACGAAAACAAGGGTCCACTTCAAACGGTCATAACTAGAGTTCTAGACATTTAAATGCAGAAATTCTAAATGGAGGTGATAGCTTATCCTCTTACGGTTCTAACGGGATGTCACAAGCCTAAAACAAGCAAGTAACGAAGGAGATATGATCATTTTACGAAAAGGGGTCAGTGCAGGAAAACTGCAGTCGGCACCGAGTAACGTTGCCTGCGTCACCATGACGCAGCCTGCGTCCTACGACGCTGCCTGCGTCCAATAACGCTGCCAGCGTCCTTCACGGAATTCAGGCACGATCAAAATCAACATGTTATCAACAACAAAATCCTCATTTATCATCACAAACCATCAATTCTCATATCAATTAACAACTAACAACATCCATCAACAACAACACAAGTCCTAAGCTTACTAACCATAATCTAAATACGATTACTAGCCTAGAAAACACATAAAACACGTAAATGATATCGAGTAACCCTTCACCGTTACCTTTTCGCGTCTTTAAACGGTTTCTAAACCTTCCTAGTCTCCACCTACATCCAATTAGATAATAAAAGATGAATATCATTCACCTTGAGAAAGACGGATAATTTAAAAAGCGAGAAAGACGGTAATTTTATTACCAATACGGATAGAGGAAGATAAGAGGGGAAGAATAAGACGAACTTACGTGAATTTGAGCGAGAAATGAATGAGTAGTGACGATTCTAAAATTGGAAGAATATGGAGGCTAGGTTTTGGTGTTTATGGTGAGGAAGAAGAAGATTGAGTTGTGAGGGAGTTAGGGTTATGAGGGAGTATATGTAGGGTGAGTAAGTGGAAAAGTCAAGAAAAAGTCAAAGACGGCTCAAGACGGGTTTTACATGAAATCTCGCGGGAATTCCAAATACGAACTCGGAAATTCTAAATTTGACTCGGAAAATTAAAATTACGATTAAAACTAAATTTCGCTGAAAAGTAACCGTAAAATATTTTCACTATAAAAATAGGGTACATTTGCGGGTGTTACAATCACCCCACCTTTTAAAAAGTTTCGTCCTCGAAACTTGAGAGTAGAAAATAAAAGTATCAAGGACAAGAATCGGTTTTCAAAATCAACACGAAACCTTTTACAAGGGAAAACATTTATGAAATGATGTTCTTCTCGAAACGGTTTAAGGAAATTTTTCATAAGTGCGAAACTTACTTACGGATCTCAAGAGTGCCCGTCGCGAACGAGAACTCAAATTATCCAAATCAAATTAAAGTCGAAATAGTGAAATCGAAATTCAAAACAAACGTTAGTAAGTGCAGAACTAGTCACCAGACGTCTCCAATAACGAGTCCAAACATCCAACCAAACGCAAAATCCAGGTATAAAAGCAAAAGAAATCTATTTTCTCCAAAAAGAGGGTACACAAATCATCTTTAGACTTCTTTGAAACGTTAAAATTAGAAATATAGTATGGAAATTTGAAGGTTTTATTAAAGATAAAATCAAATAACAGGACATTACACGTACATAGAGCAACTCGTACAATTCACACACAATTCAGGGTAACAAAATATATACAAAACACGCAAAAACAAAACAAATCGAACTCTTTGGGATAGGAAGATCAAGATAAAGTCATGACAACGTCAAATAATGTCGTGTCTAGTAGTAACTTTTAGAGTCTTTCGTTCTACTTTTTACGGGTCATTAGCTTTGTTTTACGTTAATTTTAGTTTTTGTAATCGTGTTAGTATTTAGTATTTTAAGTCAAATTTAAGAGTCAAATCCCGAAAGTCAATAAAAGTCAAACCCGAAAACCCGAGACCCAAAAACCCGGAACTTGAAGTGGGCTATCAAGGAATCATCAAGGTTTGAAGACCAAGCCAAATGGGTCAATGAAAGTCAAGGCGGGGTCAAATAATCATGGGGTCAATGAAAGTCAAGAAGAAAATCAAGGCAAAAATCTGGCAGTGCTCGACGCAGCCTGCGTCGTAGGACGCAGCCAAGAGTCCCATCTCATTTTAAATTCCGAAAAATGTCATTTCATGGTGACTAGTGGCATCGTTTTGGGACATGTAGTGTCGGAAAGGGGGGTTGAGGTGGATAAGGCTAAGGTTGACATCATAAAAACTTTACCTTATCCCTCTAACACCCGAGACATTAGGTCTTCTCTAGGACATGCCGGTTTCTACCGGAGATTTATTAAGGATTTTTCCAAGATTGCTAACTCTTTATGCAAGCTTTTGCACAAGGAAGCGGAATTTGTTTTTGATGATAAATGTAGGAAAGCATTCAATGACTTGAAGGAGAGATTGGTCACCGCACCAATTATTCAAGCACCACGATGGGATCTTCCATTTGAAATCATGACCGATGCAAGTGACTATGCATTGGGAGTGGTTTGGGGTCAAAAGAGTGACAAGGGACCCCATGTGATCCAATATGCTTCTACCCTCTTGAATGATGCTCAAAAGAACTATTCCACGACGGAGAAGGAATTCCTTGGTGTGATTTATGCTCTAGAAAAATTCCGATCTTATCTCTGGGGCACAAAGGTGATCATCTACACCGATCATGCCGCCATTAGATACCTTGTGGCAAAGAAGGATGCAAAGCCAAGGTTGTTGAGATGGATTCTTCTTCTAAGTGAGTTTGATGTGGAAATAAAAGACAAGAAAGGGGTGAAGAATGTGGTGGCGGATCATTTGAGCCGGCTTAATCATGAAGGAAGACCATCATACCCTCTTGAGGAGGTTGAAGGAGGTCTCCCTCATGAGTCACTTTATGCTATACAATTGGAAGAGCCCTGGTATGCTACCATGGTCAACTATTTGGTGACAAAGCGGCTTCCAAGCCATTTCTCTTCTCATCAAAAGAGCAAGGTCAAGTCCGATGCCAAATACTATACTTGGGATGATCCTTACTTGTGGAAATTTTGCCAAGATCAACTTGTTAGAAGATGTGTGCCCGAGAGTGAAATTCCTTCCATCCTACATCATTGTCATGACTATGCTTGTGGAGGGCATTTTGGGCCACAAAGAACCGCTAGAAAAGTGCTTGAATGCGGTTTCTTTTGGCCAAGTCTTTTCAAAGATACCCACAAATTTGTAAAAACTTGTGACCGATGTAAAAGGGTGGGGAATTTGACAAAGAGGAATGAGATGCCACAACAACCTCTTCTTTATTGTGAGATCTTTGATGTGTGGGGAATTGATTTTATGGGCCCTTTTCCACATTCCGGTGGTTATCTATACATCCTCTTGGCGGTGGACTATGTATCAAAATGGGTCGAAGCCATTCCTACCCGCACCGATGATGCCAAGGTAGTAGCCATTTTCATTCAAGAGAACATATTCTCTCGGTTTGGCTTTCCAAGGGCTATCATTCGTGATAGGGGGACCCATTTTTGCAACAAGGTGATTGGAGGCCTTCTCAAGAGGTATGGGGTGAATCATAAAATTTCCACGGCCTATCACCCACAAACAAACGGGCAAGCCGAACTCTCAAACCGTGAAATTAAAGGAATACTTGAAAAGACGGTGAATACGGATAGAAAGGATTGGAGTAAGAGGCTAGTTGATGCATTGTGGGCATATAGGACCGCTTTCAAAACCCCCATTGGCATGTCCCCATTCCGTCTCATCTATGGCAAGGCTTGCCCCCTCCCCGTGGAGGTTGAGCACAAAGCCTATTGGGCTATCAAATCTTTCAACCAAAACCAAGATGAGAGCGGTATGCACCGGAAGCTTCAATTACAATAACTTGAAGAAATTCGCCAAGATGCTTATGAGAATTCTTCCATCTACAAAGAGAAAACAAGAAGATGGCATGATGGGATGATAAACCGTAGAGTTTTCAAGGAAGGTGATAAAGTTCTTGTGTTCCAAAACCGGTTTAAGCTCTTTCCGGGCAAGTTGAGGTCAAGATGGTTTGGACCTTACACCGTCAAGAAAGTGTTTACCCATGGGGCAATTGAAGTGGAGGGGTCCGGGGATGGCAAGCTCCTCAAAGTGAATGGCCACCGTCTCAAGCACTACTTCCAAGGATGTACCCGAGAGGGGGAAGAGGAGGTCTTGCTTGAAGACCCGGTCTATGAAGGTTGAAAAGCTTGAAATAGCTAAGTCGAGCCATCGACTCTAAATAAACGGCAAAACATGTACATACTCTATCCTTGTGAATATTTCTTTGAAGTGTCTTTGTTAAATCTTAGCATTTAAGTTGTTTTAAGTTAGTTAGACATTGCATCAAACAAAATTTTTTTTGAAGTTACTAACGGTTTTGTGAAGTTTTGCGAGTTTTTGGCCGCCTCGGGATGCGTGCCACGGATAAAAAGTTCGGGAATCGATGGAATTTAGATATTGGAGGTTATTATGGACCATTGAAGTGAATTTGCAAGTATGGAGGTGTTTGGAACACTTAGCCAAATTTTGGCTAAGTGCAAAAGGCAAGGTGATCCGGCAGTGAAGGACGCAGCCTGCGTCGTAGGACGCAGCCTGCGTCGTGACGACGCAGCCTGCGTCGTGACGACGCAGCCTGCGTCGTGACGACGCAGCCTGCGTCGTAGGACGCAGCCTGCGTCGAGCGCAGATTTCGTTTTATGCTTTAGCCTTTGCCCGTGTTCTTCATAAAACAAACACCCCAACACCCTTCTTTGTTTTTCACGACAAACACAACCAAACAACCCCCAATCCCTCAAAAATCCATCTTTCTCACTCAAATCTTCCAAAACCTTCATCAAAATCAATCCCAATCTTCATCCTAATCACTATTCTACACTCAATAACCCCAAAATCAGTCTCACTCACCCTAAAATCTCAGAAATCCGTCTTAAAAACCTAGATTTTTCCCCCTCAAATTCGTCTTTTTCGGGTCTTTAGTTGGGTTTTTAAGGCTAATTATCGGATTCCTACCTACTTCTAATCATCAAGGCACTTGAATCTTGTGGAAAAACAAAGGTATAACTTTAATACTCGACTTTTTCATCAATTTTCAGGTTTTTGCTCGAATTAGGCTAGTTCTAGTCTTAGGTTGAGTTCCCCTTTCCCCTTGCTTGATTGTGTAGTTAGGATTGGATAAAGTTTTCTGAGTAAGGCAAAGAAATTCAACAAACACTAGCTTTTTGAGGTGTAGAAATTGTTGCACACCAAGTGTTTGTTGAAGTGCTTGAGCGAAAAACCTTTCGAGTGATTGCTTGTTATTGTTGTAGTGTGTTGTTTGTTACATCTTTGCAGAAATGGCACCAAAAATCTCTCAATTGTTTGGCAAGGGAAAAAATAAGAGGGCCGCAGTGAGTGAGCCCGACACCGAGGTTGAAGCGGTGTTCATGGGGTGTGAGAGGATGCAAGCTCAACATAAGAAAATTTGGGATCAAATATCCACTCACCCTCTTGTAGCAACCAAATTCTTTTGCCCAACCACCCTCCATGCCTTAGGCATGTTCAATCTGACAAGGGACATGCTAGCTAAAGTAGGGCTAGAGGCTTATCTCGAGCCAAACTCCTGGGATTACACCTATAGGAGTTTTGCATACGAGTTTCTAGCCACCTTGTCGGAATTGGATGTGCCCGAAGGTGAGGAGAAAGCCTACCGCTTCCGATTGAATCAAACTTGGCATAATGCCACAACTTCCGAAATCCGTCAAATCCTAAAAATTACCAAGCAACCCGTAGACATTAGGTGCCCAAGGGGCAAAATGCACCAAATGTGGGGAAACATTGCCGATGACCATGGCCCGTCTAAGGATGCCAAACTGTCAGCCATCACCCACCCCGTACTCCGCCTAATTACTAGGTTCCTTACCACCATTTTCAACTCCGCGGGAGAACCCACCAAGGTGCCGGAGAAGATCCGGCTTTGTTTGTGGACTATGCTTCCGGAGGGGGTAGGGATCCCGGATTGGGCCGATTTCTTTTTGAGAGCGTGCATCAAGCATAGGCAAAAATCGGCAAGGGCAAGCATCCATTGTGGGGGGGTGATTTCTTTCTTGGTAAGGCATTATGAGGGGGGCATTCCTAATGGTCAAGCGGTAAACATATGTAGGGGTTTGACGAGGTACAACCATCTTGGGCTAGAAGAAGTTCACATGTTTAAGGCTAGCAAGGAGCAACCCTTAAAAGGGTTTTGGTTGGGAAGTGACGGGCTAAGCTACATGAAGTTGCCTAGACCTCAAAACAATCCTTTACCTAGAGGACCCGCGGCATGGGATTTTGTTTGTCCTAGGGAGGAAAGTTTGGGGGTAAGTAGTGCGGAGGAGGAGGAGGAGGTAGAAGAAGTGCCTTTGAGGCAAAGGAGGGCAAGGAGAGAGGGTGGTGAGCGAAGTGAGCATTTGAGAGAGGAGATTGAGATCCTTGCAATTGAGCAAGGCCCTTCCCAAACCACCAATTTTGAACAACAACAACAACAACAAAAACAACAACAACCACCACCATTTCATTTCCAATCACCATTCCAAAGCCACCATGATACCGACACCCCCATGTTTGATGCGGAGGGTCGTTCTAGCACACCCGTGGCGCCATGGCAACAACAAATGGCTAACTATTTTGCTAGCACCAACGACGTCTTGGCACACATTAGTGGGAGGGTAGATGCCTCAAATACTTGGCAACAATTACAAGGAGGTAGGCTTGAGAGTTTAGATGATTGGCATAATGTTGTGGAGGAGAGGGAGAGATTGAGGGCGGAGGCCGAGAGGGCTCAAAGTGAGGAATGGAGGAGGATGCTAGATGGGCAAGAGCAAGCCCGCCTTTGGAGAGAACAACAAGACCAAAGGTGGAAAGAGCAAAATGATACGTGGGCCACCCAAAATGCTTGGAGAGAGCAAGCTACGGACCACTTTAGCGTTCAAAATGAGCGCCACCACACCTATCTTCAAGACTCCTATGAAGATGCGGTGGCGCAAGAGGACGTTTATGGATTGGCTAGCTCTCTCTTTGGGATGTCCATGCAACAAAACCCGGACTACTCCTCTCCTTACAACCAAGCAACCCTTGATGAAGGCATGGAGCGAAGAAGGCGGATTAGAGAAGCAAGGGATAGGAGGAGAAACCGAGGAGGTGCCTCGGGTTCTTCTCATTTCGATAATTGATGAGGTAACATTTTTCTTCTCCTCCACAATGAGGACATTGTGTATTCTAAGTGTGGGGGAGAAGATTGTACATAGTTAGTTTGTTTTGTTTGATGCATTGTAAATTTTTTTTTTTTTTTTATGTCTTTATTTTGAAGAAGGAGAAAAAGGAAAGAAAAAAATTGAAAATCCCGGCTAGGTGAAAACCCACAAGGGTGGGCACCTAGGCAAGATTGGGAAGGTGGCCGAGGACGGAATGAAAACCCGAAAGGGCATTCCGGGCAAAATGAAGAACCGAGTTGCGAGCCACCAATGAGAGGAAAGGAAAAGCTAAGGTGAAAACCCGAAAGGGCACCTTAGGCAAAATGAGGGATTTTCAAGAAAAAAAATGAAAAAAATGAAAAAAATGAAAAAAATTGAGCATAATTCTTCCTATGATGAGAATTTTTGGAGGAATAAGAAGGGAGTGATAAGGAGGAAAATTGGAAGGAGGCTAGTTTAGGACCCTTTTCTTTTTATTTTTGAGTCACAAAACTTTGTTCCAAATTGGTGGATTTATGTTGGTGGTCGCTTGGTTGTGCAAATTGTGAAGTTTGGGGCCAACCAAGTAACCATGATTTGCATTAGTGGAGTAATAAGGGGGTGATATAAGGAGGGGATTTGTGTGAAGATTGTTGAGAAAGACCATCTCGCTATGCCTTGGGATAAGGCAAAGATGGTCATACTAATTTTTTTGGGAGCTATAAGTAGGGAGGAGTTGATTTGAGTCGGAGTAGGTGGCATGTCGTGTCTTTAGTCTTGAGGGATGATATAAGGAGGGGGAGTGAGAGAAGAGTGTCACAAGAATTGAGTCTTTTTGTTTTGTTTTGGTCATAGGTGGATTGTTTAAGAGGGAGTATAAGAAGGTTGTAGTGAGGGAAGAGAGGTCAATGCCTTCACACACACTTTGTTGGGCTCGTGTCGTTCATGCTAATCTCGAGTTGTACTCGGGACGAGTAAAAGTCCAAGTGTGGGGGTGTTTGACAACGTCAAATAATGTCGTGTCTAGTAGTAACTTTTAGAGTCTTTCGTTCTACTTTTTACGGGTCATTAGTTTTGTTTTACGTTAATTTTAGTTTTTGTAATAGTGTTAGTATTTAGTATTTTAAGTCAAATTTAAGAGTCAAATCCCGAAAGTCAATAAAAGTCAAACCCGAAACCCCGAGACCCAAAAACCCGGAACTTGAAGTGGGCTAGCAAGGAATCATCAAGGTTTGAAGACCAAGCCAAATGGGTCAATGAAAGTCAAGGCAAGGTCAAATAATCATGGGGTCAACGAAAGTCAAGAAGGAAATCAAGGCAAAAATCCGGCAGTGCTCGACGCAGCCTGCGTCGTAGGACGCAGCCTGCGTCATCACGACGCAGCCTGCGTCGTAGGATGCAGCCTGCGTCATCTCTCAGCACGGGTTTTCTTCCTTTTCTCGTCTTGTCTTTTGGAAGCCCATCTTTCAAGGCCCCTAGGTTTGCGGACCAAGGGTATAAAAGAAGATTTCTGAAGAGAGGCAAGGGAGGAAGCATTCACCATACAACATCATATTTTCCTTAGCATTTTTCTCTCTTTTTGTTCTTCAAGTTTTGCTCTTGTAATAGGTTTTTCCTTAGAAATTGGGTTTATTATGAAGACTATGGGTAGCTAATCTCCTTTTGCTTAGTGTAATTTGAACAAGTTCTTCCCTTTTAGCATTGTAAGACTTTTTAATCCTTCCTTCTTTATTTAATTCCATCTTCCTTTGTTGATTTTCTTTGTTGAATGAATTGTTGTTAAGACCAACCATCTTAGTAATTATTTGTTTGATTAATTTGCATTGTCTTGATGAATTTGGTTGATTTGTCTTGATATTTGTTGATGCAACTTGAAAGATTATAACTTTGGTTTAAAAGTTAGAATCTTTTGAGTGGAATTTGGGTTTTTATGTATTTAGAACATGGTTTAATGTTTTAGTTCATGAATCTAGCATGCTTCTTTGGTTTTGTGCTTAAAGCTTGCATCTTTATTTATGCTTATGGTTTAATAAGTATGGGTTTAGTTGTATTGGGTCATTTTTGGATGGTTTAATTCATGGTGGCTAATTCTTAGAAGTTTTTGCTATAGATAATTAGAGAAGGGAGGAAAGGAGGGAGCTTTACTTTGTTAATTGTGGGGGAACTTGGGATAATTGCACTAAGTAGTTTTTCCTTATTTGAATCTTTGCTTATTTAGTTGTTATTGGTGATTCTAGGATTGATAATCTTTTATCATGAAAAACTTTCTCCCTATTTGTTATCTACATGTTTACCATTGTGAATATCATAGTTTGTAAGTAATTCTAGTCTTTGTTTCCATTAGTGTTTAATTTGTGGTTAGATTTATTTATTTGTTTAATCGGTTTTTAGCAAGAGTCTAGATTAGATTATTAGCATTCACCGCCTTCTCTTGGGTTCGATCCTTATCTTACCTTTACTACCCCTTTACTTAGGATAGTTTGAGTCTAGATATTGGTTTTATAAATTGTTATTTGGCATAGCTAGTTTCCGGAATTAACGACCCCGAAAATAAGCCTGTCACCCACTCTTGCCTTGCCCTGGCTTTTTGAATTTCGGCTTCCCTACAGCTAGGTTGGCCTTAGCCTTGTCCTTACCTTTGCCCTTGTTTGCAACCATGAGAACGTCCTGTTTCAGACTCCCACTCAATTTTAGATCACTCTCGGTCTGTACGAGAAGTGAGTTGAGCTGATGAAGACTCTTCTTCATATCATTCATATAGTAATTTGCCCTGAAAAGGGCAAAACCATCATGAAGTGAATGAAGAACGCGGTCAATGACGATCTTCTCATCGATTTTGCAACCAAGTGCCTCCATTTTCTCGACATTCTCAATCATATCAAGAATGTGTGGGCTAACCGCTTGGCCCTTCTTGAGTTTCGCCTCAAAGAAGCGACAGGTATGCTCATAGCTAACGATCCTCGGAGCTTTCGAGAACTCGTTAGAGAGCGTGGTGAAAATCTTATTCGCACCATGGGAAATGAATCGCCTTTGCAAATTTGATTCCATTGAAAAGATGAGTACGTTCTTTATCGCACCCGCCTCCATCATGAAATCACTATAAGCAAGTGATTCATTGACTCCTGCATTGGGGCCTGGGTTGGGCGGTAGTGGCTCAGTCAAGTACTTGAGCTTACCGTCAGCAATGGCAGCATTCCGTAATGCCGCCTCCCAGTCCGCAAAGTTGGACCCGTTATTCTTCAGTCGCGTTGACTGATTCATATTGTCCATGAAAATATTAAGCCAGGACTCACGTCCGAGCGTGGCACTTGGCATTGGGTCATCAGTATGGCCAGCCATTTGTTATTAGCAGTTATATCTGTATATAACGAATTCAAAAATTGTGAAAAGAAAATAAATATGATAAGTATTCATCGTTTTAAATTTAAGTCTAATGCAAAAACTGTTTAATGCGATGACTCGTGCATTTATACAATTGACCTCCCTCAAGAATTATATAAATGATCCCAAGACTCAATTTCTGTAAATTGATAAGCGAACCTCTTGGCTAATTCTACTTTTAGAATTCCTGGTCGATAAATTTCTGTAAATTCTATCTTTAGTCCATCATAATCACGAGATATTACTCGTACTATAATGTTGAGATAAAATAGGTCAAGACTCACTACTTACCCAACGTAGAAGGGGTCATATTATGAGTTCCGACGAAGAAGGGGTTCATAGTAGTTTTCCCTATAAAGACTAGTCTCAATTTTAGTTATAGGGGAAGGTCCCATCATCTGAACTTTAATTCATTTTAAGTGAACGAATGTCTAGCAACTCGAGAATGATTTAAACTAACGCGATGGCCCTAAACGCAAGTGACATCTGTATGTCCATGATTAAATATTCAAACTATATGAATCATTTTTCATGCATTTTAGGTGGTTTGGTTTAGGCGGAATATGATGCAATTATCTATCAAGTGAAAGAGAACGAAAGCGAGAAAATACGTTAACTATTACAACGGTCCTAGTGTGGCCTATCTACCAAAATGAACAATAAATACAAGTTTGGAATCCATCCTTATGGACCCGAGAAGCTTGACTTGATGTTCCATCTTGGTCCATGTAGCGGGAGTGAGCATCCGATCTCCGTCTCTATTCTTCTCAAAATTACATTTCAAAATTACAAAAGTAAACCTATTTACATTCTAATTCCCAAAACATAATTAAAAGGATAAAAAGATACGAGATCTCAAAAATACATCCAAACCATGTTTCCATCATTACGAAAACATGAATAACTAAGGCCACACTAGGTATTACATTTTAAACCAATTGCAAAAATACGTAAATAAAATCATTCATCCATTCAAACAACATAAATAAAATGCATCAACTAAATAAATTATTCATTCAAGACATAATTCCGTAATTATGTAGAGTAATTTATTCAAACCACCTTATAAACTGATTAAATTATGTAATTATTCCGTAATAAGTCACAAAAATCGTATCAAACAAATCCAACTTTAACATTATTTTAAATCGCTTTAAAATAATTAGGTATCATATAATTGTGAACCGATTCACAACAAACGGAAAAAAAAATTATATTATTTTTTCCGGTACGGGTACTGTTCACAGTCAGGAATTTTTTTTTTTTTCGAAAATAGCAGCAGCAGCCGCACAAAACAGCAGAATTTTTTTTTTTTCCGTTCGTTTTTTTTTTCGGTTCAATTAACCCAAAAAAAAAAAACTTTGATGAATAGAAATCGTTTATGGTTGCTATTAGAACAAGATTAGCATATTAATTAATAAAACAAGATCAATCGTATATGCTAAAAACTATATAGCAAAAAAAAACAAATTTTTAATCTCATCAACAAAACGAATCCATTTACGTTTTAATTTAATCTTTATTAAATCAAACATCTACAAATTTTTCATATGATTATTCTAACCGATTAAAATACCAATATGAAAAATCAAATGGAACAAGAACAACAAAAATCAAAGGCGGAATTAAAATTGAAACCACACGGCACACACGAAAAAAAAAAATCAGTCCGTGTAAAAAATTTTCCAACGCAAAACAAGATGCAAAATCCATAATAAGAAATTCATAAAATATAATTTTGTAGCCTTTGGCTCTGATACCACTTGTGGGAAAATATCCGTATATTTCTCCTCTAAATTTCAGGATTATAACAAAATTATAAGATACGAAATAACGAGTCATATATGAAAATAACGATATGAATAAGAGATAAAAATCAACCTTTGGTCCTTGCAAATTGGCCTAAGAACAATATCAAAGGTATGATATCTCCTACTAGTTGCACCCAAGATGCTCCTTGATATGTCTTAATCGTGCTAGAACGATTATACAAAAATTACCGCTAATTTTTATGTGAGGTTTGATGATAGATCTAGAGAGAAAAATTGAGAGAAAAATCACCCTAGTGTATGTGTTTGTGCCGTCACTTTTTTTAAAACAATAGGTATTTTTCTTTTTATCCTCTCCTAATCATACTAGCTAGGTTTTCCTAAAAATAAGAAATTGCAATTAGGATTCTTTCCAAACCGATTTGGACCGAGTAGATATATCCATTTATTGCTTCATATTTTTTGGTCACACCTAGTGAATAACATCCATTGTATTATTATAATCATCGTCACTAATATCGTCATCTTATTAATAAGTCCACTCAACCTTTTGCAGTCGATTTATTAATACATGTCTGACAATATTTACAATAATTATTACGAGTAATACATTTGCTTAATTAAATATAACACTTTATATTTAATCACGAATTAACTGATTAGTTCGTTTAAGCTAACATTATTTACATTAATTAAATATAACAATTTATATTCAATTTACGAATTAACAGTTTAATCCGTCTATCATCATCATTTTTGACTAACCTTTTAGTCAAATACATCGACTAACCTTTTAGTCGTATAAGGCATCAATATGACTATATTATTCATATAATCACATCTCTGAGACACATCCTATAGGTGTGACTTTTAGGGACCAGTTGATCACCGCCATAATAAAATGACAATAACGTAAAACTTCTAGCGAGCCAACCGTTATTGATAAACGTTAATCAACTGATTATTATACAAAGTATACCCTGTGAACCTACAGAGATTTATTTATGTTATTGCACTAACTGTGGAGAACACTGGCTCCAACAATATATGATTAGTCAGTTGATTAACGTAAATCAATAACGGTTGGCCGACTAGAGTTTGACGTTATTGTCGTATGACGGCGGTGATCAACTGATCCCTTTCGGTCACACCGAAAGGATGAAATCCAAATAGTAACTAATTATTTGTATATGATACAGTTAATTAGTCCATTACATATATTCGATATGTACGAGAGTTAATTGTTAGAAATTGAGTTAAGAACTCAAATTCGATTAAGTTTATTTTTCAATTATGCGATAATTGACTAATAAATTTATATCTTATTTTAATACGATTAAATAAGATTTAACTTAGTCATTAATCGTTAAATTACTAAATTAGTTGAGGTTTTGAGATAGAGGTAATTAGTTAATTATATTTACAAGGAGTTGTAAAATAAATTAACTAAGCATTGTGGGACCCATTATATATTGATATAATGGTAAAATATTACTTAAAATGTTAAGTACATATTATTCATTTATTTGTGTCATATAATTGTTAAATGATCAAATTAACACTTAATTATACAAGATAATTAAGCATATGATTAATAAGTATTTGTGGGACAAATATCAAAAATCAAAATGGATAAAAATAGGCCTCACATGGCCGGTTATAGTGTAGTGGATGGTGATGATGGTTGCTCTTATTCATACTCACAAGCAACATGTGATTATGACATGAATAGTAAACCTAAAATCATTTTATTCACTACAACACACCACCACTTTGCATGACAATAAAATAAGAAGAAAAATCACTCTTTTGGTGATCATACGGGCCGACCCTCTTGGCTATAAATAGAACAATTGTTGTTCAATTTATCATTAGTTCATTCTTGCTTATTTCATACATCTCTCAAAAACTCTTCTTCTCTCTAAAAACTCTCAAATACTAATATTTCTTAAGTATTACTAGTGTAGTAATATAGTCTAATATTAGTAGTATAACATCTATCTTATTATCTAGTTAATAATAAGGGTAGATTATTTGGTGTCATCTTGGTGCAACTAGAAGGATGTCTTCTATTTTGGAGATTATTCTTGTTCATCCATACATATAGCTCAAGAACAACAAGAAGGAGTTTTTGTTGTGCCCATTTAATTTCCATATCAATGTGATGAAATTTCTTCTTTTATGTAAATGTCTTTATATTTGCATGCATGTTACATAGATCATTAAATATTAAATTAACAAGTAATTTAGTAACTAATTAGAGGAGTCTAATTAAGGTCTATGGACTTTCATGTGGTATCAGAGATAGCTTGTAGCATGCATGTTCATTTTGGACATTTTTTTATTAAAGTTATAAGATAACTAATAAATCACAAATTTTGAGTTAAAATATGATTCTGAGAAAAGTTTTTGGTACATGTATACCTACTGACCGCAAAATGTTTGTGGTCAAATTTCGTGAGTTTAGGGATTGATTTGCTATTTATTTTGATTTTTGGCTTTTAAACCGAGTTAACATGCATTTTATGAGTTAAAAGTTAACTAAAAATAGTTTCATATTGATTCTGGCCATGAAATTTTAATATGATCTCACATGCATGTCTTAAATATTGAATGTAAAATTTCGTGACTTTTAATTAAGTATTGCATGTTTATTGATTTTTATACGATAAAAGTCGATAATATGAGATTATAATGTTCATAAAATTGAATTGTCCATTTATGGTCTTGAAAAGTTTTTGTACATTTTACATTCCGATTTTGATCATCTTGGTGAAATTGCATAGTTTGTTTCACTGTTTTACTATATTTAATGATTGTTACTTGATAAAACCATTAAATACAAAGCTATTTGTTCATAAAATTAATTTAAATTTTTTGAGCAAATTTTGTTATATTTAAAGTTCCTGGAAATGTTCCAGAATGTACAAAATTTTTGGTTTCAAAGTTTTATGATGTTTATATTTTATTTTGGTTTTATTTCATAATTGTAATGATTAAACCGTAATATTTAGCAAATGAAATCAAATCGATCTAATTAATGACCAAAAAAATTAGTAGGGACTAATTTTGAGTTCTAAAACAGTTTAATTAATTATTTTGAATTTAAAATAGATTTAAATGTTGATATTGATTTTTAATGGTTAAAAATCAATATATCCCGAAAATTAGAGGCTACACTGAGCATTGAATGTGTTAGGGCGATTTTGGCATGAATTTTGAAGCCAATTTATTTATTATG